>OY796887.1:28311245-29511245 GCA_963680785.1 Diplosoma virens
TAAGCTTTAAAAAACAACTGAGCATAATTCAAAACAAACCTTGAATTGATCACTAAGATTATGTCAAACAATGCCAACTCTTAATAAATAACTCTTAATAAAAGAAATAATTAAACTTATTGAACTTTAGTATTAGAGATCAGTTGCTACATAAATGTGAATGAATATTTTGTGTGAATTGATGATTCACTAATTTTTTTAATTTTTCTTATTAAGTAAATCTATTTGGGTGTCTTCAAGAAGTAACCGTAAACACTAACCTGAAATCCCCCTGTGTACAGAACAAGAATGAAATAATAAAGAAACCAAGAGGAAAGGACTTCTTCAAAAAAATAGTAACCACAGGGAGGATACAGTTTAGTTTAATAAACAAGTCATTGACGGTGACTTCTTGAAAAGACCCATATACTCTTAATATACTGATATGATGACTGATTATGCTAAACAGTTTACTATTGTATTACCATAATGCAGTGGTTCTCAACAGGGGGGGAATTCCCCACAAGGGGGGAATTTTCTATTTTCAAGGGGGGAATTATCAGTGGTTCCCAACCGGGGGACCACAGAGTGATTTTTGGGGGTCCATGAGCCTTTTTATGGAAAAAATGAAAGAATATGTCATAGTTAAAGCAGTGGTGGATATTAGGGGAGGCGAATTAGGCAGTTGCCTAGGAAAATAAAAGATCGATTCAAGGTGAAGACCTTTTTTTTTTTTTTTTTTTTTTTTAGAGATCACCATGTTTCTGGGAGAAAAAACAGCAAAATTGGAAATAAAATCGAAGTGAAGACCTTTTTTTTTTTTTTTTTTAGAGATCACAGTGTTTTTGGGAGAAAAGAATGGATTTTATTTCCTTTTTTATTTAAGGGGTCCACAACTTTCAGGAAAATCCTCAAAAGGGTCCATGACATTAAAAAGGTTGGGAACCACTGCCATAATGTATTGCAATTTAAACAACATATTTTTAATTAATACCTTTATTGCTTATTGAATTATTGCTTTGCTAAATGAAACTGAAAATTAATATTAATCTATTAAAATTCTTTTTAAAAATTATAGTGTTTTTTACTGAAGCAATAAAAAGGTTACACATAAAGTGCACAAATAGATTATATTTTGAAATTTTACAAATTTTTAAAATTTAGTTGATTCACAAAAAGTTTACAAAGACATAACTCCGTCCAAGTTTCTATGCCAAAATATGCTAGTTATTTGTGTTTGACATAATCCCAAACCAGCTAAATGCTTAAGATTTTATAAAAATCAAATTTAAGTAAAAAACATTAACTTATTGGCCATATCTAATTTTTATAACATTAAAACCACACTTATCCAACTTAATACAGGTAATACCATTTGACCTGCCAGTCTTTTGTACTTAAGTCGAGTGAAGCGGAAAGCATAAAAAGTTGAAATATTTCAACTTTTTATGCTTATTACATTAAATTTCAAAATATAATCTATTTGTGCACTTTATGTGTAACCTTTTTTATTGCTTCAATAAAAAACACCATAATTTTTAAAAAGAATTTTAATAGATTAATATTAATTTTCAGCTTCATTTAGCAAAGCAATAAATAGGTATTAATTAAAAAGTATGTTGTTTAAATTGCAATACATTATGGTAATACAATAGTAAACTGTTTAGCATAATCAGTCATCATATCAGTATATTAAGAGTATATGGGTCTTTTCAAGAAGTCACCGTCAATGACTTGTTTATTAAACTAAACTGTATCCTCCCTGTGGTTACTATTTTTTTTGAAGAAGTCCTTTCCTCTTGGTTTCTTTATTATTTCATTCTTGTTCTGTACACAGGGGGATTTCAGGTTAGTGTTTACGGTTACTTCTTGAAGACACCCAAATAGATTTACTTAATAAGAAAAATTAAAAAATTAGTGAATCATCAATTCACACAAAATATTCATTCACATTTATGTAGCAACTGATCTCTAATACTAAAGTTCAATAAGTTTAATTATTTCTTTTATTAAGAGTTATTTATTAAGAGTTGGCATTGTTTGACATAATCTTAGTGATCAATTCAAGGTTTGTTTTGAATTATGCTCAGTTGTTTTTTAAAGCTTAAAATAAATTTGTAGCAATGTAATAAATGTGTAAGTTTTTAAAGGTAAAGGATGCATTTCTATTACATGTTGTTTTTCATTTAAATTTTTTAAATCAATTTTAGTAAAGCCAAAGACAACAATATTTTTCTAAATACCTATTACCATTAGCCTACTTTATTTTTAGGTGAGTTTGTATTATTTTGATAAACTATTTAACTTATTCTATCATAATTCCAAATTTTGTTAATTTTGATTGAGTAAAAATAGTTTTACAAAACATTGTTATTATAATTGTTTTTCACATCATGATAGTGAATTTTATGTTCCAGGTAGATTAAGTAAAAAAATTATTTATTGCCAATACAGCAAATCAAAAATATCATCTAGTAATATTTTAAAATATTTAGTTGTTGGATGTCATTGGCTTGGATTTAAATTGATTTATGATTTATTGAAAATATTTTTTTGTAAATATAGGAAGAATAAAATTACCATCTTTTTATGCTTATGTTGTTTTATCGCTCTGGGCTTATGCATTGCAATTACAGCATTTCCATTTAGCCTTTCTCAAATGGAATTTCACTTTTAAAATGCTTACGTCATTTTTCTGAACAATTTTCAAACAACTTTATTTGTGCATGCATGGTTCATGAATCAAACAAGATAAATCAATTAATGGTTTCTAAAGAAAATACTTTTTGTGCCTACTCATTACGAATGCTTGCATTCCATCTAGTGTAAAGGCACATCCTTAAATTCAGTTATATCCATTACTGGTTCTCTGTGCCAGCCATTCAAATAAAGACTTGAGTGATCCTGTTTTTGAGACAAAACTACTGCTATTTCTATTAAGCATGTTTGTCAATGCATTTAACTTTACAAAAAAGTACAGTTTTGCATTAATATAAAACAAAGCAAAATATTATTGTTCACATAGTTCTGACGTGGATATTGAAGTAGCTATTCTTTAATCTTTTAATAAAGCCAAACTTGATTCTGACTTTTGCATCATCCCCACTGCTTCCAAGATCTTCCATGGATTAGTGACGTGGTGTTGTGTTTGTACTTTGTTCCAGGTTGCAGTTGAAAAGATTTATTGGTGTTTTCTGTAATTTCTAGTATAGCTCATGGCCACTGTGGTGATGCATGAACTTGAGAATTTGTAAAGTAATGTATATTTTTTTAGTGTGGTGATTTGCTTATTCTAAGCTGTGCCAGTTTTTTACCATATGACATGTTAATGTCTTTTTGAATAATTGTATGTAATGGGCATAGTTTTGAGTTAATTAATAACAAAATTTTGATGCTACTTTTCATTCATGATTTATTCTATCCTAGTACTAGATTGTTCCACCAATTCTTTTGCCATGTTATTGCTGCTTTTCAATGGTAAAGTTTTTTGATATTTGTTTTTTATATTTTGGCATCAGATATGACTTATATTGCCTTGAATGGTTTTGTATTGTCCTAAACTTAGACATAGTGTTGATGGTAAATGTTGCTGTTAGTAAAACATTGTTGATGTTATTTTTAGCAAGCAAAGTGTGCACTTTGAAGTGTATGTGTTTGAAGTATTTTTCTCAATGTAACTTATTTTCCAATTTTAATGTACAAGTTTTGTGCCAATTCAACATGAGTAGATTCTTTTATGATGTATGCACAATTGTCTAAAAAATTTTATCAATAAATTGAATTTAGTGTGGAACCAAATTGTAATGATGTTTTACTACTTACTATAAATCAGATGTTAATATGCTTTAAAATTCAGATTCATATACAGTACAGTATGTGTTTTAATATGTAGTTACAGATTTGTTTTTGTTAGCTCATTTCTTTGTTATAGTTATTGTTAAATTTTTAAGAAGTGATTACGATAAGATTCAAGTATAAAATGTGATAGTAATGGTTAAAACTATTTTTTGTGTGAAAATTATTATTGTGGATACATAACATTTTTTTGGGTCTCTTCAAGAAGTCACTGTAAGTGATTTTTTTCAGTGAAATTCACTCGAAATTCCCCTTTCAGCATCATAATGGAATAAAAAAGAAACCAAGAGAAAAAGACCCTCAAGAAGCGATGGTAACCACAGGGTATCCGGGTTAGTTTCACAAACAAAAATTATTTATGGTGACTTTTTAAAGAGAACCCATTTGTGTTGTACATGTGTTTTTTTAAAAAAAGCAACAATCTTATTTTCCATATATTTTAAATCATTTTACAAATCAAAAAGGTTTTTGATACCTTTTTTTGCATAACTTATACATTCTGTTTCCAAATGAGAACTATTTAGTCATTATTAATAGAAAAATGTAGGCAACATTGTTTTTAAAAATGTTATATCATTTAATTGTGATTTGTCAATTGTGCAATAAAAGAGTGTAATTGCTTTGGTAAAATGTATGCTTTGCTGTATCTTTCTATAAGTGCTTCAATAATAAAATAGCATCATAAAATTTTAAGAATCGCTTAGATACATTAAATTTAGACCAATAATAAAAGGTAGAAACGTGTGGAAGATAAAAAGTATTAGTTCAATGTTTAGCTTGCAACCAGGGATATCAAATTTAAATAGTTCTATGGCACTGTATGTTTAAGAAAGGAAAAATTCCAACAACGTCAGCTGCTTTCTGTTTTCCATGTAGTTTTGAATAGCAACCATGGACTAAATTTAAAAATTGTCATCAACTGTGACCCCCAGTCACATTTGGCAAAAAAAATCAATGGGAAAGCGTATTTTCGCTAACATTTTAATGTGGTGCACACTGAAAGCGGAAGCAGAAAAAGCAAGTGGAAAGCGAAATTTTTTGCTTTTCACATGATTTTTCCACTTCCACTTTCAGTGTGAACCACCTTTACAGTTGCTTCTTTAAGAGAGCCATCTGTTCATACTATCTTGAGTTCTATGTATTTATTTTTATTTTTACTAATGTTGTTTATTTTTACTGATTCTAGCATCACTAAATTTATCAGTTAAAGCTGTTTTTATGGCATTTGCATTAAAGCAATATATCAAACCAACTTTTACTTGCTTGCCACAATTAACAGTGTTAGCAATTAGAAATGCTACTAAAAAAAAAAGACAACATTTTAAACCAGTCATAGACCCGCTTTTGGAATCTTCTGCTTCAATCCCCAAAGGTGGTCCAATACCTCCCACCCATAAAACTGTTGCATATATACCTGTGCCATATCATCTGCAACCAGATATATGGCAGCGAAGGAATACTAAAGGAAAAACTATATGGCTTTGGCATGAAAATTGGCAAATGCAAAAAGATGCTAGAAAAAGAGCTTTGGCTACAGTCCATGGACCATTAAGAACTAGGTTAGACTGTATTCGGCACAACACCATCCTACCTGAAGAATTAAGGCAACTTGCTGATCAAGAAACATGTTGGCTTCCAAAACAAAGCCATCGATATGGTGTTCGAAACAGGTGTATTATGACTGGGCGACAAAGAAGTATTAAGTCTCAATGGAGAGTTAGTCGAATAGTGTTTCGTAAATATGCTGATCATGGAGAAATGTCTGGTGTAATGAGAGGAAAATGGTAGAAACTTTCTTTAAAAACTCTACCAAAATTTTGATTCTGCAATTACACGTTTGTGTAATATTAAAATACTTCATATAAAATTTAAATATCAAACAATGTATTTTAAATTTTCAAGAATCTGCATTAACAACCTTTATTAATTTTATATTGTTTCAAAATGTAATTAAGCAAATCAATTTTGTCTTAAAAATTTCAGGTAATGCATTTAAGGTAAAGCTTTAATTGGTTTTTGCCAATGCTTTTAACAATAGTCATCAATCACAATTTAAAAACTTTGACTAAGCAATAAGCCATTTTTAATTTTAGATTTGATTCAATTTACTTTTACTCACAATTGTTTTTAATTGTGAAATGCAAAAAATATTTAGAAATACCAAATGTTGTGTTAATGTTTGGTTATCAGGAATACTTTTTTGTTTTTTTGCTTATTGTTATAAAAAATTTTAAACATTTTCATATTGATATAAAATTGTTTAGTGCTCTTCTCTATCACATTGATTAGAATTTGGTGAAATCAAGTTGCACAGTTTTAGTTTTGACATCTTTTTAAATGAACTCGTAGTTATATTTATTGCCAAAACTTTTCTTTATGAGTTTTGAATGGTAAAAAAAGAAAAAAATCTTATAAGCATAAATAAGTTAGTCTTTGTCAAAATTTTTTTTTTAACTTGAAGATTAAAAAAACTTAAATACGTTTTAATGTGAATTCAAGCTATTGTCATTGCACATTTAATATTTTCTTATGTTTGTATACTTTGACAGTTCATTTTAAACAGCTTTATGTGATGAGATTTTTCCATTTTTTTGCCTTTGCCTTTTTTTCTTCTAGATCATGGATTTTTCTAAATTTTCTGATGATAATTTTGATGTAAAAGATTGGGTAAATGGTGTTTTTCGCACTCATCAAGAAGAAAAGCAAAGAGAAGCTTACACTGCCACACTTGTTACAAAATTGCAGCGTTACATTCAAGAAGTAAACAGATCATTGGAAGATACATCTCAGCAGGCAGTAGCAAATCTTCCTCGAGTTTTAAGAGATGTAGAAACTTTAAAACAAGAAGCTTTGTTCTTGTGGCAGCAAATGCAGCAAGTTAGTTTTTGTATAAGAAACCAGACTCATGTTTTGCTCTTGTTAGAGCTTGTCAGTAATGCATATCTCACTGGGATTTAAGCTAACTGAGTTGGGTGCTTCTTGTTTTAATGGTTTAGTTTTTTATATATTGTCTAAGTTCCTTTTGTTAATATTTATGTACGTTATTTTTTGTTTTCATAAAACTTTTTTTATTAATATCAAGTTGTACCAATACTATTAATGCATTTAATTAACAAATAAAAAATATCCATTATATGACATGGGCTGGGGTTTGAAATTTTGAAGATCTTAATTATATCCAGTTACTATATTCTATAACTCAAAAACCCGACCTTGACAGAAATCAATTACCTGAAACTCAATTATGTATTTCAGAGCAAATTATTATCAGTTACTATATTCAACTGTTGGGTAAAAATTTCTTAAACTTTATTTAGGTAAAAGAAAATTTCTTAAACTTTATTTAGGTAAAAGAGGAGATTCGGAGCGTTGAGCAACGAACTTCACACTCAATGCAAGTTTTAGTTCGAATTGATGATGTTCGATCAAGAGTCGAATTGGCCAGTGCAGCTTTAAAAGAAGCCGATAATTGGTCAAGCTTGGCATCTGCAATGGAAGATGTTTTTAAGTAATTTCGTTGTGTGTAATTTATGTTTAGTATTTATAATAAGTATTGTGATTTCGTCCTTAAAATGTTGCCATGTTTAACTAAAATTCAATTCATGGTAAATTTGGTTACTAAGTTTAAATAAAATTAAAGAAAAAAAGAATTGCTTTCTGGCTAAGTTTAAAAGCGCGTACTTTTTGGAATACGTTTAGATCTGGAGATGTTGACGCGATTGCCACGCAACTCGAAAGTATGAGATCAAGTCTTGAAGTTTTAAAAAACAGTCCTGATTATGACGACAAGGTTGGCAAGCTTTTTCTATTACAGCATAATTCACTGGAATGAAGAAGTTTATTTCATCGAATGTTCTCGAACAGGTTCTTCATTTAGAAGCTCTGAAAAACCGACTCGAGACAAGCGTAAGCCCAAGCGTCGTGTCTGCGTTCCTTCAGCATAGTACTGATGAGGCAAAACGTTATCATGCTATTTTCACCAGCCTTGACAGGTTTTGTGTTTGTTTATTATTATAAGTAATAATTTTTTAATTTTTTTCTGATTTGATCCTGCGGTTATTCGATTTAGCATTTACTCAGAAGCGCTGGTTGATGCGTACATATTCTGTTGGCCCTTTTTGCTTTCAATGCCTCAAGTTAGAATATATATTGCTCTTTATGCAATCACATTAGCCTATTCAAAAAGCAAGCAATGAAATTATGCTAATAGAGTTTGAAAATTTAGTTGTGTACTTTAATACCAATATTTTTTTTTGTAGAAAAACGGAATTTCGTAACTATTACTTGAAGTGTCATCGAGGCTGCGTGTCGTCGAAATGGCAAGAGATTGTCAGCGGCAGTATTGACGGACCGCAGCCAAGCGATAATTCCGACTTGTCATTGTTGAGCGAGTTTTACGAACTCTTGCTGTCCACTTGGCACACTGAAATTAAATGGTGCTCGAGTATTTTCGGGAAAGATAGCTCGCCAGCCATTGTCGCGCAACTTCTGTTAGAGGTAACTTTATCCGTAGAATCCGGGCCCGGAGTCTTGATCAGCAACACCATACAAGGCTACGCATTAGAAAAGCTTCAGACTCTGACGGATTTACACAAAATAACCAGAAACTTTACTTTAAACCTAAAACAAGCTGTGACCGACGGCGGATACTTGGAATCGATTGAACCAGCCATGCTGGCAAAACTGGCCGACGCTTTTTGGCACTCTTACATTCCTTTTCTTCTTCAATACAAAGAACTCGAACAGCAGACCCTGCTCACCTTTCTTAGTGATATTTCCCTTGACGCTCATGATATAATTGACGTCGTTCAATTGGTTGAAGGTTCCGTCAAAAAACTGTTTGACCACGCTCGTACAGCGCTGGCGAGATGTGAGGAACTTACTGGTAAGATAAATCAGTTTTTCAGTTTTGCTCTGATGCGTTAATAAAATGTTTTGAGCAGGTTGGGGAATTCGACCTAGAGTTTACGATTTTCGTGGGAGACTCTTGAATTAGTCGGCAATGTGGTCCAATGGTTAAGAGCGCCGTGATTGTGATCGACATGGTCTCGGTTCAAAACCTACTCGCGCCTTTCTGTTGTGTCCTTGGGAAAGACACTTTACGGCACTTTCCCCTGTAAATTTCAGTCATATCTATATAAAAATAATAATCCAAAATAAAAATTTCAACCGGACAGCAATATCTTGGCACCTGCGAAAGCAGTTCGGGGTAATTGGTTGCCCCATGTATAGCGCTTCCCGCGCTTTCACGTGAGTCAGAAGGAAAATATAGAGAGGAAATAAAAAAATGAAAATGAAATTTGCGACGTCCGTTTTGGAAATGTTTTTGTTAAGCGGTTGCTTTTAAGTCCGAGTTTGGTTTAGATCTGATCGCCTCCTGTGATGCAATAGAAGCGTTCGAGCGTTATTTTTCGGAGTTTTGCGACCGGTATTCCCGCCAGCTACGCACAATAGCCTCGACTTACGGCGTTAAAAAGACTTTTCAGCTAGAGGTTAGTGCTGCAATCTAGGCCTCGCTTAGGATTTACAACAATTAAATATTTAGTATAAAAGATGGCTACCACTATGCTCATTTTAATTATGACAAAATGTGGTTTGTTTTTCAGTCGTCATCAGATCGCAGTGACGAGGATGATTGGTCGCTGTTCCAACATTGCGTGCGCCTCATCGCCACATGCGGACGGCTGCTTATTGAAATCACTGACTTCAACCACCTCTTCTCGTCGTCGGTTGCAACTCGTCAGTTTAGCCGCGACGGACCAGCAGCCGCCTACCCGTGGATCACTTATAATTATTTGAAGTTCGGTGATCCAGAGAAGCACAGTCGCCTGCTCGAACTGCTCCATTCTGAAGAAGACAAATCGCTATCTTGTCCCCAGCTGCTGCCTGAGGCGAAGCGTCGCTTTCAAGAACTCAACCAGCAGGCCCATAACCTCACGTTTGACGTTGCATTTGCTCAAGTCAAGCGTCAACTTGTGTCAGTGTCGCTCGTTTCGGAAGTGGACGAAGAAAACGATGCGATTGTTGCGCAGAGCGAGATGCCTCTGTTTAGCGTTTCTCCTAGCGAGCGCGCAACCCACATCGGACAATATCTCATGACTTTGCCCCAACATCTCGAACCATTCGCCGGAATCGAAAGCGATCAAGAATCCGAGAATCGCGCATTAGATGTAGCCTTGAAAGCGGGACGTTTACCCTTTCCCCCAAAACCCGGCGAAGACGATGAGCAACAGCTGGAATTAGATAACATGTCAGACCAGTGGCTCGGTGCCGTTGTCAGGGCAACTGAAAGCACGTACGTCGAGGCAGTTACACAAATCGACAAACTGAATTCGCGAATGGCGCGCCAGCTTGTTGCCGATTTCGATTACATGGCAAACGTCATCGATTCGCTTGGCCTGAAGACTTCGAAGGAATTGACTCAACTTAGAGACTTGCTCAATGCTTCAGCAGCCACAAAGGAAGAGTTCAAGTCTGCCGCAGTCAATGCATCGTCGAGGTTGGTAGAAGTAGTGGCCAATATGCGTTCGCTATCACTGTAGTGTTAAGTTGAAATTAAGACAAACTATAAATATATATGTATTAATAACCTAGATATATCTAATTAATTTTTTTACTATTGATGACGGTGACACCTACGAAATATTATTTAAAAGATTCTTTTGAAAAACTGTATTAAATATCTTTTGAATATAACTGTCAATAATTACCTATGGCTTTTCTTTATATCACTCTTTTAATTAAATTTCTGCGCCAACAGCGCTATAGAATAGTCAATATAATCATTTTGTCATCACTCCTGCTTCCAGGAGGAGGTTTGGGTATAATTTTGTGCCGGTCCGATTTGACACAATCTTGTAGAAATGAGCACGGCGAACTTCTATGACGCTTTAAGGTAGAAAACGGGTACAATAACCGGTACATTGACTTTTCGACGGATCGCAAGTAACATTGCGTTGTCACCCCGGGGTAGAGATAGGCTTGTGCCTGTTTCTTTTTCGAAAAATTTAAGAATTTTTCTGCAACTTAAAATTTTGCATAAACCGAATTTCAAGTTGCCGAAAAATTTCGTTTGCATAAATATAATTTCAAGTTTGCATAATAATTTAAACAATAAAGTGCAATAGATTTTTTGAATTGATGGTTTTTGTAAAAGTAAATTCATGTAAATCAAAAAACAAAATTAATTTTTTTACCGTTATTGACTAAATTACAAAATCTCGGTTTTGTGTATAAGGCCATTAAAATTTCTCACAATGCACTGATCGGATTATTTGTCATAGAGAGAAATACCTGCAATAGAAATTAGGAAGAACTATAGTATTACAAGTTTTTAAGTTAAGGCCCGTTTCCACTGCGAGCGTGGAAAAAAGCATTCTTTGTTTATTTTATTGGTATTTTTTTGCGCTCGCTTCAATTTTAACCGCTCGCTTCAATCGAAGATCAATAAAAGAAACAAAGAAAGCTCTTTTCCACGCTCGTAGTGGAAACGGGCCTTTAAAGTCTATTTTAAGGTTATATGGTAGACTGTTACGTCACAATTAACAAAATACGATGGTAAAATTCGCTTTGTACAAGCTTGGGATTTTTTAACTGGGAGGCGTGAAAAGCTCATCAAGGTGCACGAGCAACTGGCTGCAAACGTAATTGTTAAGCTACAATGACAATATTTTGTCTTCACACTGAATTTAGGACGAAATGGGTTTGTTTTGTGTCGTCAAGGGGGGAGTTTTGCTGGGGTGAAGAAAAAGGGGCGCGTCTCAAAAATTTTATGAAACGCTGTTGTACAAGAAGATCGGCAGCGTCGCCGAGTGGTGTCGGTTGCGTGATCGTGTGGTAAAGAACGCCGTGATTGATGGGAAACGTTATCGATACGGTCTCGATTCAAAATTTAATCGCGCTATTCAGTTGTATTCTTGGGAAAGACCCTTCACGGCACTTTTTTCTGCTTCGCGATCTTAGCAAGCAGCTCTAAATTTTGGTAATGTCTCTGGAAGCAGGTCGTGGCAATAGCTTGACAGTTGCTCCATGTACAACGCCTCCGAGCTTTTCTGTGAGTCAGGAGGATAAACATAGAGATGAAATTAACTGTTGTATGAAGAAACATTTTACAGATTGATGAATAAATTGTTTGTATTTCGAAAGCGCAGCAACGGTCTGCCAACAAGTATAATTTAAATTTTTGATTTTTTGTTATGCATTAAGGCCTTGTGCAATACCTGAATCCCCAATAACTTTTGTTCGTTTTTATAGCTTGTAAGCAAACTTGCGAGAATGCTCATAATTATTTATCTGGTTTCTTTTTTTTAGTCTTGAAAAGTGTATAATATTACTATTTTTATCCTATCTTTATTAAAGGTGCTACTATATTAGTGAAGCTCATTTTTTAAATTTTTACAGTGCTTTTGTTAATAACGGGGCTGCTGTAACCGCCCTTTAAACACCCCAATTGGCAGCCCGCTAATTCAAAACGCCATAAAAGAGCAGAAGGAAAATATAATTGGTTGAAAAATCATCCCCAACAAACGCAAATTTTAACGAATTGGATAAATTTTAACTAGAAAATTTGGTGAAGACCAAAAAAAAATTTTTTTTCACAACCACCAACGACTAAAGACCTTTTTTTTGTTCCTTACTTAATTTTCAAAGAAAATTTTCTCCTGGCCTCGTTTCGAGTTTTTGTGGGGGTTCGGTCAAACTGACGCCGGCCCTGCCAATAAACGGTGGTTTGACTGCAAAATAATTTTCTTAAATCAATATCAAAACTTTTATTGGTTTCTATTGCTTAGTGTGCTGACTTTGTTGTGTGACGTTTTGTTGGTTCTTGAAAGGTTATATAAGCATACAATTACATTTGTGTTGTGTATACAATTTAAAAACGTTTTTCGAACATGTTCCAAAAAAGTTTATAATAAAATATGATTCGGTTTCTCGTTAAAACCTGTATTTTCCTTGGACTGAAAAGCGGGGGAGATCGGGGATTCTTCATAAATGTCTTCAAACGACTTTGTAGCAAGGTGCATTAAGCCCAATACAGCAGAATGAGAGTCTGACAGATGTTTTGAACAACGTGTTCTGTATAACTGTGGAGACAGTACGTCGCGTCGAAAGAAAAATTTGTCAACTTAGGTTTTGGCATTCCGATTTCTTACTGTGAACAGTATCAAACAGTTTAATTTTTGATAAAATCGTTTGCTTTTGGTTGTAAAATCATAAGATCCTAATCCTAACTTGTGTATTGATTTCCATTTTTAATGAAAACTAAAAACAAATTTTACGTTCAAAATAAACATTTTTTTAAAAGTCGCAAAAAATAAGTCGAATAAACTTAAAACTAGTCTGTGAGGAAATTTTTTCTCCGGAGTTTCTTACGATTAGTAGGCTAGTTAGTTAAGCTAACTAGCCTACTCGAGTTGATACTATGAACTTTTACAGAACAATTGACAAATCGAAAGCTACATCTAATTTTTTTCTTAATCCAACTAAAGTTGTTAATTTTTAAATCAGAATAGAAAATTATGTAAAGCAGTCATGTCAAACTTGCGGGCCGCGTACGGCCTTCGGTGCTAATTGTTGCGGCCCGTGAAAATGTCATTTTTCAGGAATCTTATCTTTAATATCTCGCACAATTTGCAAGACATCACAAGATTTCAACAAAACTCTATCCAATTTGGGAACATTTTTCGCGATTCAAACAAAATTTTTCGATTTTTTATCGATTGAAGATCACTTTTTATCATTTTCATTTTTTTTGCTTATGTTGTTGCCCAAGCAAACAAATGCAATCAAATTGAACTGTGAAAATTTCAGTCGAGTTCTGTGCTAAAAGTAAAGAAAAACTATAATCAAGTTGAAAATACCCATGTTTTAAATTTTTATATCCAAACAATCCAGATTTCAATAACATTCGAGAATCAGCATCGGAAACCATTGTCCTGTTGGGTCACTTTGTAGGCCTATACGTAAACAATTATTTCTAAGAAAAATCGCTAAACTAGCCAGAGAACCAGCTGACCGGTACTTATTATCTTTGCTTGTCAAAGTTGGGATCGCAAATATTTTTTAACCGAGCATTGAAAATCTAGTTAGTTTAAGTGATTTCGAGCATGGAGATAATACATTTGCACAAAATCAAGTGTTAAATATCAAACCAACATTCCATCATACTATTTGCGAACAATTAGATTTTGATTTGTAAACATATTTATTTAAAAAATGTAGTTTAAATGATTGATTTTGACTTCAAAAAATTTATAACTGCAAAAAAGCGTAACTTTTCAGCCATCATTAATAGTTTGGACATTGAAGTAAATATTAGACACTTTATCACACCAAATGTAGAAAAAATGATTTTGCCCAACGTCCCTGAATTTTTGGTCCACAATCTCATTCATGTCATAAATATGGCCGCATAAGCTCATGAATTTGGCATGCCTGTTTAAACGATTATTTGTTGAAGTTTTTGATAAGTTGTAAATTGAACTGATTTAACTGATCTGAAGGGTATTTCTTGCAAAGTAGTATTTTTTTATCTAATAGAGATAAAAATGAAAAGTAAAAAGAATAAATACAGAAGGACAGTAATAGCTTTAGTAGGGTGCGAACGGAGCCGCCGCCCTTCCTCCCCCTAAAAAATATCAAAAAGTGGCTCCCCTACGCCAGGTATTGCTCTATTTCTTTATAGTAGTACCAAGACGATGGCATCTGTAAAATGAAAACCTTTTTTTAGAGATCGTTTTGCTTCGAAACACTAAAAAGCGGCCCCCTACTTTTCTTCTACCGGGCCCCCCTTTTTGTAAAATCATCACTGCAGAAGAATAAATAGATAAAAATGAAAAAAAAATGTTAAAAGCAAGATAATCTGCTCTAGCCTTCTATAAATATTTGATAAAAAAATATTATATTTATCAATTACAGGGCTAATAAATAACAGACAAGAAATTTGTTACACCTTTAAAATAAGATTTGAAACAATGATATTGATTAAAAATCTAATGACATTTTTTTTAACAGCAGCAAGCTTCTTATATTTTATTCCTTTGAAGAACTTAAAACACTTCTAGTCTTTTCATTGAGTACATTAAAAATTGGGCATTATAATTGACTCTTTCTATGGCGAAAATTCTAATATCGAGAGATAAACTAAATCATTGTAGGCTGCTGTAATGAGAATAATTAAGGTCACAATTTTTTCTTTTTGCTCTACTTTTATTTTATTTGTAATATATTTTGTTTAGGGTCATATTACAGTACTGGCCAGAATGGACGATAGACCACTCATTTTTGTCATTTTTTATGTTTAATCAACACAAACCCATTCATTTCATAAAAAATAAGTTTTATTTGCGAAAGAAATTATTTAGAGAGCAAACACACGTTGCTGCTACGTACTAACACTTCAAGAAAGATTAATATTTGGTGTGTAGACCTTTGTTTTTTAATACAGCTTGGATACGTCTCGAAATGGAAAGGCCCAGCTTTTCACAATATTCTGGTGAAATTTTCTTAATCCAAACTTTTCTAATAGCTAGCTTCAGATGGAATAGCGAACTCGGATTACGCGCAGCAGCTTTTGCTTCAACGTGACTCAACAATTTCAATGGGGTTGAGATCTGGAGAATGTCCAAGCCAAAGCCCTAGGATCTGAAACCCGTTGTCATTGAGGCATTTTTAAACTGCTTTTGTTTAATGGCAGGGAGCTCCACCGTGTTGGAAATGGATGCAGCGATTGATTTCCATAAAATTTGCTAGCTCCTCTTTAACATGTCAAAGTAGACTGTTCCATTGATAGAAGTTCCTTTAGGCATAAACCATAACCCACATCTTCCATTCGCACAAATAGCTCCCAACACCACTCTTTTGCAGCATTCTTCACAGTGGGAACAATGTATCGAGGAGAGTCTCTCTTCTTGGGAGGCCGTCGAAAGTGCATACAAAAAACATAAATTGGGATATTTGTTTTTCATCCCGAAAACAAAACACGTCTCCATTGTTCAGACATTCATTCTTGATATTTTTGGCAAAATGGCAAGCGGGCAGCAATGTTCTTTTGAGATAGTTTAGGCTTTTTTGGAAGGTCGTTGGATTTCAAATTTACATGAAAGAACCTTTTACAAATTGTCCTTTGGCTAAAAAGCACAACATCTTGGGGTAGCAGCTTGAATGCTTTTAGCTTTTTCTGGATGACTTTTTAACAGACACAATTATGGCATCATTCAAATGCTTGGTGGTGCATCTTGGACGATTAGTTGGTTTCTCATAGCCATACTTTCCAGTGGCCTTGAAGTTATTGATTGATCTTGCCACTGTCATATGAGCCAATTGCAACCTTGTACCAATTTGGTGAGTGCTATAACCTTCTTTGCTCAAGATTTTTATTTGAACATGAGTCTCTGACTTGACTTGACTTTTACCAGTCATATTCACTATTATCAAACAAATTTAAAAAATCTACCATCTAAACAGAAATGCAAGTTTACGTGAAAACACTAAAAATTATCCATTTTAACCATTCAAATAGAATTTATACCTCTAAAGTGAATAAACACTGCTTGATATTGAAATATAAATGCACAAGAGTCACCAACATGCGTCATAAAAATGAATAACTGGCATTGTTACTGTACAGTATGTCGGCAGCGTGGTCGAGTGGTTAAAGCGCCGTGCTTATGATCAACAAAGTCTAGGTTCAAAAACCACTCGCGCCATTCTATTGTGTTTTTGGGAAAGACACTTTACGGCACTTTCCCCTGCTTGGTGGTCTTGGCAAGCAGTTTTAAATTTCAATCAAAATTCTACTTTTACTCGGTACTTTTGAATAATCCAATTTAATAGTAATAAAAAAACTATTTTTGAATTAGACTATTTTTGAATGTCAATTGAAATTCAATGTATGACAGAGAAGTTAATAGTTATAACTATTAAATTGGATTATTCAAAAGTACCGAGAAAAAGTAATGCGGTACTTTTTAGTAGTACCTTGCCCACCACTCTCTATAAAATCACAAGCGGACAGCAATATCTTGGCATTTCAGGAAGCAGATAGGGGTATTTGCCTACCCTATGTATAAGCGCCTCAGTTGCTTTCCTGCGAATCAGAAGGATAGATATTGAGATATAAAAAAATAAATAATCACTCAAAAACAGCAAAAACACACGTGTTTCGTCTATTCTGGCCCGTACTGTTTATATCTTTTTTATGTTGATTCCATATGGTGCAATTTTAATCTATATGCATTTAATCACCTTCGTGTAGCCTATAATAACTTTTATTTATAATAATTTACTTATTTATAATAATTATAAATTTATTCATAATAAAAGATACAAAAATTGTATACGAGTTTTTATTAATCGCACAATGCTCGCTTTATCAGGTGCAGCGGAATGAAAATAATGATGCAATCCAAAACAAAATTTACATCACGGCATTAAACGTAGCCTAATATAGAGACACATAGTGACGTAATAAAATACAAAAATAAGGGTTATTCTAATAACCTTATTCTTTTTAACCCATATTTTTGTATTTTATTACGTCACTATATGTGTCTCTATATTAGGCTACGTTTAATGCCGTGTTGTAAATTTTGTTATGGATAGCATTATTATTTTCATCCCGTTGCACCTGACGAAGTGAGCACTAGTTCACGGAAGCTTGTGCAGTTAATAAAAACTCCATCCACTTCAGTGCACAATTTTTTTTATTTTCTGATTGATTTCATTAGTTGACACGGCTTTCCCGATTCTTATTCCTTTTAATACTTCATTTAGAATAATTTATGATCTTTCTTGCAATATTAGTGCTCAAAAATTTTTTTTGGATATTTCAACATTAGAAGTATTTATTCGTTAGTCAAAATGCTAGTTTATCATTAATGTACGATTTCAAGCAACAGTTGAATAATTGCTTTATTCTTCTCTTTTCAGCTTTTCCCAATCGGGAGTTTCGCCAAAGCAGATTGCTTTTCTCCAACTTTCCCTGTCACACAGGATAATTGCTTCATTAAATTTAGATAGTTTCTAGTCTTCAAAGTCTTTTTCTAACTTTTTTCAAATTTGATATCCGGATGATACACGACTTGATTTTGTTTAGTCTCACTCATTATTTGTACAGTTTCTTTAACATTTTCTTATTTTTAGATTGTTTATTTTTCTATGTTATGGGTTGCTGCCCGGCAATAGGTCTATAGTTAAAACGTTAAAAAACGCCTGACAAAAGCAACTCTAAAAATCAAATTTCAAAAGTAATAAGTTTTATTCTGTCAAATTATATTTTTTCGCCAATATATACGAGGCTCATTCAATATTAACGTAAGTTTTTCCATAAAATTTTTTTAGTGTGGATAAAAGTTTTTTTTTTTTCGACATAACCCATGCAATATTGGCTTTAGTACGGAGCGAACGGAGCGGCCGCACCAGGCCTCCCATAAAAAACGTCAAAATGTGCGCCCCAAGCAAAACATTGCTCTATTTCTTTATTGTAGGATCATGACAATGCCCCCTAAAATGATGACCATCTTTTTTATAGAGATCACTTTTTTGGGACCAAAAAATTTGAAACACGAAAAAGTGGCCTCCTTATTTTTCTTGCACCGGGCCCCTCTTTTGTAAGGCCATCATTGTCTCCATGCACTGCCACACATTCTGCCATCGGTATACAAGTTTTGTATGTTATCTCTGTAGAATTATTTAGATTGTCTCTTCACTTTTTAGATTGCCAATTACCACAGCAGTGCTTTCTAACCTTTGAAAGAACGGTTTGCACTTTTTAATTTTGCGAAAATTTCATTCGCACTAATCAATCACTGTTAGTTTGCAACTATTTATTTTCTCATTTATGGAATAACAAAGGAAGGTTTGACAGACAAAAATTGAGTCTACGCTTTAGCCGATGTAAACTCGTTCACTTTAACTCCGCGTTGATAGACAGTTGCTGATAAATAACCGTAAAATCAGATGAGATATTTTAGAATTTTGTTTACTATCAAAATAACCAGATTGAAGTAGAACGGAATTGAGGTTGTTTCTTTTTGTTTTAACATCGATGGCTTAAGCTTACCAAAGGTTTATTGAAATCAATAAAAACAAAAAACACATTATTTTATCAATGTTTTAAACAATAAAAAGCACATTTGCTAACAAAATAATAAATTGGCAAAATTAAAACTGATAGCGAAAAAAAATACTATTTTAATGAATTATCTAGACATAAAAATAATCTAACACAACAATGGAAATTAATAAACGAAATTATTAGTCACAAAAAGCATCAGCAAGATGGGATTAATGTTATAAAAGATTCCAGCCAAAATAAAATTTCTGACAAATCTGTAATTTGTAACATGTTAAATAATTATTTTACAAGCTTAGGGCCAAATACGGATGCTAAAATTCCCAAAACTTCTACAAAACAATTTGATATACCAAGCAAAATCAAATCATTTCAATATGATTACATAACACCTGAGGAAATCCTTTCAGAGTTTGCCAAACTTGATACTTCTAAAGCTTCTGGACCTGAAAATGTACCAAATAAACTATACAAAATAATAGCACCAATATTATCTCCAAATTTAAGTAAGATTTTTAATCAATGTTATGAAGTTGGTATCTTCCCTTCTATACTCAAATCAGCTAAAGTAATACCAGTTTATAAATCTGGACCCAAAGATCAAATTAATAACTACAGACCAATTTCAATTTTATCTCCAATAGCTAAAATTTTTGAAAAATTGTTATACAATGGGCTAGAAAAATTTTTGTCTTCTAACAAAGTTATCACAAATCAACAATTCGGATTTCGTAAAAATTAATCAACAGAAATGGCCATAATAGATTTACATAATAAACTACAAAAAAATGTTGATGAAGGTAATTATACTTGTTGCATCTTTTTAGATTTATCAAAGGCCTTTGATACGGTTAACCACAAAATTCTATTACAGAAAATAAAAAAATATGGTATTAGAGGTAATATGTATACTCTTCTTAGCAACTATCTAAACAACCGCAAACAATTCACCACATGCAATGATGCTAAATCTAACACTAGTACAGTCTTGTGTGGTGTGCCACAAGGCTCTACTTTGGGCCCCTTGCTCTTTCTTTGTATATCAATGACTTACCATTGCATACTAAATTTCATGTCAATTTATTTGCGGATGATACGGTTCTAACAATCAGACATAAAAACATTAAAATTCTTCAGCAATTAGCTAACCAAGAACTCTGCATTATTGATCAATGGATGAAAACCAACTGTCTATCTTTAAATTATTCAAAATCCACCTATTTTGTAACACCCTCAAAACAAAAGAAGAAAAATTGAAATAAATTTAGCATCAATGTAGGACAACATGTAATTCCCTACTCATACTCCACAAAATATTTGGGTGTAGTATTTGATCAAGATTTAAAATGGCAAAACCAAATAAATTTCATTTTATGGAAGCTTGCTAAAGCAATCAGAATTCTGTCGAAATGAAACATTTTGTCAATAAATCAATTCTTGTTAAGCTTTATTATAGCTTTGTCTATCCTCATTTAAAATATGGTATAGTTGCATGGGGTAATACTAACAAAATAATACTACATAAACTACAAATAGCACAAAATAAAATAATTCGTAATATCAACTTTAAATCCATAAGTGACTGCATTAAAATGAATACCTATTACAGTTCAATGAGTTTACTAAAAGTTAATGATATTTATCAACTTGAATAAGCAAAATTTATGTACTTATATCATCATAATAGACTACCTGAAAATTTTAATCATTATTTTAAATCAGCCAAAAATCACCACTCTTACACAACCAGATCAATTAGTAATCAAAATTACTATTTGGAAAGATTAAACTTCCATTGTAGCCAAACTTCCTGCAATTTCACTGGAGTAAAACTTTAGAATAAAATCCCTTTTGAACTGAAAAACTTATCTAAACTTCTTTTCTGTAAGCAATTTAAAAATAATTTGCTAAAATTATATTAAATATTTTAGTCTTTGATGTGAATTGCATAAAATTATATACACCGTAAAAACATCTGAAATGTCATTCTAGTTAATTAAAATTGCTTTTACGATACTAAACATATATGTATATATATATTTTTTCTCTCATCTCTTATTTTTGTGTTTGTGTTTTTTTTAATGTCAGCATATTGATTAAAAAATTTTACTTACCACCAAATATCTAAATTTTCTTTTGTTTTATTGTAACAATGTAATACGTATTACTTGTATATAGTTTTTTTTGTGTGTGTTTGTGTATGTTTGTGTTTTCTTTTTTTTTTTTGGTTTTTTTATTTTTTTATTGCTTTTGTATCAACTTAGTTTTTTTATTCTCAAATATGTATTTTTAAAAAAGGGCAGTTTTTTTTGACTAGATGACCATTTAATGGTCTTTCACTGTCCTGTTTGTTTAACTGAAATTAAAACAAATTTATATTCGATCAGACTGTTTCTTAATATTCTTCTTCAAATGTGTCATGTACTGTGTTTACTAAAAAAAATTTTTTTTTGTTGAACAAACAAAAATAAACTTCTTGTCTTGTCTTGTCTTAAGCTGCAATGGATTGAAATTGACTTCAATTCTGATTTACTTCGCTTTTGCTACTGCTATAGCTAAGTAAATAAGCCTGTAGGCCTAAAAGCGCTTTTAAGAAACGAGAAAGAAATTTTGTTTAATATACCATAACAAAATGCATAAAGAGAATTAGCATTTTTTTATTCAAATATAAAAGTATATTAATGCCTCGTTTGCTGCGAATATTCTGAAAATTTCATACCAGTTAGGCACTGTGTCTTGCTCCAAAGCTCCCCGCATTAGATTATCAAATGTCTCATTAAAGGGACAACTCCTTTTTCTTGTTTTGATATCAACTAGTACACTAAACCCTTTTTCGGCCAAGTATGTAATGGGATTTTGCGCAAAAACTTTGAGCGCTGGCCTAGAGCGCTTGAATCGCCACTCGCCAAGTCTTTGTAAGTTCCATCAAAAGCTTCGACCAAAAATTTAGCATGCTTTTTACGGTTAAAAAACGCTTGTTGACAGAAATTGTTTTTAAGAATACGACCCAAGGTACGGAGGTCCCGGAGGCTGCTATTTACCAAAAAGATTCAAAATCCACCGCTTTGATTACGGTAAAGTAAGCTTCAAAACTATTGAGCAAAATGTACACAAGAAAGCGTGCTAGCTTCGTCGTCATCATCGTCGTCATCGTTTGGAAGGGCATCCACTGGATCAGACATAAACAGGACTGGGGCCGAGGGTTTATCCTTTTACTATCCCAGGCTACTGTACTGCCCGGATCAGATGCTGGCAGTGATGGTGTTGACTGTTGAGCCAGCATCAGGTTTTGTCATCCAAAACCGTCAGACCTCGTGCTCTATGTGGTTCCCGATGCATGGGGCACGCTATTAAGACGTGGTCTGCGGATTGTTCAGGGGCGTCTCACTCGCCATTTGGTGAAGCTCGCTGCTTTAATGATATGCTCCAGATTTTGCTATGTTTCATCCCATTTAACGGTAGACATGAAGGTCTACAATATTTCAAAGTTTTTAGATGGTCACTGCAGATTTCTTCTACGAGACTTTAAAGTTTTTGCTTGAATCATAGTCGCTATATATATAGTCTGGAAGCTCCTGAATTAATGTTGTCGTTGACAGCGCCATCTAGTAACGGTGTAACACGATTTCAAATTAGCATTAAAACATAATTAAAATAACCATAGACAACTATGGTACTGCTTACAATACTAGTATTCTAAAGTCAAAAATATTGCAGATAAAAAAAATTAAAGTAATATTTTATGTTGTTTGGTGATTAACAGAAGAAGAACATGCACGGTAACGCACAGAAGTTATTATTTTTAATCAGAGTCAAGATGTTTACTGTACTTTTTTTAAACTGCTAGTCTTTTAAAAATGGAGAACATTTCGGAGCAAGTTAAGAATTCGCCCTCGCTGTTTACAACTCTTTTTTCTAATTTTTGAATTCTCTCGTTTTCAACTCGCTTCTCTCTCTCTCGTACACTCTCTCTCTCGTTCCTTCTCACTCTTTCTCCCTCTGCTCTCTGTTGCTCCTTATAAGAAAGGAAATTGTAGAGCTCCGCAAATGCTTTACGACATTAAAATAACCACGGTTGGGTGAATAATTTACAAGGAATTTAATTCGTTTTTTTCGAACGACATAATCTTATCCATAAGCGATTACTTTGCAAGAAACAACAATATATTAATATGATGCTAAAAAAGTTGTTGTTTTTGTTTTTGAAAAAAACAAAGTTAATCGCTTAGCCTACTTTAAAAGAAACAATTAAAAACTATAGTTGGGCTAAGTAAAATAATACTTTTTTTATATCCTTTTAATTTAATTTATCAATAATAAAGTTATAAGCTCGTTTTTAAGCCTTCATTCTCTATGGTGTTAAAAATTGGCGAATTCTTTGCAAGAAGTAAGAGCTGGGCGAATGCTTTACAAGATGAAAATAACCGCGGTTGGGCGAATAATTTACAAGGAATACATTTCGTTTTTTCAAATGACATAATCTTAACAATCAGCAAATTCTTTGCAAGAAACAACAAATAAATTAATATGATGCTAAAAAAGTTGTTATATTTTGATTTTGAAAAAACAAAGTTAATCGGTTAGCCTGCTTTACAAGAAACAATTAAAAACATTAGTTGGGCGAAGTAAAATTTTACCATTTTTTGTTTAAAAATTAAAATTTGATCAATAATAAAGTTATAAACTCGTTTTTAAGTCTTCATTCTCGATGGTGTTAAAAATTGGCGAGTTCATAACAAAAAGTAAGAGCTGGGCGAATGCTTTACAAGATGAAAATAATCGCGGTTGGGCGAATAATTTACAAGGAATACATTTCGTTTTTTCTAACGACATAATCTTATCCATAAGCGATTACT
The DNA here is from genome assembly GCA_963680785.1 of Diplosoma virens. Classification (NCBI taxonomy): domain Eukaryota; kingdom Metazoa; phylum Chordata; class Ascidiacea; order Aplousobranchia; family Didemnidae; genus Diplosoma; species Diplosoma virens. Next base: position 28,335,009 of record OY796887.1, read on the forward strand.
TTGCAAGAAACAATAAATAAATTAATACGAGGTATGATTCTAAAAAAGTTGTTATTTTTTGATTTTGAAAAAAACAAAGTTAATCGCTTAGACTACTTTACAAGAAACAATTAAAAACTATAATTGGGCTAAGTAAAATAATACTTTTTTTTTATTTTTTTAATTTAATTTATCAATAATAAAGTTATAAACTGGTTTTCAAGCCTTCATTCTCTATGGTGTTAAAAATTGGCGAATTCTTTGCAAGAAGTAAGAGCTGGGCGAATGCTTTACAAGATGAAAATAACCGCGGTTGGGCGAATAATTTACAAGGAATACATTTCGTTTTTTCAAATGACATAATCTTAACAATCAGCAAATTCTTTGCAAGAAACAACAAATAAATTAATATGATGCTAAAAAAGTTGTTATATTTTGATTTTGAAAAAACAAAGTTAATCGGTTAGCCTGCTTTACAAGAAACAATTAAAAACATTAGTTGGGCGAAGTAAAATTTTACCATTTTTTGTTTAAAAATTAAAATTTGATCAATAATAAAGTTATAAACTCGTTTTTAAGTCTTCATTCTCGATGGTGTTAAAAATTGGCGAGTTCATAACAAAAAGTAAGAGCTGGGCGAATGCTTTACAAGATGAAAATAATCGCGGTTGGGCGAATAATTTACAAGGAATACATTTCGTTTTTTCTAACGACATAATCTTATCCATAAGCGATTACTTTGCAAGAAACAATAAATAAATTAATACGAGGTATGATTCTAAAAAAGTTGTTATTTTTTGATTTTGAAAAAAACAAAGTTAATCGCTTAGACTACTTTACAAGAAACAATTAAAAACTATAATTGGGCTAAGTAAAATAATACTTTTTTTTTATTTTTTTAATTTAATTTATCAATAATAAAGTTATAAACTGGTTTTCAAGCCTTCATTCTCTATGGTGTTAAAAATTGGCGAATTCTTTACAAGAAGTAAGAGCTGGGCGAATGCTTTACAAGATGAGAATAATCGCGGTTGGGCGAATAATTTACAAGGAATACATTTCGTTTCTTTCGAACGACATAATCTTATCCATAAGCGATTACTTTGCAAGAAACAATAAATAAATTAATATGATTCTAAAAAAAGTTGTTATATTTTGTTTTTGAAAAAAACAAAGTTAATCGCTTAGCCTACTTTACAAGAAACAATTAAAAACTATAGTTGGACGAAATAAAATATTACCATTTTTTGTTTAAAAATTAAAATTTGATCAATAATAAAGTTATAAACTGGTTTTTAAGCCTTCAATCTCAATGGTGTTAAAAATTGGCGAATTTTTTACAAGAAGTAAGAGCTGGGCGAATGCTTTACAAGATGAAAATAATCGCGGTTGGGCGAATAATTTACAAGGAATACATTTCGTTTTTTTCTAACGACATAATCTTATCCATAAGCGATTACTTTGCAAGAAACAATAAATAAATTAATATGATTCTAAAAAAAGTTGTTATATTTTGTTTTTGAAAAAAACAAATTTAATCGCTTAGACTACTTTACAAGAAACAATTAAAAACTATAATTGAGCTAAGTAAAATATTATTTTTTTTATTTTTTTAATTTAATTTATCAATAATAAAGTTATAAACTGGTTTTCAAGCCTTCATTCTCGATGGTGTTAAAAATTGGCGAATTCTTTACAAGAAGTAAGAGCTGGGCGAATGCTTTACAAGATGAGAATAATCGCGGTTGGGCGAATAATTTACAAGGAATCCATTTCGTTTTTTCTAACGACATAATCTTATCCATAAGCGATTACTTTGCAAAAACAATAAATAAATTAATATGATTCTAAAAAAGTTGTTATATTTTGTTTTTGAAAAAAACAAAGTTAATCGCTTAGCCTACTTTACAAGAAACAATTACAAACTATAGTTGGACGAAATAAAATATTACCATTTTTTGTTTAAAAATTAAAATTTGATCAATAATAAAGTTATAAACTGGTTTTTAAGCCTTCAATCTCAATGGTGCAAAAAATTGGCGAATTCTTAACAAGAAGTAAGAGCTGGGCGAATGCTTTACAAGATGAAAATAATCGCGGTTGGGCGAATAATTTACAAGGAATTCATTTCGTTTTTTCAAATGACATAATCTTAACAATCAGCAAATTCTTTGCAAGAAACAATAAATAAATTAATATGATGCTAAAAAAGTTGTTATATTTTGATTTTGAAAAAAACAAAGTTAATCGCTTAGCCTACTTTACAAGAAACAATTAAAAACTATAGTTGGGCGAAGTAAAATATTACCATTTTTTGTTTAAAAATTAAAATTTGATCAATAATAATGTTATAAACTCGTTTTTAAGCCTTCATTCTCGATGGTGTTAAAAATTGGCGAATTCTTAACAAAAAGTAAGAGCTGGGCGAATGCTTTACAAGATGAAAATAATCGCGGTTGGGCGAATAATTTACAAGGAATACAATTCGTTTCTTTCGAACAACATAATCTTATCAATAAGCGATTACTTTGCAAGAAACAATAAATAAATTAATATGATTCTAAAAAAGTTGTTATATTTTGTTTTTGAAAAAAACAAAGTTAATCGCTTAGCCTGCTTTACAAGAAACAATTAAAAACTATAATTGGGCTAAGTAAAATAATACTTTTTTTTTATTTTTTAATTTAATTTATCAATAATAAAGTTATAAACTGGTTTTCAAGCCTTCATTCCCGATGGTGTTAAAAATTGGCGAGTTCATAACAAAAAGTAAGAGCTGGGCGAATGCTTTACAAGATGAAAATAATCGCGGTTGGGCGAATAATTTACAAGGAATACATTTCGTTTTTTTCTAACGACATAATCTTATCCATAAGCGATTACTTTGCAAGAAACAATAAATAAATTAATATGATTCTAAAAAAAGTTGTTATATTTTGTTTTTGAAAAAAACAAAGTTAATCGCTTAGACTACTTTACAAGAAACAATTAAAAACTATAATTGAGCTAAGTAAAATATTATTTTTTTTATTTTTTTAATTTAATTTATCAATAATAAAGTTATAAACTGGTTTTCAAGCCTTCATTCTCGATGGTGTTAAAAATTGGCGAATTCTTTACAAGAAGTAAGAGCTGGGCGAATGCTTTACAAGATGAGAATAATCGCGGTTGGGCGAATAATTTACAAGGAATACATTTCGTTTTTTCGAACGACATAATCTTATCCATAAGCGATTACTTTGCAAAAACAATAAATAAATTAATATGATTCTAAAAAAGTTGTTATATTTTGTTTTTGAAAAAAACAAAGTTAATCGCTTAGCCTACTTTACAAGAAACAATTAAAAACTATAGTTGGACGAAATAAAATATTACCATTTTTTGTTTAAAAATTAAAATTTGATCAATAATAATGTTATAAACTGGTTTTTAAGCCTTCAATCTCAATGGTGCAAAAAATTGGCGAATTCTTTACAAGAAGTAAGAGCTGGGCGAATGCTTTACAAGATGAAAATAATCGCGGTTGGGCGAATAATTTACAAGGAATCCATTTCGTTTTTTCAAATGACATAATCTTAACAATCAGCAAATTCTTTGCAAGAAACAATAAATAAATTAATATGATGCTAAAAAAGTTGTTATATTTTGATTTTGAAAAAAACAAAGTTAATCGCTTAGCCTACTTTACAAGAAACAATTAAAAACTATAGTTGGGCTAAGTAAAATATTACCATTTTTTGTTTAAAAATTAAAATTTGATCAATAATAATGTTATAAACTCGTTTTTAAGCCTTCATTCTCGATGATGTTAAAAATTGGCGAATTCTTAACAAAAAGTAAGAGCTGGGCGAATGCTTTACAAGATGAAAATAATCGCGGTTGGGCGAATAATTTACAAGGAATACAATTCGTTTCTTTCGAACAACATAATCTTATCAATAAGCGATTACTTTGCAAGAAACAATAAATAAATTAATATGATTCTAAAAAAGTTATTATATTTTGTTTTTGAAAAAAACAAAGTTAATCGCTTAGCCTGCTTTACAAGAAACAATTAAAAACTATAATTGGGCTAAGTAAAATAATACTTTTTTTTTATTTTTTAATTTAATTTATCAATAATAAAGTTATAAACTGGTTTTCAAGCCTTCATTCCCGATGGTGTTAAAAATTGGCGAATTCTTTACAAGAAGTAAGAGCTGGGCGAATGCTTTACAAGATGAAAATAATCGCGGTTGGGCGAATAATTTACAAGGAATACATTTCGTTTTTTTTAACGACATAATCTTATCCATAAGCGATTACTTTGCAAAAACAACAAATAAATTAATATGATGCTAAAAAAGTTGTTATATTTTGATTTTGAAAAAAACAAAGTTAATCGCTTAGCCTGCTTTACAAGAAACAATTAAAAACTATAATTGGGCTAAGTAAAATAATACTTTTTTTTTATTTTTTAATTTAATTTATCAATAATAAAGTTATAAACTGGTTTTCAAGCCTTCATTCCCGATGGTGTTAAAAATTGGCGAATTCTTTACAAGAAGTAAGAGCTGGGCGAATGCTTTACAAGATGAAAATAATCGCGGTTGGGCGAATAATTTACAAGGAATACATTTCGTTTTTTTTAACGACATAATCTTATCCATAAGCGATTACTTTGCAAAAACAACAAATAAATTAATATGATGCTAAAAAAGTTGTTATATTTTGATTTTGAAAAAAACAAAGTTAATCGCTTAGCCTGCTTTACAAGAAACAATTAAAAACTATAATTGGGCTAAGTAAAATAATACTTTTTTTTTATTTTTTTAATTTAATTTATCAATAATAAAGTTATAAACTGGTTTTCAAGCCTTCATTCTCGATGGTGTTAAAAATTGGCGAATTCTTTACAAGAAGTAAGAGCTGGGCGAATGCTTTACAAGATGAAAATAATCGCGGTTGGGCGAATAATTTACAAGGAATCCATTTCGTTTCTTTCGAACGACATAATCTTATCCATAAGCGATTACTTTGCAAAAACAATAAATAAATTAATATGATTCTAAAAAAGTTGTTATATTTTGATTTTGAAAAAAACAAAGTTAATCGCTTAGCCTACTTTACAAGAAACAATTACAAACTATAGTTGGACGAAATAAAATATTACCATTTTTTGTTTAAAAATTAAAATTTGATCAATAATAATGTTATAAACTCGTTTTTAAGCCTTCAATCTCAATGGTGTTAAAAATTGGCGAATTTTTTACAAGAAGTAAGAGCTGGGCGAATGCTTTACAAGATGAGAATAATCGCGGTTGGGCGAATAATTTACAAGGAATACATTTCGTTTTTTCAAACAACATAATCTTAACAATCAGCAAATTCTTTGCAAGAAACAACAAATAAATTAATGATGCTAAAAAAGTTGTTATATTTTGATTTTGAAAAAAACAAAGTTAATCACTTAGACTACTTTACAAGAAACAATTAAAAACTATAGTTGGGCGAAGTAAAATATTACCATTTTTTGTTTAAAAATTAAAATTTGATCAATAATAATGTTATAAACTCGTTTTTAAGCCTTCATTCTCGATGGTGTCAAAAATTGGCGAATTCTTAACAAAAAGTAAGAGCTGGGCGAATGCTTTACAAGATGAGAATAATCGCGGTTGGGCGAATAATTTACAAGGAATACAATTCCTTTCTTTCGAACGACATAATCTTATCCATAAGCGATTACTTTGCAAGAAACAATAAATATATTAATATGATTCTAAAAAAGTTATTATATTTTGTTTTTGAAAAAAACAAAGTTAATCGCTTAGCCTGCTTTACAAGAAACAATTAAAAACTATAATTGGGCTAAGTAAAATAATACTTTTTTTATATCTTTTTAATTTAATTTATCAATAATAAAGTTATAAACTGGTTTTTAAGCCTTCATTCTCGATGGTGTTAAAAATTGGCGAGTTCTTTACAAGAAGTAAGAGCTGGGCGAATGCTTTACAAGATGAAAATAATCGCGGTTGGGCGAATAATTTACAAGGAATCCATTTCGTTTTTTCAAATGACATAATCTTAACATGAGCAAATTCTTTGCAAGAAACAACAAATAAATTAATATGATTCTAAAAAAGTTATTATATTTTGTTTTTGAAAAAAACAAAGTTAATCGCTTAGCCTGCTTTACAAGAAACAATTAAACTATAGTTGGGCGAAGTAAAATATTACCATTTTTTGTTTAAAAATTAAAATTTGATCAATAATAATGTTATAAACTGGTTTTTAAGCTTTCAATCTCAATGGTGTAAAAAATTGGCGAATTCTTTACAAGAAGTAAGAGCTGGGCGAATGCTTTACAAGATGAAAATAATCGCGGTTGGGCGAATAATTTACAAGGAATACAATTCGCTTTTTTCGAACGACATAATCTTATCAATCAGAAAATACTTTGCAAGAAACAACAATTATATTAATGTGATGCTAAAAAAGTTGTTATATTTTGATTTTGAAAAAAACAAAGTTAATCGCTTAGACTACTTTACAAGAAACAATTAAAAACTATAATTGAGCTAAGTAAAATATTATTTTTTTTATTTTTTTAATTTAATTTATCAATAATAAAGTTATAAACTGGTTTTCAAGCCTTCATTCTCGATGGTGTTAAAAATTGGCGAATTCTTTACAAGAAGTAAGAGCTGGGCGAATGCTTTACAAGATGAGAATAATCGCGGTTGGGCGAATAATTTACAAGGAATACATTTCGTTTTTTCGAACGACATAATCTTATCCATAAGCGATTACTTTGCAAAAACAATAAATAAATTAATATGATGCTAAAAAAGTTGTTATATTTTGTTTTTGAAAAAAACAAAGTTAATCGCTTAGCCTACTTTACAAGAAACAATTAAAAACTATAGTTGGACGAAATAAAATATTACCATTTTTTGTTTAAAAATTAAAATTTGATCAATAATAAAGTTATAAACTGGTTTTTAAGCCTTCAATCTCAATGGTGCAAAAAATTGGCGAATTCTTAACAAGAAGTAAGAGCTGGGCGAATGCTTTACAAGATGAAAATAATCGCGGTTGGGCGAATAATTTACAAGGAATTCATTTCGTTTTTTCAAATGACATAATCTTAACAATCAGCAAATTCTTTGCAAGAAACAATAAATAAATTAATATGATGCTAAAAAAGTTGTTATATTTTGATTTTGAAAAAAACAAAGTTAATCGCTTAGCCTGCTTTACAAGAAACAATTAAAAACTATAGTTGGGCTAAGTAAAATATTACCATTTTTTGTTTAAAAATTAAAATTTGATCAATAATAATGTTATAAACTCGTTTTTAAGCCTTCATTCTCGATGATGTTAAAAATTGGCGAATTCTTAACAAAAAGTAAGAGCTGGGCGAATGCTTTACAAGATGAAAATAATCGCGGTTGGGCGAATAATTTACAAGGAATACAATTCGTTTCTTTCGAACAACATAATCTTATCAATAAGCGATTACTTTGCAAGAAACAATAAATAAATTAATATGATTCTAAAAAAGTTATTATATTTTGTTTTTGAAAAAAACAAAGTTAATCGCTTAGCCTGCTTTACAAGAAACAATTAAAAACTATAATTGGGCTAAGTAAAATAATACTTTTTTTTTATTTTTTAATTTAATTTATCAATAATAAAGTTATAAACTGGTTTTCAAGCCTTCATTCCCGATGGTGTTAAAAATTGGCGAATTCTTTACAAGAAGTAAGAGCTGGGCGAATGCTTTACAAGATGAAAATAATCGCGGTTGGGCGAATAATTTACAAGGAATACATTTCGTTTTTTTTAACGACATAATCTTATCCATAAGCGATTACTTTGCAAAAACAACAAATAAATTAATATGATTCTAAAAAAGTTGTTATATTTTGATTTTGAAAAAAACAAAGTTAATCGCTTAGCCTGCTTTACAAGAAACAATTAAAAACTATAATTGGGCTAAGTAAAATAATACTTTTTTTTTATTTTTTTAATTTAATTTATCAATAATAAAGTTATAAACTGGTTTTCAAGCCTTCATTCTCGATGGTGTTAAAAATTGGCGAATTCTTTACAAGAAGTAAGAGCTGGGCGAATGCTTTACAAGATGAAAATAATCGCGGTTGGGCGAATAATTTACAAGGAATCCATTTCGTTTCTTTCGAACGACATAATCTTATCCATAAGCGATTACTTTGCAAAAACAATAAATAAATTAATATGATTCTAAAAAAGTTGTTATATTTTGTTTTTGAAAAAAACAAAGTTAATCGCTTAGCCTACTTTACAAGAAACAATTACAAACTATAGTTGGACGAAATAAAATATTACCATTTTTTGTTTAAAAATTAAAATTTGATCAATAATAATGTTATAAACTCGTTTTTAAGCCTTCAATCTCAATGGTGTTAAAAATTGGCGAATTTTTTACAAGAAGTAAGAGCTGGGCGAATGCTTTACAAGATGAGAATAATCGCGGTTGGGCGAATAATTTACAAGGAATACATTTCGTTTTTTCAAACAACATAATCTTAACAATCAGCAAATTCTTTGCAAGAAACAACAAATAAATTAATGATGCTAAAAAAGTTGTTATATTTTGATTTTGAAAAAAACAAAGTTAATCACTTAGACTACTTTACAAGAAACAATTAAAAACTATAGTTGGGCGAAGTAAAATATTACCATTTTTTGTTTAAAAATTAAAATTTGATCAATAATAATGTTATAAACTCGTTTTTAAGCCTTCATTCTCGATGGTGTTAAAAATTGGCGAATTCTTAACAAAAAGTAAGAGCTGGGCGAATGCTTTACAAGATGAGAATAATCGCGGTTGGGCGAATAATTTACAAGGAATACAATTCCTTTCTTTCGAACGACATAATCTTATCCATAAGCGATTACTTTGCAAGAAACAATAAATATATTAATATGATTCTAAAAAAGTTATTATATTTTGTTTTTGAAAAAAACAAAGTTAATCGCTTAGCCTGCTTTACAAGAAACAATTAAAAACTATAATTGGGCTAAGTAAAATAATACTTTTTTTATATCTTTTTAATTTAATTTATCAATAATAAAGTTATAAACTGGTTTTTAAGCCTTCATTCTCGATGGTGTTAAAAATTGGCGAGTTCTTTACAAGAAGTAAGAGCTGGGCGAATGCTTTACAAGATGAAAATAATCGCGGTTGGGCGAATAATTTACAAGGAATCCATTTCGTTTTTTCAAATGACATAATCTTAACATGAGCAAATTCTTTGCAAGAAACAACAAATAAATTAATATGATTCTAAAAAAGTTATTATATTTTGTTTTTGAAAAAAACAAAGTTAATCGCTTAGCCTGCTTTACAAGAAACAATTAAACTATAGTTGGGCGAAGTAAAATATTACCATTTTTTGTTTAAAAATTAAAATTTGATCAATAATAATGTTATAAACTGGTTTTTAAGCTTTCAATCTCAATGGTGTAAAAAATTGGCGAATTCTTTACAAGAAGTAAGAGCTGGGCGAATGCTTTACAAGATGAAAATAATCGCGGTTGGGCGAATAATTTACAAGGAATACAATTCGCTTTTTTCGAACGACATAATCTTATCAATCAGAAAATACTTTGCAAGAAACAACAATTATATTAATGTGATGCTAAAAAAGTTGTTATATTTTGATTTTGAAAAAAACAAAGTTAATCGCTTAGACTACTTTACAAGAAACAATTAAAAACTATAATTGAGCTAAGTAAAATATTATTTTTTTTATTTTTTTAATTTAATTTATCAATAATAAAGTTATAAACTCGTTTTTAAGCTTTCATTCTCTATGGTGTTAAAAATTGCCGAATTCTTAACAAAAAGTAAGAGCTGGGCGAATGCTTTACAAGATGAAAATAATCGCGGTTGGGCGAATAATTTACAAGGAATACATTTCGTTTTTTCGAACGACATAATCTTATCCATAAGCGATTACTTTGCAAAAACAATAAATAAATTAATATGATTCTAAAAAAGTTGTTATATTTTGTTTTTGAAAAAAACAAAGTTAATCGCTTAGCCTACTTTACAAGAAACAATTACAAACTATAGTTGGACGAAATAAAATATTACCATTTTTTGTTTAAAAATTAAAATTTGATCAATAATAATGTTATAAACTGGTTTTCAAGCCTTCATTCTCGATGGTGTTAAAAATTGGCGAATTCTTAACAAGAAGTAAGAGCTGGGCGAATGCTTTACAAGATGAAAATAATCGCGGTTGGGCGAATAATTTACAAGGAATACAATTCGCTTTTTTCGAACGACATAAACTTATCAATCAGAAAATACTTTGCAAGAAACAACAATTATATTAATGTGATGCTAAAAAAGTTGTTATATTTTGTTTTTGAAAAAAACAAAATTTATCGCTTAGCCTACTTTACAAGAAACAATTAAAAACTATAATTGGGCGAAGCAAAATAATACTTTTTTTATATCTTTTTAATTTAATTTATCAATAATAAAGTTATAAACTGGTTTTTAAGCCTTCATTCTCGATGGTGTTAAAAATTGGCGAGTTCTTTACAAGAAGTAAGAGCTGGGCGAATGCTTTACAAGATGAGAATAATCGCGGTTGGGCGAATAATTTACAAGGAATACAATTCGCTTTTTTCGAACGACATAAACTTATCAATCAGAAAATACTTTGCAAGAAACAACAATTATATTAATGTGATGCTAAAAAAGTTGTTATATTTTGATTTTGAAAAAAACAAAGTTAATCGCTTAGACTACTTTACAAGAAACAATTAAAAACTATAATTGAGCTAAGTAAAATATTATTTTTTTTATTTTTTTAATTTAATTTATCAATAATAAAGTTATAAACTCGTTTTTAAGCTTTCATTCTCTATGGTGTTAAAAATTGCCGAATTCTTAACAAAAAGTAAGAGCTGGGCGAATGCTTTACAAGATGAAAATAATCGCGGTTGGGCGAATAATTTACAAGGAATACATTTCGTTTTTTCTAACGACATAATCTTATCCATAAGCGATTACTTTGCAAAAACAATAAATAAATTAATATGATTCTAAAAAAGTTGTTATATTTTGTTTTTGAAAAAAACAAAGTTAATCGCTTAGCCTGCTTTACAAGAAACAATTACAAACTATAGTTGGACGAAATAAAATATTACCATTTTTTGTTTAAAAATTAAAATTTGATCAATAATAAAGTTATAAACTGGTTTTCAAGCCTTCATTCTCGATGGTGTTAAAAATTGGCGAATTCTTTACAAGAAGTAAGAGCTGGGCGAATGCTTTACAAGATGAAAATAATCGCGGTTGGGCGAATAATTTACAAGGAATACAATTCGCTTTTTTCGAACGACATAAACTTATCAATCAGAAAATACTTTGCAAGAAACAACAATTATATTAATGTGATGCTAAAAAAGTTGTTATATTTTGATTTTGAAAAAAACAAAATTTATCGCTTAGCCTACTTTACAAGAAACAATTAAAAACTATAATTGAGCTAAGTAAAATATTATTTTTTTTATTTTTTTTATTTTTTTAATTTAATTTATCAATAATAAAGTTATAAACTCGTTTTTAAGCCTTCATTCTCGATGGTGTTAAAAATTGGCGAGTTCTTAACAAAAAGTAAGAGCTGGGCGAATGCTTTACAAGATGAAAATAATCGCGGTTGGGCGAATAATTTACAAGGAATACAATTCGTTTTTTTCGAACGACGTAAATCGAACAACGTAAATCGAAATGACATAATCTTATCCATAAGCGATTACTTTGCAAGAAACAACAAACAAATTAATATGATGCTAAAAAAGTTATTATATTTTGATTTTGAAAAAAACAAAGTTAATCGCTTAGCTCACGTTACAAGTAACAAATAAAAACTATTATTCTTGATAAGCATGTGGTTCCAAAGATCATGGAGCGTGTTCGAATGGAAAATTATACAATTGCTACTGCTTACAACAAACAATGTCGACTTCGACGTGTAAAGTAGTGCGCTCATCAAGGATCGATCTTGTTTCTCTTTTTTACTATTTATACGTACAACCTGCCTTACGACTTTCACAAAAATTGCTAATGTAGACGCTCTTGCATTGTTGCACTCTTCTGAAAACTGGAACAAGTTTGAGGGACTTTAAGTTAAGACATGATTGCAATTTTAAGGTATCTCCAGACTTTGAGGTTGATGCTCAGTCACGTTAAGACGATGACCCGCTTTTCATGTAAATAACCAAGAGGCCACACGTGAGCTGGGAGTCTACAATACCAATATACCTTTGTTATTTGCTAACCTTATTTTATCTTGAGGTGAAACTTGATAGATCGCTCACGTTCCATCACTATTTTAGAGGCGTTGCGCATGGAACTATTTTCGTGTGTCACGCTGTTGAAGCAACTTGTAGATTTAGATTTAGATTTAGATTTCAGATTATTTATTGTCGCTTAGGAAACAAAAAGGACAAAACGCCTCCAAGTGACACAGCAAGAAAAGTAAATGAAAATAATAGTAAAGAAGTAAGAAATTACAAATAAATAAAGCGACAGGATGGTTGCGAAGGAAACGTGAGGTCTTCATGTCTGCAACCAACCTTGTACAAATAAAGGAAAACAAAACACAAACCAAAAAACAAAAAAAAAAATCGTATGAAATTATTTTAAAAAATATCAACTACAGATCGCTATTATGTAATTTATAAAAATTCAATATTAAATATACGGGATACTTGACAGTCTCAATCCAGCCTCCAAGTTGACCGCATGTCTGATTAAATAGATTATTTTATGGTAAATAGACGTTTTTTATATTCTTTTTTAAATTTAGGCAAGTTTAGATGACGAATTTCTATTGGGATTTTGTTCCAGATTGACGGTCCTGTATATTTAATGGATCGTTGCGTTTTGTTGGTTTTAAAGAGTGGGATCATTAATTGGTATGAATGAGTTGATCTGGTTCTACAGTTATGTGAATCTTTTACCAATTTAAAAAAAGTTGTTAAGTTGAATTTGAAATTGGGAGGCCAACGATTTTGAAAGTTAAAGTGAATAAATTTGGCTATTTCAAAGTTGATTTGCAGTCTTAAAGGGAGGATATTATTTTTCAAATAAATCGGTGAGACGGAATCTAACCAATGACTTTTGTTAACAATTCGAATGGCTTTATTTTGTAGTTTTATTAATTTTGTAAGGTATGAAGGATATGTGCTGCCCCAAACAAGAAGACCATAATTTATATGTGAACTAATTAAAGAATGATATAGTTTTTTTAAAGAGGGTTTGTTGAGATAATGTTTTAGTTTATTTAAAATGCCTACCGATCTAGCTATCTTCATTTCTATTAATTTGATATGATCTCGAAAATTTAGTTTGTTGTCTAAGTTAATTCCTAGGTATTTGGCTTTGTTTACTGACTTTATTATACCTAATGGACAATTAACGTTTATTTCAGGTGGAGGTATGTTTTGTTTAGGAGAGATAAAAAGAGCATTTGACTTATTTGTATTTAGTGAATTTATAGGCTCAGGATCGGGCAATGGTGCCCAAAACACTGCCCACAGCTGCCCTATCTCTTGTCTATTCAACAGCTGACAAGTAGCAGAGCACTGCAATAGATGCTGACTGTGGTTTATTTATTGGGTATCAAATGCCAGCCTAAAAGACTAAAATCTAAATGCTTGTTTTGTGTGCTGTGCAAAAATTGCTTAACAATCTTGCCAAATTAGCATCCGTGCGACTCAGTAGATAAATCATAGATCGGATACGGAGTAATATGAGAGTACATTACAAATTCGTGCTTTTATTACCAGCACATAACCGATACCCCGCTCGTTCGAAACAGCGTTTCCAAAACGGGTAGGGACTATTTGATAAAACGGTTTTGGCGCGGCCGTTTTAGCGCGGCCTTTTTCGCGCCAGTGTATTTGAAACTAGCAGGAAGGTTTGAATAAAACAGTATAATCAATCACCCTAACCCTAACCTAACCGCTAAACCTTAACCCTAAAATTTTCAAGATTTTACGAATAAGAAAACGACACACTGCCACAATGGCTGGCGCCTAAACGGCCGAGCCAAAAAGGCTTCGCCAAATAGTCCCGTCCCATTCCAAAACAGATTGGGTTATGCTTAAATCCATGCGGACGGGCCTAGGACAACTTGCCGCAACCCAAATAACGAGTCCACTGCGGCTAGATGGACTTGCTTGCAAATTTTGTTTTCGGACTTCCAAGCAGGCGCGACAAGAGGGGGGTCCAACCGGTGCACTGCACCGGGGCCCGTGAGAGTCGAGGGGGGCCGAGAATCATAATGAATGTCAAGGTTCACAATTGATTTCCAAAATAATATAGGCTATACATAGGCCTAGGCTACATTTTTTTATTTCAGCTCGGGATTTCAAAGAGATTTTTACACGTTGCGTTTCATTACCATCTCGTATCGTGTCGTTTTTCCTACGCTTGAACTTGCTGAATCAAAGTGCTGTGATTGATTCTTTTACGCCTGACTGATTTTCGTTGAATGTGGTTTATTACGCAAATACGTCATAATTACTCTTGCTGTCATTACAAAGTCGATTCTTCAGTAAAGCAATAGCGTGTGGATTTTTATAGAATAGCGGTTGGAGACGTTTTTTATCATATTCATTAATAGGCTATACAATAACGTTTTATAGTGTGAGTTTGTAAATCGGTAGTCGAAGACTTGTAATAAAAGTAACCTTTGTAAACACTGTTTTTTTCAATTTTTCTTGCAATTTAACAGGCGTTTTTAAGTATTAAATTTTAAGTGGATAAATTTTGCTATCTGACCATCAAAATGTATGTGCATAAATCCGGAGCACAAAAGAGGAAAGAGAAAAGGAAACGTGATGATAACGAAAGGAAAGGCTTACAGACACTGTTTCAATTTGGTATAAAAAAAAGTCAAGATGATTTTAAAACATGCACAAATGCAGATTTGGTTGAAATGGAAAGTGACAAAAGGGAAAGCGACACTAGTAACCAAGACAGTCGTTGCAGAAGTGAGTCACAAGCTAATGAAGAGGCAAATTTAGAAGAATGCGCAAATCCTACAAACACAGTCGTTAATTCCGAATGTGAACCTGGTACAAGTGGCGTGTATGTACATTCAAAAAGTTGGGCAGACAGCGAACAAGAAGTTTCTGAGGCAAGTAAGTCGCCAGTAGAAGTTGTGGTTGTGGACAAATTGGATAGAAATAACACGGACGAGGCTGTCAGGTTAGATATTGGGTTTCTAACATCAGAAATTCCTTTTCAATCAGATATCGAGAAGTATGTCATAAAAGGTCATACTCACTTTCCTTTAACATTGCCTAATGACAGTAGTAATAGAGCATTTCCTAAAAGTGTATTAACGTCCAGAAATATTAATGGAGAAGAGAATAGACGAGACTGGCTTGTTTGGAGTCAGCATACAGAGTCGCTATATTGCTTTCCATGTCGGCTTTTTTGGAGCAGTGTTGGACACAGTTCATCTAAATCTGCATTAGCTACAGTCGGAGGGTGGCCAGCCAGCGCTCTGTGGCGGAAACTATGCAACAGGGTTCCTGAGCATGAAAGAAGTAATGGACATAGACAATGTTATTTAGCTTGGCGAGAGTTAGAAAGGCGTCTGTCATTGCAAAAAGGTATTGAAACTCTTTTAGAAAGATCAATTCAAGCTGAGTCGGAAAAATGGTATAACATTTTGAAAAGGATTATTGATGTCATTCTGTTTTTAGGAGAACGTGGTCTTGCTTTCAGAGGTTCTTCACAACGCGTTGGTGACTCAGACAATGGAAACTTTTTAGGCTTGATTGAGTTGCTTTCCCACTGGGACCCTATTTTAAAGGAACACGTGTTAAAGGTAGAAGAATCGCAGAAAAATGGTGATAGATTACAAGTGCATTATCTCTCGCCTGCCTCCCAAAATGAATTCATAAAGGAATGTTCTGATCTTGTGGAGCAGCGCATTATGGAAGAAAGGCAACTTGCAAAGTACTATGCAATAATTGTAGATTCCACACCAGATTCATCTCACGTCGAGCAAACAACATTCCTTTTGCGATATTTAGTTCGACATAAATCTCACTTCGAAATTGTGGAACGATTTCTGAAATTTGTTGATTGTAGCGACAAAACAGGATCTAACATCGCTGAAATGATTACTGAAACATTGGAAAGCCATGCTATCCCACTTTCTGAGTGCAGGGCACAAGGGTATGATAATGCGGCAAACATGTCAGGCAAATACAAAGGTGCACAAGCAATAATAAAAGAACAGAACCCTTTGGTTATATTTTCCCCTTGTGGTTGCCACACACTTAATTTATGCGGTAACGACGCTGCTGCATGTATTCCAGAAGCAAGTACCTACTTTGGAACTATACAAACAATATATACATTATTTAGTTGCAGCCCTAAAAGGTGGGAAATATTAACAACGCGGATTGGTGTTTCGCTTCATGGCATATCTGGGACTAGATGGTCCGATAGAGTAGAGAGTGTAAAACCATTTGTAGCTCACCTCCCAGGCGTAAGATTAGCCTTGGAAGGCCTACTGGAACTGAACATCAGTTCAAAAACTAGGAACGAAATCCATGGAGCTTTATGTTATGTCAAGTCCTTTACCTGCATTATAATGTCAATTGTTTGGCACAGAATATTGGTTCCAATTGACATTTGTAACAAAATCATTCAAGGTAATGGTGCAACGGTGGACATGGAAGTCGCAAACCTAGAAAGCTTGCTTCAAGAACTATTGACTCTTCGAGACAGTTGGGAGGCTGTGTGGAATGAAGCAAAGCTTGTCGCGTCTAGCTTACAGATAACAGTAAAAATGTTTCGAGAACGTAATACCTCTGCCAGAAAAAGAACAAGATTTCAAAACGAGAGTACGAATGAGGAAAGTGTGCATCAAATCAACGAAACAGATGAATCCATCGAGGAAGCTTACTTCCGAAAAGATATATTTTATGTAGTTTTAGATAATGTTATTGGAGAGCTTACAATTCGATTTAATGCAGCTAAACAGATTTTGGATACCTTTGGCTTTCTTTGGAACTATCAAAACATGACAAAAGACGAGCTGACTTGCAAAGCAGTTAAACTTGCAGAGAGGTATTGCAAAGATATCAGCAAAGAAGACCTTGTCCAAGAAATTAATCACATATCAATGGTTCACAATGCTAATTTTGACAAAAAACAGTTGAATGCGTTGGATCTATTAAATGCTTTAGTCGAGCACAAATTAGAAACCATATTTCCAAATTTGATTATCAGTTTGAGGATGTTCCTTACAGCACCAGCCACAATAGCATCGGCAGAAAGAAGCTTCAGCAAACTTAAGCTTATCAAAAACCATCTCCGGTCCACCATGGGCCAGGATCGCCTCACCCATTTGGCTCGGCTCAGTATTGAGTCTAACATTGCAAAACAAATAAACTTCGACTGTGTAATTCGCAGTTTTGCTAAGAAAAAGGCACGCAAGGCAGCATTGTTTTCATATAGTAAATAAATTTGCCGTCTCTTTGTTCTACCATTTGCTCGCATTCTCCACCTTACCTTCTGTAAATTTAGCCAGCACGCATTCAGAAAACACCTAATCGTTTCTCTAGCTAGAATTAAATGACCTACAGCGTAGCCTACTCTATGTATGATTTTAACATTGTCATAAACTCTGATTCAGTTGCACATTTTTGCACTGCAACAATACTGAGATGTTCGTCAAAAATTTTTATACACATTGCTGGCTTCTTCAAACGTAACCGATAGCATACGACAAAGCAACTAAACCAAAGAAGAATGTCGGAAAGGGGGCCCAGAAAACATCTTGCACCGGCACATTTTTTTTCTCTCAACGGCCCTGCTTCCAAGCCAAGTTACTTCATGCCAATTTTCGGCGCAAATAAAATAATCGCCACTACCTGCATGTCCTTGATGCGCTGATGTGGTAACAACTACTTTTCCATCCATTTATTGGTTTTAGTCGAAAGTATACAAAGCCTACTTTATACTAAACGCTAAAAGGCTATACGTAAATGAATAAAAGTTTTATACGTATGTATGAAAAATCTTTGTTTTATATGCTAGACTTTTTTTGATATTTCTGCATAATAACATCAGTTTTAACAACGAACAACAATATTTTATTTATCAAAAAAATTTATTCCAAACAGAAATTGTAACACAAAAAAGGTAGATTTACAGTGAATATTGTCCTGTAATTGCTTGCAATATATCGGGCAATACTCTCTCTTTGGTTCTATTTCTCCTCCACAAAAATTTGTCAATGTATGAAGCAAGAAAAGTTCGTCGACATCCTTGTATTCTTCTAAGTTTTCCCTTAAATTGTCCCTACATACAGTATTATCAATAATATTTGTGTGGATACCTTGAGGATCCACAAAATGCCGACGGTGATTAACAGTTTTGTGCGTGTATCTAATGCAGTGCTTTTCAAACTTTTTTCACTACGGCACACTAATAAATTCTGAGTTTGCCTGCGGCACCTTACTTCATAAAGGCGAAAGCCTACTTAATACACTCTTCAAGTTTACATACAGAAATTATATTCAATATATGATAGCAGCAATACCTAATGAAAGGGTGTGCCCACAAAATTGTTTTGATACTGGCAGTGGTGGATATAGGTTGAGGCGAATGAGGCATTTGCCTCGGGCTCCCCTTGAAAATACCGCATATAGTTTCATTTGCTGTATATGTTTTTTAGAGAACACTATGATTTTGAAAGATAGATAGCGAAATTAGAGATTAAATCAAAGTAAAGACCTTTTTTTTTAGAGATCACTATGATTTTGGGAAAATAAGGGAAACACGAGATCCAAACCTTTTTCTTTTAGAGAACACCAATTTTTGGGAATCCTTCCCTCGAGTCCCAACTTTGAATATCCCAAAAAACAAACAACTTTATGCAAATGACCTCTTTCCTTTTACATTTTTACTTAAGCAGCCCATATTTAAGATTTTTAACAATACTAAAATTATATACATGTAAAAAACATAAATCATCTGTAGACCAAGACTCTATGGCTTTCTGTTTATATACGAAAATTTTGCGGCACACTTTAATCTTTTCGGCGGCACACAGTTTGAGAAACACTGTCATAATGCTAAAAATAAAACAAATTATCGTTTTACTGTTCATGTTTATATAAACTTATAAGAGCACTAAGATGCTTCATCTACTGAGTCGCACGGATGCTAATTTGGCAAGATTGTTAAGCAATTTTTGCACAGCACACAAAACAAGCATTTAGATTTTAGTCTTTTAGGCTGGCATTTGATACCCAGTGAATAAACCACAGTCAGCATCTATTGCAGTGCTCTGCTACTTGTCAGCTGTTGAATAGACAAGAGATAGGGCAGCTGTGGGCAGTGTTTTGGGCACCATTGCCCGATCCTGAGCCTACAAGTTGCTTCAACAGCGTGACACACGAAAATAGTTCCATGCGCAACGCCTCTAAAATAGTGATGGAACGTGAGCGATCTATCAAGTTTCACCTCAAGATAAAATAAGGTTAGCAAATAACAAAGGTATATTGGTATTGTAGACTCCCAGCTCACGTGTGGCCTCTTGGTTATTTACATGAAAAGCGGGTCATCGTCTTAACGTGACTGAGCATCAACCTCAAAGTCTGGAGATACCTTAAAATTGCAATCATGTCTTAACTTAAAGTCCCTCAAACTTGTTCCAGTTTTCAGAAGAGTGCAACAATGCAAGAGCGTCTACATTAGCAATTTTTGTGAAAGTCGTAAGGCAGGTTGTACGTATAAATGGTAAAAAAAGAGAAACAAGATCGATCCTTGATGAGCGCACTACTTTACACGTCGAAGTCGACATTGTTTGTTGTAAGCAGTGGTAGGGACATTCCATATCAACTCACACCCCTCTTTTGCCGACCATCTCCGATTTTTTTGAAATTTGGAATGTTTGTAGGTTTGGATGAGAAAATATCTCACACCAAATTTCAAGTTTCTAAATTAAATAGTTTTTGATATACAAAGGTTGAAAATTAGACACAAAATCGCAGCTTGAACGCCCCTGATCGAGCAAAAGTGGCCCTCCTGGCTTTATTTTTTGTTCGATTTCAAAGATGTTAATATCATTGGAAAGCTCTTTTCAGCAGCTTTGTAAAGATATTCATATCACAAATGTATGTATATAATTAAAAAAGTTATTTTTTGTCGTGATCTTGTGACCTTGACCTCGCATGACCCCAAAACCCCCTCTCTAGACAAAAAAATTTTTTCAATATTTTTGTTCCTCACATAAAGGACTATAAGCATGCCAAAAATCAAAGTGGGATCTCTATGGACTTTCAAAATATTTTTTAATTAGAAAAAAATTAACAAAAAACTTACGAAAATGATTTATTTAAAAATATCAACAAATTTGCAAAAATATTTACTGCGTAAATATCAACAAATTTTCATCATTAGACACAACTGTTCAATAAAATGCAAATATCTTAAAAACCCATTGAGATCCCACTTTGATTTTTGGCATGCTTATAGTTCTCTATATTACGAACAAAAATACTGAAAAATTTTTTTTGTCTAGGTTGGAGGTTTTGGGGTCATGCGAGGTCAAGGTCACAAGATCACGACAAAAAATAACTTTTTTATTTATTTACATACATTTGGATATAAATATCATTGTAAAGCTGCTGAAAAGAACTTTCCAATGATATTAACATCTTTGAAATTGAACAAAAAATAAAGCCAGGAGGGCCACTTTTGCTTGATCATGGGCGTTCAAGCTGCAATTTTGTGCCTAATTTTCTACCTTTATATATCAAAAACTATTTGATTTATAAACTTGAAATTTGGTGTGAAACATTTTCTCATCCAAACCTACAAACATTACAAATTTCTTCAAAATCGGAGATGGTCGGCAAAAAAATGTCATAAAGCATGTGAGTTGACATGGAATGTCCCAGTAATTGTGTAACTTTCCTTTCGAACAAGCTCCATGATCTTTGCAACCACATGCTTATCAAGAATAATAATTTTATTTGTTACTTGTAACTTAGGCTAAGCGATTAACTTTGTTTTTTCAAAATCAAAATATAACAACTTTTTTAGCATCACATTAATTTATTTGTTGTTTTTTGCAAAGTATTTCCTGATTGATAAGATTATGTTGTTTGAAAAAACGAAATGTATTCCTTGTAAATTATTCGCCCAACCGCGATTATTTTCATCTTGTAAAGCATTCGCCCAGCTCTTACTTCTTGTTAAGAACTCGCCAATTTTTAACATCATCGAGAATGAAGGCTTAAAAACGAGTTTATAACTTTATTATTGATAAATTAAATAAAAAAAATAAAAAAAAAGTATTATTTTACTTAGCCCAATTATAGTTTTTAATTGTTTCTTGTAAAGTAGGCTAAGCGATTAACTTTGTTTTTTCAAAATCAAAATATAACAACTTTTTTAGCATCACATTAATTTGTTTGTTGTTTTTTGCAAAGTATTTCCTGATTGATAAGATTATGTTGTTTGAAAAAACGAAATGTATTCCTTGTAAATTATTCGCCCAACCGCGATTATTTTCATCTTGTAAAGCATTCGCCCAGCTCTTACTTCTTGTTAAGAACTCGCCAATTTTTAACATCATCGAGAATGAAGGCTTAAAAACGAGTTTATAACTTTATTATTGATAAATTAAATTAAAAAAATAAAAAAAAAGTATTATTTTACTTAGCCCAATTATAGTTTTTAATTGTTTCTTGTAAAGTAGGCTAAGCGATTAACTTTGTTTTTTTCAAAATCAAAATATAACAACTTTTTTAGAATCATATTAATATACAGTATTTGTTGTTTTTTGCAAAGTAATCGCTTATGGATAAGATTATGTCATTCGAAAGAAACGAATTGTATTCCTTGTAAATTATTCGCCCAACCGCGATTATTTTCATCTTGTAAAGCATTCGCCCAGCTCTTACTTCTTGTAAAGAATTCGCCAATTTTTAACACCATAGAGAATGAAAGCTTAAAAACGAGTTTATAACTTTATTATTGATCAAATTTTAATTTATAAAGAAAAAAAAGTATTATTTTACTTAGCCCAAATATAGATTTTAATTGTTTCTTGTAAAGCAGGCTAAGCGATTAACTTTGTTTTTTTCAAAATCAAAATATAATAACTTTTTTAGAATCATATTAATTTATTTATTGTTTCTTGCAAAGTAATCGGTTATGGATAAGATTATGTCGTTCGAAAGAAAGGAATTGTATTCCTTGTAAATTATTCGCCCAACCGCGATTATTTTCATCTTGTAAAGCATTCGCCCAGCTCTTACTTCTTGTAAAGAATTCGCCAATTTTTAACACCATCGAGAATGAAGGCTTAAAAACGAGTTTATAACTTTATTATTGATAAATTAAATTAAAAAAATAAAAAAAAAGTATTATTTTACTTAGCCCAACTATAGTTTTTAATTGTTTCTTGTAAAGTAGGCTAAGCGATTAACTTTGTTTTTTTCAAAATCAAAATATAATAACTTTTTTAGAATCATATTAATTTATTTATTGTTTCTTGCAAAGTAATCGCTTATGGATAAGATTATGTCGTTAGAAAAAAACGAATTGTATTCCTTGTAAATTATTCGCCCAACCGCGATTATTCTCATCTTGTAAAGCATTCGCCCAGCTCTTACTTCTTGTAAAGAATTCGCCAATTTTTAACACCATCGGGAATGAAGGCTTGAAAACCAGTTTATAACTTTATTATTGATAAATTAAATTAAAAAAATAAAAAAAAAGTATTATTTTACTTCGCCCAACTATAGTTTTTAATTGTTTCTTGTAAAGCAGGCTAAGCGATTAACTTTGTTTTTTTCAAAAACAAAATATAATAACTTTTTTAGCGTCATATTAATATATTGTTGTTTCTTGCAAAGTAATCGCTTATGGATAAGATTATGTCGTTGGAAATAAGCGAATTGTATTCCTTGTAAATTATTCGCCCAACCGCGATTATTTTCATCTTGTAAAGCATTCGCTCAGCTCTTACTTTTTGTTAAGAATTCGGCAATTTTTAACACCATAGAGAATGAAGGCTTAAAAACGAGTTTATAACTTTATTATTGATAAATTAAATTAAAAAAATAAAAAAAAAGTATTATTTTACTTAGCCCAATTATAGTTTTTAATTGTTTCTTGTAAAGTAGGCTAAGCGATTAACTTTGTTTTTTTCAAAATCAAAATATAACAACATTTTTAGAATCATATTAATTTATTTATTGTTTTTTGCAAAGTAATCGGTTATGGATAAGATTATGTCGTTCGAAAAAACGAAATGTATTCCTTGTAAATTATTCGCCCAACCGCGATTATTTTCATCTTGTAAATCATTCGCTCAGCTCTTACTTTTTGTTAAGAACTCGCCAATTTTTAACACCATCGAGAATGAAGGCTTAAAAACGAGTTTATAACTTTATTATTGATAAATTAAATTAAAAAAATAAAAAAAATAATATTTTACTTAGCTCAATTATAGTTTTTAATTGTTTCTTGTAAAGTAGGCTAAGCGATTAACTTTGTTTTTTTCAAAAACAAAAAATAATAACTTTTTTAGCATCACATTAATATAATTGTTGTTTCTTGCAAAGTATTTTCTGATTGATAAGTTTATGTCGTTCGAAAAAAGCGAATTGTATTCCTTGTAAATTATTCGCCCAACCGCGATTATTCTCATCTTGTAAAGCATTCGCCCAGCTCTTACTTTTTGTAAAGAATTCGCCAATTTTTAACACCATCGAGAATGAAGGCTTAAAAACGAGTTTATAACTTTATTATTGATAAATTAAATTAAAAAAATAAAAAAAAGTATTATTTTACTTCGCCCAACTATAGTTTTTAATTGTTTCTTTTAAAGTAGGCTAAGCGATAAACTTTGTTTTTTTCAAAATCAAAATATAATAACTTTTTTAGCATCATATTAATCTATTTGTTGTTTCTTGCAAAGTAATCGCTTATGGATAACATTATGTCGTTCGAAAAAAACGAAAGGTATTTATTCCTTGTAAATTATTCGCCCAACCGCGATTATTTTCATCTGGTAAAGGCCCGTTTCCACTACGAGCGTGGAAAAGAGCATTCTTTGTTTGTTTTATTGATTTTTTTTTTGCGCTCGCTTCAATTTTAACCGCTCGCTTCAATCAAAGATGGATAAAAGAAACAAAGAATGTTTTTTTCCACGCTCGTAGTGGAAACGGGCCTTAAAGCATTCGCCGAGCTCTACAATTTCATTTCTTGTAAAGAGCAACAGAGAGCAGAGGGAGAAAGAGTGGGAAATAACGAGACAGAGAGTGTACGAGAGAGAGAAAAGCGAGTGGAAAACGAGAGAATTTAAAAATTAGAAAAAAGAGTTTTAACTCTTTGCGGTCGAATTTAATGTTACCATAGTCGCCGTCGCTGGTCGTATTTAAAAATGGCCGATTTTACGCACTATCGCTTACGCGCGTCTATCGTCATGAAGCTATCTACCGCTGTCTGCGTATTACTGCTTATCTATACGTTTTCTTATGTTGTTTGCAAACAATAATTAAACTAAAATAGATATGAAAGAAATTTATTAGTTATCATAACATCATTATAGAATAAAGGTGACAAAAACAATTATCGATAGTGTTTTTCAGTGTGATATTTTTTGAAGCATTTGTCGGGGTGAAGTCCTGGTTTCCTTCGCATGTTTCACAGTGATAAACAGTTTCTTTACGTTTCACTTTTCTGTCGCTACAAACTGCGCAATCTTTTGTCCTTCCATTAGGAATTTTTGCTACAAAATGTCTTCCAGATAGACGCTCGATCGACTCTGCATCAGAATTTCTTCCACGCTTTATCGAATTTTTATTTCGCACATTTCCCACAAGCTGTATCACAAGATTTTTGCGATATTTTTTGTGGGTCACTATCCTCAAGCACTTTTCTTTTCTTTGGACGTTATATAGATGTTATATATATGATAATAAAGCTGTTGACTATGGCAACTTCAAATAGCCAAAAAAACATTTTACGCCACCACTTCGCCGTTTTCCTCAAAAAAGCGTAGCTTCCACAGTAGTGGTCTGCCTTATCTACTTTACCCATATACTTCGTATATTGAGAAATTACAACAGGTTTTGCCACGGTTGTTGACTGTTGATTTCCCAAAATACGTTCTTCATCTTCGCATTGGGTGTTGTAGACAGAAGATAGCATTGTCACCACCCGTTTGTCTCTCCATTGAAGAGCCATTGTGTTATCATTTTTTCTAAATGCAACTACTTCATGCTTCTTTTTTTTCGCTTTTTTTTGACAATTCGTTTGGCATACCCTTCCTACTGGGCATTACTGTTCCAGTTAAGTGGAAAGATAGCTTCCTCAGCTCTTCACACAAAGTTGGACTTGTATAAAACCTGTCTGTGAAAATGTGGTACCCTGATCCATACCCTTTTGAAGAGAGCATGTTGCATAAATGCAACACGATTCTACTCGTAAAAGGCAAATCAGGCCGGACTAAACCATCAGTTGTATACTTTCCATAGTATGGAACAAACGCCACGATATAGGCAGATTTACTCTCACACATGGTGTACACTCTGAGTCCCCACTTTGTGGGCTTGTTTGGGTTGTAGCACTTGAATATCACTCGGCCTTTGAACCCTATCGTACTTTCATCAACAGAAATACGTTTGTGTGCCGAATAATATTCTTGACATTTTACATTCATATGGGTCACTAGGTTGTAAACCTTATCCCCACAAAATCCTCGGCCAACCGATGGCTGCAAATGTAGCATTCAATAAAGTTGAAAAAATCTTTCCCGAGAAAACACATCAACAAAAAATGGCATTCTTTCTGTCGATTTTCTTGAAAAATATTCTTTCATGTCGCATTTGGCATGCATTCCCATATTTAGCACAACTCCAAGCAATGCCTTTATATCTTGCAGATTCGCATCTTTCCAAGTTCTCCATATAGAACGTTTGCCAAGTGGTTGAGCCTTTTCTATTTTTTTTCTTGCGTACCTGTTTGTCTCCTGAACAATCTCTCCAATAATGTCGTCCGTAAAAAAAAGCTGGAAGAAACTAAGTTCATTGTCATATTGTCCAGAAGTAGGTAGCCGAATACCAGGATTACTGACAGTAAATGGTAACTTCAATAAATCACTATCTGTTGGTAAATAAGGTCTCCAAACAGACCCATTGTTTGTAGCATTGGCATTCGAACCAACGTCGTGGCCATCACTTGCCACATCACCTTCAGCGTCATCAGATATACGTCCTGCACTAGTATCTGCATCTCCTACACCACTAACATCCATATCTTCGTCCCCAGAAGAAGGTAATTCGTGAAGACTTGAAGTATCACTTCCGTTTTCAGTCGTCTCTGGATCAAAGTCCACATCTTCATCTGATTGATCTACATCCATTTCATCATTACTCGAATCAAATAAATCAAGAATATCATCGTCAGTCAATCTTATTCGCTTAGCCATATTCTGTTCATACAATTATCGCACTGTTGGCAAGATCACAAATCACCACCCAGTCTAATTGAATAGAAATGTTGTCAAGAACCGATTATACAAGCTAAAAACGTAACAAATTGATCACATACGCTATAATTCTATTTGTGCAAATGTAACACTAAACAAAAAGTTTGCCTTCAGTTCAGTTGCTACACAAGCTCTAACACTTACACCTTCTTATGAATGACAGTTACCAAATGACTTACCACGTGTGTTCTGCATGACTAAAGAATCTGCAGTTATATGACAGCCAGAAGAATTTACCGCCTTTCAAGCAATATAAGCGAATAGCGATCGCCCTACGACCACACTAAACGCGATTTTAATGTTGGGCGAGCTATACTCGCCTTACGACCAGAATGACATCATTTCGTCTGGCGAGCTATATTCGCCAGTCGACCGCAAAGGGTTAAGCAGCGAGGGCGAATTCTTAACTTGCTCCATATTTTCAGTACTACAACTACTCCAAAATAAATTAAAGTAATAAAAATAATATATAGCATTTCCAAGTTGTCAATTGCACACATAAGATATAACAAAGAATGGCTTTAAGTATAAAAATATATAGTTTTCACTTTTCTATGAACTTTGTGTCTGACTCAAATAAATAAATAAAAATAAAATAGCAGTTAATGAGTAGTGACAATGGCATCTACTGCACCTATCAAAGTATCCTAAGTCATGTTTTTATACTTAAAGCCATTCTTTGTTATATCTTATGTGTGCAATTGACAACTTGGAAATGCTATATATTATTTTTATTACTTTAATTTATTTTGGAGTAGTTGTAGTACTGAAAATATTTTATGGTTTTGGATTTTGTTTGCAGTTTATCCTTGATATTTGGTATTATAATATATTAATTAATAATTGAAGCTGTTATGTCAAAACTTTCAGGAAGAGGAGGCAAGTATTGTTGTTTGCCGCAATGTAACAGTTCAACAACCAAAGGATATTCTTTATTTAAAGTTCCAACTGGTGCACAGAAACGTACTGGGGTAGTTACTGACCAATGGGCTCAAGATTTTCATCAGGTAAATAAAACTAGTTTTGCTAGTTATTTTTGCATGTTTGAAGTGCTGGCCAACTATATTTCTACAGTTTATAATTACAATTGCCAAACTTTTAACTTTTTGCAAAATGTTTACTTTAATTTGTTTAAATAGCATAATTAGTCCTACACAACAAAAACAAACTGCATGACTATGCATTTTTTTTATTAAAATGTATCTTGTTTTCTTGGTTGTATTTGTTTACAAACAGCAGTTTTTCTAATTTTTTAAACCTAATATTTTATTTCTTAATCAAACCCCATATGACTGATGTAACATAACTCACATTTTTAACTTAAAACTTTTATTAGAAAAATTTTAAAGTAAGAGCTTTAGTCTTTAGTTTTCATGTGATAAACCATCCAGTAGTGATATTGAATGATGTTGTGTTTTAAGGCTATATTTCTTTCATTTACATAATATTATTTATCTTTTATGATTATTTTTAAAACTGTATATTATCAGTTATATGTGTCAGATTTGCAAGTACAAAGTTTATGTAACATTATTATCTCATTTAGGTCATTTTATCCTATAGAAATGACAAAGTTTTCAAACAAAGATTATTTGATGGAAAAGTTTTTATTTGCAATAAACACTTTAAAGAAAAAGATATTCTACAAACAGCCACTAAAAAGTGCTTAAAGTTGGGAGTTTTGCCATCACAAAATTTGCCCGTAAAATCACATCCTAGCAAAATTCCTCAAGAACGAAGGAGTATCATTAGACATTCCCAGCCATGTTTAGCTAATTACTCAAAATCTTTTGCTCAACAACCAACATCACTCAATGATATTTCTCAGCAATTTTCCCAAATGAAATTGTCTAAGTGGCGAATTTTTGTTGCAAATGACTTTGTTCATTTTACATATTACAGTAACATAGATCATCACCATATAGCAGATGTAAGTTTGCTAATTAAAGACAATTCAGTTGATAGTTCTGGCTTGGATTTTTCTACTTCATTTCATGGTAGATGTGCAGCAGAAATTACCAAACAACTGTCATTTGAAAATTTTAGTTTATGTGAGATGTTGGAGTTTTTAAAGCAACAGTTGATCTGCAAAGGCTATACAAGTGTTCCTAATCAATCTCAATGGATATGTTTGAATGGCTGCATTTCTTACCCCTGCAATGATAGAAGTTCAAAGTTTGTCTGCATTTATATTTGTACTCCAAACTTTAAATTATTTCATCTAGCAACTGTAATTTCTGTGTTTAATAGCCTACTAAACATTTTAAATTTTTTATGATGTATTGAACTTGTTTTGTAATTTCAAACCTAGCAGTTTTTTCTCACCCAAAAATATTCAAGCTTAAAAAACAAGCAGAAGCCGAGCATCATAAGCAAAGTTAATTAGCTTGTATGTACATGCATAGTTGAATGAAGCAAAGTAGGCAAAATGTTTGCTTGCTTTCAGCTGACACTAAATTGCAATATTGATCCACCTTTAGATGTGCCAGTGAAATATCATGTTTTTCTTGTGTTGCTGGATAAAAATTTACTTAACTGAAAACGCATTTAGAAAGTAAACAAACTGGTGTGGTTAGTATTGCATAAACTAACGTAAAAGTTTTGTTAGTAGCACTTCAGGAGCACAGCAAATTTAGTTTTTTTTGATTTGCTCTAAACCATTTTACAGCTTATAACTATCAGTAATATTTTCTACTTTAAACAGGTTTTTCAGCAAAGATTGTCAAATTGTCTGTGATAAAAGTAATTCTGTATGTCAACAGTGCATGATGCTTCATGTGCGTCAAGTAGATAATGCAAAGCGCAATTATAAGAGGATGCAGCAAATTCAGCATAAAGTACTCCCAAGTCACAGTCCAATTACCACTGCTTGCGTTCAACGAGTAAAAGCAACCATCACTGCTCAGAAAGAAAGGTTTTTTTTTATTATCATACGTTAACTTGTGTATAATAAATTGTGACCAGCTGCACTACCACCTGAAGTTTTTAATACATTCTGTAAGATATCACTTTTTAAATTGTCTCTCCTCATATCCTTATATACCTGTGGTAAATATTCTCTTACATATACATCCTAGAACCACAGTTTAGACAAAGAAAAAGAAATTTTGGGCTGAAAAGGTGCAAATAAACTCAGAACATAATTTTTGATTAAGTTGTCTAATAATGCATTATACAGTGAAGACCTGGCTAACATATTTGTTAGCCCATTGCTGAAATTGTTCCTCTGCAATAGAAGGCTGAAAAGTAGCATTTCGAGTGTAAAGAAGATCCTACTGTTTGTGGACATTTGTTGCTTTTTTTGGAAACAATCAGCCTTCAACTCAACCATTTTATTTGTTAGTCATTTAATCACAGTGCTGTTGCAAAAGACGTGATAAAAATATATTTACGGTCTTTTTCACCTTTTTTATTTACAGAATTGGCAAATTAGAAGAAGAGTTTTTGAAGAAAGGTATTGATGTGGATGAAAATATATGCTGTATAGTAGAAAACTTAAAAGATGACCCTGTTGCTTCAAAGAATGACTTTCTCCGAGAATGGTGGTCTAAACAAAAAGAGTTGCAATCATTTGACAATAAAAGTAGTTATCGCTATCCACCTTCAATAATCCGGTAAGCTTGCTGTTTAAAATGAATTTTTTTTTCAGATTTTCTTGTTTTCTTACTTTTGCTGTTAAGGTATTTGTTCACATATTGTCCTTCGTTATATGGCAGAGTACCTTCTCCCGGCTAATGCATTATTACTCAGGGTACCCGATGTGTAGGACACTTTGTTTATGGTCTTTTGTTTGTTCATAAGCGCCACAATGACAATTCGGGGAAGGAGGGAGACTTCATTAGTGCATGAACCAACAGAAGCGACCAACGCCAGATCGCAAGCCATTAAGTTTAATCCCAGTTGCTCTGGGTAAACCCCAAACCCATTTCAATAAGTCTGGTGCTGACCTTGCAAATTGAAGTAGGAAGTTCGGGCGTATTTTTTGACTAGCCTTTGTTATAAGCTTTTAGCTCACATTTGGCTTCTCGGTTATGAAGTTAAAAAAACGTTTCTGCATGGCTTTAGCCTCCAAGTCAGAAGGTATGTAGCAAGATTAGTCCTGCCCTGGCTTAAAGTGTATTTGTATGCCAAAGCCAAAAAACCAAATTCTTCAATTCACCTATATTAATTGCCCGCTACAAAGAATGATATTATTTTTTAAATAGATTTTGTTTAAAACTCCATGCAAAATCTGCAGCTGCTTACAAATCGGTACAAGAAATTTTGGTTCTTCCTTCTGAAAGAACTTTGCGACAAGCGCGAAACAACAATGAAGGCGATAAAATAGGCATTCAAACAGAAGTTGTTCAAAGAATCAAAAATGCAATTCATCATTGCACGCTCGAAAGTGATCGACTTGCTGTTCTTGCATTTGACGAAATGGCAATTAAAGGTAACCGTTGCATTTTGTGTTTGTTTTCAACAATTTTTTCTTTTACTTGAATAGTTTTACTGTTTAGTCATTATTACTTTGGGGCTACATACACAACAGCAGCAACTAGCACGACTATATGACATCGCTAAAAGAACTTGCATAATCTTACGTGCAATGTGATTGATTTTCAGAAGAGCTAGCGTTTTGCTCTGCTTCCGGTAAAATTGTCGGCTACGTTGACTTCGACGATGAAGCTGTTACAAGCTTATCGAAATCATCCGACGCAATTGCTTCAAATATGATAGCTTTTTTTTTAAGAGGTGATCATGGTTTGGTGCAAGTTTCTTTTGTTGAAATGCTGACTAAACACGTTTATTTAATAGGAATTACAAACAGCAACATAGATGGCGTCGTTGCTTTTTACCCCACCAAAAACATAAACTGCAGTGAGCTTTTTCATCTGCTTGTTGATGTACTCATAGAAATTCCGTTTCAGACTTCATGCATTATCACGGGTCTTCTGTGTAAGTTTTAAATAAATGTAGTTGTTAATTGTAGTTTCTTGAATTTATTATTAGTATTTTTTATTTCTACATTATGTATAGCAAATTTACATTCCATAAGTGTCCATTTCTTTTTTTTTTTTGTAGCGTTTGCATTTTAGGCAAAATGTTTAATTGTTGTTGTTCTATTAAACGTATTCGTAATTGTTGGTTTTATACTATTTATCAGCTAAATCATTTTATATAACATTTTTACAGTTGATGGTCTTTCTGCAAATCGAACGGTAATGAAGCTATTTTGCAATGAAGATGATGATGTACCTTTTCGCATGAAAAATCCGCTGAATCCCGACAGGCAACGTAGCTTGTTGTTGCTTCGTAACGCATAGTACTTAGATTTTTTTGTTTTCTAGATACATTTATTTCTTACCAGACCCTCCACACACATTAAAGTCATGTCGCAACAATTTGATTAATCCTAACAAAAGCTTGTGGAATGACGGAGATATTTGGATGCAACCGCTTAAAGATCTTATTCGGGTATTTCGTAGAAGCTATCAGCCACTTCAAGAATATTTATTTATATCAAATGTTCGATTGATTTTTAGGAGGATCTTTCTCGTGGCGAGTTACGGTTGTACCATAAGCTCACAGAGAAGCATGCCACTCCAAATTCTTGGGAAAAAATGAATGTCGCAATTGCTGCGCAAACAATGTCGGAAACAGTAGGTATGATTGAAGCCGGCATTATTTGTGCTTAATATTTCTAGTTTGTCTAAATTGTACTTGTTTTCAGGTTTGGCATTACAACAAAAAGGTTATCCTGCCTTATCGACTTTTATCCTTTCTATCGATAAATGGTTCGATTGCATGAACGGAGGTTGGTACTTTTTAGATTTTATGTTAATGTTTTTCGTTTGATTTGTTACGTTGAATGTAACGTCGTAGCAAAACTTTTGCAATTGGGTTTGGGTTTATAATAAATAGAAGCCTTACTCTCCAACAACTGAGGTTGTTTAAAAGTTTTAGCTTGTTTGCCTTATTCTATTGCGTGCACTATGTTTGTATTTTTTTTTATTTTTAGGTTTTCAAAACAGAAATTTCAAGGAAATGCGAAAGCCTTATTCTGACATTAATGATCCACGTTTGCAATGGCTGGAGAACGATTTTCCCACGTATCTTAGGAAGTGGAAAGAAGTTGTCGACAATCGACCTCTTGTGGGCAACGTAGACCGAAAAAAAATGTTCCTAACTCAGAAAACTGAAGAAGGGCTACTTGTGGCGTGCTTCTCTATGAGCGCTATTATCAAATCTTCATTAAACGCCGGCGCAAAATATGTTCTCGCTCGAAGAATTAATCAAGATCCATTAGAATCATACTTTGGGCATCAGCGCCAAAGAGGAAGACGTCACGATGCTCCCACCGTTCGAGACTTTGCGAGCAATTCAAGATACTTGGACATATTGAAACATACGCACATTGCTGGCTCTAATGTTCATGTCGAATAATTGTTGTTTATTGGTTCTTGGATGCTAAGGGGGATAATAGCTACAACCTTTCGCTTTTGTCTGCAAACTCATTTTTCTATATTTTGCTTAAACAACTTTGTTAATTACAATAAGGTTCAGCATGCCCTGTTTCTGCGCAAGTTGTGCATTAAAAAATAAACTGTATTGTACTTGAATTTAGTATCATAGCTCAAATGTTTAAATAAATATCAGGATTTATTCGTATTGCTGCAAAAACGAGATGTTTAACAAATCTATGCGATATAAAAAAACTAATGCAGATAAAGCGGGTAAATAGGCACTCTACGGTACCCGACACAACAAATAAAGCAAACGAGTACTACCGCAAATAGTTTACAATAGCAGAGAAATTGCGTGCATATATGATTTTGCTAGATTTAACTTAATATTTAGCTACAGTACTTATTATCAAGCGCATTTAGTCAGCTATAAATGCCTGCTAGCATAGACGTCCGCTGACCTGTTTTCAGGGGGAAGCAAAATTTCAAATACAGCAGTTTTTTTAATAAAGCCAATGGAAGCTTGAAGTTAAGAAACTCACTTCAGAATAAAAACTTTTTTTACTCATTTAGTAGCAAAACATGAATGGACGAAAACAACACAAACGAGTATTGAAGAAGTAGACTAACTTTTTGCGAGCATAGTGTATAAGTAGGCTGTTGAAGCAAATTGACAATTTAAAAAGTTTACCTTTTGAGTTGCAATTATTTTTACAGGTATATTTAATTTTTTAGAGTAAACTTTTTTCTCTTTTGAAAGATAGGAAAAAAAAAACAATTACAAATCAACGAGTATAACGCTTTACTTTTTTGGAAAACTACGCTTTAAAGCTCGGCGAATACTTCCGTTTTTTTGTGCCAAACTTAATTTTTTTGTGATTTGGTAAAATTGCAGTTTGTGCTTACAGGAAATGTGGCATCGCAGTCGAATATAGCGCTGCAGCAAACTGCTAGCAGTAGCTGCGTTTTCCGGATGTAAGCCAGCAAAAAATGAATGTTTTTGCTTAAGAGCGTTAACAATAGTACTAACATCAACACTACGAAGACACCGCTGTTTTCGCAGTTCTTTTTCACAGTCTAAAATCAAATCGTAAAAAATTAAATTTGGAACTATCAAACCCCTGTTGGTTGTAAGAAAGCGAAAATGATAAACTTCAGGAAAGTCTGAGGATTCTGAGGAAGTATGACTTTGACAGTAGCTTCTTTCTTCACCTTTAAATTTCGTTATTCCCCACTTCAAAACAGCCCCAGCAAGATAAAACACAATGGACTTGTCTGTGTCAGTAAGAAAAACTTCTTGCGAAAATTTTCCATCCAAAACATCTATTTTTGAAAGGATTTTGGTAACTACAGCTTTTAAAATGCGCTTTATGTCAGCTTCTTGTAGATTCGTCCCTGAAGTGTAAAACTTTTGCAAAGTAGTAGCATACATTTTCAATCTAGTTTGTCCTGTTTTATATATAAACAACTCAATATCAGGAACAACATGGTCCATGAAAAATTTAAAGTTGGCATTTGAATTAGAAATCTTCACTTCATTAATAACTGTTTGCACAATTTCAGCAATATCAAAATCTGGCAAAGGCTGATGATCACACTCTGATTCCTGAAAATACAGTAACAACCAATAAAGAAAAAAAGGAAGTAGCAAATTAACAGTTTTGCAACATTCATGATTATTATTGATTGCAGGTAATGTCCTCTATTTTGCATTATAATCATAGCAAAGTACTTTCCATAATGACTACCAAATAAACTTTACATATAAATAAAGTAGATGATATAAATATATATATAGTAGAAGTGGAAAGACTGGCAATAAAGAGCTCAATGAAAACTCTGAGCAGTAAATAAATTAAATTACAAGAGCCACTTAGAGAATTTATTTAAACTCTAATTATGCTAAAATATAATTAATGCTAAAATAAATTTTGTGGTCTGAAATTTAATTATATGTATATATACATACAGGCCTATATATATTGCAAGAGTAAATCGATCTTCCTTGCAGAGTGCTCAATGAAAAAATCAGAGCAATTTAATACGAAATTTATTTAATCACTGTTTAAAAACCACAACAGTCTGTTTCATCCTTAGAATCATCAGGTGGTTACTTTTAATTCTATTTGAATAAGTAAACACCTGACGATTCTAAAGATGAAACAGACTGTTGTGCTTTTAACTTATATAGTGTAGTGTTAAATAAATTTAATATACTTGCTCTAACCATGTGTTATTGAGCACTGTACCGGCAAAGTGAAACATTACTGGTTTATATATAT
Source organism: Diplosoma virens (assembly GCA_963680785.1). NCBI lineage: Eukaryota > Metazoa > Chordata > Ascidiacea > Aplousobranchia > Didemnidae > Diplosoma > Diplosoma virens. Next base: position 28,370,307 of record OY796887.1, read on the forward strand.
ATATATATATATGTAATATAAAATTTATTCAATTACTGTTATAACACCACAGAAGTCTGTTTCATCCTATAGAATCATCAGGTGGTTAATTAAAAGTAATTGAGCACTCTGCAAGGAAGATCAATTCACTCCTGTAATATATCTATATATATATACAAAATCACTAAACTATTTTATAGGCCTAATTGTTTTAGAACTGCAAGGTATATTTAGATATATCAGCATAAAAAATTGGTTCTTGATTTCATTTTTGATGTGAATTACATACAGAATTGTCTTATGAAATAATGTAACTGTATTGGATGTACTTACATTACTGTTTGATGGAAGTTCATCAATTAGAATAAAAACTTCACTTACATCCATGGAAAGTAATTGGTGTAAATCCATTAAATCATTGTTTTCAACCATGATTTTAAACAATTTAGATTATATATCGCAATCAGTTTCAACCAATAGCCTAAAGTAAAAGCAATTAAATTAAGCAAACCTGACATATTAAGCAGGGAAATAAATAATTTGTAACTAAATGAAATTTCAGGACTAATTTATTTTTAACACAAATTATTCTAAAAACTCATGTCAATATTATTTCAAATGCAAAAATTTATTCAAAAACGATTGAAATTTTTATTTTAATATTTAGCATATATTCTGACAAATTTCTAAGCTTAATATTGGAAAATATACTCCTGCACAATGTTAAAAATTAAGCCGCCTTATCTCCTTTTTTGTAACAAAAACATGAAAACTTAGCTTACTAACAAGAAAAAAATGCATTTAAACATAAAACTGCAAAAATATACATATGCATTTATCAATATTCTTTTCAATTCACGAGCATAATTTAATAATTGCCCATTTCATTTTAACATGTAACTTGACTGACTTATTTTGTGTTACACCGTTACTAGGTGGCGCTGTCAACGACAACATCGACAAGATTTCCTATTGAGCTTCCAGACTATATATATAGCGACTATGCTTGAATGATGTAATTTTGGAGATCGCTTCGAACATAACAATTTTACATCTTTGTATGATGATGTTGAGCACATTAAACACACCCAATATGTCAATAAGATAAACTAGTCGAAAAGATAAAACAAATCTTGAGTCGAATGAGTTTTATGATTAGTGGTAAAGAGCATTGTGGTTGTGATCGCCATGGTTGCGGTTCAAAACCTACTGTTATGTCCTTGGGAAAGATGCTTTACGGCACTTTCCTCTGCTTGGCGGTCTTATCAAGCGATTTCAAATTTCCGACATATTTTTATATGACTGAAAAACTAAAAAATTTCAACCGAACAGCATTATCTTGGCATCTCCGGAAGCAGGTTGGGGTAATTGCTTGCCCTATATATAGCGCCTCCGTCACTTTGGTGCAAATGAGAAGGATTAATATAGAGATGAAATAAAAATGAATGAAAAAAAACCAAAATATTTTCCATTGAACCACAAAATAAGTTCCTCTCGCAATTTCCAAACTCTCTCCATTACTTTTCCACGAGACAGTCACCCAGCTTCCGAATCATAAACAAAACGCCCATCATTACATTTCTGTAACAAATTCGTGAAGTTATTGAATAGATATTTATTTATTTATTTATTTATTTTCATTTTTACTCACAAACAACTTGAAATTAATCAAAGTGCATATAGAAATAAAGATTGTGAATAAGGAAGCAGCGACTAAACGAAGTACGTTATTACATGCACAACGTCAATTGTGCATGGTCGCCGTACCTTTGAACAAAGCGATGTGATGTTAATAAGAAAAGGAAAGCGAAAAGAAGATAATTAATACACACATCCGAGCCGATATTGAATATTTTTGGTATAATGGTGTGAATTTTCATTACTACTATTGCTAATTTCTTTTGCTACCATTCCATTGGTACTTCCTTAGCAAAAAAATAGCTTTCTAGAAAAAGATTTTTTTGAAAAAAATTTAAAAAATACTGCCAAGGTGTGGCCTAACAATTTGCGCGTGCGCAGTAAGTAAAATATTGTCCAATCGGTACGATTTATTTGATTTCGTTATCAGTCTTTACAACGTTTAACACGTGAAGAACGTATTTGTTCGAATTTTATAACTGTTTCATGGCACAGCGTGGAGGAGCATTACAATGTTTTTTGCTTTTCGCATGAATTTTTTATTACGTCGTTTTCGTATTAAAATCATAATAGCTCACCAACTTGAAAATTTATTTTGTTAGCCAAGATGTCGATCAATCCAAAATTGTACTGTTTTAAAAACTGGCATCAATTTTTGTAAACTAGTAGTAGCGGTTGAGACAGCGTATGAAGTTGAATTTTTTATTTGATTAAAAACATTAAATCCAAATTTTTTAGTTGACCAAAGTTTTGATATATGTTTAATATTTGTTTATATGTATAAAACTAAGAAAAATTTTGCAATTTTTGTGTTTTACTCTTACTAGCAATTTTTTCGTTTATTGTTGGCCTTAACAGTTATTGAAAGTGCTCCAAAATCTTTGACATAATTTTAATCTTATTAAAAACATGGTGTATTAATTTAAAAAATTTATGTTGTATTGAAACTTAGTTTAACAGCAATATATATTAAGTCTGTTAATTTTTTAAGGTCATTAATTATCAAATTTCATAATTTGTTAAATCTAAAAAATCATAATGGCTGATGCAGAATCGGAACTTTTGGATTATGAAGAAGATGAAAATGAAACCACTCAGGAAATTGCAGCTGATAAAAAGGAAAAAAAAGATGTGAAGGGAACATATGTTTCTATTCATAGTTCTGGGTTTCGTGATTTTCTTCTAAAACCAGAATTGCTTAGAGCAATTGTTGATTGTGGTTTTGAACATCCATCAGAAGGTATTAACATTTGTTTTAACAATCTTGTTTTTAAAGCTATTTTAGTTTCAACAATAATATTTTAAAAACTAATTTAGCTAATCTGTATAATTTAAAGCTTTAAGGTTCTAGTTTACTATTTCTTAAAGTTTAACCTTTTTTTTCGAGAAAATTCATTAGCCTGCAAGGTTATTTAGCAAACACCAAATGAGACCTGATATTGCTGTTGTGATAGTCTTTTGAATGTTGTCAGAAAGCATTTATTTAGCTGGAATAATTTATTGCAGGTATATTTACTATTTAATTACTTATTGTGAAGATTAAAGAAAGATCTATTTTTGTTCATTGTTCACTGAGCTTATTTAACAAATTTTAAATGCTGCAAGGTTAGTAACTGCAAACAATGAATGAGACCCAAAAAATCTGGGTCTTTTTGAGAAGGCACCACAAGTGATTTTTGTTGTGAAACTAACCAAGATCCCCTTGCAGTTATTATCACTTGAGAGATCCTTTTTCTTGGTTTCGATTCATTCTATCCTGATGCTGAAAGAGGTATTCTGGGTTTATCTCAACAAAAAAAATTAGTTATGGTGACTTCTTTAACCCTTTCAATACCGATTTTGTAATGAACATATTAACATTTTCGGTGCCAAAGAACGTATATTTACGTCTAAGAAGGGTCTCATTTATCGTTAACCGTTACTAACCCACCAAGCTTTGGGGTTTTCCCTAAATTTAAAAAACAATTAATTAAACTTGGCAAATAGTAAACAAGAGCCCAATTGCTTAACTTTCGGCACCGAAAAAGTTAAATTAATTCAAGGAAATTTATGTCATATATGTGTTTTAAATAGATTTTTGTTACTCTGCATTGTATTCTACTTTTCTTAATTGGGACACATTTGTCCCATGGGACATATATGTCCCGATGGTATTGAAAGGGTTAAGAGACCCAAAATTTCTTATTTGCTCCCAGCACACATTATTAAAACAAAGGTGTGCAACTTGCAGCCCACAGACCAAATGTATCCTGCAAATTAGAAATTTGTAGTCCACAAAAAGCTTTAGTTTTGTTATTGTTTTTAGATGTAAAATGGAGTAGAAATGATTGGTAGTGACCAAATGTCACAAAAATTTTACTGTAGACTTTTTTGTCTTCACAAGAAAGAAACCAAATCCTTTTGTTTGATATTTTGTCTGGTATAGTTATGTGTGCTGCAATTCAGGCCTACAATTTAAGTTTAGTTTTGTTGTGCACATTTGGATTGGCAAGTTTGCATACCTCTGAGTTTGAAACATAAGAAGCTTGAAAAAGGACCTTTTACTATCTTTGTGATTTTTGTGGATAGTAATAATTAACTGCAAAACAATTACTGGTAGTACTTCAATGATTTATTGGGATAAAGCAGTAAAAGCCCCAAATAAAGATTGATTTTTAGGTCTTTATTTATTCTTAATAAGAATAGGTTTTAAAAAATTATTTGATTGCAAGTTATAACCAATTTTTTAGAAATTCTCCATTGGGGTAAATATGTTAATTTTTTTTTAAATAAATAATTAAAATATAAGAAAAAGGTCAAAAATCACCTTTAAAAACGTCCAAATGTTTTGTATATCTTCACTTAAAATGTTAAACCATTTTTATTTTTGTATGATAAAAGTAAATGCATAGATGTAGCAGCAATAGTTTGAAAACACATTATGGTACTTATCAGAATAAGTTAGGACTATCCAAGCAAGTTCATGGCAGAAGTCTTTGCCAGTGTGCCTCTAGCCCAGGGTTTTCTGAACTGGGCCTGCAAGCTGTTTACAACTTTTTATTTAGTAATCTGCCCTGCGAAACCATTTATCTTAATTATTATGTCATTTGATAGCATTGCTTTTAATTAAAGTATTAAGGATTTTTTAAAATTAAATGCAATGTTTGTGCCACTCTGGCTAGTCTAAAAAAATTGGCCTGCAATTTAAAAAGTTTGCCCAACCCTGCTCTAGCCAGACTTCCAAAAAGTTCTTACATAAATTATTTATGTTGAGTGATAAAGACAATTAGTATTAGTTACCACAAATAATTTTTTTTAGTACAAAATGAATGTATTCCACAAGCTGTGCTTGGAATGGATGTACTTTGTCAAGCTAAATCTGGCATGGGGAAAACTGCAGTGTTTGTCCTAGCTACTTTACAGCAGCTGGAGCCAGTTGATGGCCAAGTAAGTTACAATAGTAGTATTGTGATCAAGGTGTTGGAGTTGGAAGATTTAAGATTTGACTCTTAAAATTTCTTAGATTCCAGCTGCAGCTTCTAGAATTTTAAGGATTCTGACTCCCTACATTGACTGTCTGATAAGGCAATAGCATTATGCATAGGCATACCATATTTCCAAAAGGGCAAGTTGGGACACTTGTTAATAGAACAAATTTATCCCTGAAAAAAGGTTATCAAAAAAGTCCTCTTGGTATCTGTCCCTGATTTCTTACATTTCATGCCTAGAAAGTAGTGCTTCTAAAAAATTGAACATCAGTTAGATAAAATATTATGACTCTGTACTCTTAAGAGTCCGACTCAACAGCCTTGATTGTGACTGATGTATTTATTGCTGAATAGTAATAAAAAGTTTTTTTTGATTTTACAGGTTTCTGTTTTGGTAATGTGTCATACCAGAGAACTGGCTTTTCAAATTAGCAAAGAGTATGAACGTTTTTCAAAATACATGTCAACGATAAAGGTGTGTTGATTTAGTTACCCAAAGGCTGTTCAAGTGATAGTAATTGCACTTGTAAAATTAAGATGATGTTTAATCCATTGTTTTTTTTAATATTTTTTTTAAAGACTGTTTTGAAATTTCTACTCGTTGCTTTTGCTAAAAAAGTTTATTGAAATTTATTTTCAGGTGGCAGTGTTCTTTGGTGGCTTGCCAATTACTAAGGACCAAACTACTTTAAAAAACAATTGTCCTCACATTGTTGTTGGAACACCTGGTCGTTTATTGGCTCTTATTCGATCAAAATCTCTGAACCTCAAGAACATCAAACACTTTGTTTTGGATGAATGCGATAAAATGTTGGAACAACTAGGTAACAGAAAAAAAAAGTTACTTTCCGAAAATTTACTAATTTAGTGATATACTTTTAATAGATATGCGTCGAGATGTCCAGGATATTTTTCGCTTAACTCCACACGAAAAGCAAGTGATGATGTTCAGTGCCACCTTGAGCAAAGATATTCGGCCAGTTTGCAAGAAATTCATGCAAGACGTAAATAAAATTCCATCAGCTGCTTAGTGACATCCTCAAATTGATTCTTTGAATCAATAGCTTTTGAAAAGTTATTCTTTCTCCAGGGGGCTACTTGCAAATAACTTGTCCAGGGGGGCCACTTACAAGAAATTTGTCCAGGGGGGCCATTATGATACTAGCTATGGGGTGAGCATCTGCAAGATTACTTAACAAAACTTCTTCCATTTATACGAAAAAAAAACTTCCGTCTATACCGTTGTTTTGAACTACCTTCCCTTCTATTTTAAAAATTTGTCTTGTTTTCCTCAATTTCTTTTTGAAACTTCCAATCTTATATCAAAAGTTACACTTAACTTCCCAAGCTTATATTTCTTTTATTAAATTCTTTAACAACTCGATGGATGACATCTGTCTTCATCATCAATTGCTACCAGTAAAGTGATTGGAAACCGAACAACTTCAAGATGTTTTGTACGAGATGCCGACCGACTGTCGTGATCCGGGCGGACGTGAAGCTTGTTTCATGGATGGTACCTGGCAGCCGGAAAATCCTTTTCTATCGCTTTTTGAAAGTTCTAGTGTAATTTGAAATAGTTTCTGGCGCGTTATTGAAGATTCAGTACTGCTTTGCATTACAAAGAAATATTGTGTAGTGTTTATAAAATTACTAGCTCAATTTATATGATTAACTAACATTTTTTAACCCTTGTAAAACCGACATCGTGTAAAGTTATGAAAGCCCTTTACTATGATGTCTTGAACATTTCATTTCAGCCCATGGAAGTTTATGTCGATGACGAGGCGAAGCTGACGCTGCACGGATTGCAGCAGCATTACGTCAAGTTGAAAGATAACGAAAAAAACAGAAAGCTTTTTGATCTACTCGATGCTCTCGAATTCAACCAAGTTGTTATTTTCGTCAAGTCTGTCCAACGTTGCGTTGCACTCGCCCAGCTTCTGAAGGAACAAAACTTCCCTGCCATCGACATTCACAGAGCAATGAATCAGGAAGAAAGATTAAGTCGTTACCAATTGTTCAAGGTGAATTGTGAACCCGCTTTCTGTATTGCTTATGCGGCGAACATTACAAAGAAATAGAAGCTTGCTTTGCTGTACAACTGAAGTAAAAGTGTTCGACCAATTTTACTGAATTGTTTTCGATTGGTTAGCATTATAACTTTATTTAGAGCAAGTAGCTTTTTCTAGCAATCTACACTACCCTGTAATAACTTTCTATTTAAATTGAAATTTCAGTTCATTGATGCCCTTTTTTACATTGATAACGAAAAATTAATTCGTTTTTCGTAAAACCACCATATAAACTGCTTTCTTGCCACCAAAACCATTTTAGTTGACGTCTCGAAAACTAGAATTTCATTTTAGAAAGTGAAGATGTAGCAACTTGCGATTTATAATCTAACAAATGTGTTTAGAATTTTGAGAGAAGAATTTTGGTTGCCACCAATTTATTCGGCCGAGGAATGGACATCGAAAGAGTTAATATTGTGTTTAATTACGACATGCCGGAAGATTCGGACACCTACCTGCACAGGGTATGTCCTGGTAACATATGTGATGAAACAAAAGTGAAATTGCTAAGCGAAAATTAAGGTAGTTTCAAATCAACTTGATGTAATCTTAAAATTCAGCTGTAATCTTAAAAAGACATTTAATTGTTCACAATAAGAAACTTCGTCTTTTTCTGTTGCAGCACTACAAATAACGTCAAAAAGCACCCGAATTTCTTTGTTCCCCTAACCCTCTAGACAATTACAGAAAAGATACAAAAAATAATAGCGATTAATAAAGAGACCTACGAATTTAAACGTTTGAGTAGCGAAAATACAAACCCAAATACAATCTAATAATAAAGTGGGGCATAAGTAGTCAAACGGTACAAAAAAGTTTTGACGTTATGCTTTGTAAGAATTCCTAATATTCGAACTAAAATTAACTAAAAAACATATTCACACAAAATGAATTTGGTTGGATGTTTGATTGATCGTACATCTATGTTTATTGAATTTATTTTATAACCGCACATATTGGCACAACGCTTGGAAGTCACTGGTCTAAAAACAAAATCTGGTATCAATGCAATGTTCAGGTTGCTCGCGCGGGAAGGTTTGGAACCAAGGGTCTTGCCATCACTTTTGTATCGGATGAAACCGATGCAAAGACATTGAACGACGTTCAGGATCGTTTCGAAGTGAACATCACCGAACTCCCCGACGAAATCGATATATCCGCTTACAGTGAGTATAGCTTAAGACTCTACAAACGTTTAAAAGTGTTTGAAGTACTGTTGTATATGGTTTTAATTGAATTTTCCTGATGACTTTGCTTTATATTCAACAGTTGAGGGACGCTAAAGAAAAAGATTTCTTCACTGAAGGAAGTATCGGCTATCTTGGAACAGTGCCAGTTCGACACACTGCTTTATGCTTTATTTACGTGGTTTTGATCACTTCGAAGTTGATGCTGCTGCATTTTGTTAATAAATATTTGAAGCTGGTAGTTTTTAAACACTCGAATTTTAACACGAGTTTTGCCTCATATCACGATTAATCTATTTAGTACTTAACCTTAAAATAACTAAGCTGCCGAGGTGTTATTTGTAAACAGGGTTGTGGAGTCGCAGGAATTTTTCCAACTCTAGAACATGTATACAAAACAACTCCGACTCCATAACCTTAATTAAGTCGCACTTTTAAAAATTTGAAGAAAAAGGAATGAGTGAATCTTGTTTCAATATCTGTCGCCAGAGCTGTATAATGTTAAGACATCAGTTCTTCAAAAAAAAAAAAAAAATGCTTGATAAAAAGTTTTCAAGCAAAATATTTTTGAAGTACAAGTTGGACGGTAATCAGAGCACAAAATTAAATACGTAAACTAAAAATTTCAGATAAAGATAAGAAATAAAACAAAAACTTGTCGCCAGAGTGGTTAGAGTGCCGGGATATAATCGACATAGTGTTGAAAACTTGCCTCGTTCTGGTGTGTCCTTGGGAAAGACGGTAACTTTACACTGCTTGATAATCTTCGCAAGCACTAAATTTCAAGCGGACAGCAATGTCTTGGCATCTCTGGAAGCAGGTCGGAATAATTGTTTATCATACGTATTAGCGTCTCCATCGCTTTCCTGCGAATCAGGTACAGATAAAACAAAAGTATGTGCTGGCCCGCAATCAGGAAGAAACCTGGAAAAGCAACACAGTCCCTAACACTTAACACTGCTATAGTTTTAACAATCGAGTGCTAAGTTCCAATTTTATCATAATAAAGATTGTTTTTATTTTGCTGATCTTTACTGCTATAACCTCAATCTTGCATACACAATTATATAATATATTGCTGGGATATTTTAAAAAAGATTTTCATTGAATGCCTGCAAGCACAACCAGATACTTATTTGATTATGGTTGCCGTTGCTATTTCTGCAAGAATAAGAATGCTATTTTTCTCTTATTGTACAGGCCTATAATAGTCCAATTAAGTAACAAAATAAAATATTTTAAAACTCATATATGTATGAATAACATGCCTACTTTGAACATTTAAAGAGTAATTATCCTGGAAAGAAGTAAACAAATTAACATTAAATTTTTATTGACCTTTCTCAAAATATTTCGTCTTACCAATGCATATTGTCTAATGGCGCGCTATGTAGATGAACAAGTTTATTGTTTAGACCAGTGTTCTTCCAAGTGATTGATTGGAACGTTGAGGGATCACATGGGATTCGATAAATAAAAGTTAGAGCTTACTCGAACAATAAAGCACCAGTGTCAAAATTTTAAAAAAATGCATAACTATCAAAGTAAAGACCTTTTTTAATTTTTACTTGCTTCCTCTGATATACTGTATAACGTAAGAAAACATAGTTGCGTGTAAGTGTGGAGAAAAAACAAAGACACGTTAAGTGATTAACAGTGTGTACTTAATTAGGGGACAATAAAATATTTTTTACTCGTTTTGAAGTCGACGTGCAAAAAAGTTTGTCCGAGCCAAACTTTTTTAATCACTGAAGCACGCTTTTGCCACTTGCTAAGTAGGCCTACTGGCGGCTGAAACTTTTTTAACCTGAAAAAAATTAAATTCTTTGAAGTTTTAACTATGGTTTTGTATCTTTGAAGGCTTAACTATGTATAAGTGCTTTAATATTTATGTCAGTGCAGGAAAATTGTTAGATTTTTATTATTTAAGTTCTCGTTCAAATTCACGAAAACTTTGCTAATTCCTGTTTTTTTATCTCTTATTTTTCAAGTTTAGGAAAAGTTCATGTTAATTTTCGTCTTAATTTTCATTCTCGTTATTAGCATGTGCAGGGGCGCCGGAAGCAAGAGGAGTGAAAAGGTAAGGGGACCCCCTACCAGCAGGGCAGGGAAGCATTTGAAAACAGTCGCGATATGAAATGGCATCGCAACTGTTTTCAGTGAAAAAATCTTTTTAAAAAATTGCATGCCTTTTTAAAAAGTAAGGTACCTTTTTCTTTAAATTTCGCTCCCGACAAAATGGCTTTCCAACGCCCCTGAGTATTTACTAAGTTTAGTTTTCTTAAAAATTAACCCAGCCATCAGAGGTGCATTTCTGTGTTTCTTGATTCCAATCCCAAGCCCGGATAAATGGGGAGGGTTGCGGCAGGAAGGGCATCCGGTGTAAAACTTTTTTGCCAGATTATACAAATACGTATTGTTGATAAATCCATACCGGATCAGTCGCGGCCCGGGTTACCAACGACCGCCTCAGGTGTCGCACAGCAGGGCACCTATGGAAATTATGCTACTGCTAAACATAGTGAAAACAAGAGGAGAAAGAGAGGAGGAAGGCGAGTGAAGAGGCAGCGGGAAGTATGGAAAGGAAAACGCTCACTCATAAGGGTGGGTACCTTAAATATTGGAACAATGACTGGAAGGGGAAGAGAGCTGGCAGACTTGATGGAGCGAAGGAATGTAGACATATTGTGCCTACAAGAAACAAAGTGGAAAGGAGTAAAGCAAGGAACATTGGAGGTGGATGCAAACTATTTTACAACGGATCTGATGGAAGAAAAAATGGGATAGGTATAGTGGTGAGGGAGGAGCTGGCTGAAAGTATCCTGGAAGCGAAGAGGGTGTCAGATAGACTAATGGCCATAAAGCTGGGGGTAAACGGGTCCATCCTAAATATAGTAAGCGCATATGCTCAACAGGTTAACAACAGCATGGAGGAGAAAAATAATTTTTGGGAAGAGCTGGATGGGTTGGTAGAAAGTGTGTCAAAACAGGAGAGGATAGTTCTAGGTGCAGACCTTAATGGAGATTGGTCTGAACAAATTATTTGTACCTTTTCATTTTTACTGTTAATGCTACAATGGCGCGTAAAACATTATTTCAGTTGGCGCTTATGTTGTCATAGACGTCCTGTACTAACCATGTTTTCAATTCTACAGTCAAAGTATTTCTTTATTAACAATCTCTTTTCAATGAGTTCTCTGGGGTTCAGCAACCTCAGAATTTTATTGATACAGTTTAATTGGAAAAGCAAATTTAACAGTTGATCGTTAATATTTGAAATTGTAATCTTGTAATTAATAGAAGGAATTAAAGGAAATAATTGGCTGAATTTATTACAAGTTACGAGTAAGCAAGGTAGTTAGACTGTATTGATTAGCTGTATCAGTGCAGCTACTTTTGACTATCTAGTTTCTGTGGCTGGTCCAGACCCATCTGACGTCAGGAACAGACATGTAGGCGAAGGAAACATAGGGGATAAGGAAATAATGGGGAGGTACGCTGATGGAACAAGAAATAAGGAAGGATCAATGGTTGTGGATTAGGGTGGAGTGAAAATAATTTTTTTTTTGAAATTGAAAAAAGTGTAGTTCTAAAACCTGCCAAACAGGTAAAATCTACGAAAAAAATTGGTTTTGGCGAGTTGCTACCTTTGGGGTGCTAGCAACCCCCCAAAATGTGTTTTGAGGGGTAAAATTTCCTAAAAATGTCGTAACTCAGTAACCGCTTATCGTAGAGGCATGATTTATGGCTCAAAATTTGCAGAATCATCATGTTTCTATATGTACTAAGAGAAAGTTTTTGTCTATTTCCACTAGAAAAAAATTTATGATAGAAAAACTGTTTAGTAAGTTTGTTTGTTTGTACTTAACTAATAGTTATCTGAAAAGTTGTTATTATTTTTTGCAGGTATATTGTTAAGTAATTGTGTAAATCAAAGCTTTGGCCAAACTGCGAAGTAGTAAAACATGAAAAGACGGAGTTCAACTTCTGTAAAGAAGATTTTACATAGTGGACACACTTTCTCTACCCGTGATAGTTTTCCACCAGGAGTATTGCCTACCAAGCGACATGTAATAGAACGCATTCTTCATTTGAAAAACTTTCGAACCTTCAATGCTGCAAATGACATTGTCAGAGAAATTTATGACAGATGGGTATGGTGCAACGTATATCCCATTCATCTGTACACCATTTCGAAAAAAGTTCAAAGTTTTGTGAATTGCTTCAGTGCACTTGATCGCTGGTCAAAGAAAAAACCAGGAGAAGCATTTTTACAAAAGGAAAAAGAGTTTATGTCAACTATTGATGAAATATTTGATGTTTTTTGTGCTGACGATAAGCAGCGCAGAATTTTGGAGAAACAACATGGTTTGAAAATGACAGATGATGATTATGCTTTTTATAAAGATCAAACTAGTAAGCGAGTTGGAAAATGTATGGATGCTGTGGTTCCTTCAACGTCAGCTGACATACAGTTTTTGAGGCGCTCTCGACCCTTACAACCTCATCCAGAACCACCAACATGTTCTTCCGTTACATCAGTTACATCAGTGCCTGAGTCAGCTTTGGATTATCTGTCAGATTCTAGTTCAACCAACACAGACCAAACGCAATCTTCTGCTGCTTCTGAATTTGTTTCTCAATCAATGCCATATTTTTTTATTTTTTTATTTTTATTTTTATCTCTATATTTATCCTCCTGACTCGCAGGAAAGCGACGGAGGCGCTATACATAGGGTAAGCAATTACCCCGACCTGCTTCCGGAGATTCCAAGATATTGCTGTCCGCTAGTAATTTAGTAGAGATATGACTGCAATTTAGAACTGCTTGTCAAAGACCACCAAGCAGGGGAAAGTGCCGTAAAGTGTCTTTCCCAAGGACACAACAGAATGGCGCAAGTGGGTTTATGAATATGAAAATCAGAATCGAATGATTTGGTCAAACCTTGCAAGGATGAGTGAGCGTTTTTAGATATCCGACAGAGCTGCTGCTGCGATCGCTAATAGTGTGATGCAAGATTTGGGTCTAATTACTGATGATGACAAGACATACGTTATTGATCGTAGCAAGCTTCGAAGAGAGCGAGAACGATGCCGTGCAGAAATTAGGAAAAAGTAGCAAGAAAATTTCAAGTTAGTGAATGCCATATACTTTGATGGGCGCAAAGATGCAACACAGGTCACCATGCAAGGGCCAAATGACAAGTTTTACAGGTCTGTTCAACTTGAAGATCACTATACAATGGTTGGGCAGCCTGGTGAATACTATCTTTCTCATTTTTCCACAGAGGATGGCAAAGGAAGAACCATAGCACAAAAGATCTTCAACACCATTGCCAACACCGAATTACATGACAAGCTTACAGTACTTGGCACTGATGGAACTGCAGCAATGACAGGCAAGTTCAATGGTTGCATTCGTAAGTTGGAAGAACTATTGAACAAGCCACTACAATAGGTAATTTGCCTACTACATACCAATGAACTACCCTTGCGCCATGTCTTTACTATGCTTGATGGAACCACCAATAGTCCTGACACATTTGCAGGACCAATTGGGAAGTGTTTAACTGGAGATGTTTCAAGTTGGCCGGTTGCTGCTAATTTTAAGTCAATTTCAAACCCTCAGTTTGTACAGTTGCCAGAATCAGTTGTTAATGATCTGAGTACTGATCAACACTATGCTTACAAGATATGTTCAGCAATAATCATGGGAGTTGTCGACAGCGACTTGCAATATTTAAAAGTAGGTCCCATTGTGCATTCACGCTGGCTAACTCTGGGCTGTCGAATCCTCAGATATTATGTTTCGGTGGATGAACCCTCCTCAAACTTGGAAACTCTGACGAAGTTTTGTCTTCAAGTTTACTTTCCAAGTTGGTTTGAAATTAAGTTAAATAGTCAACTAACTTGCGGATCTAGAAATTTTTTCAACTTGGTCCAACAAATTCTTCAGGTGCCTGACGAAGCTGTTCGGAAAACTTCTCAGAAAGTTGTGCAACGAAATGCATTTTTTGCACACCAGGAAAATGTCTTGATCGCCATGTTGGGTGACAACGATGAGGAGATACGAATGCGAGGAGTGAACAAAGTGCTTTCGATTCGTGGAAACTTGCCATCAACGGTTTCATTTGATAATCATGACTTGGTTGACAGTCGCAATGAAGAATATTCTTTGGAAGGAGCAAAATATTATGATACCGCCTCAACTGTACGGCTGTTTGAACCGCCCACACTGGATCTAACAGTGAACTCGTACTACAAGATGGTGAATTTAACATCTTGCCATCAGCAGCCTCCGGTAATTGAACATTTAACTGATTTAGATATTGAACAATGCCGGATAAGACCACTGCAGCTCGACCACCCATGTCACAACCAATGTGTAGAGCGCCATGTCAAAATGGTAACAGAGGCCGCAGCACAAGTTGAAGGATTTGAGCGAAGAGATGGGTTGATTCGCCAGAAGATTAAATCTCGAAAACTTTTGAAAAAATTTGACACTAAAGTGCAATTCTGATGCGCTTCATTTTGCGTAGGGTATTTGGTGTACTCGAACTTGCTTTCTTATTTTTCTCTCACTCCTTAGGCAAAACAACCCAATATCAGCATCAACAGTTCGAAAGTAATGAGATGTAACAGATTTTCTTTAAATTACTGAAATACTAAACATTTTATGAGCAGTAAAGCTAGCACGTTCTGTACCTTATGAGTAGGCCTATTTAGGTACTTTGTCTGGTGACCAAAGTTATCCCAAATCATCTTGTTAATATTGTGATTGTCATAATTAGTCCTTATATTGTGATTTATAATGAGTCATAATTAGTCCTTATCAGTTAGACATATATCATTTCAAATGTTAGATCAAAGTTATTTCCATACAGCGCAATTTTCGAGTATTGAGCATAAAAAACGGTTTATCGATTATAACTTTTTTTCTTGTGGAAATAGACAAAAACTTTCTCTTAGCACATATAGAAACATGATGATTCTGCAAATTTTGAGCCATAAATCATGCCTCTACGATAAGCGGTTACCGAGTTACGACATTTTTTGTCAATTTTACCCCCCAAAAACACATTTTGGGGGGTTGCTAGCCCCCCAAAGGTAGCAACTCGCCAAAACCAATTTTTTTTGAAGTTTTAGCCCATTTGGCAGGATTTAAGAACTACACTTTTTTCAAATTTTTTTTTCACTCCACCCTATTGTGGATTTTGCGAAAAGAATGGATTTGGCGATTGTCAACACTTATTTCAAGAAGAAAGATGAACACAGGGTGACGTATAAAAGTGGCGGAAAAAGTACCCAAGTAGAATATGCATTGTGCAGAAGGAGGAACTTGAAGGAAATGTGCGATTGTAAGGTAATAGTGAATGAGTGTGTCGCAAAGCAGCACCGTATGGTGGTATACAAAATGGCTCTTATGGTGGAAAAGAAAAAAGCAGAGAAAGTAAAGCCAAAGATACGATAGTGGAAACTGAAGGAGACAAGCTGTCAAGAAGCGTTTAGACAAGAGGTGACCAGGATTTCTTAAATCTCTTTAAATAATGCCGATAATGCCAAAAAATTCCAAAAAAATATCTCTTAATTAATGCCGACTTTTAAAAATAGGTGAGTTTCGGTAAAACGACTCTTCATAATATCGTTTTACCGAAACTCATTTGTATCTTTCCAACAAAGACTAAAATTCAATTTCTTTTTTTTGTATATAATCTCTGCAATCTGTTGTTTGTTCGGAATAAAATTGAAATTGTATTTGAGTGAGACAAGTTGTTTTTTTAGTGAGTTTCGGTAAAACGACTATATATCAGCAACTATATATTTTACCAGAACTAACTGCTGCATTGGTCCCCCTCTGAAATACATACAAAAGTGGGCCCCCTACACAAGAAATTGCTCTATTTCTTCATAGTAGCATTAGGACGTCGGTAGCATGTCTACAATAAAGCCTTTTTTTTTAGAGAGATGGCTGTTTTTTGAGACACTAAAAAGTTGGCCTCCTAAAACAGTTACTTTTTTTAATGATCACACTGATTGGGAACACTTTACAGTCGCCCCCCTAAAATGAAGACCTTCAGTACGCGCCGGACCCTGTACAGTACGTCAAAAAGTGGTCTTCCTAAGCAAAATATTGCTGTATTTCTGCATAGTAGCATTATGATGGTGGCTCCCCTGTCTGCATCTTAAGTTTACCACGAACCAGCATAATGCACTCAATTGAAAGTGATTACTTTTTTAAAGATTACCATAACATTTTGATTCCATACCATTTGTTGATTTTGAAATGAGGCTCAAGGAAACAGGCATCGATACTTTGGTAGCCTATATAGAAAACTTACAAACACCAATTTGATTTTGCATTTTTAAGGGGTTGCGTCCCACTAAGAAAAAAAGAAAGAAAATGTATTTTTGAGCCTTAGCCACAAAGCAAATAAAAACAAACGAGCACAAAAAATGTACATACGCATAAATGAATTAAATTTGGACTAGGTCAGGGAGCATCGAAGAACAGAATATTTTCGAGACGAGACGCTCCCCGGCAAATATCACAAAATAGGGTGCGCAGAAAGTTTTACAGTTGTACAATAAGCGTTCAAATAATTTACAAAGATGAATAAGGTACCGAGAAATTAATTTCTAGGGAACATGTTTACCGAAATTTAGAAAGCATCTATCAATCAATTTAAAACCGAGCTAAAAGATTTTCCATTGACAACTTAAAAGCAGAGGTAATCAAAAATTGACAACTTAAAAGCAGAGGTAATCACAATACTTCAAACTGTTTTATCAAGCGTAGCCTTACGCCGAGGGTGGCCGTCTTTGGAAAGACTTAAAGGCCAACCCGCAGTTTTCAGCAGTTACGCATCATTACGTACATTACAACATTTTTTGCGAACAAAATGTGTTGATTGATTGGTTGAATACAAAAATAAATAAATACAAAATTAACCGAATGCTCATTTCCAATAAAATGTGATGCTGCAGTTACAGTTGGCACAAAGTTATTGTAAAATACTTGGAGCAAAAATTACCGAATTTTTAATAATCTTTAAGAAGGAAGTTTTTATATAATTTTTAAATGATTTTCAAGATAAAGTTTTAAATTTTGACGGAATTGATATGGCAACGAGAAATAAGCGAGATCATTTGCGAGAAGCAAGAAAGAATTTCTTATAAATTAAACTTGTGGATTCAGTAAATATTTTTTATAATTTTTTTTTAAATGAAATCCACTGCATGCCCTTAAATTCAGCATCTATTTGACCCCGTACTATAGAACCTCTATAGGAAAGTACATTTTTACTGAAATTTTTATTAATACGAGGTATAAAATATGTAACAAGTTTTGTATTTTTAGTATTGTGATTATGAATTTCAGTTAATTCACTCAATGAACCATAAAATGTTTGAGGTAATTTACGATGATACAGTTAATACATAAATATAGCTAATTCTAATAACTCAATGTCTTCCAGTTGTAAAAAATTGAGTGTTTAAAGAATGTATAATCTTCCATAGTTTACTGCTATTGTTTTTATTGTCTGGTACTAGATCATAATAATAATTACGTTTGGCCTTTTCAATTATCCGGTGTAAAATATTACAATAACATAGATATTTTTCAAACTTTTCCATATCATAATGTCTGATAATATTTTAAAATAATCTGTTTTTATATCTAATTGATTTAATCAAACCAGCAAAGGACAAGATTGGAAACGAATACGTGAGAGGGACTCCGAAAATTCCAAAGCTGGGAGACAAACTTCGGAATGCGAGGCTACGTTGGTATGGACATGTAAAAAGGAGAGAAGCAGACTACGTGGGGAAAAGGATGATGGAGATGGCGGTGCCAGGCAGAAGGAAAAGAGGAAGGCCAAGGAGAAGGTGGATGGATTTGGTGAGAGAAGACATGGAAAGGGTTGGAGCTAGGGAAGGAGACGAAGTAGACCGAGTGAAATGGAGATTACTGTCGCGCTGTGGCGACCCCGAGTAGGGAGAAGCCGAAAGAAGAAGAAGAAGAAGATTTAATCAAACCAGCTGTAAGCCAAGGTTTTAATCTTAGTTCTTTTCACGTCTACTAGCTTTTTTTTAGTGGGGCATGTTTGTTTACTGTCTTTAACCCATTCGTGCCTACTGCACCCTAATAGGGTGCAACTGTTTAATTGGGTTTATTTCACGGAAAACAATTGCAATTGTTTTCCGTGAAATAAACCCAATTGTTTTCCCATTGTTTGAGGATTGCAATTGTTTTCCCATTGTTTGAGGATAATCACAAGTAATCCAGCAAACATACTAACCAGTTTTATTTGAAAAATATAATTTATTATTGAATTGTAGCAGTTGAGAGCCGCAAAAAAGAGAAAATTTAAAATTTTAATTGGGCACGAATGGGTTAAAAAATGAATTAATAAACTCATCCAAAAATTTTATGAGCTGACGTTTTGTCAGACATATTGAGCTTATAAAGCCTTTCCTTAAGATCATTATTAAATTCATTAATATCAAAATTTGACATATCACAAATAAACTTAGCGTCATTGATGTTTTTAACACTTTTTGATTGCTTAATCGGAACTACAACAAATATAGGTAGATGATCCGAAATATCACCATACATAATTCCAGAGGTCATTATGTTGCTCATGTTATTGGAATAAATATGATCTATTAAAATTTTTGAAGTTCTACATATTCTAGTTGGTTGACTAATAAGACATTTTATAGAGCAGTTTGTTTCACTCAAATACAACTTCAATTTTATTCCGAACAAACAACAGATTGCAGAGATTATATACAAACAAAAAGAAATTGAATTTTAGTCTTTGTTGGAAAGATACAGATGAGTTTCGGTAAAACGATTTTATGAAGAGTCGTTTTACCGAAACTCACCTATTTTTAAAAGTCGGCATTATTTAAGAGATATTTTTTTGCATGAATTAATTTTGCATAGGTCCTGCTAAATTTTAAAACCAAAAGTTTTGTTTCAATGTTTTTATTTTAAAAGTTATAAAGTGAGTTCTGGTGAAATATATAGTTGTTGATATATACGTAGCTGTTTTACCGAAACTCACTAAAAAAACAACTTGTCTCACTCAAATACAACTTCAATTTTATTCCGAACAAACAACAGATTGCAGAGATTATATACAAAAAAAAGAAATTGAATTTTAGTCTTTGTTGGAAAGATACAGATGAGTTTCGGTAAAACGATTTTATGAAGAGTCGTTTTACCAAACTCACCTATTTTTAAAAGTCGGCATTATTTAAGAGATATTTTTTTGCATGAATTAATTTTGCATAGTTCCTGCTAAATTTCAAAAAAAAGTTTTTATTTTAATTATTAAATTAATGTTGGTTCCGGTGAGTTTCGGTAAAACGACCTACCCAACGTTGTGCGTGTAATTACTTGTGTGGTTTAGCTGCTGTTTCCTATTTCGCAATCACTTTGTCCATAACAACTTGGAAACGTAATAACTTGATTTTAAATAAAATTGAATTGAATTGAGTTGAATAAACATGTCTATACCCAGCATAGTGTCAACGTTTTTAAACAAATTAAAATTATGCAAACAATAGGCATACATGAGACATAATTACAATCATCAAAGCGCTAGACTTTAAGTCGATGCAATTAATGCATGTGTAAAACATGATGGTATTAACAATTGCAATATATAGTTTAGGAGAGCGCAAGGTGGTTTAAGCCATTTTTTACAATTTCTGGCATACGTTTTTTTAACGTTTCAAATCGTTAAAAATGTTTAAAAAATTTATTAAAAAATTAAAATTAAAATTTATTTAAAAATTTTAAAAAATTTAAGTTTTTTTAACGTATGGAGACCCTTTCAATTAGGTCTAGAGATGCATGGAGCCGCATGAAGCAGCATGGAGCCGCATGAACCTGCATGGAGCCACAAGGAGCCACCGTGTAAACTTCAAATACTACAGAAGCCGTATGGAGACCCTTTCAATTTAGTCTAGAAATGCATGGAGCCGCATGGAGCCACATGGAGCAGCATGGAGCCACGGTTTCAATTTCAAATACTACAGGAGCCGTATGGAGACCCTTTCAATTAGGTCCAGAGATGCATGGAGCCGCATAGAGCCGCCTGGAGCCGCATGGAGCTGCATGGAGCATCATGGAGCCACTGTTTCAACTTTAAATACTACAGGAGCCGTATGGAGACCCTTTCGATTAGGTCTAGAGATGCATGGAGCCGCATGGAGCTGCATAGAGCAGCATGGAGCCACCGTGTAAACTTCAAATATAAATATTACAGTAGTCGTATGGAGCCCCTTTTAATTAGGTCTAGAGATGCATGGAGCCGCATGGAACTGCATGGAGCCACCGTTTCGACTTTAAATACTACAGGAGCCGTATGGAGACTCTTTAAATTAGGTCTAGAGATGCATGGACCCGCATAGAGTCGCATGGAGCCGCATGGAGCCACTGTTTCAACTTTAAATACTACAGAAGCCGTATGGAGACCCTTTCGATTAGGTCTAGAGATGCATGGAGCCGCATTGAGCCACATGGAGCTGCGTGGAGCAGCATGGAGCCACCGTGTAAACTTCAAATACTACAGGAGCCGTATGAAGACTCTTTCAATTAGGTCTAGAGATGCATAGAGCAGCATGGAGCCACTGTTTCAACTTTAAATACTACAGAAGCCGTATGGAGACCCTTTCGATTAGGTCTAGAGATGCATGGAGCCGCATTGAGCCACATGGAGCTGCGTGGAGCAGCATGGAGCCACCGTGTAAACTTCAAATACTACAGAAGCCATATGGAAACCCTTTAAATTAGGTCTAGAGATTCATGGAGCAGCATGGAGCCACCGTTTCAAATTTAAATACTACAGGAGCCGTATGGAGACCCCTTAAATTAAGTCTAGAGCCGCAAGGAGCCGAATAGAGTCATTCTGTAAACTTCAAATACTACAGGAGCCGTATGGAGCCCCTTTAAATAAAGTCTAGAGATGCATGGAACCGCCTTAAAACCCTTTAAATGAAGTCTAGAAATGCATGGAGCAGCATGGAGCCACCGTGTAAACTTCAAATACTACAGGAGCCGCACGGAGATCTTTTAAATAAAGTCTAGAAATGCATGGAGCCGCATAAACCGCATGGAGCATAATGGAGACCATTTAAATGAAGTCTAGAGATACATGGAGCCGCATAGAGCCGCCGTGTAAACTTCAAATACTACAGGAGCCGCTTGGAGATCTTTTAAATAAAGTCTAGAAATGCATGGAGCCGCATAAACCGCATGGAGCTTAATGGAAACCATTTAAATAAAGTCTAGAGATGCATGGAGCTGCATGAAGCCGCATGGAGCATAATGGAGACCATTTAAATGAAGTCTGGAGATGCATGGAGCCGTATGGAGCCGCAAAGAACTGCATGGAGCCACCGTATAAACTTCAAATACTACAGGAGTGGCATGGAGACCCTTTGAATAAAGTCTGGAAATGCATGGAGCGGCATAAGCTGCATGGATCCGTATGAAGATCCTTTATATGAAGTCTAGAAATGCATGGAGCCGCATGGAGCGTAATGGAGACCATTTAAATGAAGTCTAGAGATGCATGGAGCCGTATGGAGCCGCAAAGAACTGCATGGAGCCACCGTATAAACTTCAAATACTACAGGAGTGGCATGGAGACCCTTTAAATAAAGTCTAGAAATGCATGGAGCGGCATAAGCTGCATGGATCCGTATGAAGATCCTTTATATGAAGTCTAGAAATGCATGGAGCCGCATGGAGCTACCGTGTAAACTTCAAATACTACAGGAGCCGTATGGAGACCTGCTAAATGAAGTGTAGAGCTACATGGAGCCGCATGGAGCCGCCGTGTAAACTTTAAATACTACAGTAGCCGCATGCAGACCTTTAAAATAAAGTCTAGAGATGCATGGAGCTGCATGGAGCCGCATGGAGCTATCGTGTAAACTTCAAATATTACAGGAGCCATATGGAGACCCTTTGAATTATGTCTAGAGATCATGGAGCCACCTTGTATACTTGAAATACTACAGTAGCCGTATGGAGACCATTTTCATGAAGTCTAGAGATACATGGAGCCGCATGGAGCCACCGTGTAAAGTTCAAATAGTACAGGAGCCGCCTGGAGACCTTTTAATTAAAATCTAGAGATCCATGGAGATGCAGTGTATACTTCAAATATTACAGGAGCCGCATGGACACCTTTTAAAATATAGTCTAGAGATGTATGAAGTCGCATGGAGACTTTTCTATTATTATTTAGAGGTGTATAGATGCATGGAGCCGCATGAAGCCACAGGATAAACTGAAAATACTGCTAAAGCTGCATGGACACCTTTAAAGTTTTGCGTAAAGTTGCATGGAGCCGCAGATTACATTTCAAATACTACAAGAGCCGCATATAGACAACTAAAAATGTTGTTTGGAGAAACATGGAGCTGCATAAAAATCTTTAGCATATTGTATAGAAACGTGTGGAGCCGCATGCTGCAGCCGAGTAAACTTCAAATACCGCAAGAGCTGTGGAGCGATGGTGATTTCTTGTTGTTTTATTTTGTCCGACTGTAAAAAGTAAAAGGCCGCTACTACTTATTGCGCAATCGTTCTATTCTTATGCTTATTCTAGCTTTTTTACGAAAGCAGTCAAATAACAGCTATTAATGTTTAACTTTGATTCTATCGTGACATTCCACCGTTGTTCTGTTGTTTCACCTTGTACATCATCTCTTGTTTCTTAATTTGACAAAATAAATAATAAAACTTTATTCTTGTAAGGCAACACAGGAAATGAAAAAAAAAACAGTTCAAATAATTGTTATTAAAGAACGCCAAGAAAAAATTCGGTTCGAGCCTTGCAGTCATCACAGCCGTAAGTAGACCTCTAAAAAGTTGTCCAGAGATGCCGCATGAAGACCTTAAAAAATTGTCTACAAACGCATGAAGCTGCGGATATAATTCAAGTGTTGCAGAACCCGCAAATAGATTTTTTTTAAGTGGTTTAGAAGTGCATGGAACTGGATGGAGACGGTCTCAGCAACAAGCTGCTTTAAATTCAAGTCATATCTCTGAAGATAAACTAAGAACAGAAATAACAAATTTCAACCAGACAGCGGGTCGGTCCTACTGTAAACGTTTAAAATACGATCCTCGACTTGTCGTATGAACTGGTAATATTTAATCGGATTACCATCAAACTTGTCAGAGTCCAAAGTGGACTCTGAACCGCGGCACCGAACCAACATTCTTGCTAGGCTATTCATATCACAGCCCAACTCACCTTGCGACCCCGTTCTTCGGCCGCGATCTTCGGTGAACGAAGGATTGTTCAGAGTAGGCTTGGAAGGACCATCATCACGAAAGGCCGGCCCATGGGTAACAATAGAAGCCTTCTTAGCTGGCGAAAAATTCAACTTGTGGCGCATTGGACCCAAAGAGAATCCTGAACTGGGTTTGTTCCGCACTTGCACTAAAGGTGCTGATTCCCGTGAATGATCTCTTTCTCCGTTTGAGAGCTCAAGCTCCTGGCGCTTGCTATTTCGAGCGCTGCAGAGAAATTCAACCACTTTGTCGTGTGCAGACAAAGGGGGAGCAATATTCTCTGGCACCGACAGATCACTGGAACCTGAGGAAGCATCGGCAATGATATTGGCCTCTTCGACAGCAGCTTCGGCTTGAAGGACAGCTCGTTCAGACTGCAACTGCAAGTGCTTCAATCGCAACTCCTCATCGCGGCGTACGCGCTCGAGACGGGCTTCAGCCAACTTGACCTTCAAAAGTCTCTTAGCTCTGGACGACAACGACCTCGAACTCGCAGCAGCTTCAGAAACTTGTTTCTGATTGACATTCGTGGACTCTGAGTTACGAGCTTGATATGCTGCTGGTGCTGAAAAGTCCCGGGCTGACACATCCGGAATATTTAGCTTCGAACTCGAGCTACTGTCCATCTTAGCATAAAAACTCGACCCGGATAAGCAAACCAATTAGCTTTCTTCAACTTAAAACTATGGTGCAGTGAAATCACTGCAATTGATTCTACTTGAGGTAATTCTTACTAACCAATTTGTTTCCTTATTCAAACAGAAAACCAAAATATTTGTTTTATCAAAATCATTCTTATTAATAAATTATCTCTTTATTTTAAGTTGAAGTTGAAATACCTTATTCAAATAGAATAAAAAAAATTAAACTGTCGAATTGAAAACAAACTGAAGTCACAAAATTAAAGCAAATTAAACTGTACAATCGCTCACGCTTAAGCCAAGGGCAGAGCAAATCAAAGCGATCTAAATTCAAACGATTGTTACGGGACTGAGTCACATATTACGGAATTGAGTCACAACACAGATTTAAAGACTCTTAACCTTTTAACCTTTTTCCTTGCCAACGAAATAAGCGCAGTAAACTAACAATAAATCACGTTACCAACAATTAATACTTGCCCAGCCAGCCAAGCACTCACCGTCCGGACTGTTGTCGTCGTAACCCCAGTCAGCATGACGACAGTTAAAATCGCCAGCGTAAAGACAGGGGTGGGGAAACACTGAGAAATCCAGGGTTCGCAATCGTGTTGGCGGTGGCTTGTAGACGTTGACTATTTTATAGCCATCAACGTCCACACACAACCACTCGATCTCCGATGTCGGTGGAGATTGGTCCAAAAGCGTGTATCTCAGTCGCTCGTGGACAAACGTGGCAAGGCCATGCTTCCTGCTTAAAGAAGACCCAGCTATAGTTGGTAGTTTGGTAGCTCCAACTTCTCTGCATCAGTGCGGGTCTCCTGCTGTAGGATGACGAGTACCTCAGACTGCATAGCGAGGTGATGAAGAACGTTCATCTTGCTTGCAGTGAGGCCTTCGATGTTCAGCTGAAGAATAGTGGGTCTTCGGAACTTGTTGGCAATGTGCATTGCCCCGTCCTGAAAAGGACGTTTGCCGATTAGCAGATTCACACTGAACATCGGAATGGGTGGATACCTTCTGTTTTGGAAGGTTCGGTTTCGGTCTGTCATTTTAAAATCAATGAGAAGACTTACTCACGCCCCAGGCTGCGTGAAAGCACCTGCCATCTGGGCCACTTACTCACGGCCCAGGCTGATAAATTGGAACCAAGCACAATGGTGAATGCCGTTAGAGTGAAACATTTGTTGCGAACTAGTTTTATAATCATTCGAACCACGCATTTATCCAGCAGAAGCTCCATCGGGCTCCATGCATCTCTAGACTTCATTTAAAAAATGGTCCTCATGCGGCTCTTGTACTAGGGGAAGTGTGGGACCTATGGAACGATTTTTTTTAAACGGTTGTAACTTTTATATTTTAACTAAAAATTGCTTGAAAATTGGTCTGCATGTTGTGATTAGGTAGCTCTGCATTGGGATAAAATGGTTTAGCTGTGTGTTAATTGGTTGCCAAGTTACAAGCAATTATTAAATTTTTACATTTCGTTCCATAGGTCCCACCCCTGTGGGACCTATGGAACACCGTCTGGGACCTATGGAACACTTTTACAAAGCTATCAAACGTTGTTTTTTTTTTACATTAACTTCAAATAAATACAAAAATATACATAAACAAACATGCACACACAAAAAAATTACACATATGATAAATCAACATTAAATTTCATCACCCCACATAACCGTTTAGCATGAGGTGGGGGCAAAATTTTTTCAATATCTTTTTTGCCAATGGAGGCTAGGTCTTCCATTTCTGGAAAGACAAATCCATTTTTAATTTTTTTGACCTCTCCAGAAAACTGATTTCAAAGTCTTCATCTTCATCTGGTCCACTAACCAGCTTTCCAATAAACTTTTTACAATTTCCAGCTGCAGTGTGCACATTAGCAATAACAAAATCACCACATTTGAGTATGACAAGCTTGTCAGTTTGTGGAGCAAGGCTGGAATCACCATCAAACAGACTGGCATTACTTTCTGAATCAGCAAATACTTCTTCTTCATCAGTTGAACAATCTCCTGATTGCTGAGGAAAAAGTCTTTTTTTCACAGGTGTGCGTGTGATGATGACAGAAGAAACTTTCTTACGACGCCGAATTTTTCGTGGCCTTGCTTTCGGTAGTGGGGCGATTGATTCAATTAAAGAGGTTTCAGATACTGCTTCCAGGCTACAGCCTGGGTTTGATGACGCTGGAGTAGATGTAGATTGAACAGCAGCCTCAGTGGTGTCAAGCACACTTGCGTCGATGTTTATCTCGCCTGAATAAACGTTTTGCACCTGATCAGTTACTCTGGAAGGTAAAAATTCATCCTCTGTAAAAATTTCTGAATTGAAGGGAAATATTCCAGTCTGCCTGAATGAACAAGTAATATTTTCCAAGGTGCAGGATTTAACAAAAGCTTTATTAGACAATCCAGCAACATAATATAAAGACAGTGTTTCCCCAGGATGTGACAGATGCCATTCATTACAAAATGAGCTGTAGAATTTCTTGAAGGCTCCAAATACACCCACATCTAAAGGTTGCAGTTTGTGGCTGCAATGAGGCGGCAGGGTAAGCAGATCTAAGCCATGGTTTTTAGCCAGCTCAACACCCTCTAAAGTTATATGGCTGTTATGATTATCCATGATCAGCACTCCCGGTTAATCTTTAGATACTGTCATATTGTCAATAAAATGTTTCAAGACTTGTGGGAAAATGTCTTGTTTCATCCATCCTGATGGATTGGCCAAACCAAAACTACCAACAGGAGCACCGCGCAACATGTGGCTTGCAAATCGAACCCTGGGAAATATGAATGCTGGCGGTAGAGCCATTCCAGTAGCACTGACACAGCAACACATTGTAATGTTTAAACCACGTTCCCCTGATCTTATTTGGCCAACTTGCTTGGTACCAGTTCTACGTAAAATATTTCTGGAATTGGGAACTGTGTTAATTCCAGTCTCATCAAGATTCCAAATTCTGGTTGGAGGGATGTTTGAATTGATAAGAATACTTTTGAGGTTGTCAAAAAAAGCATGAACATTGAAAGGATTGAATGCCATGGCTCTGGCAAGGCTTGTACTTTCAGGTTTTCTCAAACTTAAATCTCCTATTCGCTTACGAAAGCCTTTCAGCCAATCTTCACCAGCAATTTCTTTTTCATTCCATGAATTAGGAATTTTTTTGTTTTTTATTTTTGCATATTCGTAAGCAAGTTTTTTGATTTTAATTTTGTCAAGGCGATAAAATAGCTTTGAAAGTTTAATGATGTAATCCTTTAATGCATGTTCTTCATCTTTTGTAAAAATCTATAAAAATACAAACAGTAATTAGCCTATTAACTGGATATGAAAAACTAGGTTAATAAATTCCTTATTTAATAATCTATAGTTAGGTTATTAAAAATTAACTAGATTTTTAAATAAAATATTAAATTAGGTTATTAAATTCCTTATTTAATAACCTAGTTTTTCATTAGGTTACATTTCATTCTTAAATTTTAATTAGGCTTAGATCAAACCATTAGCCTAATTGACAAAATCTGTTAGCCTCTTTGTCAGTATAGGCCTAGGTTAGAAGCATAAAACTTAGCCCAACAAAATTTACTTACTTGAGTTGTAGTCATAGAGATTTTCTTAACTTCAGTGTTTCCTGGATGCATCTTTTTCTTATAACGGTGCAAAGTATCTATAGGTATTCTGTAAACTTTTGAAGCTTTTCTGAAACTGAGTTCATTAGTAAGAACACCTTTCAAAGCTTTATTTAGGTCCTCTTCACTAAACAAACCCTTATTCGATAATCTAGATTTAAATGTAGGCATAACCTGAAATACAAGGGACCTATGGAACGCCATGTTCCAAAGGTCCCACATAGTTATAATTAATGGAAAATAGCTTTTAGTTCATACACACTACACTTTGACAGCTAAAACTTTTAATCAACTGATAGCTAGATAAGTAGTCTTTTCAAAGAAACCAACGTTAATAGTTTTAGTAACTTCAAGAAACTATAAAATTCTTACAAAGATGAACCTAAAAAGGACATTTTTTACCCCGAAAATGAAAAAACAGCTTTACTGCCTTCTAAACTAGCAGTTCCACGAATTTTAATTTTGGAATAAGCATGTCTTACAAAAGTGTGTTTCCAAATGCAAAAATTTCAAAAAATCCGTTTTCCGTTTTCAAATAAATCCGGTGTTCCATGGGTCCCACCATTCCATAGGTCCCACACTTCCCCTATTTGAAGTATACACGGTGGCTCCATGCAGCTTCATGTAGCTCCATACATCTCTACACTTTATTTAAAGGGTCTGGATGCGGCTCCTGTAGTATTTGAAGTTTACACGGTGTGTCCACGCGGCTCCAAGCGTTTCTAGACTTAATTTAAAGAATCTCCATACGGCTCCTGTAGTATTTAAAGTTTACACGGTGGCTCCATGCGGCTCCATGCATTTCTAGACTTAATTTAAAGGGTATCCATACGGCTCCTGTAGTATTTAAAGTTTACACGATGGCTCCATGCGGCTCCATGCATTTCTAGACTTAATTTAAAGGGTATTCATACGGCTCCTGTAATATTTGAAGTTTACACGATGGCTCCATGCTGCTCCATGCAGCTCCATGCGGCTCCATGCGGCTTTATGCGGCTCCATGCGGCTCCATGCGGCTCCATGCAGCTCCATTCATCTCTAGACCTAATTTAAAGAGTCTCCATATGACTCCTGTAGTATTTAAAGTTGAAACGGTGGCTCCATGCGGCTCAACACAGCTCCATGCGGCTCCAGGTGGCTCGATGCAGCTCCATGAATCACTAGACCTAATTGAAAGGGTGTCCAAACGGCTGCTGTAGTATTTGAAATTGAAACGGTGACTTCATGCTGCTCCATGCAGCTCATATGGCTCCATGGATGTCTAAACCTAATTTAAAGGGTCTCCATACGGCTTCTGTAGTATTTCAGGTTTACACGGTGGCTCCATGCTGCTCCATGCAGCTCTTTACGGCTCCATGCGGCTCCATGCACCTCTAGACTAAATTGAAAGGGTCTCCATACGGCTCCTGTAGTATTTGAAATTTACATGGTGGCTCCATGCGGCTCCGGGTCCATGCGGTTCCTGGAGTATTTGCAGGTACCCGATTAAAGTTAATATTCAGCTGCTTTCTTAAAATTAACGGGAAATGTGAGGCACAAGCTCGCATGTCTTCTGGCATTGTAGGCTCTAATGGCTTTTCCATTATTTATAGTTTTTGTTAAAACCTCGATTGTTCAAAGCTCCTGATGATCCAAACCACCTCACTCTTCTCTGCTAAATAATATTGTTTTAATGTAAAAGTATGGTAATGCTAACAGTTAAACGTAGCAGTTGTCAAGTGATATTATTGGGTGCCGATTTAATATGTAGCCTACTTTTTCGAAAGGTAGGCCACATACTAAACCGGCACCCATTATTGGATGGTAACACAGTTAAGTAGAAATTCAAAAAACAGTTTTTGGACAAGATTGTCAATATAAAAGTACACAAAAATCTACATATAAACTTATATTAAAAAAGTACATATTGTAATTATTTTTTAAAGTAAACTTTTGCGCACGATGAATACTTAATTTTCTATAGTTTATTGCAGCAAAACAATTTAGAAGACTTTTAATATCAAGGATTGCAATTTGCTGTTTGCTCAAAGCATTCTATTACCAGCAAACATTGCACTCTGTCACATTAATAAGCTGTTTCATTTTTTTCACAATTCAAAATAGTTTTTGGTGTTTTATTTTTTTGTTTCACAAATAGCTGTGAAATAGTCCTTTACCTATGGCAGTAAAGTATTTAGTGAGCAACAATAAGTTTTGTCATGGCAAAGCTACATTTATAAGGTACTGAAAGTTCATTACACTTTACATTTTAAGCAAACTTTTTTGCTTAACTAAAAATTAAAGTGCATATCTAGATTATTGTTATATCAAACAATACAACTTTTTAAATGTTTATTTTTTAGCCAATCAATCCATAGTGCAATAAACAACATCTTTTTAAAGAAATAACCTGAAAAAATAAAAAGGTATTAATTGGTTAAAAAAAGATGACAAGGGATGTTGAAGATCATGTGCTGAATTTTACTCTCTCAACACTTAATGGGTAAAACAACAGAAAAGAACTGTTGTTTATCTGTTTTAAAGTTAAAGTGTTTAAAGTGTTTTAAAAAGTGTTTTATAAATTTTTAAATCAACTTACGTATCTATTTGGTGACACATAGGTGTTTTAGAAATTTAAATCAAAGTTTAAAGTGTTAAAGTGTTTTAAAAATTTTTAAATTAACCATGAAACTTTAAGCAGCTAAATTAATTTTCATACACCACTATCATTCTGGCAGAATTCTGCTAAAATGACGGAACTAAAAATCGGAACAAAACCAAAACAGAGTTTCCAAACAACAAAAAACAAAAGGTTGAATTTTTTTACTTGTAAAATCAATTGCTTTTTAGCTTTAAGGGCCAAACCAAAAAGCTTTTAAAATGATCTAAATGAAAAAATCATTGACCTAAAAAGGAGCAGCAACGAGTCTCACTCGGGGATTTCCCAGCAGAACGCTTTGAACATCAATTTAAAAAAGAATATAAAAAACTTTTACAGAAATCATACAACTAATTTATTATTATTATTATTATTATTATTTTTTTTTTATTATTATATATATATATATTTTTTTGTTTTGTTCTGTTATGTGTGTCTATGTGTTTTTTTTTTTTTTTTTTTTTTTTGTGTATTACTATTTCTGTTTTTTTTGCTGTTATTGTTGCTACTTTGGTTTCATTATGCCTACATCTCATATTTAACATTACTTGTGACTGTGGTTACTCTCAAATTTAATTAATGCGGTGGCAGCTGACTTCGATGACCTTTTGGTCTTTTCGCTGTCTCCTCCATGAGCAAATATAGATTTCACACTTTTATATTTTATTGTTATTGTAGCTGATCTTTTCATGCTTATGGGAATAAGCTGAATTGAATTGAATAAACTGAATTGAATTGAATTGAATTGAATTGAATTTCGATTTTTAATAGATTTTCGATGTACATTATGACTCCTACCCGAATTAAACTGATTTTGCGTTGGGGGCCAATCCAATCAACTTTTAAACTGATCTGGATGATCAATGCATCAAAATATACACGGCCAGCAACGATTCCCACTGGGGGATTTCCCAGCAGAACGCTTTGAATTTCGATTTTCTAACGATTTTCGATGTATTTTATGACTCCTACCCGAATTAAACTGACTTCTTGCGTTGGGGGCCAATCCAATCAACTTTTAAACTGATCTGGGTGATCAACGCATCAAAATATACACGGCCAGCAACGAGTCCCACTCGGGAATTTCCCAGCAGAATGCTTTGATTTTCGATTTTCTAACGATTTTCGATGTACGTATTTTATGAATACTACCTAAATTAAACTGACTTCTTGCGTTGGGGGCCAATCAAATCAACTTTTAAACTAATCTGGGTAATCAATGCATCAAAGTATACACGGCCAGCAACGATTCTCACTGGGGGATTTCCCAGCAGAACGCTTTGAATTTCGACTTTTAATAGATTTTCGATGTATTTTATGAATACTACCCGCATTAAACTGACTTCTTGCGTTGGGGGCCGATCCAATCAACTTTTAAAAAAATTTGAGTGATCAGTGCATCAAAATAAACACGGCCGGCAACGAGTCCCACTCGGGGATTTCCCAGCAGAACGCTTTGAATTTCGACTTTTAACAGATTTTCGATGTATTTTATGACTCCTGCACGAATTAAACTGACTTCTTGCGTTGGGGGCCGATCCAATCAACTTTTAAAATGATTTGAGTAATCAATGCATCAAAATATACACGGCCGGCAACGAGTCCCACTCGGGGATTTCCCAGCAGAACGCTTTGAATTTCGACTTTTAATAGATTTTCGATGTATTTTATGAATACTACCTAAATTAAACTGACTTCTTGCGTTGGGGGCCGATCCAATCAACTTTTTAAAAAATTTGAGTGATCAGTGCATCAAAATATACACGGCCGGCAACGAGTCCCACTCGGGGATTTCCCAGCAGAACGCTTTGAATTTCGACTTTTAACAGATTTTCGATGTATTTTATGACTCCTGCACGAATTAAACTGACTTCTTGCGTTGGGGGCCGATCCAATCAACTTTTAAAATGATTTGAGTAATCAATGCATCAAAATATACACGGCCAGCAACGAGTCCCACTCGGGGATTTCCCAGCAGAACGCTTTGAATTTTGACTTTTAATAGATTTTCGATGTATTTTATGACTTCTGCACGAATTAAACTGACTTCTTGCGTTGGGGGCCAATCCAATCAACTTTTAAACTGATCTGGATGATCAATGCATCAAAATATACACGGCCAGCAACGAGTCCCACTCGGGGATTTCCCAGCAGAACGCTTTGATTTTCTACTTTTAATAGATTTTCGATGTATTTTATGAATCCTACCTGAATTAAACTGACTTCTTGCGTTGGGGGCCAATCCAATCAACTTTTAAAATGATTTGAGTGATCAGTGCATTAAAATAAACACGGCCGGCAACGATTCCCACTCGGGGATTTCCCAGCAGAACGCTTTGAATTTCGATTTTCTAACGATTTTCGATGTATTTTATGACTTCTGCACGAATTAAACTGACTTCTTGCGTTGGGGGCCAATCCAATCAACTTTTAAACTGATCTGGGTAATCAATGCATCAAAATAAATACGGCCAGCAACGAGTCCTACTCGGGGATTTCCCAGCAGAACGATTTGAATTTCGATTTTCTAACGATTTTCGATGTACATTATGAATCTTACCCGAATTAAACTGATATTTTGCGTTGGGGGCCGATTCAATCAACTTTTAAACTGATCTGGGTGATTAATGCATCAAAATATACACGGCCAGCAACGAGTCCCACTCGGGGATTTTCTAGCAGAACGCTTTGAATTTCGATTTTCTAACGATTTTCGATGTATTTTATGACTCCTACCCGAATTAAACTGACTTCTTGCGTTGGGGGCCAATCCAATCAACTTTTTAAATGATTTGAGTGATTAATGCATCAAAATAAACACGGCCGGCAACGAGTCCCACTCGGGGATTTCCCAACAGAACGATTTGAATTTCGATTTTCTAACGATTTTCGATGTATTTTATGACTCCTACCTGAATTAAACTGACTTCTTGCGTTGGGGGCCGATCCAATCAACTTTTAAACTGATCTGGGTAATTAATGAATCAAAATATACACGGCTGGCAACGATTTCCACTCGGGGATTTCCCAGCAGAACGCTTTGAATTTCGACTTTTAATAGATTTTCGATGTATTTTATGACTTCTGCACGAATTAAACTGACTTCTTGCGTTGGGGGCCAATCCAATCAACTTTTAAACTGATCTGGGTAATTAATGCATCAAAATATACACGGCTGGCAACGATTTCCACTCGGGGATTTCCCAGCAGAACGCTTTGAATTTCGACTTTTAATAGATTTTCGATGTATTTTATGACTTCTGCACGAATTAAACTGACTTCTTGCGTTGGGGGCCAATCCAATCAACTTTTAAACTGATCTGAATGATCAGTGCATCAAAATAAACACGGCTGGAAAAGAGTCCCACTCGGGGATTTCCCAGCAGAACGCTTTGAATTTCGACTTTTAATAGATTTTCGATGTATTTTATGAATCCTACCCGAATTAAACTGACTTCTTGCGTTGGGGGCCAATCCAATCAACTTTTAAACTGATTTGGGTAATTAATGCATCAAAATATACACGGCCAGCAACGAGTCCCACTCGGGGATTTCCCAGCAGAACGCTTTGAATTTCGACTTTTAGTAGATTTTCGATGTATTTTATGACTTCTGCACGAATTAAACTGACTTCTTGCGTTGGGGGCCAATCCAATCAACTTTTAAACTGATCTGGGTAATCAATGCATCAAAATATACACGGCAAGCAACGAGTCCCACTTGGGGATTTCCCAGCAGAACGCTTTGAATTTCGACTTTTAATAGATTTTCGATGTATTTTATGACTTCTGCACGAATTAAACTGACTTCTTGCGTTGGGGGCCAATCCAATCAACTTTTAAACTGATCTGGGTAATCAATGCATCAAAATATACACGGCCAGCAACAAGTCCCACTCGGGGATTTCCCAGCAGAACGCTTTGAATTTCGACTTTTAGTAGATTTTCGATGTATTTTATGACTTCTGCACGAATTAAACTGACTTCTTGCGTTGGGGGCCAATCCAATCAACTTTTAAACTGATCTGAATGATCAGTGCATCAAAATAAACACGGCTGGAAAAGAGTCCCACTCGGGGATTTCCCAGCAGAACGCTTTGAATTTCGACTTTTAATAGATTTTCGATGTATTTTATGAATCCTACCCGAATTAAACTGACTTCTTGCGTTGGGGGCCAATCCAATCAACTTTTAAACTGATTTGGGTGATTAATGCATCAGAATAAACACGGCCAGCAACGAGTCCCACTTGGGGATTTTCCAGCAGAACGCTTTGAATTTCAACGTTTACCAGATTTTCGATGTATTTTATGACTCCTGCACGAATTAAACTGATATTTTGCGTTGGGGGTAGGGATATTAGAACACCGGGATCAACAACTCATTTTGGCTATTTACATTAGAAGGGCTACTGCGAAAATAGCGTCAAAAGTCATACGAAGCTTCGAAATCTTTTGTTTGAAGGTTAAATGTATTTTAGTTATGGTTTAAAGATTTCTTGACGGTTATTTGTTCAAAGAAATTGAAATCTTTATTTCGATAAAGGCATTAAGCAATATCAAATTAAGAATACTAAATATATATTGGCTAAAGTTATTTAAGGAAAACAAAAATAAACTAGTACATGCGAAAAGAGTAAAACTAACTAACAATATAGCATTCAATAAAACTAAAAATAGCTTGCCAAGAAAGAAAAATAAACAAGTATTAAGCTTAAAATGCAACAAGAAGCAACAAAACTATCAAAATAACAAAAAACAAACTATTATACAATTAAAACTGGGAGCTTTTTGAAGTTAATTTTCGCAGTTTTTTGACTGATATTTCTGGCATTTCAACTTTAAATGCATTTATCCGTTTAAGTTCATTCTTTGCAAAGCAATTAAAAGTAGATTTAACCACTTCTTTGAAATTCAAATGACCGGCAGAACATTGCTGGGACAATAGGTTACTGAGAGTTTCAGTTGCTGCGGCGATGTTAATTAATGCTTTTAGAAAAACAGATCGTGGGTTGCTCATGGATAAAAACTTGGTTTTTGTCGGTTCTCCAGTGGATAGAATGGCCATATAATGTTGCACTGCCAGCGCTGTCACAGTGTAAATAAATTCGGATGGTTGCGACAAGCCCCCGCGATTTACATTTTCAAACAACTGTTTGTACTCATCTGGAAGATAGTGGTGAATTGAAAGGAATCATCACCTGCAATGAGCAACTCTTTGCAGGATGAGCACTTGCGCCGGCGAGATATACTTCTGCCAACATAGCCACTTACATAGTATGTTATATTGGCATCAGCACATGTTATATCATCCAAAGAAACACGAGCAAAAACATCATTAAGCCAAAGCACATCATTTTCTTCAGCTCCAATATCAAAACTTGTTTCTAATAAAGGAAGAGCATCAAATTCCTTTAGACAAGAGCCAGATAAAAGAGCATGCTGCTGCATTAAGGATAATACACGGATTTTTTTTTCTGATTGCATCAGCTGTTTTAACGACATGAAATAATTGCCACCATTCATTTGGCGATACCAGCCAAAACGACCTTCAACTGGATCCGAAGTAAATTTTCCAGGAAGTATGTAAACAAAACCATGTTTTTTTTCAAGTGTTCAGCAAGTTCTGGAATAGCACTCATTGATTGTATACACGCACAAAAGGTTTGGTGAGTCAAACCAGCATTTCCTGATTGTTTCCACCGAATAAATATATTTGAAGCTGCTTTAAGATATTTCAAATTTACTTCATCAACTCGTATAGGTGCACACAATTCATCATTTTTTCTAATCTCTGAAAAAATACATTGAACGTAAGATAGTGATTACAAGCTTGGCATTTAACTCTATAAAAATATAATATATCAATGTCTATTATATCATGCTATGGGTAAAACAATAAAATCAACTAATTTTGGAGATTAATCTAAACGCAGGTAGTGTGATACACGTTTTGTCTATGTACAAAAAATTACCTTCAAACGGTGTTTTAACCCGTAAAATTTTCCAAATTGTGTTGATGAATTTTAAAAACCGAGAAGTTTCTAGAAATCCTGGATGCTCTTTACTATAAAACTCTAATGCTTGCACAGTTGATTCATGAAAAACACCTGAATACAGTACAAGCAATCAATTTAAAATATCTCGTACTTGATTGTGGTTGAGTACTACACACTACTGTATATTCAATACAATTTAAAAGCCAATTTTTTTTCAAAAGTTACCGAAAATATTAGGTTTGATATAATAATTTAAAATGCTATCTAAAAGTAAGTAAAACTTACCAAATGCATGTTGTGGTGAAGTCCGTGCAATGCCACTGGGATTTAAAGATACTTTTTTTAAAGCATGTGCGATTTTTAAAGGTTTGTGCTCCTCAATCGCGTACACGTGTTTTAGATGTGAGAAGCAGGGTGAACAAGTTTTTCCAAGAATGTCTTCATTCGCATGTGTAGGAATATTAAATCTACCCTTGTTGATGAAATTGTTAAAAATGTTTTTAAAATTATGGGTCGTGTCAAACAACAGAAACAGCTTTTCATCAGATCGAGTAGGATGCACAATGCAGTGTTTCAACTGACCACCCCCAAGTTCTATGTACATCTTTCTGCAAAATAAGTTAAAAAAAGGATTAAAAACAACAGAGAATTTACGTTTAAATGTAGAATTATGTTTATGAAATTAAGAAAATTACCAAAGAAATAACTGACAAAAACACACCTGTTGCATATATGATTGTCGACAGAAACGGCAATAACCAAAAAAAATTTGTCCAAAGCAAACATGACTCTTTTAAACCATGAACACAAAATTTTGGTATTCAATTTATTGACGGGAATTATGCAAACCACATCCTTATAATTACCGCATGTAGAATTTACCATAAAAGTTAATGCAGTTTTTGCTGGGGCACCATCTGCAGTCAATCCGACAAAGGAACCATTACTGTATTCTACTCTTTGCGCAGTGTAAACTTCATCAACAAGTAAAGTAACAATTTTTTGTTCAGATGTTAAATTTACAGTTCTTTGATGAAGATAGTTCAATGTAATTTCACCCGTTTCTACAGTAGTTCCAACAGACAGTTGTCGAAGCCTGTTTATTGATGGCAGAATAAAAAATTCTTGCAGCTTTTTGTACAATGCAGTGCTTGTCAACTGCCACATATATGAAGAAATAATGGTTGCTGTAGAATAACGTCTGCCATGTTTGGAAACTTGAAGCAAATTCAATTGTTCTATTATAAAACAAACTAAAGACATGCTAGATTGTGATAAATCTGCTACAACTGCTTTATCAGAAAGGTAACTTTTTAGCAAAGATATAGCTAATTTTAATGCTGATTTTTGATTGTTAGAAACAAAATTAGACATGTCTGCTAAAGCTTTACACCAGGCAAGAATATTAGATACTTCAGTTACTGTCTGCAGAGAACCACATGAAAGCAAATGCATATATTGATCTTTTGGTATCAAATTAGAAAAAACAAAAGCTTTGATTTGTAGCTCACTTGAAATTATCACAGACACTACAAGTTCTGGAGCAACTTTATAACTATCATCATTTTTAACAAAATAGAATTGAGCAGATGAAGCTGAATAAACACTAGTATATCCAAAGGGAAGAACTGCATTTTTCATTTTGCTTCTAAAGGATGAAAAATCCGAAAAAGAGTCTTGAATGAGAAAATCAGCATTTTGCTTTTGTAAAATGATGTTATCTTTTTCACGTCTAAAAGAGGAACTGGTAGAGGAGGTTGCACGCATTGTTGGTAAAGGTGATGAAAGGTATTTTGGCAAAGAAGGAAAAATTTTAGGAACAGCATCAGGTTTCAGATGCACTCTTTGCAGTTTTAGAGTACTTCTAGATTTACGTCTGGTACTACAAGTATCAGTTGAGATGGTTTTAAAATCACTTTCATGAAAGTGCTGTGCACAAACTTTATGAGACTTTGATACTTTCCAGTTTTGCCTTGGGATAGCCCTATACCATTTATCACGAAGCTCAGAATTTATAGGAAATTGAAATAATGCAACTTTTTTTCCATTCTTATTGGACCTATAGCCAGAATTGCAAGCTGGCACACAGCAAGTGTTCACCATTCTTAAAAACTTTCTGTAGTAGGTTACTCAAAATTCAATTACCTAAACTAAAAAATGCAGCAAATTTAATAACATTTAATTTTACATAAAAATTTAGTATTTTTAAAATCATAGAATTTATTTAAGAAAAACACTGACAGTGAGTGTAAAAATTTTTTATACTTATATGAAATATAAAAATAAATATTTAAATTGTTCAATACCATATTACACTCAATAGCATACCATGGAAAATATGAGTAATTACACAAAAAATTAAATTGTACAATAATTATAAATATTTCACAACACTAATCTTTTATTAATCAAAAAAATCACTTTTGAATAACCAAATTGTTAACTACACACTTTAAATTTTAAAACATATTATAACTAACTTGAAAATTTTGTAGAATTGGCAATTTTCTCACCATGCCATTTTAAATAAAAAAAAACTTTTTCACTTTGATCTATTAATTAAACACAAAAATTTTTTTTAATTATTTTTTTAACTACCATACTTTATTTAAAAAATAAATGTCTTTTTGAGTAATCAACCTAGTCACTTAAAATTTGATAAAAATAATAATGAAAAGTTTTTTTTTAATTAAAATGCTGGAAATTCAGGTTTTTAATTTATTATTTTGTTAATTATTTTAATGACTGCCTAAACAACTCATATTACTAAATTTTTTATATTTCAAAACTTTTGTTATTAGATCAACTAAATAAAAACTTAACTTTTGCTAAAATTAATTTTTGACTATAATACTTAAATTTTTTTAAAATAACTGTTTTATTAGAAATATCAGAGTAGGTAACCAAGTCACTTAAAATTACTTAATTTCATTTGTTTTTATAGCTAGATAAATTTCCATTATTATTATTTTTTTTTTGTTCTAATCAATTTACTTAAAATTTATGATTTTAATTTGGTAATTTGAGTAACTGCCAAGTAACCTGTTTTTCAATAATTTTTTGAATAAATCTTGACGACAACTATTAAGTATAAAAAAAGGACATAATTCTTTAAAACTGTTTTATCTTTATCCATTAATGAATATTACATAAAAATTTTTTTATTCACTCTAATAATGACTAACATGAAGCTTTGCTTTAATTTTGATTTGAAAGCTTGACCCCACTAGCGTAAACCAAAAACTGGATCCAAAACGGAGTTGTACATCCCGATATCTAAAATCCCTAGTTGGGGGCCAATCCAATCAACTTTTAAACTGATCTGGATGATCAAATCATCAAAATAAACACGGCTGGCAACAAGTCCCACTCTGGGATTTCCCAGCAGAACGCTTCGAATTTTAAGTTTGAAATGATTTTCGATGTATATTATGAATCTTTCTAGAATTTTACTGGATTTATGTCTTATCACATTGTTTGCGTTAACAATGCTTTCACCAATAAAACAATTAATAAAAAAAATTATTTTTCTTAAATAAGAGTCAAGGTGGATTTTTTCAGAGGTTTTTATACTGCTTTTATTTAAAACTTGATTCATTTTCATACAACATGTTTAATAAAAGTTTTCAAACTCTCTTCATCTTCCCTACCGGTCTACAAATTAGATTTAAGTTAAGTTAAAAGCTTGTTTATATTTTTTATTAACTTTGTTTCAGATGTAATTGCAGCATCACTTTTATTGGCCAACAAGCTTAATCAATTAATTTTTTACATGTATTTATTTATTGTATTCAATCAATCAATCAACTTCAACGCACCGTATTTGCGGAAAAGATAATGAAGAAAACATAAAATGAAATCGATGATGATTAATACTGGATGATGCGTAATGTTATATTGCACGTAATGATGTGTAACCCTGTACAGTGGTGCTTGGTTTTTGACTCTTCTAGACGATGGCCACCCTTTGCGCAAGGTCATGCATGACCAACTTTTTGGTAGTAGTGTGATCGATTTTTGATTACCTCTACTTTGAAGTTGTCAATGAAAAATCTTTTAGCTTTGCTTTAAATAGATTGATGAATGTTTTTCAATTTCGATAAAAATGTTCTTCTAAACCTTACCTTCTTGGTACTTTATGCATCTTTGTAATATATTTTGACGCTTGTAGAGTAATTTAAAGAGTTTTTGCGCTCTGTATTTTGTGATAGTTGCTGGGGAACATCTCGAGTCGAAAATGTTCTTTTCTTTGATGCTCTTTGACGTAGGCTAAATTTGGTTAAATATGTGTATGTGTTTTTTTGGTTTGTTTTATTTGCTTTGTGGCTAAAGCCAAAATAAATTTTCCATTTCCCAATTTAAATTAGCTTTACAATGCTTAGCAATGTAATCCCAATTTGGTACTCTTAGGTTTTGTCTGGCATTAAAAATGTTTTATGCCGTTAAATGTATCTTTTTTACTATAAATCGTATATCATTTAGTTTTGCATTCAAGCTTACAGCTTAACACTGCTACAAATTTACGGAAATTTTTCAGTTTTTTGTTGTTGTTTAAGAGCTACTGGGCATTTACTAATGATTTGTTTTACAATTTTAAATAAATAAAAAAATTGGATTTTTAAAATGAGAAAGTGAAAAATAAATTACGAAAGTGGTTGTACTTTTACTTTGACGACAAACCATTTTTAGCAAATTGCATTGATGAAAGTCTCGCGACCAGTCTGAAGACCGTTTTTTTAATCTCGGTCTCGGTTTCAACCTGGTGTGTGTGGTCTCAATTTTGATCTGGAGGTGATGTGGTCTCGGTCTTGTGTTTTTTTTATTGGTCTCAAGACAAGACATTCTTTTAAATATTTTTGTTACCTGATCTTATTGGGATGATTTTTGCAATTTGCTTAAGAACGACCCTAAATTCACCAGCTTTGCAGCAATATGAAGTGGTAAAAGACTAAGAGTTTATGTAATTTTTTAATCTTATATTTTGGAAGCTTTTTAAAATGTATTTTAATGAAGATTTTTATTGTGATCCGAGTCATCTGTTCCTAGGTAATGTAATTAAGAAAAATTTTATTTTAATTTTTCTTTCGTCCATAAACAAGTCTAGTTGTGCTTTAAAAGTTTGTACTTACACTCTTACCCTTTAAAACTTTCGCAGCAGATTAATTTGATTGTAGAAAAATGAAGAAAGTTGATTACGTAAATATTTTTTAAAGCTACGTACTTTTGTTTAAATTGGAAAACTAGTTTTAACAGAAGAGCGAAAGAAATGATTGAAAAGACTACATCTACAGCAGCAAGGTAGCTAATGTAGTTTTAAGTTAACCAAATGCAGAAGCAGTCCCGAGAGCAAACATGGATTTTAAAATATTGTTTGTTACATTAACTTCCTTGCCAAAAGTTGCTTTCAAAAAAATATTAAAATGCTTATTTAGGACCTTGATTTGAATGTGTGATGTCATAGGCAATATATTAAACTGATATTTGCTTTAAAGCAGATTAATTGTGATAAAAAAATAAATTAAGCGTTAAGTGGAACCTATAACTTTGTTATAATCCAATTAAAAACTTTGTAAAGTAAAGTTAGATGTAGACTCGAATTGTAATAACGTTATGTTAAGGATAAATTTGTTAAAAATTTGGACAGTAGAATTCAATAGCGTGGTTCAGGCCTTAGAATAATATAGGCCGCGAATACTTAGAATAGAGGCTACGATATACGTAAATAATAAAAATTTTATTTAGAATTTTTTTAATTTTTAGGCCTAATCACAGGTATTAATTTGGTAGGAGTATAGCCTTACCTGCCGGGGGGCAGGGGGCAATTCCCCCCTCCGAGTTTCAGTACTTTGGGCAAAATCATAATTGGAGCAGCGACAAGAAAATGTTTGGAATCGAAATTCAAAGCGTTCTGCTGAGAAATCCCCGAGTGGGACTCGTTGCCGGCCGTATTTATTTTGATGCACTGATCACCCAGATCAGTTTAAAAGTTGATTT
The DNA here is from genome assembly GCA_963680785.1 of Diplosoma virens. NCBI lineage: Eukaryota > Metazoa > Chordata > Ascidiacea > Aplousobranchia > Didemnidae > Diplosoma > Diplosoma virens. Next base: position 28,412,883 of record OY796887.1, read on the forward strand.
GATTGGCCCCCAACGCAAGAAGTTAGTTTAATTGGTATAGGAGTCATAAAATACATCGAAAATCGTTAGAAAATCGAAATTTAAAGCGTTCTGCTGGGAAATCTCCGAGTGGGAATCATTGCCGGCCTTGTATATTTTGATGCATTGATTACCCAGATCAGTTTAAAAGTTGATTGGATTGGCCCCCAACGCAAGAAGTCAGTTTAATTCGGGTAGGAGTCATAAAATACATCAAAAATCGTTAGAAAATCGAAATTCAAATCGTTCTGCTGGGAAATCCCCGAGTGGGACTCGTTGCCGGCCGTGTATATTTTGATGCATTGATCATCCAGATCAGTTTAAAAGTTGATTGGATCGGCCCCCAACGCAAGAAGTCAGTTTAATTCGGGTAGGAGTCATAAAATACATCAAAAATCGTTAGAAAATCGAAATTCAAATCGTTCTGCTGGGAAATCCCCGAGTGGGAATCGTTGCCGGCCGTGTATATTTTGATGCATTGATCATCCAGATCAGTTTAAAAGTTGATTGGATCGGCCCCCAACGCAAGAAGTCAGTTTAATACAGGTAGGATTCATAAAATACATCGAAAATCGTTAGAAAATCAAAATTCAAAGCGTTCTGCTGGGAAATTCCCAAGTGGGACTCGTTGCCGGCCGTGTATATTTTGATGCATTGATCATCCAGATCAGTTTAAAAGTGGATTGGATCGGCCCCCAACGCAAGAAGTCAGTTTAATTGATATAGGAGTCATAAAATACATCGAAAATTGTTAGAAAATCAAAATTCAAAGCGTTCTGCTGGGAAATTCCCAAGTGGGAATTGTTGCTGGCCGTGTATATTTTAATGCATTAATCACCCAGATCAGTGCAAAAGTTGATTGGATTGGCCCCCAACGCAAGACGTCATTTTAATTCGGGTAGGAGTTATAAAATACATCGAAAATCGTTAGAAAATCGAAATTCAAATCGTTCTGCTGGGAAATCCCCGAGTGGGAATCGTTGCCGGCCGTGTATATTTTGATGCACTGATTACCCAGATCAGTTTAAAAGTTGATTGAATCGGCCCCCAACGCAAGAAGTCAGTTTAATTCGTGCAGAAGTCATAAAATACATCGAAAATCTTTAGAAAATCAAAATTCAAATCGTTCTGCTGGGAAATCCCCGAGTGGCAATCGTTGCTGGTTGAGTTTATTCTGATGCATTAATCATCCAGATCAGTTTAAAAGTTGATTGGATCGGCCCCCAACGCAAGAAGTCAGTTTAATTCAGGTAGGAATCATAAAATACATCGAAAATCGTTAAAAAATCGAAATTCAAATCGTTCTGCTGGGAAATCCCCGAGTGGGAATCGTTGCCGGCCGTGTATATTTTGATGCATTGATTACCCAGATCAGTTTAAAAGTTGATTGGATTGGCCCCCAACGCAAGAAGTCAGTTTAATTCAGGTAGGATTCATAAAATACATCGAAAATCGTTAGAAAATCGAAATTCAAAGCGTTCTGCTGGGAAATCCCCGAGTGGGAATCGTTGCTGGTTGTGTTTATTCTGATGCATTGATCATCCACATCAGTTTAAAAGTGGATTGGATTGGCCCCCAACGCAAGAAGTCAGTTTAATTGGTATAGGAGTCATAAAATACATCAAAAATCGTTAGAAAATCGAAATTCAAATCGTTCTGCTGGGAAATCCCCGAGTGGGAATCGTTGCTGGTTGTGTTTATTCTGATGCATTGATCATCCAGATCAGTTTAAAAGTTGATTGGATTGGCCCCTAACGGAAAATCAGTTTAATTCGGGTAGGAGTCATAATGTACATCGAAAATCTATTAAAAATCGAAATTCAAAGAGTTCTGCTGGGAAATCCCCAAGTGAAACTCGTTGCTGCTCCTTTTTAGGTCAATGATTTTTTCATTTAAATCATTTTAAAAGCTGTTTGGCTTGGCCGTTAAAGCTACAAAGCAATTGATTTTACAAGTAAAAAAATTTAATTTTTTGTTTTTTGTTGTTTGGAAACTCTGTTTTGGTTTTGTTCCGATTTTTAGTTCCGTCATTTTAGCAGAATTCTGCCAGAATGATAGTGGTTTTCATACCAATAATTTGAAAAAAATAAAGATCATGTAAAGAAAACAAAAATTTTGAAAATTAAAAGCGAACCCTATGTGTTATAACTACAAGCCTACCAACATGACTTGTATCCATAAAATCATTTTTCATTTATAAACCTTATATTTTGTTCATATCTAAAGCATTTTTATTTTTTATTTTTTCATTTTTTATTTTATCTCTAATATAAAGATACAAAAACTATTATTTTTAAACATCAACATAATTTTATTTTATTTACTTTATTGTACTTATTATTATCTTAAAAAAAATATATTAAGTCACTTTCAACAATATCAGTAATAAAAAATTTATACTGTATTTAAACTCACACTGTTATACAACTATTTTTTTTACCTTTATGTAGCTCTACAATATTTTTGAAAATCAGCTTTAATACAATTAAATGCATTTAAGAATTTTTAAAAATAAACTTTCGACTTGTAACTTGTCAGTTATTTTAAAAACACCTAATTAGGTTGCTTTGTAACTGTTTTTAATAACAGATCTAACCATCCATATTTGAAATTTTTTAATATTAATGTAAAGCCTAAATTTTTCAAACTAAGTTTTTCTTTATATGCTTAAGCAAACAGTACAAAGTAAAATAATTTTGTTATCGTTTTTGTAAAATCATTTCGTTATCGCTTATTTTCAGTGGCAATAGGTTGTTATAGCGTACACATTTCCTGAAATAAGAGCAAAAATTATAGTGGTAAATCATAGGTGCATAGTGAACATGTAAAACAGCTTAGCCTGACGTCTCGTTATTTTAGAGTCTATGGGTAAATTTAGGTTCCTTTTAAGATTGACAACTAAAATCAAATTATTTTCTTATAAATTTTTTCATTAAATTTTCTTTTAAAATTGCAATATATAAACTAATATTTTAACTCTTATAAGCAGTTATTTTACCAACTCTTCTAACAAATAAGTTATCAAAATGTCAATTTTAAGAATTGCTAAACCTCAACACCCTTATAAATCATATAGACTGAAAAAAAACTTCTAATTGAATCAATCTTGAGCTGTTGGAAAAAGTGCAAATTCAAATTAAATTGGTTTATGGTGAACATTTATAGACTGCAGTAGTGTTCTGATGGTCTCTTTTGTACACAAGGCATTTTTTGATCTAACAAAAAAATGTATTTGTTTTTGTATGTGTATGATATGTGTATGTAACTTCAGGTCTTTTCAATTAACTGAAGTTTCTCAAATTGAAAAATTTTTAATGTTTTGGAAGTGCTGATTTAAAGGAGTATTGATAACTTTGTTTATAACCTCTATAATGCTTATTTTGTTCAATTTCAGAGTATTTTTAATCAATTGAAAATTCAAAAGCTTTGCTGTTAAAAGCATATTTTTAAAACTATGTAATAATTTTGGAATGTGAATTGTGCTAAAAAAATGTTGCAAGTTTTTTCTGTTTTGTCTTCTAAAATTGACTGGTGTGAACCTAATTTTGTTGTATCAGTATACATAGCGGAATTTTGGAACACAGTAAGTGTTGTTTTGAAAATTTAACTTTGCTTTTTGGTTAATAATTAATTGGTTTTAATTAAATATTGTTTTATTAGATTAGCAATTTACCATTTATGATTATTGCACCGCTGTTGATATATCTGCATCAAGAATACTCAAACCGTATTCCTAAGACAAAATTTGTAAATGTAGTATGGATTTGTTATTTAATCACAGGTGGGTATTTTGTATTGATAGCTATAAATATTTACAATAAAAACTAAAAAAAGTTAAATACCGGGTTTTTAAAAAAGAATATGCCAAAGTCATCATGCTATAAGTCAAAAAAAAAAAAAAAAAAAAAAAGAATAAAAAACTCTAGCTTGGACACATCTGTTAAACATACCTTTGAGTTTTGTTTTATATTTTACAAGTGCTCAATGTGGCCATCACTGGCAGCTCAGACAACATCAAGCCAATATGAGAATTCATTCCATACATAACTCAGCATGTTGCAGTCCACTATTTTGATTGCAGATGTTATTCAATCTGCTATTTTTTGATGTGCCAGATCCCCAGACCTCATTTTGTGTGACTTTTTCTTGTGGGGGTATGTTAAAGACGAACTTTATACTCAATTGCTCTTAGCAAATATTGATGACATAAAAGATGAAATAACATTTGCAATTAACATGGTGGACTGTAACATGCTGAGGTGAATTTGGGATTAATTTTTATATCAGTTTGATGTTGTCTGTGCTATTGGTGGTAGCCACATTGAGCACTTAAAAACATGAAATACAACTTGAAGGTATGTACAACACATGTGTTCAAGCTAGAGTTTTACATTGTTTTTTGTTGTTGACATACCATGTGATGATTTTGGCATGTTCTTTTTGAAACACCCTGTAAATTTATTAATATTTGTTTGCAAATTTATTTTCGTAATTTATTTAAAGAGAATAAAAGTTTAAAAGTTTAAATAAAAGATGAAAAAAATCAAACAGTTTGAATACTTAAATAAATTGTTAATATGAATTGGTTAAAAAAACTGTATTAATTTTGATTAAAGTTGTATGAGGGGCAGTCAAAACATACGCAGAATTCTCCCATGACAAGAGTGCCAGCAAGAAAAAACGTATTTTAGCATGCTAGCCATAAAAAGCATGTTCTTTGTAATCAAATAATTGCTATCACTCATTTTGCGCTTGCAAATGAAGTTGTCAAGAGCTAGTTTATTTAAGGTAGTTTTTTAACCCATGGGGTGTAAGAATTTCGAGGTAAGAACCAACATCAAATTTTTGGTAAAGCTAGGTTGGAAAGGAACAGAGATCATTCAAGCTCTGCAGACCGTTTATAAAGATGATGCTCCGAAGAAAACTTTGTTTACAAGTGGATTGAAAGATTTTGAGGTGGTAGAGAAGCTGTTAAAGATGATGAGGGTCTTGGAAGACCAACAACCTCAAAAAACAATGAAAAAATTGATTTTGTTGGGAACCTAGTCAAAGAAGATGGATGATTAACAGTTTATCAGATAATTGTGACTGTGGGTATATCATTTGGTTCAGCTCATTCAATTCTGTATGATGATTTATGCCTTAGCAAACTTTCGGCGCAATGGGTGCCAAAAGCGTTGCACTCAAATCAGCTCAATCTCAAAAGTGAATTGTCAATGGCAATTTTGCTCAAAATTAAAGCAGATGAAGATCGCTTTTTTGATCAAATTATCACAGGAGATGAAACATGGGTCTACCAGTATGATCCTGAAACAAAACAGCATTCCAAACAGTGGCTCCCATGTGGATCATCTGGCCCAATCAAATTCAAGTCTGAGAGGTCTGTCAAGAAGGTAATGGCAACTGTTTTCTGGGACTCTGAAGGAGTTGTGCTAGAAGGTCAAAAAACTGTTACAGGCACCTATTACCTAGAAATTTTAAGGAAATTGAGAGCAAAATTAGCTGAAAAGCATCCAGGAAAACTCCATCATGGAATTCTTTTCCATCATGACAACGCCCCAGTGCATTCTTCTCGGATCATAAGAGATGTTTTGAGAGAATTTCGGTGGGAATGCTGCCACATCCACCTTATAGCCCAGACCTTGCCCCATCTGACTTTTTTTTATTTCCAAAACTCAAAGAACACTAGAAAGGCATTTATTTTAATGACACTAATGAGGCAAAGCAAGCAGCAAAAACATGGCTCACAAAATGGTCAACAGATTACTTCAAAAATGGGATAAAAGGATGGAAGCACTGCCTGGAGAAGTGCATCAACCTTGATGGAGACTACGTTGAAAAGTAGATTGATTGTATCAATAAATTATAAAAAATTATAAAATTTCGCATATTTTTTGAATGCCCCTTGTATTTTTTTAAAAGTTTGATTATAATTTGTTTGTAGTTGTTGTTTTATAATAACTTTTTATACAATTTTTAAAGATGCTAAAATTTCTACTCCTTTGTAATTGCTTGAATAGCACCTAATTTTTTATTTGCCTCAATTTTTCATTTTTTTCTTATGCTTTACCCACCAAAAATAACTCAACTGCTTCTTTTGTTTTTTGGATATCTTGAGTTGAAAAGACTTGATTTAAATTTCTATATTTAAAACTATTACAAAAAAAGTCATTAGCTGCACTGGTTTAATTTCAATGCTTGCATTTATCAGTGGTTTCAAAAGCAACTTTAATCAAGCTTGACAGAATCTGGCCTACATTATACTTGTTAATAATAATTGCCTTGAACATGTTATCAGTTCAACTGTTATAAAGATAATCAAAGTTTTTACTAATCAAACAATTGTCAGTGTATCTCCACTTTATATAAATTAAAATTATCTTTAGAAAAATGAATTACAGTTGCAGTCAAACACTGCTGCTACAGTGTTCAACCATATATTGTTGATTAGAAGGTTTAGTATTCTCTATGCTTGGTATCTTGAATTTAGGTTCCAAGTTGAAACTTGGCTCCCACCATATTTTGTTGATTAAAATGATAGATTTTGGTGTCTTTTGGGGGCTTTTGAAGGACCAGGAATTTGCTTTTCATAATTTTAACTTTCTCCAATGTCATTTAAAAGTCAAATCAGATAAAAATAAGATAAAATTTGATAAAATATTGCATATTTACACAAAAAACACTTTTAATTTACTTTGCCAATAACATTATTGTTAATTCATTACAGTAAAAACTTTAGAATTTGTTATTAAAACTGGTTGTGTGGTTGAGTAGGTTGTGGGAGTGCCTTATCAATTGCAGATGTGCATGTTCAAAACCTACTGCCCTTCATGTTGTTTGCTTTGAAAAAAACACTTTATGGGACTCTCTGTCTGCTTGGCTGTTTTAGTAAGTACTGGTACTTTAAATTTTCTCAATCACTGAGAAATAAATTAAAAAACTATTGCTTTTCATTATGTTTTGTGGGATTGTGCATGTGATTTTAACTCCTTGCTTATGCACAAAAGGTATAATAACAACAATTGTCATTAACTTTTTTGAAGTTATGGGAATTTTTGTTCATGATTGACTAAACTTATTACGCATGTTCTTTGTATGATTGTGTCAGCCTGATTCCTGGTATCTGTTTTAAATGAAGTCACATTAAGGTTAAGCAGCATGATCCCATATTGGTATATATTTTGAAGTGCTTTTTTCAAAGACACAGCAAAAATCACCCAGGTAGACTGACCATTGAACTCATGTCTTTCTGCTTGCAAGTCAGAATGTTGTTGTGTTGAGTTATTGTTATTGAGTTGATTGATTTTGTGGTCAATGTGACCTTCAAAAAATTGTCCTCAGTTTGTCTCTAAAAAAATTCATATTTGATAATTTTTAATTTTTAATGAACAAAATAATAATCTAAAACAAACACTACAAATAGTATTAAAAACTATAGAAATCATCTTATACTGACTGATTGTAATGCAAATTTGTAATTGGGCTTTATTTTTAGGCCCAAACCTAAAAATACAAGCCTTAAGCCAGATAGACTGAAAAATATTGTTAAATCTTAAGTCTGGCCTATATTAAATCTAAAGAATAAACCTAAAGTTAAATATAAAATTAAATTAAAATGCATATATAAAAAAATTTGAGCCTGAATCAAGTTTGTCTTTTTTTAAAAACTCAAGCCTGAACCTGTTCTTAACTTAAAGCTGACCCTGAAAATCAACCTAAATTGACCTCATTAAATTGTTTCCTGCTGAATTCACCCTACTAAATAGTGACATACTAAAGATTTGGGTAAACTGATTAAATAATCAGAGCAGCTCTACTGTCATACTTTTTACCTTTTTAGAAAAATTACCTTTTTGAAAAAAAATAGGCCTAATTAGTCTAACCTTTTTAGGAAAAAAGCTAGGCTTAACCACCTAAAGCTGTGGTTGGTGTGAGGAAAAACATATGGCAATAACAAAATCTCCAAAGTTTTTAATAAATTGCAAACTAATAATTGCTCCCAGTTTCCAGCTTCTCTAAATGAAACATGGAGTGCAAAGAATCTTAGACATTTATTTCACTTAAAAATGAAGAGAAACTTAGAAGCTATCATGTAAAAAGTATTAGTAAAGAGCAACTCCAGTGTATGAAAAAGTTAAGACCTGACAGTTTATTGAAACTCCAAATTGGAGAATATGACATCACAGCTTCTCACTGTGGTTCTGTGATATTAATAAATCTGTTTAAAATAAAAAAATAGTTCAATTAGAAAAACTTTCAGTTAAATCAACTGTTGTTTGATAAACTGTTGTAGTGTGTAAAAAACAAGATGGATGGGTGCTATATGCAAGTAAGATAAAAAGGCCTAAAAACTGGCTTTAGTGAAGTTAAAGAATGAAGATTAAGTCATGTATGTCAGGAAAGCAAATTTAAAATTAAAGGGTTAGGTGTTTTAATGAAGGAAGAATTATGTAAAAGATTAAATTGAGGTTTAAAAGAGAAGCAATGAAGTAATGACGATGGTACAGAGTTTTTAATGAGAAGCAGTGAAAGTTTTATGTGCATATAACCTGCAAATTAAAAGAACAAGAGAAGCATTGATTTTATGCTAAAATTTTAAGCACTGGTGAAATGTTATTGAGCTTAAAAGATTTTAATGTGTATTATGGAAAACAATTTATGACTTTGATGACATGCATGGAAAAATGGTGCTGGCTAAGAAAATTTTGGGAAAAGAATGTTGTAAGAATTTTGCTACAAAAAAGAGTTTTGTGTGGCAAACACATGTTGTCAAAAAAAAAGTAATGTTCAAAGTAGAAGCAATGGAAATAAAGAGATGAGAAAACTATGATGTAAGCTATGTGATTCTAGGACACTTGCCCCTGGTCACATACCTCTGGCCATATACCCCCCAGTCACTTACCCTTTGGTCACATACTGAACACTTACCCTCCAGGTATATGACCAAAATGAAACGATACTAGGGGGATATATGACTAGGTGGTAAATGACAAGGGTAAGTGAGCAGGGGGTAAGTGGCCTGATACCAAACTATGTATGGTGTTTAACTGAAAAGAAAAAGCATTATGAAGTTGATGAATATTTTAGACTTTAAAGAATGAATACTTGCTTTGGCAAGAGCTAATTGAGTTTGTTAAGTTCAACATTTGATATTGAGCAATGATAACAATACTTTATAAATGCAATAAGATTTAAAGTGGAAGGGAGAAGAAAACAGAAGGGGCAGGTGCAGGGATATGTCAAAAGAATTGGCTTTGAAGTGGAAGTGCTGAACAACATAATTGGGATCTGTGAAATAGCTTTGTGTGACAACAGTTTAACTTGCATAAAGTTGCAATAGGATATAAGTTTGATGCTTGGTTCTTCGGAATGATTTTTGTTGTAGCATTGAAAAAAACCCTAATTTTTCTAATTAAAATGTTCAGTTAAATTTTTAATTTTTGTGAATGTAATACAGATGAATACAAATATTTGCATTCCAGATAATTGCTTAATCTGCTTTATTGCATAAGGATCAGAAATCCTAAACCAAAACCAATCATTTGCTAAGAAAACACTTCGGGTAATCACATATTGGTTTATTGCTTAATTTGGTTAATTGAATAGAAATTCAAAAAAACGAATTCATTCAATTAACCAAACATTCCTGCACATCACTGAATGTAAATTTTGATTAAAAATGCATTGTGAGCACAAACACACAAATCTTTTGCTGCACATTATGAGTAAACATCAGTTGATACAAAACAATGCAAGATCAGAGTTGCTCAAGTGCTACTGCACATTTTAAAAATATCTGTCATTATTTGATTAAAGAAAAGAGAGTTTCAATGTTTCTAACTGATTAAAAATGGCACAGCACTTGCCTTATTTGTTTCACATCACTTGCTTGCATCGTGAAAATAGAGGAAACAAAGCACGACAACTTTGTGCAAGGAGATGCAGATCTTATGGGCTCATTTCCACTATAAGCATGAAATGGAGCATTCTTTGTTTTTTTTATTGATTTTTCCATGCTTAAAATCTTAGTGAGCACTAAGTGAAGCAAAAAAAAAATCAATGAACTCATAGTGGAATCTTTGTTTCTTCTATTGATCGTTTCAAGGCTATGGAGCATTTTTTGTTTCTTCTATTGATCTTTCCATGCTGAAAAAAATCTAAGCAAGTGCTAAGCAAAGTAAAAAAATCACTAAAACAAACAAATAATACTCCATTCCAAGCTCATAGTGGAAACAAGACCTTATGTAAGCAGTAACTAGCTTGCTTTGCTTTTTCAAGCAATGAAAAACCAAGTGTAATGCCACCAGGATTTATAGATATTATGGAATATAGAAATTTCTATAATTCCCTGATAATGCTATAATGAGTTCATTTCGAAATGCCTCTCATGAATTGGTACACATACTGACATGATTCAGCAACAATTACAGGTAAAAGGGGGTGTTTTTACTACTTCTGAATAAACACAATCTGGTTATTTGCATAACAAAGCTTGGCAAATTGGCTATGCAATTAACTGGATTTGTCTGTATAAATATACAGTCAAACCTCATTAATCTGAACCACTTTGTTTTGTCATAAAATGTTGGTTTAGCAGGGTATCTAGATTATCAAAAGTGAAAAATGCGCTATGCACCCATCTTACTCCAATTGAAAGTGCCAAGTTTCTGGTTGGACAACAACTAAAACATAATTATATTTTGTATAATTCAACCCAGTGTCGAACCCCTAGAACTAGTTAAAGACAAATGCTCTTGTCACTAGGTTATTGTGGCAATCTTATTTTATCTATATTTATAAAATGCATTAACATTGCAAGATGACGAGAATAGAAACTTAATGTAAAATTAAAACAGACGATTTTTACTTAAAAAAAGTTTGTTATCCTGCACCAGTGATTCTTCACTTAAAGGTTCTATGTCCCTTTTTATAGCCCATGCTCAGTCAAAATGATTTGTGAATCGTTTTCGCTTCACTCATAATAATCCGGTTTATCAGATTTCAATGCAATTAATTTCGCACATTTGTTCCAAAACTTTCATGTCAAAGTTGGACAGCAGGATTTCTGGATTAAAGTGGTAAAATGCATTGGAAGAAATCCGTTTCCGGCAGTTTTGTGTTGGATATCGGAAATTCCGGATCTTCAGGGTCCAGATTAATGAGGTCTAACTGTATATACTGTATAAAAGCAAAATATTTTTGCATTGTTACTGCATTTATTGAAATGAACTATGTGCAAACAAATCAATGTACAAAAACAATTGTTTTATTTATCTATTGATAATATGTATACATTACTGAAGAAATGATAAAATTTACTGCTTATGAACAGGAATGGGTTCAGTGTATTTTCACTCAACTCTTAGCTTATTTGGACAATTTGTTGATGAAGTTGGAATTTTATGGATTTGTTGTGCTTGTATGGCTGTATGGACATTAGATATCTATTTGCCAAAATATTTTCAAATTCATAGGTATAACTTAATACTTTTTTAATTATTAAATAGGTAAAGCTCTTTAGTGTGCATGAATTGATTTAGTTTACTAGCATTGTCTTAACATTTAAGAAAATATTTGTTTTATATTAGATCTTAATCTTTTATTATCCATAATTTAATTTTAGCTTTTTTTGTAGAGGTCGTTATCAGTTGTGCATTTTGCTCATGGCAGTAACAGCAACTTTTTTAGGCTTGATGAAGCCCGAAATTAACCATTTTTTTTTGTTTATTTTTGTTCTTCCTTCTGTGTGGGCTCTAAAAGATCAAACTTCAAGGCAAGCATTTATACACTACCATAAGCTTTGTGATTAAATAATAATTTACAATTAACATGTTTTTATAAAATTCTTAGTATTCATTTATTGCTGAAGCTTATAAGAATGATCATTATCTTTGTAATTATTGAATTTTAATTTTGTCATCTTATCTACTTTTTTGTTGTCATTATTATCTGTGCTTATTTTTGATATATCTTAATTCATCTTTCAAAGTGGGTAGAAGTAATCCTTGTCAATTTCGTTATGCTTGTTGTCCTGTTAGTCTGTTTTTGGCAGAATTGCTCATTGTGATAAGTCAGATGCTCAGTCTACTTGAGTGATTTCTTTTTTCCCCTAGAAAAGATACTTAAAGAGAAATTTTTAAAAGGAAGTCTTACTGCTTATCTACAATGGTGACTTTGCTTGATACAGAAAAGAGAAACCAGGTTAATTCAGACACATGATGAAACTGACACTATTAAATGTGCCCATATCAGGCTTCCTACAAAGAAATTCCAACACACTTTATAATTTATTATTAAATGTGTAAGGTCGTCCACTCTAGTAGCCCTGGGAATGAAACCATAAAGCTTGGATATTCTCACAGCACTCTATGTTATAACTTGTCCTTATTAGAATTAGTAAATGGAACCTTTGAGTGAGATACTGGCATTTGGGTACAATCTACAAGCCTGTGTATGACTGAACAGTTTATAAAATTGCATATTGGGGGTATATGACATCACAGCTTTTTACAGCTGTTCTGATGTTAATTATAATCATCATCATTTTCAGGGAAAGCGTCAAATTAGTTCAGTGTATTTCCCTTTGCCTGTTTGTCCTTTTGGGGTTGCAGGGGCAGCACCTCATTTTGGGATCTCCAAGCATCCCGATCTCCTGCAACTAGCAGCAATTTTGCTGGTGGAATTCCAAGACTTGAATGGGCCAGGTTTTCAACATAATCCCACCAGTGGTTTTGGGGTTGCCCTCTAGGCCTTTTGCTACTCAAAAGAGCATTCATTAGTTGCTTTGTTGTTCACTTGAGGGACATTTATATCACATGGCCATATCAGCACAATTGCGATTGTTCTATGTGGAGTAATAGTGGTTTGATGTTGAGCGATTTATGAGAATTTATGAGATTTATGAGAATTGAGAGATTATGAGAAACAATTTCAGCTGCCTGTACTTGGGATCTCATTCTTTCGGTCATTACCCAACACTCATGACCATAGGTAAACATAAAAACAAAAACTGATCTGAAAACAGAAAGCTTTGCTTTTATACACAGCTCTCGTTTCAGTACAACTGACCAATGAAGTTGGCGCATTACTGCACTTGCTTTTCCAATATGGGTGTCCAGTTTGTTATCCTATCTATCATTACTAGAGAATGTGACTCCAAGATACTTAAACTTCTCCATCTGCTTGAGAGTTACTCCTTTTGTTTGGAAGGAACACTTGACAGAGTGTCTTAACAGACACATAATCTCAGTTTTAGCCATATTGATTTTCATTCCAGCATCCAAGCATACATCAGAAAACTGATCAAGTGCATATTGGAGATCACTTTTGTTCAAGTTTAACAATGCAAGATCATCTGCAAACAGCATGTGCCAAACATTACACTCCCCAAATGTGATGCCATTACTGGAGAAATTGTCTTTGTCTATCTTTCCATGTATATAATGAACAGAAGAAGAGAAAGAACATAGTCTTGTCATAGTCCAACACTGACAATGTGGATAAAAGGTTTTGTTTTCATGCCATTAACATGAACACAGACTTCTGACTGTTTGTTCAATGATTTGATAGCAGCTAATAGCTGATCTCTCACGTCATACTCCAGCAGTACTGCCCACAGCTTGTCTCTTGGCACATGGTCATATGCTTTTTCAAGGTCTGCAAAGCATGTATACACCTCTTTGGCATATTCCCACGATTTCTCAAAAACTTGCTGAAGGGCAAAGATCTGGTCCATGGTGGATCTGCCAGAACAAAATCTGCATTGTGCATCCTGAAGTTGAGGTTCGACTATTTCAAAGCATCTCTTCAAGGCACTTTGCATAGGCCTTTCCATGAAGACTTAGTAAAGAAATGCCCCTGTAGTTAATGCATTTCTTGAAATGCCCCTGTAGTTAGTGCTGATGTTAATAAATATAATTTAAAATAACAAAGAGATGGTTCAATTATAAAAATTACCACAGTCAAACCAACAATTGTTTGATTAGTTGATGAATTTTCAAAGTACTTAAGTGTATTTGCTTCAATTTGTTGTGCACTACTCAGCTGTAAATGGACCAAAGATGGGAAGATATGTTCAGTGCTTTGGCAATATTACCCCATCTTAAGTCTAAAATTTATGGTGGCAGCAACAATGACCAGGGGAATGTCATGACATACTAGATAAGGTTTTTTAGTATGTTCTACATGTTTTTAAATAAAGTGTTTGAAGTTGATGGTCTAAACTGCTTCAGGCATCTTTTCCTCTGTTTTCTGGCAAGCAAGGCCATAGCAGCCAAATTAACTTTGTTCCTCAGTAGATTGCAGGACCTTAAAGTCCTGGTCAGCAAATCAACATTATGTGAATAAGTTACCAAGAAAGTCTTTGCAAGTTTATTTGTCAAAGCAATATAGTGACTTGGCAAAGCAAACATTTGTACTGCAAAAGGGCTGATGTTGTGACTTCAAATTTTTTTTAATCACATCTTTCAGGTAAGCAAATATCAGGATTAACACTTTCTAAGACTAGATGTAGGTTACTGCCAGTGTTTCAGTTTCAACTTTGGTTCAAAATGATTGAAAAAATGTCGCACATTCCAAGATTTTTTTGACAACTTAAAAAGTTTTGCCGGAACAAAATTTACTTTGCATAATTTTTAGCTTGCATAGTTTGAACAATAAATTTTAGAGATTTTTTTTTGATTTGTAAGTTTAATAATGTTAAACCAATAGACAAAAACACTGAAATAATTTTTTTTTTTTTTTTAATTGAGCAAATTGCAAAATCTCACTTTTAGATTACAAGGCCATCAAAATTTTTCAAAAAACATTAGCCAAACTATTATGTCAATAGAAGAAATAGCTACTATTAGAAATTAAAAAGAACTACAGTACTACAAGTTTATAAGTTCAAGACATTTGTAAGGTTGTTAGGAACACTGTTCATCACAATTAGTAATTTGCAATTGTAAAACTCCACTTATATAAGTGTTTTTCTACTTTTATCAAAAAATAACACAATATTTTTCATGGGTTTTTAGAAGCAAAATACATCACCAAAAATGTGTAATTGTCATAATAAACCTATGATATTGAGTCTATTTTGCAAATTAGTAGTATCATGCCAGTAATCAAAATTTTTTTGTCCAAAATCAAGTTTTCTTCTGGCAAGAACTGTGATTCCCATTGACTTATTTTCATAATTTATTCCTTAAAATATTTTTTAAAATAAAATCTTTTTATTTGATATTCTTTATAATTTATGTAAAAACAATACAAAATTTGCATATTTAAAAAATTTTTGCTGCTATTTTAACAACTTTATAAAGTAAAATTTTGAAAAAAATGCTATATTAATTTTTTTATCTATAATGGCAATTTTTTTTCTATTTAGCTTATGTTTGAAATCTAGATAAGTACTAATACAAAACTCAAGATTAACTTTGAAATGTAATGTAGCATAATTCTGCTGACACATAAACATTTCAAAAGATAAAAAAATCAGAATAAAATGACAATTGTTTGGGCCTTAACAATGGGTTCTGTGCACAAGCAGCGAGTTTGACAAAAGTCCCAAGGCTTTCAGTTTTTTTTTAATGCAATAAAATGTAAATGACAGTTTTTGCAATCATTGTTTTCATTTGAAAGCACATCCACTCCGGGTCAGTCACAAGCAGGATTGGGGTTGAGAGTTTATCCTTTGACTACCCCAGGCTGTTGTACTGCCTAGATCAGATGCTGGTAGTGATGGTTTTGAGCCAGCATTAAGTTTTTTCATCCAAAATTGTCAGACCTTATGCTCCATGTGATACCCAATGTAGAGGGCATGCTATTAGGATGTGGTCTGCACATTGTTTAGGGGTGCCACACTTCAGTTCAGTGAAGGAGCGAGACCTCATTTGTGCATGGACAAATGGAATTGCACAACACCAGTTTGCAGGCAATTGAGCTTAACCTAACCTGTTCAGGGCAAGCTCAATCCAACAGGCACTGGTTATGGGTATAAAAGCACAGACCCTGACAGTACTTCATGTTCCATCTGTAATTGGTACACTGAGAAGTGCAGATGCCTAGTCCAGCAAGGTTATTTAATAGATTCTGCACATGTGGTCCATGACCATGCCATGACTATCCATGACCAAGACCATGCAACATATGGTCAGGGTGCAGAGATCCACAGTAAGCTTAAAAAAGTGTCACTCTTAGCTGGAGAAGTTCAGCTGGCTAGATGCCTGAAAGTATGGCGCAGATATGTAGTGACTATCTGCAAGATGTTATTCAGAACACTGTCTAGGAGGCAAGTGTGACTGCTGCAACACCAGACTGGTGTGCAGTACCCAGCTGTTGAGTAATCCAGAGATAGGGCAGTTGTGCACAGTGTTTTGGCACCAACACCCCACTCTGAGCCTACATGTCATCTCAGCAGTGTCATGTGCAAAGGTATTTTTTTGCACAATGCCAATATACTTAATCATTTTGACAAATAAAACATATTTTATGTGTTTAATAGGCAAATTATCATTGTGCTATAGAGTGAGCAATAGTTATAGCATAGGGTGAAATTTTTGTTAAACATAGCAGCTACAACAAATGACAAATGCAATTATTTGTCAAATTTTTTGCACACCATTTAATTTTTTTGATATCTTGTTTAAAATTGCTTAAAATTTTTTGGACATTTTGCTAAAAAAATTAACTTTCTGGAAAATGTACCATGGAGATGGCAAAATATCATGCAATTTTGTCTGAAAAATTTACTAAAGACTAGAAAAAAGTTATTCACTTACAATTAGTTTCCAATTTCTCTATTTTCATTCCAAATGGCAGATGACCACTAAAAAAAAGAAGGTCTTCACTTACAATTACTAATATCATTTTTTGTCCAAAAAAGATATTCAACTGCAATCCCAAGCTTTTTCTTAATATTTAAGTTGCGATTGACTGATGTATTGATCACCCCTGCTATAAATCATTACTTTCAACTCAAATGCAATAAACTAGGATTTTTGGAAAGTTTGTCTGGGATCCCAGAAATTTAAAACTTAAAAATTGTCAGGGATCCTGGAACATAAGCCTTTATGGAAATCTATAGAATTTAAAAGGATTTTGTGAGTACAATAAAATTGATTCTTGACAATGACTACAAATAAAAACACAAAAAGTAAAAAGCAAATTGTAAATATAAATGTTAATAAAACACACATAATTGAAATGCACTTCTAACAAACACCAGATACTCTTCCTTTTCACTATAACAAAATTTTAAGTTCATTTATATATAAATATATATCTCAATTTAATGAATAATTCATAACTTACATAATTACACTATTACATAAAAATGGTAGGGCTGTCAAAAGAGAGCTTAATAAAAAATTAAGAGCAACAAAGTAAATTACAAAAGCCATGGAAAAACAGCCTGTAACACCTTTAAGACTCATCAAGAAGTGACTCTAAACACAGATAAAAAACTTATTCAATTAGAAAATTGCAATCTTTATGTTTCTGGTTCATCTGAATATTATTTTATTATGTTTAGCTTGTCTTGTTTTTTGTATATTAAAGTTTCATTATACATTATATATAATATATTTGTATAATATATTTGTATTGCATGCTGTATTTTATATTGTATTTGTATAATGTATACATTATAATGTATTTGTATAAGTTTTTTATTATCTTCAGAGTCATCTTTTGACAAAGTGTAAAGGTGAAACAGACTTTTAGGGTTTTTTGATTTATTCATAAAAGTTTAATTTTGCTATTTTATTTCCTCCAAACAAATTTGCTGATGATTAGCATCTCAACTTTCTGTTTTCTTTTAAGTTATTCCTCTTGGAAAAAAGCTTCAAACATTTTCTAATTGATGTCTGAGGAAAACATATCTGTTTCTATTTTGGTCTTATGGCAATTGTAATAAAATTGAAAGGTTGCTAGAATTAAATGATGTACAAAATTTTTTATGCAAGAGTTCAGCACCCCTTTGGTTATTTAATTAAGCTAAGGATGTATTAAAAAAAAAACAACTGTGAAGCCTGCCTCCCAAAACAAAACACTGTTTGTTTCAATCGCATAGTGTTTTCATGAACTTATAGTTCTATTCTGTGTGGCAGAGCTTAAGCATGTGAAACCAAAACAAGTTAATGTTAAAAAATTGGTTTTGTTTAACATATTAAGCTTATATGCATTAAAATACCCTAAAAAATAACCTATCAGTGTTTTAACATAACCAGAAAAATTTTTTTTAATGAACTATTTATCAAAAACTTTTTCAAACATTTTTTTAATATTTTATTTTATTCGTCGTCGTCGTTTGAAGGGTATCCACTCCAGGTCAGACACAAACAGGACTGGGGCCGAAGGTTTATCCTTTTACTACCCCAGGCTGCTGCAGTGCTTGGATCAGATGCTGGCAGTGATGTCATTAAGCCAGCATCGAGTTTCGTCATCCAAAACCGTCAGATCTCGTGCTCCATGTGGTGCTTGATGTATAGGGCACGCTGTTAGTACATGGTCTGCGGTTTGCTCAGAGGCGCCACACTTGCAATTTGGTGAAGAAGCAAGACCCCATTTGTGCATGGACGAATGGAATCGCCCAACACCAGTCTGCAGGCAGCTGAGCTTAACCCAAGCTGCTTGGGGTAAGCTCATCCCAACAGGCCTGGCATCGGTCTCGGGCACAAAACCATGGAGCCTGGAAGCATTTTCACAGTACTCCGCGTTCCATTTGTGATTTGTCCATTCAGAGGCGCGGATGCCAAGTCTGGCAAGGTTGTCCAAGAGATTCCGCGCACCTGGCACAAACGGGCGTCTGGATCTTAGTCTCACTTGGCCAGTATCTGAGGACCCACTTAATAGACCATGCAAGATATGATCGGGGTCCAGAGATCCACGGTAAGCCAAGGAGAGTGTCGCTCCCATTTGGTGAAGCTCAGCTGGCTGGATGCCTGAGAGTACAGGTAGGTGGTCCGTTAGAGTGGGACGCAGGCATCCAGTAACTATGCGCAAGGCGTCGTTTAAGACACTGTCAATGAGGCAAGTGTGAGCACTGCGACACCAGACTGGTGCACAGTACTCAGCTGTTGAGTAGACTAGAGACAAGGTGGCTATGCGTAGTGTTTTAGCACCAGCACCCCATCCCGAGCCCACAAGTCGCCTCAGCAGTGTGACGTGCGATGATAGTTTTTTGCACAATGCCACTAAATGGTGACGAAACGTGAGCGATCTGTCCAGTTTTACCCCAAGGTAAGTAGGGGTTGGACAGAACGGTAAAAGTCCACCGTTGTTGTAGACCTTTAGCTCACGTTTGGCCTCTCAGTTATTTATGTGAAAGGCTGCCGTCACCGTCTTAGTGTGACTGAGCTTCAACCTCCAAGTCTGGAGATATGCTGAAAGTGTGTACATGTCTTGACTTAGAGTCCCCTCCAAGTCCTTCCAGTTTCCTGAAGAATGCAGCAATGCTAGATCATCAGCATAAGCAAACTTTCTGGAAATAATGGAAGGAAGATCGTACGTATAGATGTTAAATAGGAGGGGAGCCAAGACCGATCCCTGAGGAATGCCGTTTTTAAGACGGCGTAGCCTGCTTTGCTTGCTGTCACCGGTGGTAAGGGTGAAACTTCGATTTCGGACAAGCTCCATGATCATTTTGACCATGTGCTTATCCGGAAGTAGTCTTTATTTGTCCAATATGTTTAATAAGGCTGGGCACCCATTTCTAAAAATACATTCTTGGCCTGAGTAAATAATGAAAGATGGAGAACCAAATTCAATGCTGCCAAATTCTCAGTTACAAAACTATTGATGCTGAATTTTTGTAAAACATAGAATGGCTTTGAGTGAAACTGTGGAAATCTTGTACAAACATATAGTAAAATTTTTTATTTAAAATTTCATAAAAAATTATATGAAAACTTAAATTAAAAAAAAAATGTTTAAAATGTTTTTATAAAAGAAAAATTTGTGGTAATGCAGCACTATAGCATTTTTACATTCGTAACCACTGCTATTGTTGATAGATATCATAAATTACCAGAAAATCTGAAATGTAAAACTACTAGGTAAAAAACAAAGTCTTTTAACTATGAAATACAATCTTTTTAGGTTTTAATAGTCTTCAATTAAAAGTCTTTATTTCTAGTGGTAGTGACTGTAAGCTGATATTGCGATCAGGGCTGGGGAGTAGTGGTAATTTTGGGGTTACTCCTATTCCTACTCCAAAGTAAATTTTTTTTTCTTAATCCTACTCCTATTTTGGAGTAAGTTTTTTTAAGTTTCTCCACTTAGAATCAGTTTCAAATTTTTCCATTTTATTGAAAAAATCATTGAATTCTCGGAAAAAAAAGTCTTTGCTTGGAATTAGTCTCGGCTTTTCAATTGCAATGTTCTAAAAATTCCAGACAGTATGGCAACCCAATAATGCAGTAGAGGAGTAAGGGGTAATAAATATTTTTCGTTACTTCAACTCCTACTCCTTGGAAAAATTCTGACTCTTCTTACTCCTACTCCTACTTCCCAACCCTGATTGTGATCCATGTACAGCATATCCAGGTCATAGCTTCCTGATTAAGGAGTGAGAATTCATCAAGAATGCAAAAGTGTGTTTATATAGATTTTGTTGAACATGGTAATAGTGATTATCTATACAACATAATGCATGAGAGCGAAAATTCAAGTTACTGCTAGCTAAAAGGCTGTTTGTTGTTGATAATAAGCACTTGTTTTCTATTGTCTTTACAATCGGCTTGTAGTAAGTAATAATCACAAGGCTGCTCAACCCATGGTTTTCTTGCCAAATTTAGGCTGATTGAACTTTTACTTGGCGGGAAAAAGTGAGGTCATGTGTTGGTGTTTTGTGGTCAGCTTTTGGCAGGGACAGCAGGCAGGCAGTGCCAGCAAACCAAGGATTGGTCATTATTATAACTTTTACTAAATTAAGACGGGGTTGCCGAGTTGAAGGTTGAATCACATGATTTTAGAAAGGAGTCAGAGTCAAAATATTTTACTTGACTCCAACTCCTGATGTCCAATTTAATTACATATTAGTGATGTCAAACATGCAGCTTACATGGCTGTGTGCAGCAATGCAGTGCAGTAACCTTTTCAAGAGAACCTTGCCATATGCCATGCCATGCAGCATGCAACTAATGAAAAGTTTACATTTAAATTTTAAGCAAATCATATTTTGCATAATGCTATTGCCCTTATTGGGAGTTGGAGTTGGAATCCTAGAAATTTTAAGAGTCAGAGTCAGATCTTAAACTTTTAACTCTGCAACTCTGGTTAAGACTTGCATTGATTTACTAAGTCACATAAAAAATGGCAAAAATGAAAAAGCCACATACTGTTGCAGAGATTGTTATAAAGCCATAAGTTTTGAAAATGGTAAAGGCTGTCCTGGGTGAGGAGGCAGCAAAAAACTACAACTTTTCTTCTGTCAAACAGTGTTATTCATAGTGGAATCAACGATATTGGTACTGATATTCTTCATCAAGTTTTTTTCTGCCGAGATCTCAGTTAAATTAGATGAAACAACAGATATCAGTATTGCAACCAACATGTCGTTTTTGCATATTATGTAAAGGGTAATTCCTTTTTTGTAAACCAGTCAAAAACAACTACAACTGCAAGGGACATTTTCAATCTGGTGAAAAGCTTTTAACATTAATGGAATTACACTACAAGCTACCATATCAATTTGCACAGACAAAATCGATCTGGATTTGTTACTTTCAAAAAAATGAAATTTTAGAGCTGTTGTATTATTCTGTATTATACTCTCTGTTTTTGTATCAGAAGCTTTTCCTGTTACTCCAAAAAAATGTTATAAATTCATCTGTTAAAATTGTAATTTATATTCAAATAAGAGAGCTTTGAATCACATAAGTTGTTAAAGCATTTTGCAGTGATCTTCATGACAATACTTTTGTTCTGCTATTTTCGAAAGATGTCTTTTGGCTCCCCAGAGATAGAGTTTTGATAAGGTTTTTTGAGCACAGAATGAAACTTAAATCATTTTTGCAAGAACAAAAGAATTCTCTTGTGCATACTTTTGAATCTCCTAACTTTGCTCCAATGTGGGCATACCTGGCAGCAGAGATGGAGTGATTACATGACAAATGTAATTAATTATGATTATGATTACTTAACCATTCTGCAATTACAATTACTCAAAATGGTCATGTGTTTCTCAAATGCTACAACAGAAATTCTGAAGTGCATTGGTAGCTTTTCTTTAATCAAGTGGTTTTTGACCAGGAGGTTGTTTGGCTATTTTCTAGAGTCATGAAAGCATTTGATAAACAGAATTTTTGATTTAAAGTGAAAAACTTTTTTGAAGAACATTAATATGACAAATCATTTTCTTGACAATAATGCTGTCATAGAGGCTGTTAAAAAATGGACTGCGACAGCTGGAAAAGAGTTTTACCAGCACGGCATACTTAAACATAATGTGTCCTTGATTTAATTATGTTACTTCTGTTTTTTTTATTTCTTTAACGTTTTGATTTAGAAGATAGAAGTCATTACTTTATGAACTACCTCGTATATGCCATCTTGAACCACTTGGACCTAAAATTATTGTTTATTAAATGTTAAACAATCAAGAAATAGAAAGCACGATATTTTATTTTAGTGTAATATATTGCTAATGTCAATTAATGAAAAATAATAATTAAGTCAAATTTTTTGTAGGGTTTATTTTTCATCTTTTACAGAATCACTTCAACAGAATATCAGTACTTGAGCAAACGTACATTCCAATTGTGGATGTTTGCTTTGATTTGTTGGGTTTTAGATCGATGTTTTTGCTCATTTTGGCTTGGATTAAAATTTCCATATTTGCACGGGATATGGTAGGTTTTATTGTAAAAGTCGTTTATATATCCTAATCATCGTAAACATTTTTCTTTCAGGCATATTTTAACTGCTATTGGTGGCTACACAGTCTGCATTTGTTTTTCCTACAGCTTTGCGTTGGAACAAGCTCCACAAGAAATTCCGATTATTAAGTTCCATTGTTTGTTTTCTCACATAAAATGGCTTGGTCTCTGGCACGTCACTTTCGACAATGTATTGTAGCTAAACTGATTTTTTTCGATTTGTTTTTGCAGTGCTATTTTTTAGTTCGCGTTTAATTCAATTCAATTTTATTTGCAATCCATTATTACGTTTTGAAGTTCTTATTGACAAAGTGATTGCGAAATAGGAAACAGCGGCTAAACGATATTTCGTGGTCGCCGTACCTTTATTATAGTTGCACAATATACATATATATACATAGTTGCAAGTTATGTATTTCTATATATACAGGGTGTCCCCTCTCCTCCCCTCCCCTCCTCAAAAAGCCATCCATCAACTTTATTCAGTTTTGAAGTTAGAGGTTGTGATAATTCGTTTAAATTGTAACATGAATCTAAATTAATTGTACAAGTAGTCCTATCATTCTATTGTTGTGTCGCTATTTATTTTCCAACTCGGATGTTTTTTTAGTCCAGATGTAAAATAGGCTTTGTCATTTAATATTCCTTTAAAAAATGCTTGGATTTGTGGTTTCTGTTCATACGAACAGTAACAAACCCTTACGTTCAATTTACAGGTTTGAAAAGATTTCTTCAACTAAGTGTTCAACATAGCATTGGTAATGTGAGGTACTCCATCTTAATGCAAATGTTCCTCTTTTAAGTTTTTTTCTGGATCTGTTCGATTAAGTTCAAATAAATGGAATCAGTTATTGCACCATTAAAACAGGACTGTCCAATTAATCCTCATGGTGTAACTGCACCACACTGTGATTCTGGTAGATTAACATGGTGCTCAGCTTTAACACGTGCGGTCCAGGTCCTTCATCGTGACGTTTAGTTGAAATTTTCCACTCTATGCAATCTTTGTTCAATTGAGTACAACCCTAACAAGTGCATAGCCTACATTTTTATAGGACGCCCTGTATTTTATGTTATTGTGAAATTTTGTTATTAACTATTAAGTTCTTTCAAAATCTTCATGTGCGTTTTGTATTTTTAGATAAAGTTTTTTTCTTGTTTTAATATTGTGCATAGTTAAATGTTGATGCCTAAGTTAAATGTAAGAATTTACAATTGTAGAAGATTCTTAGTTTTTAGCTCAGTAAGTAGTTTTGAATTTATATCACTCACAGCACCCCATAAAAGAAATCAAAATATTGGAACCCAAACCCTGAGCAATGTTTTCGCGACTTTCACTTTTAAATTAATTATAAATTCAAATAAATTTTACTCGAAAACCCTTAACCCTTTCATGCCGTATGGTCACAAATTCGACTACGTTATTGAAAACTTTCTTCTTTTTTCCCCATAGATTACAAAAGTAAGTATTGGTTATGTATGTTGCTACGTAGGGTTCCTGAGTGTTTTGAACCATTCAACTAGTTAGTTGCAGCCTGCATGTTGTATGCAAGTTGCATGCAGGCTGCAATTAGTCAGTTGCTGCCTGTACGTTTTCTTCATTTTAATACCTCTACAAATTAATTTAGGCATGAAAGGGTTAAATTGAAAACAAAAAAATATTTCAATCACTCGCTGTTGCCGTAGCAATTGAAAACAAATTTGCAATTGTAAACTACCAGCTGCTAATTTGTTGAAAAGTAAGGCTACTCAAGAAAACGGCGACTCAAGGTCGAAAGATGAATTAAAGACTAAAAAAAAGGTCTTTTAAATATCTTTTTAGTACGAACTGATCTTTAAAATTTTTTTATACGAAAGAGCTCTGTGTTATAGCTGTGGTTGCACTTTTGGATATTAACCTTTTTTAGACAACGTATTTATTAAGATTTGCACAATTGTACTTTTTGTACCCCATTAAAAAAGGCATGTTATGGTTCCAATTATTTATTTATTTTTTCTGGCATGATTTTATAAAGAACCATGCTTTATGAGCAAATTCGAAAAAATTTTTGCAAAGCATTTAAATTTTAAAACACTGGGTAAAAGTTTCACCAACGTAAATGAAAAAGTTGTTATCGTTTTTTCAACTGTTGTATTTCAATACTTTCAAAGCCTAAGGACCCAAATCGTGTTATTTTCAACATTTAAAAATTTTTGTAATGTTCATGCATTTTTGCGTAATTCTTTAACACAGTTGGTTTCTGTAATTTAATTGATCAATCTTTAAAGTAATAATATTTCACAAGCAGAATTAGAGTCATTTCCAAAACTTTTCGTCTGACACTCTTCAGGAGAAATCGTCAAAGTGAAGAAGTAGCGAGCTGAACTGCATGAAAAAGAGCGCTCTTATTGGCTTTAAGAATGATTCTAATTCTGCTTGTTATTTTCAAATTCTGGACAACATACTGTCTCTATAATACTTGATATAGAATTTTTTGTTTGTTTTCTGCTTGTAAAAAATTATAGTAAAAATACTGATACAAGTTGAGTTCAAAAACGAATCGTAGCTATCAAAAGCTTAATGTTTTTAGCTTGATAAACATTTTTTCTATGCTTTCTGTTTCGAACAAAACCATCATTATAGGTTAGCAGTGTGACCCATTTAAGAATTTGTGGTTTTTTTCAAGGGCTCAACAGAAATCACTGGGGTAGACTGAGCATCGAACTTATGTCCTTCTGATCGCAAGACATATTGATATCAATTTGTCATCTTATTACCGTAACTAGAACTAAAAGCTTCAATCACAAACGTTTTTGATCTCTATTTTCTTTCAAAAGTGGATTTTATTCTTTTTGACAGCCATTTAAATCATATCATTAAAACATTAAATCATATTAAATCATAACATTCAATTTAAATAATTTGGCAAAAATTTAAACAACAGAAACACAGTTTTGAAGGCGGAGCTTACAGGCTTATTTGAACTAGTCAACAAAAACAAATTGAAAACAAGAAATTCTCTAAATTATTGTCGATATGAATTAAAATTTTTATAGTAAAATTATTCTAGATATTTGGCGATAATAATACTGTATTGATACGATTCTTTCCTTATTCTGAAATTAAATCGAAGTTTCAGTCTGATAAAACAGTACTGAACCTGCGAATTGTTAAATATAAAGTAGAAAAAGCTTTTTTGATAAGCATCGATAATTTACATTTTTGATAAGCATTTCTAACAAATATTACAAGTATAATGCTTTAGCCTATTTATTTATTTATTTATTTTATTTATTTCAGACGTTGAAGTATCAAGTCCATATCATACAAATAACAACAACAACAACAACAAACAAAAAATACACACAATTAAAAGTAAAGAAGTTAAATCAACATCTGTACTATAATTACAGACCAAATAAATTGTTAAAGTCAGTTTGCGGCAATGAAAGGCAATGTGTGAAAATTAAATAAAAAGCTTCTGTAGATAATGATCGTGATACTTTGATTTATACCAGACATCAGATGACATAAGCGATGATATAAAAATGTTTTCTGATTTCAAGCATCTACTAATAAAGGAAAAGATGTATTTTCTAATTAAAGCATCAAACGTTAAAATATTAGATTGAACTTGATGTGCACGAGCGCTAGATGAGCGAGGCAAATTATGCAAAATTCTATATGAGTCATTATAGGCTACACGCAAACGATTCATACTGAAGTTGCGGTATTCACACCACAAATGACTACCATAAAATGTGGGACAATAATGTTGAAACAAATACTTTTTTACTTTGAAGTTGCAATGATTAAAGTTATATTTCAGTTTGTTTGCAATGCAGTAAAGAGATCGAGTTTGCCTAAGTCCTATTAACTGCAAAATTCTATCTTGTAGCTTTTTGATTTTTTTAATGTTGAACAACCTACACTGATGAGCTAAAAATATACATGTGTATGCGTGTTTATTACAAACCACTTTTGTTAAGTCGAACACTACCAGGTAAGGTTTTTCCACTTTGCATAGACGGCATTGAGCCAACACCGAATGTTTACATTTAAAACTTCATTCTTCTCGAGAAATCAAGTTGAAACCCATGTGACACGAGTCAAGAAGAAAAGAGCAGAGTTGTGCTTTACTTGACGGTAGTGGGAGATGCCTCTGACATTTTGCTTGCCCCTTGATAGTTTCATCAGCTTACGGGTGAGACCATGTTGTCAGAAATATTTTTAACTTACTAAGTCTGAGTATTGTACTGGTATTCCATTTTTCACTCTGGGTCATAAATGAATTTTGGTCCTAAATAATATTTGAATTCAATCAATCAAACCCTGTAAGAACAATTTTAGTTTAGCATTGGTGTTTGTGCGCAGTATGTCTCAGTTTGTTATATAAGCATTACAATTTTAGTTTAACAAGAAATGGATGAAAACAATTAAGTACAAACCATAAAGGGAGTAGAGCAAGGCACCCGCACCAACGCAAAGAAGAAATACAATTCTAGAGCTTTTGTTTTAGTTTGTCTTTTGGAATTTTTTTTGTACCGGTACCGTATATTTCTGTATTTTTAATCAAAATATATTTACTTGTATTGAATTTAGTGTTGACTTCTTAATAAAGAAATTATTTATTGTAGACTAGGCATGTCAAACTCGGCTTGCGAAGTCTTCTGAAGAATTTATTGATCAGGTGCTTAATCGTAGATATTAATTGATTCAAAAAATTTTGAACTAAAAAAGATTTTGGTTTCATCTACAAAAACGACATGGATTTTTTTTGCAAGAGATGATTTGATAAGACCTTTTTTTTGATCATCACTTTGATACAGCCGAGATTTGTCACTGAAATTTTTTTTTTTTTGACTCTTCACATAAATTCTGAAAAACCTGTGATAAGAAAAAAGTCATCACTTTTTTGCTAACTGAATTGCGGCCCGCGGCTAATTTTTTGGCTTAAATTTCAACTATGCGCCCCGCATACACTCATTTTGACATGCCTCTTGTAGGTGTTACACAACTTTTTCGCTTAAAATTGTCGCCAGTCAAAGCCAGGAGTTTTTCCGAAACATCGGCAGTGGCCATTGTGGTCAGAGCGCTATTTCGTTTGCTCACGCAATCCATGTTGTAGCGGTTTAAAATCTACTTTTAATTGTTATTCTTTTTTCCTTGGAAAAGACTTTTCCTCAACTCTGCGGTTTCAGCAAGCAACTCTAAATTTCTACCGGACAACAGTAGGCATGGCCGAAAGATGATCTGGCTAATCGATTGTAGCTGCCTTAAGTACAGTGTCGTATGACGCCTCCAATCCTCTCCGAGGCCAGAGAATAAATAGAGATGAAAATAGAAAAACGTCAAAACGCGAACTTTTAATTATCCAATTTGTGAAAAAATGCGAGGATGATGAGGAGTTCAAATACTTTATGTCAAACCTGTTGGTCTTCAATCTCACTAATAAAACATAACAATCACAGAAATCTATTATCCAATCGTTTGGTGTCCTAATTTATACCAGGAGTGGGCAAACTGCGGCCCACAAAATCCTCCTTAGCAATCACTACATTTTAGGGACGAACGACATTTCATAATAATCAATAATTATTAGAATTTACCAATATCAGTGTATGTGTGGCTTGCGAATCATTTTAAATACCTAAATGTGGCCCGAGGTAAAAAAAAATTGCTCACCCCTAATTTATACCGCATTTAAACGCCCATTAAAAGTTTTCAAATTCACATTTCTTTAAGTCATAAAACTAGTCTTTACGACTGTTTGAACATCCCCGTCATATATAAAGAAGTTTTTGTAGTTTTGGTAAACCAGTAACATGTAACAAATTATGCGGCCACAGGCTTTTTACGTTATACATTTTCATTTAGCCATAGCAAGGGGCAATCAACCATAGCTTCCTATAAGCTAATTCAACCTCAAAACCGTTAAAATTTGTACAAAAATATGAAAATTTATAGAAAACTAAAAATATTTTTACTGTTACTTCCCAAGTCATGCTGTACAAAATATAGCTGGCACGCACACCTTGATGGCTTTTCTTGGTTCACTACTCAAAAGTGGTAACTTTTCATACGAGCCGAAAAAAGTTTGCTGGGGGAGGAAAGCACTACAGTTTTGCTCAATTTTTTGGACATTTGCCTGAATCATGATTTTCTAGTACTTTACGGATATGAAAAATTTTGTCTAAAGTTTAGGGTAAGGACAAAATAAAGATCTTCATTCTAAATTTGTTTTTGATTTCTCGATTTTGTCCTAAAAACATAGCAATCTCTAAAAGGTTTTTTTATCAAATTGCCTAAGCAATTCCTTGTCGCTCCCCTAAAATTCTTGATTTCGCCCAAATTTTTTTATCGCTGCCCGAAAAATTATTTTTGCCCGACTATTTCTTGGTCACTGCTCAAAAATTTTGATTTTGCCCAAATTTTAAGGGTTTGGAGGGGCAATTGTTCCCCTGCAGATGCAACTATGGCGTCACTTCGATTCTATTATTTAATGAAAAATTTTGTATTTGGAGAATTTATTGTTTTTGGCTTATTGAGTTTCATAAACTGAGCATGAAAATTGAAATACGCAAACTCGTCGGCAGTCTAAGGCAGTGAGAACCCTCTGACTTGCGAGCAGAACGACTTGAGATCTCAGTTACCCGAGTGATTTCTGATGTGCCCTCAAAAAAAGCACTTCACGAATAATTCCTCAACGAGGTCACGCTGCTTACAATAGTGACCCAGCTTAAGACAAAAACCAGGATGTTGGCCAGTAAGGTTATACAAGGATACATGCGCCGAACGTATATGCCAGATGTAAAAGGCATTGATGGCAAATGGTGAGTCCATTTTAGTTGCTTTACGCAAAGCCGTGCTGCACTTTTTTGATCAAGTACATGGCATAAAATATTTGCAGAAGTGTAGTGGATTATTTCAATATTATGGCAATTACCTCAAACTTTTGCATCGATAGATATAGGTTTTTCTAATTCTTTGGCGAACAAAATCGCAAAACGCTATTAACTTTGACATAAAAAAATTTGACAAGAACAAAAACGCTTTTATTCTACAAAAAAATTACGATTTATCTTATCTTTAAAATGCTTTTACATTAAACAGAACTGTCAAAAAAACTTTTTGATGCATTTATTTTAATGTGAAATAATTTTTCTTTTTGTGTAAATCCACCCAGAAAATATACATGTATTTCCACTCTGAAAAATTCTAGTAAAGCTATTTTAATCGCTTTTAAATTTTTCTGCACAGTTATAATAGCGCATTTGTTTAAGTAGTGGTACATAGTTGTAGAAAATCGGTTCCAAACACGAATTGTTCATTCTACGGTACATTGATTAGCGCAATATCCGAGTTGCAAAATAAGCAATCACACAAATTCATGCTTTCAATTTACTATCTAATGACTTTATAGGTTGTTCTGTACTAGCCAATTGTCTTTGAAGAGACTCCAGTTTAGACTTGTGCTTTTCTTGTTGCTTTTGTAAATCAGTTATTGAAGATTCTTGACGTTTGAGCTCCGCTGAAATGTATTCAATTCTTTTTGAAACAGTACTTTTTGCTTCATCTAAATCTTGCTTTACCAAAACGGGACCAGTTAGTTTATATACATTGGAGTCTGGCTAAAATAATCAAGGGTAGATGTTAAAAAATGTTGCTGAATTACAAATAACGCAACCACAAAAAAATTGCTTAATGATCTTATAACTTAGTATAATGATCAAAGTATAAAAAATTATTGCGAACATCCAATAAAAAAATATTGTCAGGAAAGCTAGAATTATTAAATGCACTTGTATTTTGATGGCAATTTTTTTTTGGTTAGTCTCTGTGAAAATATTGTCACAGATAACTGATTAAATCATGAACCAAACCAATAGTTAAACATTTTACTATTCAATCTCCAAGCAGGTGCAGTAAAATACAAGGTAATTTCTAACCAGGCAAAAATAATAAAATTCAAAATAACAAACTGTAGACAAAAACTTACTTCAAGAAATTCCAACTCTTCTTTAACAACTTTATTTTCAGTTAATTGCGCCTCTAATTTCTGCCGTGTTTCAACGCATTTTTGAATAGCTTTTTGACTTTTTTGTAGTTCTTCAAACTCTTTTTGCAAGGTGTTTTTGGCTTTTTGAAGATCAACTGCCATATTAATTAAGAAAAGTTTTGAAACAGAATAAAAAAGACTGTATTATACAATGCTTTCTAAAAAAACACTAAATGTTAAAATATCAAAATGGCAACTTATTCAGAAGTTCAAATCAAATAGATTCAACAAATACCCAATATAAAAGTCATATTTAAATTAATTCAAATAAATTTAAAAATAGCTTAACTATAGTTGAATGATGAAGTGTTAAATGACTTGTTGGTTACCCAAAACATTTGTGAACAAACTTAACAAAAAATGACCACTTTGTTGAATAAAAACTCAACAATTAGATTCGCCATGCTCAAAACAACATTAGTGAGATGATTGCTGTTGCATTTTGTTTGTGCATGATGCTATTCTTCCAATAGATCTGACTCGACTATTGGTCATTTCTAGCCTTGCTTTTTATTACTAGAAATGCCAAGAAGCTAGTTTCACACACCCAGTTTGAGGAAAAAGCATAAGAAATTGAATAGTTGCTTTTGCATCAGTGGTACATGAAAGAGCCATGGTTGTTTAACATATAAAAAAGTTTTCTTTTTAAACCATCTTTTGTAGTTGCTCATTTGATAAAACTTTTTAAATAACTCCTTTTGAGCAACATTGTTTCTGCTAAACATAATTACAAAATCTTTCATAGCATTTGTCATCAATATGGCACTCTTACTTGACCGTGTTGCTAACATTCTGACAACAGTTTAATTATTACGTTAACAAACACATGAATTAATGTTGTGAAGGGCAAAGAGTCATATTAATGGTGGATGTAATCAACATAACCTGGGCACAACTCCTAGTTTTATCATTCTGTTGTCTCCTTTGAAAAAGACATTTTACAATTTTTTCTCTTGCTTGGTGGTCTTAGCAAGCAACTCTAAATTTTAGTCACATCATTATATAAAGGGCAAAAAGCAAAAACTTAACTCCACATAACATTTGACATCTCCACAAGCAGTTTCAAGTAATCACTTAATGGTTACCCTTAGTTTAAGGTTTTGATGTTTTATGAGGCAGGAGAATAAGTAAAGATGTTAATGATTTCCATCTAAAGCTTAGTTACTATGCTAATATACATAAGAACCATTCATATAATAATGGGCTGATTAATTAATATATGATGATTTTTTTAGCCAATTCCATAATCCCTTTCCCTTATGACACATTAAACTTTACATCAAAACTTTCTAACTCCCTTTGTATAGTACATCATATCTCCTTACTTACAGCCAAGCACTTCTCTAACTGAGGTTACTATTTTAACAATCACTAGAGCAGGTAGACTCCAATCTGTTTTTTAGCAAAAAGAAAGGGTCTAAGCTAGTCAGTAACCAGCTTTATCAGTCTTTCTTACATCACCAATCTGTTAATCTTCAAGACCACACTGACAAGCTTGAGCTAACAAACATTTCTACAACATTCAGCCATGCTTTCACAACATGTTTACACAAAAAATTTCTTGTAATATCTTACCTAATTCACTTTTGATAACCTTGTTTTGTCAGCTTCAGCAATAGGAAACTAACAGTGTTTTATGCTATAACTTTTTATTTTTTGCCTTTTTGAGTCTTGTTCACCCTTTGTCATTACTAACCTTGCAGGCTTTGGGAATTGCACAAAATTAAAATGTTTATAAAGTAAGCCAGGCAAATAATGAACAAGAACAGCTTTTTCTCATGCATTCTACATGGTTTTGCTGCAGGTTTTAACATTTCTTTGCTTACACTTGTCAATAAAAATTGTGTTAAACTTACTTTCTATGATATTATGACATAATTAGTCATTTAACCTGAATTCTACTGTTTATAATTGCTTCCCAAACAGCTGAAAGAGGATTTTTGTTGGTGGTTCTATAATTGTGGCCCAAGCTGTACCAACTGCAAAATTTTCAAAGGGCAATACACTTTTATCCAAATTGTATTATTGATTGCTTTAATTATGATCTTGCAACATGGCTAAAGATATGACAAAATGCCACAAATTTTTGTCCCAAAAAACTGGTGATGATTAAGAAAAGGTTACCACTTTCAAAATGTATTAAATTCTCCATTTTCATCCCAAAAAACTAGTGATGACTAAAAAAATAAAAATTAGTCACTTCAAATTTTATTTGATTTTGCACATGTGATTCCTAGTTGCTGCCCGAAAAATTCCGGTTTTGCCCATATTTTTAAAGTTAAGGGGGTATTGCCCCCCGGCTCGTACGGATATGTTGTGACCATAAATCAAATACCGATAAGAAATAGCAATTAGCTGAAATACGAACATTATTTTGCTTAAATATTTTACTTTTTATAATGTTTGAAGGCCTTCACAAGCCTTAGAAAAAAGCCGAACAACCTTTTCAGGGGTCCGACCACCAAGTTCAAAACCAATGCCCTTAAGCAAAAAACTTTTATTCAAACATTAACCTTAAATTCAAACTTTAACAACACTGACTTTTTAACCCTTTCAGGGGTCCGACCACCAAGTGCAAAACCAATGCCCTTAAGGAAAAAACTTTTATTCAAACATTAACCTTAAATTCAAACTTTAACAACACTGACTTTTGTACCAGTACTTTGTTTTTAAACCACTGTGATTCTAGCAGAATAACTCTCATAATCTGAAGAAAAAAGAAAAAAAGCGAAAAAACCTTACGCAAATGACGCAAAACCTTATTCATTTCTATTTTAAAAACAACGCAACAATCTTCCACTATTCAAAATCAGTTTAAAACATATTCCCTATCGATTTGAATGCCAAATTTAATATCACATTGATCAGAATTTTATGTAGATTACAGATATAAAATCACGTTCCGTCAACATTATATTAATTTTCCAACAAAATGCAGTTGAATGACCTCCGCTTTACGAGATAACAATTAACGTCAACAACATTTTGACTTGAAATGATTTCGAGTTACACTATTTGAAGGTTTATTTTAACCATGTTCTCTGTTGATTCGAATGCCAAATTTGATATCACATTGATCAGAATTTCATGTAGATTACAAATATAAAATCATGTTCCGGCGACACCATATTAACTTCTTAATAGAATGCAGTTGAATGACCCCCGCTTTACGAGATAATAATTAACGTCAACGACATTTTGAGTTGAAGTGATTTTGAGTTACACTAATTCAAGGTTTATTTTAACCATGTTTCCTATCGATATTGATGCCAAATTTAATATCACATTGATCAGAATTTCATGTAGATTACAGATATAAAATCACGTTCCGCCAACATTATATTAACTTCCCAACAAAATGCAATTGAATGATCCCTGCTTTACGAGATAACAATTAACGTCAACGACATTTTGAGTTGAAGTGATTTTGAGTTACACTAATTCAAGGTTTATTTTAACCATGTTCTCTATTGATTCGAATGCCAAATTTGATATCACATTGATCAGAATTTCATGTAGATTACAAATATAAAATCATGTTCCGGCAACATTGTATTTACTTCCCAATAGAATGCAGTTGAATGACCCCCGCTTTACGAGATAGCAATTAGCGTCGACGACATTTTGACTTGAAGTAATTTCAAGTTACACTATTTGAAGGTTTATTTTGACCATGTTCCCTATCGATATTGATACCAAATTTAATATCACATTGATCAGAATTTCATGTAGATTACAGATATAAAATCACGTTCCGGCGACAAGATATTAACTTCCCAACAGAATGCAGTTGAATGACCCTCGCTTTACGAGATGCTTTGATTCTTTACAGAGACAATGCCAGGAGAAGCGGAACTGCTTCAAAAAACATCCTTGACTTCATAGTTTTCCGTTTAAGAATAGGGGAACGCTGAGCCAGATGCATTCAAGAAATGGAAGAAAGAAAGATTTAAAAGCAGGTGCCCCAGAACCAGCAACAAAACGCAGGAAGGCTGTGCAGCATTTTTTACCAGAGGCAAGAAGGGAAAAGGCTGTGCATTTGCCACAATTTGTACAGTCTGCTCAAAGCAACCGCATGTCGGTTCAGAGGTTGCAAATCCCGCAGAAAAATTAAATGTGTGTCGTGTGATGTCTTTTTGTGTGTTGCGGGCGACCGAAATTGCTTTATGCAATATCATAAAGATTATCCCTGCCTAATTTCTGTGCAAATCTCTTATATGTAATCAGGTTACCAATGTAACTAATTGTCTATTTTGTCAGTGTCCAATAAATATTTACTCAGAAGACATTGTTTCACTGATCAAAAAATAAGGCAATGTCAACCTACGTTGCCAAATATTTCTCATGGCAACATAGGTTGACATTGGTTTTAAACAGTAATTGTAGAAAAAAGTACCGGTGGGAACATACGCTGTCACTGCAAATGAAGGATTTCTCTTGATGTCTCAGAAAAAATGAAGCCACACCCACTTTGCTGTAGCCACTGAGAAGCAGTATCCAGAAAATCACAGAGTTTGGCAACGTGTATTACCTTTGGAACGGAAGAGATTAAAAAGATGAATGAAAAAGTAAATGAATAAAGTAATTTTTGCATTTACTTCAGGAAATTTGGAAACAGAAATTTGTCATTTTAACGTCTACTTGAGTTTTTTAAGCAGTTGATAAAAAACCTTTTAGATTAAAATTTTTAAAATTTTTCACTTCATTATTTTCTATTTATTGCTCTTGCTTAATGTTTTCTTAAGTAAATTTTAAATAAGTCGCAAATGTATGCAATTTACTCACCCCCAAAATTATAAAATAAAAGAAACTTTAAATCGATAGAACAGAAAAACGTCGTTAGGACATAATCTTTGTTTGACATAAATTATTTTCCCGAAACATACAAGGTGGCATTATATTTGGGTTGAAACATACAAGTTTATTTTAGCTAAAAGAAACTGAAAAAAACCTAACTGAAAAACCGTAGTAAATAACAGCAAAGTTATTCACACGATTGTAAATATAAACAAGATTTGTCTAGTGGTAAAACATGAGAAGTTTTAAGTATTTAGAGCCAGTTATGGCCTTACAAAAAGAGGGCCTGCTGCAGGAAAAATAAGGGAGGCCACTTTTTCGTGTTCCAAAACAAAGTGATTACTAAAAAAAGTCATCATTACGAGAGTCCGAAGTAATTACGGTAATAAAATGAAATAACTTCGGATTTAAAAAACATTGAGAAAAGCCAAGTTGGAAAAAACAACTTTCGATGATAGGCTATAATTCGTCAAAAGCAATTACGTGAATTTGGCGATAAAAGTACAATAACTTTCGATTTACTGTACTGAAGACACTGAGAAAAGGCGTAGCGATTTTTCGTGGTGAGAATTTCGCTGTTGAAGAATGCAATCCATGAATTTATTAATAAAATCGATAAAATATCAATATAATATAGAAAATAAAAGTTCAAAATTTAAAACCAACTGTATCATTACGAAAAATCGATTTCGACTTATAAAAGTCATTATCAGGTTCTGTAAAAAATTAAATTAAATCCTATTTGACAAAATTTTTTTTGAAAATTCAAAAAAACTCTACTCGTACTATTCGGGTCCTGACTCAAAGACACAGAGTGAAGCTTCCAATAAAAACTAAGAGGCAAACGACACAACAGCTGACATAATGATTATTTATTGATCACGTAACAAAGATGAAAAAGCGCACACTGTAAAACTTGTAGTGAAATTAAAAACCGCAAACTCCTGCTAAGATTCAAAGCGTTGACTGAAAAGACCAACAAAACTGCTGTAGTTTAACTGTGTATAGTTTGAACCACAATGAACAAATAAACGGGTTTAAAACACAATCGCATTTATAAGACAGAAAAATTCTATTAATATCAATTTTAGCATTCAAATAATTGTAGAGTATCTTCAATCTTGTTTACAAGCGCTGGTGATCACGAAAAAATTCAAGCGTTGATTGATATTCGCTGTAAAGCTATTTGAAAGAGGCAATTTTCACATTCTATTGTAAACAATTATTCTCTTTAAAAATGTCTGTTGAAGCGTGATCAACGAAACATCAGTTTAAAAAAATTAATTTTTCATTTCAGTTTGACAATATCACTGAATAGGCAATCAGATTATTTAAAAATTAATGCCTGGTTAACAATTGCACCACAGCTCATGTAATGCTACATGTCCAAATCTTTCAATTCAATCTTTTCTTTATATATATTTTTTTGCCATGAAATATAATTTTGAAACATTATGAAAAG
Organism: Diplosoma virens; assembly: GCA_963680785.1. Taxonomy (NCBI): domain Eukaryota; kingdom Metazoa; phylum Chordata; class Ascidiacea; order Aplousobranchia; family Didemnidae; genus Diplosoma; species Diplosoma virens. Next base: position 28,450,061 of record OY796887.1, read on the forward strand.
GCTCAATAATATTTCAGCTTTTTGGCCTGTCATCAAGTAAAAAAATGAACTACCCTTTTATAAGCACTTAGCTCAAAAGTAGCGGCTATGTTGTCTTCAAAAAAGATTCAAAATAATTCAAAGTTCAAGAGAAAAGTATCCACAATGTAATTAGCTCATGTTAAATTAGTATCCGGATAGTGAAACATTAAACAATTTTCAAATTTTCTTTTTTCATGATACATTTCATTCAGTATAATTTATTGTTATACATATTTTTTTTCTATTGCACAACAAAATTTTGAAGTAATTTTGTGTCCCTTACTAAATTTGTCACTATTATTTGGTACTTGGCTTTTTTCTAAAAAATTTTGGTATGATAGTAAATTTGGTATCAATATCGATAGGAAACATGGTTAAAATAAACCTTCAAATAACGTAACTCGAAATCATTTCAACTCAAAATGTCGTTGACGTTAATTGTTATCTCGTAAAGCGGGGATCATTCAACTGCATTTTGTTGGGAAGTTAATATGGTGTCGCCGGAACATGATTTTACATCTGTAATCTACATGAAATTCTGATCAATGTGATATCAAATTTGGCATCAATACCAATAGGGAACATGGTCAAAATAAACCTTGAATTAGTGTAACTCAAAATCACTTCAACTCAAAGTGTCGTCGACGCCAATTGTTATCTCGTAAAGCAGGGGTCATTCAACTGCATTCTATTGGGAAGTTAATATGGTGTCGCCGGAACGTGATTTTATATCTGTAATTTACGTGAAATTCTGATCAATATGATATTAAATTTGGCATTCAAATCGATAGGGAATATGTTTTAAATTGATCTTGAATAGTGGAAGATTGTTGCGCTGTTTTTAAAATAGAAATGAATAAGGTTTTGCGTCATTTGCGTAAGGTCTCAGTTCTAAACCTAATCGTGCCATTTTATTGTGTCCTTGAAAAAGTCACTTTACGGTGCTTTTCCCTGGTTGCTATATTGAAAAGCAGTTTTAAATTTAGTCATATTTATATAAAACTAAAAAACAAGAACAAACAATTTCAACCGCAGAGCAATATCTTCGGAAGTAGAACATCATCTGAAGGGATAATAGTAAATAATAATAATAACGATATATTTATATACCGCTCTATACTTAAAAAAGTTCATATCAAAAAGTTTTTTATCAGAAATCTATTACCCTTTTTCCAGTAAAGTTACATCTTAACTGATCAAATTGCGTTGCATGAATTTAATAAAATCGGTCAAATTTCAATTTAATATAGAAAATGAAAGTTAAAAATTTAAAAAGTTTCTTATTCAAATAGATTCTATTGATGACTTAATTTTTATATTAAATTGAAATTTGACCGATTTTATTAATAAATTCATGCATCGTAAAAAGTTCATATATAGTTTCACAGCGGTTGATTAAATCTCATTAAATATTAATCCAGATTAGTACAGATTTAAATGCACTTATCCAAATTAAGACTAAAATTACAGATCAATCATTCGGACAAGTTAGACTTACAAAAAACACATATAAAATTTATATGGTATTGTTTCGTAAAACAAATCGCCTTTCCGGAAAAAAATTAAATGATCGTCGCGACCTTTTACAACGCGAATTCTGCAGCTGTCAACAGCAAGGGAATTTGATGTGTTTGATATTTTTAAATGATCGATCCGTTGGTAGCCTGTTAAATCCGGATGTGATAACGTGCCTCCGCTGTTGGCGTGGTGCGTGAAATTGATTTCCTTAGCAAGTTTGTCGTCTTGAGCCCCGTGAACCATAACTTCGCTGAATGGTTGAGTAACCATTGTTGTGCTGAATGATTGAGTTTTTTAATATTTTGCTGTATTTTGCTAAGTTGCTGCGCTCGTACAACCGCAGAGAAAATAAATTCAATCCTTCTTTAAATTGACAAATATATTTTTTCTTCCTCGGGCGTCAGAGATATGCATTTTTAAATATAAGGGTAGTTTATACACCACGAGGACGAAAATGATCCTTACTGAATTTATTACACAGGCTATGGACATATGGTCCTTACTGAATTTAATAGCTATTGCTTGGAGAATGCTCCCGTAGAAATAATAGGACGGAATATAGTCACGAGCAACGGATCATCATCAACGGTGTGACGAGCTGTTATGAATTTTGCACTCGCAGCACGTCACAAACAACTTTGAATTAACCGATCTCAACAGCCCAGTGGCGGAGCTAACCATTGGATATTGTGGATTTATCCAAGGGTAGCTGCTAATCACTCTGCCGAAGTCATGCCGTGTTTCTACGGACGAGGCAGGTATTCGAAAATTCAAATTGTTTTGGATCAACAAAGGATTTAATGGCGTTTGAAAATGTGTCAAAACAATTTCGGTTACACAATTTTTAACCGAGAAACTATTTGAAATCAGTAACAATTTATCTAGAATTAACAAATGATCTAGACCCTTATTCAAATAGAATGAAAAATAAATACAAAGAGATTAATAGAAAAACAACACTTACGCAAATAAACACTTTACAAAATATACCTAACCCTACTCTAGCCTGTTAACCGTCAGTTTTTTTAAAGACGTAGATTCACGTCCAAGAACAGGGTCTAGTATATCGTTAACCGTTGCTGACCCAAAAAGGCTTGGGGATTTCCCTACAATTAAAAAACAATTAACTAAAGGTGGCAAATAATAAATTAAAGCCAAACTAATTAACCTTGGCATTGAAAATACGGTATCATATATCGTTAACCGTTATTAACCTAACAAGCCTTGGGGATTTCCCTAAATTTAAAAAACAATTAACTAAAAATGGCAATTAGTAAATAATACCCAAATTACCTTGCTTCCTCGCTTTTCTTAGAAACGACATATGTCGTCGCTGACGCTTAACAGGCTAGCTAAATCAGCGTATAAACAAACACTAACCTAACCCTAAACTAGCTAAGCTAAAATCGACCAAGTTGAATGGATGAAAAACTCAGAAAATTTACGGCGCTATAAACTGAAGGAAACAAAGCCTTTTAAGAACAAAATTCGCGCCGCGAGAGAATGAACAGAGAGAAAACAAATTACAATAATTATGCGCCGCGAGAGAACGAACAGAAAGAAAACAAATTACAATAATGATTAACTAAGTTGAAGAATTAGCGACGCGAGTTCAAATCCAACAAAAAACGGTAAGTTAAACAATAAATAACAAATTTAAAACATATAATAACACCGTGTAACAAAAAAAAATTTTTTTTGTTTCTTGGAAATAACCTCCAGTTTCTGAATTACTATGCTTGAAAACACCGGAAAATAGCTATTATTGTCTTGAAACTTCGGGTTCGTAAAGATCAATTTGTTGAGTTTCATATATTTATTCATTATTTCAACTGTTTTCGTTACCTAGATTCGTTTAATACAGCTAATAAACTCATATTTTTACAGTTATAAGTTAAGTTGTTTTCATTTATTGTAACATAATCTTAAAAAACTGTGCAATGACTGCCCGTGGTTGCAAATATTCAGCCGATTCCTTCTGCTATGTATGTGATGAATTTTTTGCCAAAAGAGCAAAAAAACACTGTTTGTGCAACTGCATTCGTGCAGCAGAAGCCTATCTTCATTATTTCAGAATGCCAGTCGGTGATCAAGATAAACGATGAGCACCACTTCCCAGAGGAAGAGGAAAGTGGTTTTTCAACGTTTTTCTCTTTTAGGGAGGGCTTGTGCTATTGCCATGATATAAGAGGACTTTTCGAAGCTATAGGGATTCCCTGCAATACTTCAGATTGGCGACTCTTCATCTACAGCTCATCAAAAAGTCTCAAAGCTGTTTTACTGCACAACACAAACAAGTGCCCCTCCATTCCTTTGGCTTATTCAGTGCAGATGAAAGAGAATTACGAGAACGTCAAAATGCTTTTAAGCGCTCTCCGGTATGACCAGTACAATTGGGAGGTCATTGGCGACTTCAAGATGGTGGCCTTCTTAATGGGGGTTCAACAAGGTTTTACTAAGTTTCTTTGCTATCTCTGTCTCTGGGATAGCAGAAATACAAACTTTCACTACAACAAGAAAAATTGGCCTCCCAGGTCTAGTTATGATATTGAAACTCACAACGCAAAGCATACACCGTTGGTGGAGCCAAAAAAAGTGCTTCTGCCACCTCTCCACATCAAACTGGGCCTCATCAAGCAGTTTGTAACGAAGTTGAACCCAGAAAGTGATGCGTTTAAGCACATCCAAGAGTTGTTCCCGAAGTTTTCTGAGGCAAAAATCAAAGCTGGAATATTTGTGGGTCCTCAAGTGAAGCGACTTTTGAAGTCCGACAGTTTTTCTGAGAAACTCTCTGCAGTTGAGAGGAGAGCTTGGAAAAGTTTTGTTTCTGTGGTTGAAGGTTTCTTCGGAAATCACAAGGCAGATAACTTCAGGAATATTGTGGAGGAATTTGTGGATGCATATGAGAAAATGGGTTGCAGAATGTTGCTAAAGCTCCATGTTCTGCACTCTCGTATCGATGAATTCAAGCATAACATGGGTGATTACTTGGAAGAGCAAGGCGAAAGATTTCATCAAGATGTCAAATCGTTTGAGGAACGCTATAAAGGCCAGTATAATGAAAGTATGATGGGAGACTACATTTGGAACCTTGTGCGTGAAAGCGAGCTGACGTACAATCGACAGTCACGCAAGAAAACTTCTTTTTAGTAAAGTTGTGATGTATGATGGTTAATTTCGTTTATATTGTTTAATCACCTCAGTTAGTTTTGTAATAGGTTGCAACATTCTCTTTTCGAATACCTTTAATCAACATTCAGCGTTGGTAAAATTGCCATAGGCTACCATGTTTAGCATTTTCAGCCGCCGCCCCGCCCCCTTCTAGCTTAATCGTTCCGAGTTTAATTAAGCTATATTTTTATAGCCAACTCTGAAATGTTTTATATTGTTACTGTAACACATTCACAAGTGACAATAACATAAATAATATGTTAAACAAAAATTATATCGTTTCAATGCAGGTACTGCGAAAATTTTTTTAAACTATAAATGCAAATTAGCAAAAAATCCAACAAAGTAATCTATTGAACTCAAAACCGAAGTTTGAACTTTGTGAATGCCCATTTCTATTTATTCATACCATAAGATAACTGAAAAATATGGTTTTAACAGGGAAACAAATTTTGTGTTACACGATGTAATCTTTTGCCAAGCGGGAGGTTTTATTGTTCGCCTTCTTGACGGGACCTCACAGCTTGGCACATCATCCGTCGCAACATGCCGGCTGTATGCCTGGGCACTGTAGAGTTTGTTTAGCCTATAGGTTCTGGGAAAAAAGCATTAAAGATTTGATCGTTTTACGCCAGACTTATAGGTTATAGCTCGGTTACAGCAAATTTGCTACTACAGGTGTTGTTTAATATTACAGATTGCAGTTAAAAAATTTACTTGCTAATTTTTTTAAGTAAATTAATTTACGTAAAGTTAGCCTACCTATGAAAATAGTAAAAGAAAGTGGAGCTTCTTTCAGAAAAAAAAAGAAGCCAGGAAAGAAGAGCTGAAAAAGAATGAAGGAGTCATTTTGAAGTTTGTAAACATTTCTTTACAGTCCCCACTCTCTTCAGCTAACAAAAGAGATGAGGTTAACAGCTTCAGCCAATCTCTACCTCACACGGAAAAAGACAGTTGAACTTGAGCAAAGTAATCAAGAAGTGATCATTGAAAGTATTCCTACCAACGAAATACTTTTAGCTAAAGATAAAATTGATGATATAAACAATGTGGCTACTTGGCCAGAAATGATAACTCATCACATGAGAGTTGAGATGGTCAAAGCAGGACCTGAAAGATATCAGAATAAAGAAGGACCGATTAAGTCAGCGATTAGAGTAATTAAAGAAGGAGACAAAGAGAAGAAGTTGTTAAGCTTTTGAGTAAGAAGTGGTTTTATAAGACGTTAAAAAACGGTGATGAAGTTCTTCGACATGGTTGCTTTATTCGAATAACCATTCAGGATTATATTGTTTCTGTTGCAAGTTGTTTCAATCAAGAAATAATAATTCTCAATTCGTTTCCAAACCCTTTGTTAATTTCTGGCATCTAACTCCATGTATTTTAATCATGAAAATTCAAAAATTCATAAGCAGTGGTTTGATAAATGGAAGGAGCTTATACTGAGGCTTCAACTTCATCAAACAATTGATAAAAATATCCAAGATGTCATGCATAAGGAAAAAAATAAATGGAGAGAAATTCTACATAGTGTAGTTGATGTCATAAAGTTTCTAGGTAAGCAAAATCTTCCTTTATGTGGCCATCGTGAAGACTCTACCTCAAGAAACCAGAGAAATTTTCTCGAAACTTTAAAATTGCTTGCAAAATATAATGCAGCCATTAAGAAACACCTTTCAGTTATCCAACTTTCTAGCAAGGGCATAACAACGTACCTTTCACCAACAATCCAAAATGAGTTAATTGAGCTTCTTGGAAAAAAGGTAAAACATCTCATTCTGGAGGAAATAAACGCAGCAAAATATTTTTCCATTTTACTCGATAGTAGGCTACTTCCGCCGTCTCTCATATTGATCAAATGGCTCTTATTGTTAGATAAGTAAAAGCTGACAGCAGTGAGGTATAAATAAAAGAGTCGTTCCTATATTTCTTTCCACTGCACAGAAAAAACGCAAATGAAATTACTAAGTCTATTCTCGATAAGATTCAGAAAAATGGTATGGACATAATGATGTGCAGAGGTCAAGCATATGACAATGCTTCCACCATGGCTGGAATCCGTTCTGGAGTACAATGGAGAATAAAACAAGTTAATTTTAAAGCAATGTTTGTTCCATGTGCTAATCATTCGCTTAACCTCGCAGGCGTTCACGCAATGGCATCGTCTGAACATTCTGCAACATTCTTTGCTGTTGTTGAAGAGTCTACTCCTTTTTTTCTGCTTCTACTCAAAGATGGGAAGTGTTACTTAAGCATGTACCAATTACGGTAAAAAGAGTGATTGACACTCGATGAAATATGCATTACGAAGCTGTGAAAGACCTTCAGCATTATTTTCTTGATGTAGTGGGTGCATTAAATGAACTATGTGATCAAAACGAAAATATTGATACACGAGGACAAGCTCGTGGCATATTGGATGCAATTCAGCAATTTTCCTTTGTATCTTTTTTACAATTTTGGATGGAAATTCTAAGAAAATTTTATGATACCCAAAAATATTTACAGCGAAGAGGTTTGTCACTGGAAAACTATTCCCACAAGATGAATGCTTTTATTGCTTTTTGGTCAATGATCGCGATGCGCTGGTAAAGTAAAGTATTGAAACTGCTATCAAGATTTGCGAAAAGCAAGAAATTCCGAATGAAGAGCGACGTGTCCGAAGGAAGAAAAAGATGCCTGGCAAAAATACAGAAGACGTAGGTCTCTCGGCTGTGGAAGAAATCAAGAGATGCATGCTAGAAGCTATGGACCGATTTCGGAGTGAAGCAGAAAAGCGGTTCAGTGAAATTTGTATGTTAAATGAAGTATTCGGCTTCTTAAATCCCCACGCGTTGTTGCGAAGAGAAAATATCGAAGAAGATATGAACAAATTTAAGAACATATATGCTGATGACGTTAATTTTTCTGAATTAACTTATGAATAGGCTTTGCCCGCGCAGGTTCGAATCCTGCCGGCGACGCCATGTAATATTCTGTCGTTTCTCTTTTATAAAGCACAAGTCAGTCTTATAAGTTTTGTTCTTCTTTATTATACATCGTCTTCTTCACTAGTCCGTGATAGTTAGTAAGAAATACAAATTGTGTGTTGCGTGTTGCCAAATCAAAATTACCAATATATTACAATAGCCAGGTTCAATAGGCAGTACAATTCAGCGGCACTGCGTTTTAAAGCGATGCCATAGGGCTGGATGTGCTGTGGTTGACCAAATATCGGTTATGTTAATCAACACCTTATTTATTTTTGTGTATTAAGCTTTACCTCACGTTGCTGTTTCTATTGTAAGCTTTGAAAGAAGTTTTTCAAAGCTTAGATTGATAAAATCTTACTTGAGATCGACTATGGGTGAAAGCAGGCTGTCTGCTTTAGCAATCTTGTCCATTGAAAGCGATTTCGTCAAGATGCTATCTTTTGAAGATATAATTTCGGAGTTTGTTTCAGTGAAAGCTCTACGTATTCAATTTTAAACTTTTAATAAGAATTAAACTATCACTATAGTATTATTTTTGTATTGTGTAGAACTTCATTGGTATGTTCTTCGTTTTGAATATGTTAAAGGGCGGCAGTTCGTGCAAAAATCCAAGGGCAGCAGGTTATGTTGTTACTCCACTGCAACAGTCCTTCCAACGCACGTTTCATTTGAGGGCCAGCTATTGACAACTGCGACGTTTCAAACATCTTTTTTCGATTATCTTTATTTCGTTCATTTGTAGCCTACCACTTTTTTTCTTCACATGATTAGTTTTGCAGCGTAATGAATTTGGCTGAAATGTTTTGTTTGGACTTTTATGCAACTCAAAGATTTGTAACAAAGAGAGATGCAATTACAATTAAAAGTTCTATTTGAACAATAGAGAAGAAGAATAGAACACGCAAAAGATAGTAGCGACCTTACTCTTCTGATTAGAATAAGAAATTATCTTTTAAAATCCAAAACCGTTGAATTGGAAAATATCTAAAAAAAGTCGCTACATGTGTTTCACCAATGACATACACTCCATGATTGGAAACTCACATCACGTGACCTGGTTTTGTATCGCCCGTTGAACACTTGAATGCACGAACCTAAATTCAGTCTGATCCAGTTTAGCCAAACAGCTTTATACACTTTTTGAATTAATAATTCAATAAATTAATGAAATAAAAAATAAAAAAATATAAAATGTGAGGAATTTATTAATAAACTAAGATATTAACAAAAAAAATTAATGAAAATAAAGAGTTAATAAGCTAATTGACTATATTTATTCAATTGAATTCATTTGTAATCTTTTTAAATTTAAAATAATTTGATACATTTTTTAAAAATAACTTTGATAAAAACTTTAAGTCTAAATAGCTGTTCTGCATTCTCATTATACTAAATAAATAACTTGCTTTTTTTTTAAATTACTGTTTCTTTTTTTGGTTTAATTTATTTAAAGTTTGTTAAATTTATTTATTTAAAGTTAATTGTTAAAAGTTTTTGTGTAATAATCTAAAGTAGTTTTATTTAAATTTTGTAGTGAGCCACCGACTTGTCGCCACCAAATTTTTATGGTATCGAAAGAAATATTTTCATACTTGGGAAAAAATTTATTATAATCGATTCCAGTTTGTGACATTATTTCTTCCTTGTTTTCAAACAAATCATCGAATTCTTTCAAGTTATTCAGATTGATGCAAATAGCCCATCGATAAGATTCCATTTAAATTTATTTAAAAAAATTTAAATCTCACTAATTTATTTAGCCAACGTTGCCTATGTTCAATCAACGGTTCAATCAATCCATCAAGCAAGATTTTATTTTTTTTTGTCCACTACACAGCAGATATTTATATTAAAACTCACATATGTGGTTGACAGTGGCGTGCAATGACCCTCTGAGATTGGTCATGCAATTGCCATGCCAAAATCTGGTCATGCAATCGGGTATTTTATGGGTAGTAAGTGAGTAAGACAAGCAATATTTTACGGGTACGAAAAAATTCTGTGTGAGATTCTAATTTTTAGTCTTAAGATCGTGGCGTTGTAGACCAAGACATGCAATATTTTACGGGTAGAAAAAAATTGTTTATGAAATTCAAATTTTTAGTCCTAATGTCATGGTGTTCTAAACCGATTTTCGTCCCAAAATTGTAGCGTTCCCTAAAAAAAAAGTCTTCACTTTCAATTACTCTCAAATTTTATACTTTTCACCCTGAAATTCTATCAGTTAAGATCTATTATGAGGGAAATTAAATTTTAATAACCCATGTTTAGGGAGGCTCATAGGTGCTACACCTTTCTCAAAGGTGACCTGGAAGAAGTTGTGATAGGGTATACTCATTCCTCCCAACATATCGAAGATAAGCTTACAACCGGATGTAGTTTATTCTCACATCCACAGAATGTTGAAATGTTTTGACATATAATAGACGTAAATGGTTATGTAAGCATAGCCTATAAATAATTAACATAAACATAACATATAATCATAGCCATACCAAGCTGGAGGGAAAGGGCGGCAATTGGCACACCGAGACACATCATTGGCAATTTCACAATTTTTCCAGCATTGAACATGCGTTATTTCGGATGAAAGAAGTTTTTTTTGTACGTATTTTTTGAGTAGAATTACATTCATTTTATTGTGAAAAAACCGATTTAGTTTTTAAAAAAGTGGAAGCCTATAATTTTGGTTTTTGGGCACTCGTCGCATAAAATTCCAGCAAAGATTGTTTCGCTCCTCAATTTTTTTATTCTGGGAGCGGCAAACCAGGACACTAGTTAATAGCAGGGTTGCGGAGTCGGAAGATTAAGATCCGACTCCGACTCCGAGAATTTCTAAATTTCCGACTCCGACTCCGACTCCCGACTCCGACTCCGACTCCCTACTATGAGCAAAATATTTTTCTTAAATTAAATTTAACTAAGCAAAAATCATCCTTTTAAGTTGTTAGTTGCAGAAAATAAGTCAGATTTTTTTAAATACATAAAAAGATATTTACTTTAAAAAATTATGTACATGTATATGAGTGTATATAACAGGGGTGCAAAAACACGGTCGCGCGACCAGAAGATTTGCCCGTGCGACGTAAATCAGGGACGTCCAACCCGTGGCCCGCGTAAAGGTTTTGAGTGGTTCACGCAGTATTTTTTGAAGCCCTCTGTCGCGTCAAGTTTGGCAGAAATGGAAAATAGATTTGTGTGAAAACCTTGTTATTTTTTAAAGTCGGAAATCTGAGACTAATTTTAGGCGAAGACCTTTTTTTTTCTTAGAGATCACTATGATTTTTCAACAAAAAGTCGGAAATCTGAGACTAATTTTAGGCGAAGACCTTTTTTTTTTAGAGATCAATGTGATTTTTTTGGAGATCAAAGTCAAAATGGCCCTGGGCTCAAAAACGTTGGACACCCCTGATGTATGTGGTACTAAAAATTTCTGTATGCTACTAAAGTTAACAAAAATATTTGCACCCCTGGTATATACGTACATATATAACTGCAAATTACTGGTGCTAATCGGAAGAGTGCTCAATGGCTTCAATAGTCAGAACGATTATTCCTGATTATCAAAACACAAATATTAAAAAATATTCTATTAAAATAGTCCCAACAGACTGTTTCACCTGTAAGGCTCATCAGGGGACACAGTTAAAATAAATTTTTACCCTTCAGATTAAAACTCGCATCTTAGAAAAATAACGCTACCAAAAGCTTGGGTTTAAACGATTATTTTACTAAAGTAAGTGATTGATTAGCAAATAATTACTTATGTTACGAGATATTAAAAGAAAACATGCTGTAATGTTGCACATAGATGTATTCTTCAACTTGACCAAGCTGCCGAAAAGATTAGCGGTAAAGCGTAAAAAAATTTATGAATTATTAGTTAAAAGAAAGTGTTATAAAAGAATCTTTTTATAAAAAAATGATTTTATAACACTCTCTCTTAACGAATGATCCATACAAATGTTTTATACAGTATAAAAAAAAATTTTTATAGCACTTGCTCTTAACTAATGATCCATAAACTTTTCTACACTTTAATTTTTTCGGCAACTTGGCCAAGTTTAATACATCTAGAAGTATGCGCAACATTACAGCATGTTGTCTTTTGATATCTCGTAACAAAAGTAATTATTTGCTAATCAATCACTAACTTGGGTAAAATAATTGTAAAAACCCAAACTTTTGGTAGCGTTATTTTTCTAAGATGCGAGTTTTCTTCTGAAGCCTAAAAATTTATTTTAACTTTTAATTTTTGCTTATTTTATTTCTTTCAACGTAAATAATATTACTTTTTTTAATTGTTGAGCCTCACAGGCGAAGCAATTTGTTGGAACTATTTTTATACACATGTTTTTTTGTTATATTTATGTTTTGATAAATACGTATTATATACACAACCCATTAACTATAATTCTTACTGTGTTTGAATGAAACATTAATACAAATCACATTTGGAAAACTAACTCGAAATGGCATACATAACTCGAAACTAAATATGTATTCTCAGTGGCGGCTCGTGGCTTTCATTAATGGTGGGGCCAGCAAAACAATTTTTAAAATGTCAAAAAGTTCCATTCATAGACTACCTAAATTCAAAGGCGGGGTAAATAAATTTTTAACAAAAAATGCAATATTCAACTCTAACCTTTATTTATATAAGTAGTCAGCTCTTCGGTCCTTTATCTGCGCGAAAATGTTGATGACTTTGTTGTTGTAATCTCTGATTTTGCTAATATACTGCTTATGTATCGACAGGCAAGCGAGGCTGTTCAGTTTGTCTTGCAACATGGTGTTTTGAAGATACGTTTTTATTCGCTTCATTGTGCTGAAGCTTCTCTCTGAGTCAGCAGTTGAAATTGGTGTCACAAGAACAATTTCAAGCAGTTTAGACACTTCAAAAAATATTTCATCAAGTCCATTTTCATTTATGAATTTTAATAGCTCGCTAATATTGGAAATTCCACTAAAATTATCATTTGCATACAAAACGGACAATTCACACTTCAGTTTATCTTTATTAAGCATTGCGTAATTCGAAGCAATTTCTTTAACGTAATTGTCGGGAAAAGAGTTTCTATAAAGCTCAAATTTAGCTGGATTCACTACGGAAAATGAAAGAAATTTATCCGAAGATCCGAAGTTTTCTTTAACTTCCTCTGTGATTGTATCACATGCTTTCGTTACACATGATTGCAATTGCAAATGAGAAACAGATGCTTGAGTTACAGCTCTTCTAGAGTTGCAGCGACCTAAATTCAAACGCATGTAACGTGATTGAATCACAATGCTAATAGTCTTAACCTTTTAACCTTTTTTCCTTCGCCAAAGAGGTAAGCGCAGCAAAATAACAATAAATCACGTTACCAATAACTGATAAACAACCACAGCTGTGAAAAAACATGTGCTGAGAAGCAGAAACTGCTGTCTCACAAAAGAATGCAACACATCACCCAATATCAACTGAATAACAACTAATTTTCTAAGGCTGCACACGGGCTGGCGCAGCTAACGTCTGTTTATAAGTTACGATTGCTGTTTGGGCCAGACATCGCTGGCCCCAATTTCGTGCTATTGCTAGCATAGTAAAATCTTCACAAAGCGCGGCGCGTGAGTTGGTTGGCTTTAGGTGTAAATATATAGGAGTAAACGGGCCAAAATATGTGGGCCCCTCTGCATCGTTTTGAAGAGATTTCTTACTAACCAATTTGTTTCCTTATTCAAATAGAAAACCAAAATATTTGTTTTACCAAAATTATTCTTTAACAAATTATTTCTTTATTTTAAGTTGAAGTTAAAATACCTTATTCAAATAGAAAAAAAATTTAAACTGTCGAATTGAAAACGAACTCAAACTCACAAAATTAAAGCAAATTAAACTGTACAATTGATCACGCTTAAGCCAAAAAAGGCAGGCGCAGCTAACCTCTGTTTATAAGTTACGATTGCTGTTTGGGCCAGACATCGCTGGCCCCAATTTTGTGCTATTGCTAGCATAGTAAAATCTTCACAAAGCGCGGCGCGTGAGTTGGTTGGCTTTAGATATAAATGTATAGGAGTAAACGGGCCAGAATATGTGGGCCCCTCTGGATCGTTTTGAAGAGACTTCAGGAAATATTTGAAAATATTTCTCGTTGTTTTTCTGTTAACTGTTATCTTGGCATGCATGTAAACATTTTGATATTTAATATAGGGTTTTTAGAAATTCACATATTATTAGTCAAATTTTTAGTGGGGCCCGGCCCCTGTGGCCCCTATGTACGAGCCGCCACTGTGTATTCTATACTTAATGTTTATCACATTTTCTGAACATCAAAGTATTTTATGGATAATCATGATGTTATCTCTAGTCTATTTTACAGTTATTATCTTTCCCATGGTAAATCGAACCCGCGACAAACCTTAATGTTAATACAATTAATGCAGGGGTGCAAAAATTTTTGTTAACTTTAGTAGCATACAGAAATTTTTAGTACCACATACATCAGGGGTGTCCAACGTTTTTGAGCCCAGGGCCATTTTGATTTTGATCTCCAAAAAAATCACATTGATCTCTAAAAAAAAAAGGTCTTCGCCTAAAATTAGTCTCAGATTTCCGACTTTAAAAAATAACATTATAATGAACTTTAAAAAATAACAAGATTTTCACACAAATCTATTTTCCATTTCTGCCAAACTTGACGCGACAGAGGGCTTCAAAAAATACTGCGTGAACCACTCAAAACCTTTACGCGGGCCACGGGTTGGACGTCCCTGATTTACGTCGCACGGGCAAATCTTCTGGTCGCGCGGTGCGAGTGCGCGACCGTGTTTTTGCACCCCTGAATTAATGACTTGTGTAGGGCGTGGGTGTAGGACTAGACCCTGAGTGTTGTCTCCTGCGTGTTAGGACTGCATCTACCTGTAGTCGGTTCGAAATTCAATGAGGTATGCATCACTGACGAACTTTAACAAGAGCAAAACTCGAGTCTGGTGCTTCTTGTTTTAGGTGGCTTAGTTTTGTTTTTATCAGTAGATAATGAGGTTAAAACGTAAATATGAAAATTTCATACTTGTAAAAATTTTTACAAATGTTAGTAATAACTATGGAATTTATTGACAATGAAAATTTGAAAACAAAAGTTTATAAAAGCAAAAGAAGCAAAAAAACCATACGTAAAAGAATTAAAAATTTAAACCCACAATTATAGACTACAAGAAAAACAATAAAATGCGACTAATTTTAGAATTATCCTGAATCACCAACTGCATAAAAAGAAACTCAAGAGAAAAATGTTGACATTTCTATACCAATAATAAGCTCATCCTTATATCTCTCAAATAAACTTCAGCCATTAGTTTGATGGCATGAAGTCCATCTTCTTCACAGTAATTCATGGTTATATATTGATAGTAAGAATATACATGTATATGTGAATTTTGTCGGATTTTGTAAACCAAATAAAAGGGGGTCTGTAGTTTCTATCTCATGAATATTTCAATTATTGTAATTTTGTGCAAGACTGAACATGCAGGCTCCCTGCCGTTTATTGACATTCATATTAGGAGATTATTAAAAAATTCACCTTGGTTCTAAACTTTTGGTTGATATTTTTTTGAAAGAATAGAGCAAAAAGACTAAGTTTTAATTTTCAAAAATTTTAATTTAATAATTTGCTCGTAAAAACAAAATTGCTTCTGTGAGTTTCTTCTTTATTGCAGCCCTTTGGTCTATTCTGATGAGCCTTAGTGATAAAAACACACGTTCAACATTCGCTTCTGTTGGAGGAAGTACTTATTTAAAGACATGTCAAAAATATAGAAAAAAAAAAGGGGGGGGGGCATTTTGGAGGTTGAAACGGATTAAAGGCATTTACATTAATTTCAATAGAAAAATTCTCTTTGTCATAGGAGTAAATTGAGGTACAAGCTCGGTCACGGAACGAACTAAACTCGTATGTCAAGGTACCACGTATTATAGAAAGAGGCTGCTCAAGATAGTAAATTGATTATGCACCTGGCATTTGCTTCCTGTCATTGGATTGAAGAAAGGGAAGCAACTAAATCGGCTGCCCGAGCATAGCATTACGCAAAATATTATTTGCCTACAAATTAAAATGTAAACTTTTTATGAGTCGCACGCTGTGTCGCGTGATACACGGCAAGGTTCTCTTAAAAAGATTACTGTACTGCACTCCACTGGTGCGCGCGGCCGCGTAAGTTGCGCGGCTAACATTACAAATACGTAAAGAAAGTGGACATGAGGAGTCGGAGTCGGATAAAATATTCCGACTCCGACTCCTAGTCTACTTGACAGTCCGACTCCGACTCCGACTCCTTTCGAAAACCTCCGACTCCGACCGACTCCGACTCCGCAACCCTGGTTAATAGAAAAAAATTCGTCCCTAAAAACTAGTGTTCTCTAAAAGAAAAAAGTCTTCACTTCGTATCAGTTTCCGATTTCTTGGTTTTCATCCGAAGAACATTTTAATTATTTTTTTTTTATTTTATTTTTTTTTTATTGTTTTCTTATGTTGTTCTTGTGTTCTTTTTGTTTGTTTTTTTTTTTTACTAATGGTGTAATGTTTTTGTTTTTGTATTTTTCTTACTGAGGTTTTTGTTCGAGAAATGATCTTATGATCCGCAACAGGATTTCTTTCGGTGGGTTTGTTTGCCTGTTGGGCTGGTAGAATGTGTTCATGCTTTTACATATTTTTAAGGACTGATCATATTCATCCAGCCGAACTCTGCTATGGTCCCACCATTGCACCGCCCCCATAGCAGTGTTTTGATTAAGCAAATAACCTCGGTCCTATACATTTTTTTTTCTTTTCTTTTTCTCTTTCTATTTAAACAATTTTATAATGAGGTGAAGCAACCTTGCTTCTATATTAAACAACAAGTCACACCTTTCATCGCTAATTAGCAAGACACAACGTCAACTCGTTTTGTTGCTTCTTCCTTTTTCTAACCCCGTCTTTAACAACACACAAACTTTTCAACATTTTGTTATTTTGTTCATGTGGCGGAGCAGAAATAAAAGAAAACTGAACTGAACTGAACTGAATTAGTCTCGGAATGCTTGATTTTCATCCCAAAACAAAAATATTCTCTTAAAAAAAAATCTCTCCTTATAGCACAGTGCTTCTCAACCCCTGGGTCGCCGTTTAGTTTGATTTGGTCTCCGACAAGTGTAGGCTACTTGTGTAACAATTAAACTATTTTCGTTCTTTTGTGTCAATTTGGACCTACTTTTGGGTCGCAACCTAGGGTTGACCCAAAATTTTTACTTTATAAAAAACGAAAATTTGGGACAAAAAATGAGAAATCTGAGACTATTCAAGTGACAACTTTTTTTTGGAGAACACTATGATTTTGGGACGAAAAATCAGAAATCCGAGACTGAATTCAAAGAAAGATCTCTTTTTTAGAAAACACCTTGATTTGGGGACAAAAATTGGTCTACGTCTTGGAACCCCACACAATTTTTTGTCCTACCCACAAAGTATTGCATGTCAATTGCATGACCAGCCTCAGAGGTCATAAGTTTAGTTCCCTTATTATGCTTGCAATAACGTCTATAAAAAATATTGGGTCGCCAAAACTTTACTCTCAGTTTCCGCTTAACATTTGGGTCGCCACAAAAAAAGGTTAAGAAGCACAACACCTGAAGTACGGTAGTGAAAATTAGATGATTTAAACTTTTTATTTGCCTCAATCTTACGTCATAAACTTATTTATATTAAAATAATTTTATATTAAGGATATATATTATATTTTATATTAAACATATATATTAAGTATATAAATATTATATTAAGGATAAATATTATATATACAAAAAATAAAATTATTTAACAAAAAAAGTTTATTAGGAATTATTACTCATTCCATTATCAACTGCGTAAAATTTTTTATAATTTTACGTGGTCGTGCTTCTTTATAACTTTTCATGGTCGTGATCGTACGTCCTTATATATTGGCTATAGTTTTTATTCTAAAATTTATTCAAAACTTACTCTCTATCATATCTTATAATTTAATTTATAAAGTTTGTTATTTTTCAAAAATAGCTACATCAACAATCTGACCAATTTTTGTTCACGCTTTTGCAAAAACAAAACAAACTTTTATGTAGTTCAATTTAATTTCACTAACTTGGCATAACTATTAATTTATTAAGCTAAAATTTAATGAAAACTTACACTCTATCACGCCTTACAATTTAATTTAAAAAGTTTGTTATTTTCAACAATTGCATTATTAACAATCTGACCAATTTTTGTTCACGCTTTTGCAAAAATAAACCAAACTTTTATGTAGTTCTATATATAAATCAATGTATTTTTTGACGACTCAGTCGTCCAAAGGAGCATGCAGTCAAGCGTACGAGTGCCGACGCTCCTGTCGGTGTTCTCTTAATAAAGAAACAAACTGAGAGAAAAGAGTTTCTCATCATGGTATGTATGTCGTTGGTTTCACATAAATAATGTTTTGCATGGGCTAAGGGTTGATTTTCTAAACGCTTTCATTAGTTTTTACTTCCTTTTTACTGTTTGATAGTGAAAATAGGCATAGTAGGTCCTTGGTGCAAATCTCTCTTAATTCGGACAAGCTAATTTCTCCGCTTAATTCGAACGAAGTCAATCTGGATCAAAGCGACTGAATAAAGTTGACGGTATGTAGTTAGAGAAACTTCGGCTTAATTTAGTTAGTGATCAGTTCTAAATTACAGTTATATTAAAAAATAAATAAATAAAAATGGTGGTTCAGTGGCACGGTTTCAGCGTGGTTCAGTGGTTAGAGGGCCGGGATTGTGATCGACATGGTCTACTTGCGCCATTCTGTTATGTCCTTGGGAAAGACACGGCACTTTCCCTGCTTGGTGGTGTTGGCAAGCACTTATAAATTTCAGTCATATTTTTTATTAAATTTCAAGCGCACAGCAATATCTTGGCTTCTCTGGAAGCAAGTGGGGGTAATTGCTTGCCCTATGCATTAACGCCTGCGTCTCTTTCCTGCAAGTCAGGATGATAAATATAGAGGTGAAATAATAAATACAGTATTGTCAAACGTATATCAAAAAGCAGGTAGAATGTAGTGTACAGCAGTGCTCCAAAACCTTTTTTTCAATCACGGCACAAAAAAAAATTTGGCGGCACTCCTCGACCAAAAATAAAAAATCTCGATTTCAACATATTAGATTTTATGATTAGTTTAAAAAAGTTAAAGAGCTTGGCTAGAGTTTGAATCAGCGGATTGTAATACATGTTTAGATTACTGTTTTCAGGCAGCACACCTAGCATCTTCTTGCGGCACACCGGTTGCGGAGTACTGGTGTAGAATATCATTCAACAATTGCTCTTAGTTTAATAGTTCTGACGTCCTGAGGGTTAGGAGGATAATTAGTTGATATGATAATGATAGATAAGTCTTCAAAATATTTTTTTGCAATTAAAATTTTTTAGCTAAAAAATATGTGGAGCAGTGGAAAGTTTAGTAAAAACTTATGTCTTGATCAAATAGGTGTAAGTTGTTTGATAGGTGTAAGTTGTTTGATACGTGTTCACCATTTGCCAAGTTTATTGATTACCTTTTCAATTTGTGTCTCTTTAAGAAGTCACCATTAGCAATTTTTTTAGTGAAACTAACTTAGAATCCCCCTTTTAGCACTAGGATGATATAAAGAAGAAACTTAAGAGAAAAAAGATCTCTCAAGAAGCGATAGTAAGCAGAGGGTGATCTAGGTTAGTTTCACAAACAAAAATTGCTTACAGTGACTTCTTAAAGAGACCTTTAAATTTTGAAAAATTTCCAAAGTTTGCAGGGTTAGTAAAGTTCAGCAAACTGTGGTCAAGACCCTTTTAATCATATGTTGAAACTCTTTTAGCTAGTAGACTACTGCTTTTCATATGGCACATGTGTAGACTGATTGATTGGTAGATAGACAGACATAATTTTTTTTGCAAACAAAAATATTAAAACCAGACATTGCAAATGTAAAATTAAATAAACTAAGTACCAAGGGGAAGATTGCAAAGTGATCGTTTGAAGGTCTTTTAGTCAAGCAGCTACTCTTAAAACTATTTAGCTAAAATGTAAAGAAATCTATTGATTGATCTTTTTATTGTTTCATCTTTTGTATACTCATCTTAAAATTATCAGTTAATGGAACCTATTTCAAACAGGTACAAAATTTTACAAGGTTACCATGTCTAAAATAAAATTTTGTTTCTATGCAAATTAAGCACTGCTTAAAGCTTTATTTTGCCATTTATCAATTATTGTCATTTCAGTTGTAGCATTATGGCTATGAAGTCTGGCAGACATAAACTTTTATTCTTTTTTAACAAGCTATATCCAATAAACTTTTCCACTAGGCTTAAAAAGAAATAGTTGTTTTACCATAAGTTTATAGTCTAGTTGTTTAAAAAAAATGAGTTCTTTTTCTCTTGTTCTCTTATAGCTCTATCTCAGTTTTAATTTTTTCTTTTAACTGTCTTTGTCTAACAGCCAAATAAGTACAGCACTACAGGTGAAATTTACCAGACCTTTTTTCAGTGTTTACTCTGTATTAAAGAATCTTTATTAAAAAACTTATCTTTCACACTCCTTTTTTTCCCTTGGTCTTCACTTTGAAAAAAAGATTTTTTTTTTGTAAACATGATTATTTTATTTAGTTTAGCTTATTTTGGAAAACACCACATGGGCCATTCAAAATATTAAAGCAAGCCAAATGTGGCCTGTCGGACACAGGTTGGATGCCTTTAATCTAACTGAAAAATCTAAGCAAAAAAACATCAAAAAGTGATATACCTATGCATTAATTAATAGATTTTTGTCATTCATGTTGATAAGTGTGTCACCTTTTTTATTACGTTTTTTTTAAATAAATTTTTTTATTTTCTATATTTATCCTGTTGACTCGCAGGAAAGTGACGGAGATGCTAATACATTGGGTAAGCAATTACCCAGACCTGGAGATATCAATTGCTGTTTGCTTGAAATTAAATAGAGATATGACTGAAATTTAAAACTGCTTGCCAAGACCACCATGCAGGGGAAAGTGCAATAAAATGTCTTTTCCAAGGACACAAGAGAATGGCGCAAATAAGTTTTAAACACAGACCATGTCGATCACAATCCTGGAACTGTAACCACTCAATCATGTTGCCAACTTATTAGCTGTTGGATCATGATGATTATGATGATGATTATTGCCTGGAAAATATTATTTGCAATTAATAGCATTGTACAGAGTAAGTTTTTAACAATGCATTTTTATCTCTGTGCACCACAATAGAATATCTTTTATTTTATCAATAGAATAAATAGCTATATTTATTAACTAAAACTTTTTCTAGCCAAAAAAATTATTTACATATTAATTTTACCCCTTTTTTTATTTTATATTTTTAATTTTAGTAATATATAACAAAAACAGAACTTCAAAATTTTAAAAAGTACTAAATTGAATTAGTTTTTTTTAAAGTTATGTTAACCTGTTTTCAAGCTTTTTATCTTTGACACATTAGAGCTGAAATTACTTTGATTTAATTTAGTCTATGTTTTTGGCTGGGACACAAATTGAATAATTTTCTATTTCATTGCTTTATTTTTGGTTTCTTTTTTTTGACTAAAAAAGTTTGAATAGTTATGACAGTTATTGGACTTATTTAAAATGTTTGGGTTTTAATGTTAACTTGATGATTCTTTTGATAAGGGTAATTTGGTGTTATGTCTTTTTTACAATAGCTTTATAAACTTTTTTTTCTTTGTAGATAATTGTAAAATAAATTTAAATGTATTTTATTTTCTCCAGCTACTATTTTGTATATACAAGTTATAAAGATGAATTACATTTTGGCAATTAAAATCATAAGTAAAAATGATAAATAGTTAAGTGATTAAGTCGTCAATTTATATACACTTAGTTAGTTAAGTTTTTATGCTTTTTTATATTGCAAGAGATTGTGTTTTTGACTTGTTTTTTTATCTTGATTTTAATGAAGACTATTGGAATCAGCAAAAACTGTACATATAAATATGAATATACAGTGAATATAGAGATGAAAAAAAATATATATAGACGTACATCATATTCACAGTAGATCATTATTGTTAGATGAAAAATTGTTATATACTTTTGTTTTTTTTGTTCAATTAGCAACAATCTTGTTCACTTGTTTATACTTATATTTTAATCCTTTTTGTCTGAAAATTTTTATGAAAATTTAATTGCTTGTGAATAATGTTAAACTAGGCTAATAATTAGTTAACCAAATGAAGTAACATCTGCTTTTCTATGAACTACTACCTTACTACAGTGGGAAAGGTTGCATGTCTTAATGACTTATAAAGCTGTATTGGCCAGAGATTTTATCTCTTCTGTTAGGTATATTCATGCCAAAGAGGTTTGCAGATAGAGACCTGACAAAATGTAGTTCACACAATGGCAACTTCAAACCAGGGTAGACTGTGCTCAAAAGCTGTGGCAAGCAAACAGTCTAGAAAAAGGTAATCTCTTATATAAAAACCTCCTTTCAGTAGGGTTACACTGCAAAATTATGATATGTTACCTAGAATGTTTTTCATGCTATTGTGGACATTGTTCAGATTAAAAAAGTCCACCTTCAGGTACTTGTCAGAGGTATCTGTTCAAAAAGTACTTTCTTAAATGAGTCAGACTCTTCAAAATTAGGACACTGGTGGTTGATTTTCAACCATAACAAATTGGCTCATTTCTGCTTTCTGTCTGATCGCTATTGAGTGGAGCTCTTGCTTTATCTGGTGAAAAAAAGACTTGTTTCTGGCTTATTGAGAAAGTCAATTTTATATTTTACTCACAAACTGTATGATCAGATTGCTGGTTCTTGGGAGCAACCCCAAAACCCAGACTATAAACACCCAAATGGGTTTGTTACATTTGTCTAAAACCTATCACTAAATACCAAAGGTCTATTTTATGAAAGTACACAGAGCACTAAGTGCTTTTAAAATGCTCCCAAATCGCAAAAAAGGACTACAACAAGTCATGCTATTGCACCATATGCAGCACTTTTAACTACAGAACATAAACAAACACAACATCACCAAAAAACTTTCCAAGAGTTCTGCAGCTTAATGCAAATGTCATCTGCAACAAAACAGGTTAAATGTGACTATTCATTGAGAATAAACAAGCAGATATCATAACAATACAAGGGTCAAAACTCAATCAAACTCACACATTTCTAACATCACACACCTAACTTTACACTACAACACCAAACATTTCTAACTTTTCATCTATCAGAACACATTGCACTTGCAAACAAAGAGGAGGCATTCCAATTTACATTAAAAACAACATCAGTTTTTCACAACTTAATACTTTAAACATCTCACCCATTAAACTACAAATCATCAAAATCCACCTTTGCACATCACAGAAATTACATATTGCAAGCATGTACATTCCACCAAACATTCTACCCTGCTATCACAAACTGAAGAAGACTTGATTATATTCAGCAAATTCACAACCATAACAAAATTTCCAAACACAATCATTACAGCAGATGTCGATGACTTGCCATTATGGTACTTGGCAACCAAAGACCATAAAGGAGAAGTGATTGAAGACATGCTGCATAACTTAACTCCAATCATATCACACTAAACACAAATGCAAGTCATTATTCTTAACAATCACATCAAAACAAACACCCCAAACAACATCTTGACAAAATTGGTTACAAACACAATCCACACTCCCTGTTGGGCACTATGGGACAAAACTATCCAACGAAAAATCACCTACCCAACAAAACAGAAGCATTTGCTTTGTAACTAAAACAGCCATCACTGACATAGACAAAGCAAATCTTTGTCTATGTCAGTGATGGCTGTTTTGACTAAACAATTCATGAACGTTGCTTCATATAGCACAAACAAAATCAACAGACACATAAACCACACAATTAAACTCCTTCCCACCAAAGAAATATGACTTACACAATGCAATTAGCCAACATCAATTTCACTGGTCCTGATGGCATAAGCATCAGACACCTGAAACATCTCGGGCCACTTGCCATCAGATACCTCACAAACATGTACAACATTGCCCTTAGTACTAACTAGGGTTGTAAATTTGGGACCAGTTTATACAATCCCGGGATCGGGATTTCCCGGTATTTTATACTTATAATCCCGGGATTATTCGGGATTGAGCAAATAATTAAAAAAAGTAGTATGGAAAGAACAAAAACCTCTTTATTTCTTGTAATATTGACGCTGAAATATAAGAGCATCTAGAGTGGCATCATTCATTTGGCTCCTGATTTTGTTAGCAAAATAGCCAAGGGCAGAAAAGGCCCTTTCGGCCTCAACTGATGTGGGCTTTTGTTTTAAGAGCAGTAAACAACCTTTCAAGATTTTCAGGCCTTCTTTTGCTTGTCTCGTACAACAACATCTCTTTTTGGACCACATCAGCGCTCAGGTCAGTGTTTTTGGTATCTTCTGTTTCGTCATCTTCTACAAAAGCATGAAACTCCTGAGCTAAAGTCATTGGCTTTTCTTGGTCAACTACTACCATGGCACCATCAACATTAAGGTTTTCAGGGTTGTCTTCATTGCCATCATAATGAAGAAATAGTCTTTGCAAGATTTTGGTGGCTAGAGCAGCAATTTTGGGACGTTTAACTTTGTGTCCAAATTGATCTTGAGGTTGATCAAGATAAGAAGCATTCTTCAAATATTTCAAAAGATGGACAAGTTCAGCATTGCGGTGTTCCTTAATTCGAGCTTCAAATCTGCTCTTCAATTCCTGGCCAATTTTAGTTCCTTGCTCACAAAGCTTTTTCAACGTAAATGCAATTACTTTTTCTGCCAAAAGAATGTCTGCATCCTCACTGGAGAGTGCTTCTACAGCAACCTTGATAGGAGCCAAAGCATCACACAGCTCTTTAATAATCATCATGTCCTCCTCAGTCAATTCAAACTGAATGTCCAGCCGAACTAAAGCCATTTTTATCTCTTTTCTAAGTTCATAAAACCTCTCTAGCATTGATAGCAAACTGTTCCACCTTGTCTTGCAATCCAGCTGTAGCTTCTTTTCTTTGCCTAATGTCTCCAGGATAAATGGCTGAAGAGCATCATCATTTTTCACAGGAGATCTTCGGAATATTTTTACAATTTTTCGAACTTTCTTGACTATGAACTGAATGTCCGGAGACAAAGTCGGAGCTTTGTCAACCTTTTCAGCCTGTTTTTCATCATCTGTTCCTTCCTCCTCAGCACTGGCACTGTCAGAGTCAAGGTCATCACTGAATGCTGCACTTGGTTGTCTTTTGTACAAGACATCACAAATGGCCAAATGGATCGCATGAGCATAGCATATCACATGGAGTGGACTTGTTTCTTTTCCAAACTTCACCATCAAACTGGCACCATCAGTGATCATAGCAACAATATCAGTATTCAGGTCAAGGCCAAAGCAATTTAGTCGATCCTCAACCAACCTGATTGCTTTTTTTGTGTCCATGCTGCCATGAATGCGGACCAATCCTAGTGAATGAAACCCTCCTTGAAAATGGCAGTTTATGTTCATATAACGTCGACTCCTTGCAGATGTCGACTCGTCAAACGTGATAGAAAAACGACCATTGTTCAATTTGATTTCATCAAGCTCTTCCTTGACCAACTTCTTGACATTTTCAAAGTTTTTGATCACCAGATTACAAACATGTTGGTGTGATTTGGGCAGGACATAACCATCAGCCTTAAATGCTCGATGCAGTCTTTCACTTCTGGCAATTTGATTGAATGTGAGTCCATCCACGGCAGTTAGCTGGCTCAGTATTTCTTCCAGGCTGGGTTTTTTTGACTTAAAGAATGAATCAATTTTCCTGATTTTGGGTTTTGGCCGATCCTCAATGTCCAGGCAAGACTTCACCTCAATCTTATGCTTTGACTTCAAGTGAATTATAAGTCCCTTTGTGCTGGACCCAGAAGCTTTTAAAATTGTTTGACACAATTTACACTTTGCTTTTTCTGTGCTTTTGCAAAACAAAAAATGCTGCCACACCTCTGACTTTCTTTTAGCACCGACTTCTTCAAAGTTCGACATTGGGATTGTAAAATTGTAAAAATTGCGACAAGATAAGTAATGATTCGTAGCAGTGAAGCGTAGTAAATAAAGTCTGTAAAGTTATTATACAAACTGAACTAAATAAAAAAATAAATAAAAAAAGGAAGTCACAATTTTAGGTTAACTTGAAAGCTAGAGAAAACTTAGGAACAGTTGTAATACACTATTATCAATCTACTGGTCGCTGAATGAAAAAGGCAATAAATTGAATACATTGCAGTACGCTTTTTCCTTAGGTTTCCTATCATAGTTTCCATCCTAATACGTTACACAGCACTTTCTACCCATTTGCTTAAATGAATCTTTAGATGTGCTTTCTTAACAAATATGCTACTATTGCTTGTTTTTTCTTTGCGTCTTGTTACTTTATTTATATACCTGAAAGCACATAACTCTTAATTTGCCAGTGACCAACTAAACTACTGTAACTGTAAGTAAGTGTCTATGCTTTCCTATGCTCAATTCCGCAAAGCATTGCGCAAGGGAACACAATTGTTCCAATTTCATTAAAAATGTGGGCCACAAACAATGCTGTATGACATCACAATTTATACTGCTAGTTAACTACACAGTACTGACTTCTTTACACTGTGTGCGCTCGTGTCTTACACTCATTCTCTGGGCAGAAGCTGAGCTATCAGTTAGCTGCTATAGAGCACATCATACTGTTTCCATCAGCAACTTTATCGAGTGTAGAAAATAGTAACTTCATTTAGTCTCTGAGACTCTGACTCCACTCATGTAGAGCAGCATGCCAGGAAAAGGGTTTTGCGCCAAGAATATGACTGTAATAATTGCAATGTCGGATATATTACAACTTCAAGATGGTCATCGTATCCAATTTTATAAATTCCGAAAATAAAGAATAGTGCAAATAACAGGTCGTAAATTTACGAAATACAAGTTTGGCGCATCTAGCTAACCCTTGCGGTGCACCATTTGAGAAACGCTGAGCTAGGGTACGCAAAACTTAATTCTGTACTTTAGAATTGTAACATTACATGATGCTCACTTCCGTAGGCTGACATAAAACGGTCAATCAGGGGTATACTAAATTTAATAAGTCCCGGGATTTCTAGACATATAATCCCGGGATTGGGATTGGAAAAAATACCCCAAATCCCGGGAATTCGGGATCGGGATTTCCCGGGATTACAACCCTAGTACTAACACAATACCCCATGTTTGGAAACGTGCCACAATCATTCCCATTCCAAAACCAAACATTGGCACAAAGTACCTACTCATATCACTTTTATCATCTATTAGCAAAACACTAGAGAATTTTATTTGGATGCTCAATTAACTTTAATTATTCACATGCCTCTGAACCAATACAATGAAACACAACACCATTATTTTTAGCCCAGTAAAAGGCGCTTCTCTTTGTTTAAAAAAAAACACTTAAGATCAAAGAGATGACTTTTTTTTGGTATTCAACTAAATTAGTGGTTCAAATTTTAGTTGTCATGAAAGCTAATTCAACAATATGATCTTAAAATCAAAGTGTAGACCAAAGAACGTCAACACTTTTATTACCGCATTGGTTGCAGTCCATGATAAACTTGGTAGACAAAAATTTGACCTGTGCTGGGTGAAAGGTTGGGGACATCTCTGATCTAAAACAAATCTTTTTCTTTTTTATTTATATCAAAGTGTCTTAAATTTGCGGTGCCTTGATTCACTTAGCAATTTTTTAAGTTAATGATATTTTGGTGAGTAGAGTTACTTTTTAATGGGTTGGAATAAAACAATGCTGTCCCTTTTGTTTGGTGTCCAATAGTAGTTTCACATATACAGTAGAAAGTAAATTGTAATATGAATAATAATTTTTTCCAAATTTGCTTAAGTGCCATTTTGATCAAATTTAAGGTTAAGTATAATTTGGTTAGTTTTTACTGTAAGTTTACACTATTAATTTTCTTTTAAAAGTTTAAGAAAGTACAAAAAATTTAGTGGCGTCGAAATTTTTTGTACACTACTTTTTGTACACTACTAATGAATTCGAAGCGATTTGAACCGCTTTGAATTCATTACCAAAGCAGTGTACAAAAAATTTCGACCCCACAAAGTTTTTGTATTTTCTTAAAAGTGTCAAAATGTACGTAAGCGGCTGCGGAAATAAGCTCTTCATATAATGTTTTAGTGATACTGTATTACTTACAGATATATATTCTGACGTTTTCTTACAGGCATTTAGTTTAAACAATTATTTTAAATTCGCAAATTTTGTTGTCATGCCAAAGAAAAAAACTGGAGCTAGAAAAAAAGCAGAAAAACAAAGTCAACGTCAACGAGAAATAAGAAGTTTGCGGGATCATATTTCTTTAGCTGATCGTCCTTGTAACCTCTTAATGGAATGTGAGAAATGTAATGTAAGACAAAAGAATCGAGCTTTTTGCTACATGTGCCACTCCCTTCAAAAACTGCCAATTTGCGCGCACTGCGGAAAGCAGAAATGCATGAAAGCATCGGATTGTGTTATTAAGCATCCGGGAACACACACGACCGGAATGAAAATGGTAGGAGCCATTTGCGATATATGTGAAGCATGGGTCTGCCACAGTCGAATATGTCTTTCAACTCATGCTTGTGAATGTCCTTTATTAGATGCTGTTTGTATTGAATGTCGCCGTGGCGTGTGGGAACACGGTGGGAGAATTTTTCAATGCTCATTTTGCAATAACTTTTTGTGTGAAGATGATCAATTTGAGCATCAAGCTACATGTCAAAAAGTAGAAGCGGAAAGCTACAAGTGTATGTCGTGTAACAGACACGGTCAGTACTCTTGTATGCAATGCAAAATCTGCTTTTGTGAGGATCATGTTAAAAGAAAAGGAGTAAACTACAAACGAAACGAACCATTTCCGTGTCCAAAGTGTGGATACAAAACGTCCGAAACCAAATCATTAAGCGTTTCTACTCGAAAGTACGCCTACGGCCGACAAACGCAAGCCTCAGACGAAGCAGAGGGAGAATACTCATTCTATTTTTCCGCTCAACGTGGTGTGTCTGATCTTAATATTTCAGACTCTAGTGACTGCGTCGATGGCTAGAATGAACATAATATTTCAGTCAGTCTATCTTAATTGCCAATTATTTAGGCTGGAGTGTTGTTTTGTTTGATGCATTGTTTTTGCAGCAAGTTGCAATTGTGCAATTTTAATATATTTTAATTTCAGCTCCTTCGAAATAAATTTCTTTAAGATATCACAAATGTACAGTGGTTAAAGTTGATTGCTGAGACCACAAAGAAGTAAAATGTTTTTCCGACGAACGCAACAATCTGCAAAGCAGGAGTTAGGTGAAGATATTTCTATTATTAAACGGCGCTTTGCACTTTTACGCCCAACTGAGTAAAAATCACTTTCGTCAACAATTACTCCAGTGTTGGGTCTAGCAACTACAAAAAATTTACAGCGCTAGCGCCGGAACCGGTTGTAGGAAAAACTAATTCAAAATACGCTTGTTTTTGTACGAATTTAAAACAAATACGATTGCTAAATTTTTTCTAAAAATGAAACTTATCTTAATTTAGAAATACAACAACACTCTTCATTTCTGCTTAAAAAAATGACTTCGGTACGAACTACGCGTATGCGCTGAGCTTCAATCATTTTATCTAATTTTCATCATTATTTTCTGAAGAAACTAAACATTCCTAAGTGTTTACAGCTCTGCGTTAGCAATCTACGAGCTTGAGTAATAAAACAAAATATTTTTAAATGACGTCATTAAATTCAAAAATTCTACTAAAACAGCCAATAGCGCGTTGCTTATCCCGCGCCGACATAAACTGGAAAAAGGTTTGAAGTTTATTCGTGATCATTGAACGATTTTCGTTATCTTAGATAAAATTGTAAAGATTTTTTGTTTTCTAAAAACTTAATTTGAACCATAGTCATTGACTATAATTAAATTAGAATTAAGAAGCATCACCATGTTCGGTTAATTAGACATAGCGTACCTCTCAGATTTGCCTTGTTGCAAAAAATTAAATGCATCTAGCAAAATATCTTGCTTAAAACAAAAATAATTTTATTAAAAATAAATAAGTTGTTTCTTCTCAACTTCATACTAAATTGTAAACATGTTGCAATCGAATAGTGCGTCCTCTATGTTTGTGGTTTCTTCGTGCAGTCGCAATTTCACATCAGATTAAATACAAAAAGGCTTCATTAATTCACTTATAACTAATTGGCTAGAGTTGAACGAAAATCTTCTAACCAAGACTCTCAAAACTTTTTTTGACTCATGGACCCTTTTGTTAAATAATTATTCACTGGACTATTTAACAAAAACATGTATTTTTGTGAAAAATTCCTAAGTGAAGACGTTTTTTTTGTCTTGACTTAAATTTCACCTTTCAGCAGACTAGAATTCGAATCTCAAATTACTTGACGACCAAAAAAAAGTTTTAACTTTGGCTACATTTGTAAAACCTTTTCTGTCGCAAATGTTGGTTGGGTTGCCTGGTTGAACTTAATGGTTTTTCTGTCTTTGAGCAACTTTCAAATACGAAAATCCAAAAAAATTTCGTAAAATATCTTATCTTTTCGACCACCAAACAAGTGCCATGGACTCCTAATAAATATTTTTTCTCTTTAGACCCTTGAAATTTGAAATAAGATCCACATGGATCCCGGTTGGGAACGCTTGCGCCTTATAACATGCGTATATTTATACGCGTTGGGTAATACTGTAATTAAACCAACACATTTGTAATGTAAAATAAAAATATATTGGCCTAAATATTTTATCGAAGAGCACCCTTTAAACACCTATGAATTTATTTATTAGCCTAAATGATAATGATATTATTTTGAAAATGATCGATGGTTTTTTTGATTGATTTTTAACTATAAAAACTTTTTTTTATTTTGTTCTTTTCCGATAGTTTTCTGGCTGTAATTAAAGGTTTTAAGACAAACAGTAATTGTAGGTAAAACCAGGAAGACTAAAAAAAGTTTCATTTATTGAGAATGTACATTCAGGTGTGAAGATACATTTTTTTGGTCTTCTGATTTTATAGTAAAGTTTGTGTTAGTTAAATGAGGCTTTTTAAACCTAATAGTACGCCTTCGCTTTTGTTTCGAGTTTCGACAAGTGAGGTACCTTGGTACCTCGAACAGTTGTCCCTGTGTCTTCCTGTAGAAGCAGAACCCTTTAATCGGGACTTCGGTTGGTAGTTGATAAGGCGGCCCTGGCCCTCAGGCCCAATTGCCCATCACTTTTTTTTTTCAGTTTACTTTAATGCGCAATTGCATGAAATTTATATCATTTCAGAAAAACTAGTGTAAACTTTGGTCAAAACTTTTCAACTTTTCCAAACTTTTTATCTACAGGATTGGAACGAAAGTCTTGTCCGATAGAAAATAATATTTGTTTAACCAATTTTTTCAATTTACATGTTGTCTTTATTGATTAAATAAATATTATTTTCTATGGGACAAGACTTTCATATTTATTTAACCAATAAAGACAACATGTAAATTGAGAAATTGATTAAATAAATATTATATTCTATCGGACAAGACTTTCATTCCAATCCTATATTCAGTCTTTCTTTGTCAAAATTAAATCTACGCTTAGTATTTTACATTGAAAATTAAGCAATATCTAATTGAAGATTAATTTGATCAGAATGAAATCCATGAGGTCTAACTTTATTGACAAGATTTCAAGCAAAACTAAGCAGGAGAGACGGGGGCAAATTTGCTCTTTTAAAAAAAGAAGTGTAGGCTATGGGTGGGCAGATACAAAAGCATTGGGTTGGATTTGCCCCAAAATTCTCAGAAACTCGATGAAAATATCAGGTCGAGTGAAGACGAAGACTTTTATTTTAGTTCTTGCCCACACTTTAAATATCGGACGAAAATCTAATTTTTCGGGCGTCGATTGAAAGTGAGGACTTTTTTTTTAAAGATCATTATGCTTTTGGGACAAAAATCGAGAATTTGGACGATCAATGAAATTGACGACCTTTTTTTTCGAGATCACAAGGTTTTTGCGCTGAAAACGGTCACGATTACGAAAGGTGCGCTTTTAGAAAAATCAGGGTTGCCAAAATTTGCTTTGGCTGGAGTGCCCTTTTTTTAATTTTGCCCCCCCCCCCGGCAAAAAACTCCAGCGCCCCTGAAACCAAATTACATTAATTTTAATGGTTGTCGTGGCGCTATTTGCAGTCTCTAACTACCTAGAGAAGAATGTGATTTGCATAACTGGCAATTTAATTATTATAATTTTTACTATTTTATCTTTATTTATTTTCCTGATTTGCAAAAAAGCATCACAAGCCCTAATAATCAGCTGTCAAGCAATCACCCTGACCTGGTCCCAAGACGCCGAGGTATTGCTGTCCCCTTGAAATTTTTTTGTATTTTTTTTAGTTTATATTTAAAGATATGACCGAAATATAAAGCTACTTTGCTATAAGTTAAAGTCCGCCGGGCAGAGGAAAACTCCGTAAAGTGTTTTTTTAAAGACACTAACAGAATGGCGCGAGTTCCAAAAGTATTAAAATTCCAATAATAAACAAATTTGAAATAATTGCAATCAGATAAATGTTATGTTATTGAGTCTGATCGAAAAATATCGAAGTAAACGCAGTTTTGATTATGACGTAACATAGCAATCATAAAAAATGCATTTTTGCTGTAATTTGAAATCTAAAGTTAATTTTTCACGAATATTTCAAAAAAATACTAAAATTATAAACTTAAAAAGATTTTTATTCCAAAATTAATAAGCCTAATTATAAAATAGTAAATTTAATAAATTGGAAAGCAAATGACGAACCCACGGAATGTTGTGCTCTGGGCAGAATTTCAAATTTATTTAATGAACCCACCGGCCCTGATTAGCCTATGGTTGACAGGGTCACAATTAAGTAGACTTACCATACGTCCCAATTTTTAGGGCTTTGTCCCGACGTTCCGCCCAGTTAACATTATGTTCTGATATTTCCAAATTTAAGTGAAGAACTTTTTTTTAGAAAACACTGGTTTTTAGGGACGAAACTTAAGAAATCCGAGATAGATTCAAAGTGAAGCCCTTTTTTTTTTTAGAAAAGACTACTTTTTAGAAACGAATCTTTTTGACGAACGTCCCGGTTTACCCCTTCGGACATATGGCCTGCCAACAATTAAGAAAGAGTTTTGGATGGCGATCGTTATTGACAAAATTGTGGTTAGATTCCTAATTCTGTTGTGTCCGTGTAAAGACATCATACGGCACTTTCTTTTGCTTAACGATCTGAATAAACAGTTTAAAAGTATCAATTTTATTTATACCAACAGCTCAACAATTTTTCACTAATTTCATGGGGATTGTTCAAAAAACATTCAACGAAGGACGAGCCGACGTCGAATTGGTCGTGGTCGATGTATGTTCGTAAATCGACGTTTTTCCGACGCAAACAATGCTGTTTAAATTGGTATATAATCAAAAAATTTGTCAAAAGACAGCTAAATTATGGTAATTACTTGAAGTTTTTTAAACAAAGATTTGCAATTTGTTATCAGTCAATCTTGTTCCAAGGTTGGCCCAACATTGCTGCGCCAATATTGCTTCAAACAGACAAAAAGTAGTATTAAATTGGCGTTTTTTATACACAGATAAAATTGCTTAATATGATAAAATTATCTAATTCTGCTTCATAGACTTGAAAAGTAGTTGTGAATCGACGTCTTTCCGCGCAAATCTTCTCATCTAACTTGGTCAACATTTGTTAAATAACAAGAATTGAGCGGAAAATTCAATATTAATTTGGTTTTCAATTTTAGCTACAGAACGATCATCTTTTTATCTGGCAGCGCTTGAAGCCACTTTTATAGAATTACTTGAACTCTCTCTTTGTCGCCAGAAAGAATTTGGCCCCAGAAAGGCCACGTAACAAATAGGGTATACAAAGAAAATTAATTTTATCGAAACGAGTAATTTCTTAGCTGGACTGGAGTCCAGTTTGATTCTTTAATTGGTTTGAGGACTCGAGCCGAGTCCGAGTCTTTTATTGTAAGGACTCGGACCGACTCGACTTGAGTTGTTACCAGGGCTGGGGAGCTACTGTAGAAGAGCACTAGCTCCGGCTCCAGCTCCGGAGCTATCAAGTACTCATTCACTAGCTCCGGTTCCAGCTCCGGAGCTATCAAGCACTTATCTACTAGCTCCGGCTCCCCAGCTCCGGCTCCGGCTCTCCAATTCTTTAGTAAACAAGTAGTTCATCATTTAGTGTTTAAATCTTTTTTGCGATAAACTATTCTGTTCGAACAAGAATCACGACTTCTGATCTTTACAATTATATTAATCAAATCTGAAAGCGAGTACCAAGAAATATAAACAAATGAAAATCAATTGTGGCGTTATCTAAACATTGAAAAGGTTAAATCGTAAATATGATGAATTGCAAACTCCGCACTGCAAATAGCTAAACTTTATCTTTTTAATGGAAAACTTTAGAAGCGCATGTGCTCGAAACAAAAAACTCCAAGAAATTTAACGCACGAGGAAATAAGCGAGAACGTTTGTAATGAAACATTATTAAGGCAATAAATAAGATTGAGTCAGCCAAATCTTCACTCTATAATTTTAAGAGATAAATTTACGACGTAACAATCATGTGAAAATTGAACCAAATAAAAAATTTAACTTATCCAATTCTCAGGGCTACATTCTGTTTAGTCATATTAAATTTTAATATTTATTTTCTCTTAATCATTGAGTGTTTAAATTAGTGAAGGGATGATGCCAATTTTTTTTTGACTCCGATGCCGATTTCAAAACATTTTTCGATTCCGAATCTTCTTAGTCAGAATTCACCTTGTTTTTTATATTAGGCTAACAATTTTTTTTTAAAAGCACCTAGTTTAATTAGTTGCATAATTCATGTAGAGTGCTTCTTCCTTAATTGTTTTAAATTGTTCACCATTAGCCATTGTAAATTAAAGATTATATGTGTATTGAAAAGTGAATCAATCGTACTCGCAGAGTGCCCAATTAAAGAATAAGAGCAATATTTTAATACAAAATTTATTTAATCACTGTTTTGAAAAAACCACAAACATCTGTTGGTTCTTTATTTAAATAGAATATTGATCCTTATTCAATTAAAAAGATTCTATTTCAAAAAAGATATTTAAATATATTATTTATACAAAATTTATTTAACTACTTTTTAAAAAACCAAAACAGTCTGTTTCATTTTATTGAATCTTCCTGTGTTTACAGGAAAAATAAAGAATAGGCTATAATTATTAGTAAACATAGTACTATGTTTTCATAACATCATTAAGAAAACATAGCACGATAAGTCAATCTTATCCGATAAATTATACGTAATTCTGCAAAACATAATTTATAAGAGATCGTTTCAAAATTTAAAATTTTTTTAACAATAGAGATATACCACAAACAGAAAGTTGTGCCAGCTGTTTAAGTTCAACTTTTTCAGCTGGGGTCAACAAGCTGTAGTGTCCTGACGAGTCCTAATAAGGACTAAGCAGGTCTGTCGGCACTTGCTTGTTGATTGACTTGACCATTCTTACTATATGTTTGTAATTGGAACTGCAGGGTTTTGCTTGTCTTAACCCGTATCCGTGTTAGCTAACTCGATGTGGTTAGCATATCGGAACCGCCGCCAGTATGCCCTTGCGGCTTAGCGGTGTCTTTTGCAGTTGCGCTGGTGGAACATTGTTTTCATTGTAATAGAGATATTATTTAAGCTTTTTAAATTTTATGCTTCCAAAATATGTAGTTTGTTAAACTACAAAAATAATTCAAAACTGTCGAAAACTAAAACAGGTCCAAACTTGCAAATAGTGGTGGTATATTTATTGTAGGATACATAGACTTAGAAAATTATTTTAAAAAATTATTCTAAATAAAAAATCTCAGTTAAATACCATTCGGCTCTATAAGCTTTTTTTTATTCAATTTTTTCAGATAACTATAAATAAAAACAGCTAATTAAACAGCTGATGAAGGACAGGTTTTATTCTTTTTATTCCTTTTAATATCTTTTAATACCCAGCCATCGGTGGCACATTTCTGTGTCTCTTGATGCCGGTCCCAAGCCCGGATAAATGGGGAGGGTTGCGGCAGGAAGGGCATCCGGCGTAAAACTTTTGCCAGATTTGTACAAATGCGTAATCATTGTAAATCCATACCGGATCGGTCGCGGCCCGGGTTACCAACGACCGCCTCAGGTGTCGCACAGCAGGGCACCTGCGGAAATTATGCTACTGCTAAACATTGTGAAAATAAGAGCAGAAAGAGAGGAGGAAGGCGAGTAAAGAAGCAGCAAGAAGCATGGAAAGGAAGATGCTCACTCATAAGGGTGGGTACTTTAAATATTGGAACGATGACTGGAAGGGGAAGAGAGCTGGCAGATATGATGGAGCGAAGGAATGTAGACATATTGTGCCTACAAGAAACTAAGTGGAAAGGTAGTAAAGCAAGGAACATTGGAGGTGGATGTAAAATATTTTACAGTGGAGCTGATGGAAGAAAAAATGGGATAGGGATAGTGCTGAGGGAGGAGCTGGCTGAAAGTGTCCTGGAGGTGAAGAGGGTGTCGGACAGACTGATGGCCATGAAGCTGGAGGTAAAAGGGTCCATCCTAAATATAGTAAGTGCATATGCTCCACAGGTTAACTACAGCATGGAGGAGAAAAATGATTTTTGGGAAGACCTGGATGGATTGATAGAAAGTATATCAACAGAAGAGAGGATAGTTCTTGGTGCAGACATTAATGGACATGTGGGCGAAGGAAACATCGGGGATGAGGAAATAATGGGGAGGTACGGTGCTGGAACAAGAAATAAGGAAGGATCAATGGTTGTGGATTTTGGGAAAAGGATGGATTTGGCAATTGTCAATACTTATTTCAAGAACAAAGATGAACACAGGGTGACGTATAAGAGTGGAGGAAAAAGTACCCAAGTAGATTATGTGATATGCAGAAGGAGGAACCTGAAAGAAATGTGTGATTGTAAGGTAATATTGAATGAGTGTGTCGCAAAGCAGCACCGCATGGTGGTATGCAAAATGGTTCTTATGGTGAAAAAGAAAAAAGCAGAGAAAGTAAAGCCAAAGATACGATGGTGGAAACTAAAAGAGACAAGCTATCAAGAAGCATTTAGACAAGAGGTGACCAGGATTTTGGGAGGCAAGGATGGGTTACCTGATGAGTGGGACAAAACGGCAGAAATGCTAAGAAAAACAGCTGAAACTGTACTGGGAGTGACATTTGGGAAACGAAAAGGAGACAAGGAGACATGGTGGTGGAATGAGGAAGTTCAAAAAAGCATAAAAGAAAAGAAAGAGGCAAAGAAAGCATGGGACAGAACAAGAAATGAAAATACTAAAAAGATCTACAAAGAAAAGAAGAGTAAGGCAAAGAAGGCAGTTGCAATGGCAAAGGGACGTGTGTATGACAATTTGTATGCTAGATTGGAAACAAAAGAAGGTGAAAAAGAGTTGTACAGATTGGCTAGGCAGAGAGACAGAGCAGGGAAAGATATACAGCACGTGAGGGTTATAAAGGATGAAAATGGTAATGTTATGGTAAATTCAGAAGCAGTATTAAAGAGATGGAAGGAGTACTTTGAGAAACTGATGAATGAGGAAAATAACAGAGACCCTAGGACAGAGGAAGCAGAAGTGGTTAATGAAGAGGTAAATTGTGTCAGTAGAGAAGAAGTAAAGAACGCACTAAGAAGGATGAAAAAAGGTAAAGCAGTTGGACCAGATGAGTTGCCAGTAGAAGTTTGGAAGTGTATGGGAAAGATGGGAATAGAGTTTTTGACCAGACTGTTCAACAGACTATTAATGGGTGAACGGATGCCAGAAGAATGGAGAAGGAGTGTGCTTATCCCAATCTATAAAAACAAAGGGGACGCACAGTGCTGTGGAAACTACAGAGGAATAAAGCTAATGAGCCACACAATGAAAGTATGGGAAAGAATTATTGAAACCAGGTTAAGAGATAGAGTGGAGATCAGCAAACAGCAATATGGATTTATGCCAGGAAAGGGAACCACCGATGCCATGTTTGGTTTAAGAATGTTAATGGAAAAATACAGGGAAGGTCAAAAAGAGCTTCATTGTGTATTCGTGGACCTAGAGAAGGCTTACGAAAGAGTTCCAAGGGAAGAGCTGTGGTACTGCATGAGAAAATCCGGAATAGTGGAAAAGTATGTGCGACTAGTACAGGATATGTATGAGGGAAGCGAAACAGTGGTGAGGTGTGCAGTAGGAACTACAGAAAGTTTCAAGGTCAAGGTTGGACTGCACCAGGGATCAGCGTTAAGTCCATTCCTGTTTGCAGTGATAATGGACAGGCTAACGGATGAAGTAAGGAGAGAACCACCGTGGACGATGCTATTTGCTGATGATATTGTGATTTGCGAAGAGACCAGGGAAGAAGTGGAGTGGAGATTAGAATCCTGGAAGTATGCATTGGAAAGAAGAGGGATGAAAGTCAGTAGGTCAAAGACTGAATATCTTTGCATAAATGGAGGAAATGACAACGAAACAGTAAAGATGGAGGATACAAAAGTGCCAAGAGTAAAGAAATTTAAGTATTTGGGATTAATGGTGCAAGAAAGTGGTGGTTGTGAGAGGGAGATAAAGAAGAGAGTGCAGGCAGGATGGAATGGATGGAGAAGAGTATCAGGAGTAATCTGCGACAAGAGGTTACCAGCTAGAGTAAAAGGAAAAGTGTACAGTTCAGTGGTAAGACCAGCAATGGCGTATGGGCTTGAGACAGTGGCAGTCACAAAGAAACAAGTAGAAGAGATGGAAGTCGCAGAGATGAAAATGCTGAGGTTTGCTATGGGAGTGACGAGAAAAGACAAGATTAGAAACGAGCACATCAGGAGTACTGTTAAGGTAGAACGGTTAGGAATGAAGATGAGGGAGAGCAGGCTGAGGTGGTATGGACATGTCATGAGGAGAGACCAAGAGTATGGAAGAAAGATGATGGAAATGGAGTTACCAGGAAAGAGGAGAAGAGGGAGACCAAAGAGAAGGTTTTTAGATGTGGTAAAAGAAGATATGAAGGAAGTTGGTGTGAAGGAGATGGACATTGAAGACAGAAAGATGTGGAGAATGATGATACGCTGTGGCCACCCCTGACTAAAGGGAAAGGCCGAAAGGAGAAGAAGAAGAAGAATTCTTTTTATATCTTTTAATACCAAAAATTTTTTACGTTCAATCGTCATCTGTTTCTTTTTTATTTATATTTATTTGTAGTAGTTGAACAAAGGAAAGTTTATAGAGCTGAGTACTATTTAGCTGAGATTTTTATTAAGAATAATTTGTTAAACTAATCAAGAAAATAATGCAATTCCTATGATGTCATATAAGAAAAAATGACTCAGGTTATGCATTCATATTAAGATGACCTGACTTTCCTTCTCTTACCTTAATATGAATAAAAAAAACTGATTTTATTGGATGAAATAGGCTATTGAGATTTTTTAAAATAGAGTTTAAATAAATTTTGTACAAAATTGCTCTGATCTTTTCTTTGAGCACTTTGCAATGAAGTTCGATTCACTCTTGCTCTCTCTCTCTCTCTCTTCTCATTCGTCTATGCACAAATGGGGTCTCACTCCTTCACCGAATTGCGAGTGTGGCGCCTCTGAGCAAACCGCAGACCATGTTCTAACAGCGTGCCCTATACATCGGGCACCACATGGAGCACGAGATCTGACGGTTTTGGATGACCAAACTCGATGCTGGCTTAATAGTACCACTGCCAGCATCTGATTCAGGCAGTGCAGCAGTCTGGAGTAGTAAAAGGATAAACCCTCGGCCCCAGTCCTGTTTGCGTCTGACCTGGAGCGGATGCCCTTCAAACGACGACGACGTCTTTCTCTCTACATACTATATGTATATATATATATATATATATATATATATATATATATTGTAATATTATATGAAACTTAAGCAATATATATAAATTAGGAAAAAATTAATCGACGTGTTTTTGTAGAGCGCTTAATGAAAGTCGGAACAAATACATTGATTTTTCATTTATTACAAAACAACCCAACAGCCTGTTTCATCTATTTCTTAATTTCTTAATCAAATAAAATAAGCTGTAGAGATGTTTTTGCTTAATAAATGAAAAGAAAGATATCTATATAACACAAAATTTATTTTTATGTTAATGTTTAAAAATCCATAACAATCAATTTCATTTTATGAAGTTGATCCTATGAACCATTACTGGAGCCGGAGCTATTAAAATTTTTGTGGCTCGGCTCCGGCTCCGCTGAAATATTTAAAAAGGCTCCGGCTCCAGCTCCGGCTCCTCCAAAATTGGCTGGCTCCATGGCTCCGCGCTCCGGCTCCGGCTCCCCAGCCCTGGTTGTTACTACAAAAAACGAGTCGACTCCTTTCAAAATTTTGAAGAATGGACTCGAGTCATTACAACTCTGCTACATCCACTTTGCCGACACGAAAATATGTCACTTGCTATCATTGACTGGGCTTCTATATATGACTTGCAAACTACATTTTTTTCATGATGTATACGAAACGGTTCATTTATGTTTGTCATTTAGTCCACCGATATAATATATTACGTAGGCTAAAAACTTTTTTTTTGTAATCGCCAAAAGCAATTGTATGCTATCGTGTTAGTTTTACAACGTCACGGGGGCCCAGATGGTAGGTGCTTTCACGCAGCCTGGGCCGTGAGTAAGTCTGTTCATTGATTTTAAAATGACAGACCGAAACCGAACCTACCAAAACGGAAGGGTATCCACCCATTTCGATGTTCAGTGTGGGTCTGCTAATCGGCAAACGTCCTTTTCAGGACGGGGCAATGCTAGGATAAAACTGCCCTTCTCAGGGCACATTGCCAACAAATTCCGAAGACCCACTATTCTTCAGCTGAACATCGAAGGCCTCACTGCAAGCAAGATGAACGTTCTTCATCATCTCGCTATGCAGTCTGAGGCACTCGTCATCCTATTGCAGGAGACCCACTGCACTGATGCAGAGAAGTTGGTACTACCAAACTACCAACTAGCTGGGTCTTCTTTAAGCAGGAAGCATGGTCTTGCCACGTTTGTCCACGAGCGACTGAGATACACGCTTTTGGACCAATCTCCACCGACATCGGAGATCGAGTGGTTGTGTGTGGACGTTGATGGCTATAAAATAGTCAACGTCTACAAACCACCGCCAACGCGATTGCGAACCCTGGATCTTCCAGTGTTTCCTCAACCCTGTCTGTACGCTGGCGATTTTAACTGTCGTCATGCTGACTGGGGTTACGACGACAACAGTCCGGACGGTGAGTGCTTGGCTGGATGGGCAAGTGTTAATTGTCTTGCCCTCCTATATAATGCTAAGGACGATGCCAGTTTTTATTCCGGCCGCTGGAACACTGGTACCAATCCTGATCTAGCTTTCGCCAGCGTAGGTCCAAACAGTCGCTTACCGGATAGACGTGTCCTTGAGAAGTTCCCCAGGTCACAACATCGACCTTCGCTTATTACACCACCAAGCTTTGCTATGGCAGTGCCAAGCATGCCTGTTAAGCGATGGAACTTCCGCAACGCCAAATGGAGTCACTACGTTGCTTTGACGAATAAATTCGCAAAGACTTTGTTGCCGCCTGATACACTTGATGTGGATGCGGCTTACCAGGACTTCTGTAACACCATTAAGAAAGCAGCCAAAAAGACTATCCCACGCGGGTATCGAAATATCTACATTCTGTGTTGGGATGCAGAGTGTGAATCCCTCTATAAAACCTTTTTGCAGTCTCCTCAGGGAGACGACTCAAGTTTGGCTGCTACAGCTCTGCTTGCCAAGCTTGACAGAAAGCGGAGGGATCGATGGTTCGAAGCAGTTC
Source organism: Diplosoma virens (assembly GCA_963680785.1). NCBI lineage: Eukaryota > Metazoa > Chordata > Ascidiacea > Aplousobranchia > Didemnidae > Diplosoma > Diplosoma virens. The sequence goes on from OY796887.1 coordinate 28,491,730, forward strand.
GGAGCATTGACTTCTCACACTCTAGTCGAAAAGCGTGGAGTATTTTGAACAACCTTACTGGTAGGTCACGACACTCTCCTCGTCACTGTCCCATTTCAGCCGATGCTATTGCATCTCAGTTGGTTAGAAATTGGAAATACGAGGCTGTTGATCGCAAGTCATCTCGACTTGTCTTTCAAGAAGTGTCTGACCTTTGGAGGGCCACAACACCAGACGCAGTAAATATCTCTGACAATTTCTCACAGAGAGAATTTGCTGCTGCCCTCCAACATTTAAAACCAGGTAAAGCTCCGGGACCTGATTCCATCTGCCCCGAGCTTATACTCCATGCCGGAGCTGCTTTGAAGTCCTGGTTACGTGACTTCATTTCTTCCTGTTCGCGCCGACTCAAAATTCCCAAGATCTGGAGAAGAGCGCTTGTGGTCGCGATCCCAAAACCCGGAAAGCCCGTGGGGGACCCAAAGAGTTATCGATCAATATCTCTGCTCTGTGTCCCCTACAAGATCCTCGAGAGGCTTATCTACGCCCGCGTTGAACCATTAATCGATCCTCTGCTCCCTAAAGAGCAGGCTGGGTTCCGACGCGGGAAGTCAACCGTAGATCAAGTTGTTCTGCTAACCCAGAACATCGAGGATTCTTTTGAGGCTAAAAAGAAGGCCGGTGCCGTATTTATCGATCTGACAGCTGCTTATGACACTGTCTGGCACCGTGGCCTTACCTGCAAGCTGCTGAGACTACTTCCGGATAAGCACATGGTCAAAATGATCATGGAGCTTGTCCAAAATCGAAGTTTCACCCTTACCACCGGTGACAGCAAGCAAAGCAGGCTACGCCGTCTTAAAAACGGCGTTCCTCAGGGATCGGTCTTGGCTCCTTTCCTATTTAACATCTATACGTACGATCTTCCTTCCATGATTTCCAGAAAGTTTGCTTATGCTGATGATCTAGCATTGTTGCATTCTTCTGGAAACTGGAAGGACTTGGAGGGGACCTTAAGCCAAGACATGTCCACACTGTCAGCGTATCTCCAAACTTGGAGGTTGAAGCTCAGTCACACTAAGACGGTGACGACAGCCTTTCATTTAAACAACCGAGAGGCCAAACGTGAGCTAAAGGTCTACAGCAACGGTGGACTTTTACCGTTCTGTCCAACCCCTACTTACCTTGGGGTAAAACTGGACAGACCGCTCACGTTTCGTCACCATTTAGTGGCATTGCGCAAAAAACTATCCTCGCGCGTCACACTGCTGAGGCGACTCGTGGGCTCGGGATGGGGTGCTGGTGTTAAAACACTACGCATAGCCACCTTATCTTTAGTCTACTCAACAGCTGAGTACTGTGCGCCAGTCTGGTGTCGCAGTGCTCACACTCGCCTCATTGACAGTGTCTTGAATGACGCCTTGCACATAGTTACTGGATGCCTTCGTCCCACTCCAACGGACCACCTACCTATACTCTCAGGCATCCAGCCAGCTGAGCTTCGCCGACTGGGAGCGACACTCTCCTTGGCTTACCGTGGATCTCTGGACCCCGATCATATTTTGCATGGTCTGTTAAGTGGGTCCTCAGATACTGGCCAATTGAGACTAAGATCCAGACGCCCGTTTGTGCCAGCTGCGCGGAATCTCTTGGACAACCTTGCCAGACTTGGCATCCGCGCCTCTGAATGGACAAATCTTAAATGGAAAACGGAGTACTGTGAAGGTGCTTCCAGGCTCCGTGCTTTTGTGCCCCGGACCGGTGCCAGGCCTGTTGGGATGGGCTTACCCCGATCAGCTTGGGTTAAGCTCAACCGCCTGCGTACTGGTGTTGGGCGATTCCATTCGTCCATGCACAAATGGGGTCTCGTTCCTTCACCGAATTGCGAGTGTGGCGCCTCTGAGCAAACCGCAGACCATGTACTAACAGCGTGCCCTATACATCGGGCACCACATGGAGCACGAGGTCTGACGGTTTTGGATGACCAAACTCGATGCTGGCTTAATGACATCACTGCCAGCGTCTGATCCGGGCAGTGCAGCAGTCTGGGGTAGTAAAAGGATAAACCCTCGGCCCCAGTCCTGTTTGTGTCTGGCCTGGAGTGGATACCTCTTCAAACGACGACGACGCAACGTCACGGGTATGTTTTTTGCATTGTTTTATAACTTAGTGCAGGTTTTTATACGTTGCTTATCAGTTATTCTTCAAGTTTTTAGGTAATTAGATATATACATGATTAGAAAATGGGTTTTTACACACATATTGTAATACCCTAATTGTTTGTACAAATTTAAAAGCTGTTTCACAAGATCGTGAAAGTTAAGCGCAATAAAATTCCCCACAAAGTTTTAGAAAATATTTGTAAAGGACCGCAAAGCTTTATTTCAGGGTTGTCATGGTAAGTGAAAAATAAAAAATTGTCCTACATTAAATGTCGTATCGGAGGGCCATAAAAATTTTTTCCCCCACTTTTTAATATCAAGTGCAGGAAATTTTTCACACAAACGGGCAAAGCGGTCATTCTCCCTATCAACAGCTCTTACAAACTAGCTGTTTCATCAATTTCAATTTCATATAACACTTTGAAAACAGAGAGAGTGAATGTGTGACAGTCAGACAGTCGAATTGAAAGATATAAGAGACACATAAACTTGGTAGATCTTTCTCTCTCTCTCTCTCTGGTCCTATTTGAACACCGACCGTGAGGGTATGGAGCCAGCTAAACTTCTCTCGCACAGAAGAGGTTACCCGACACAGTTTATATCAATATTGTAATTTAATAATGTTATCGTAACTGGTCCGGCGGGGTTTTAGACTAATACTTCACAGTCTGAAACAAGTACAATATAAGATTAAAATATAAAGTTAATTTAGCAAATAGAACATCGGTTATTATCTTCCAAATTAATAGATTAGAATTGATACATAAAGAACACAAGTATATTTCAGCTAGCACCTCGCCATGTGCTTAATTCAGTTAAGACAAAGAAGAATTACGCCACCGTATTGCCAACAAAAAAAAGATAGGTGATAAATTAAAAGTTTAAGGGCGAAATAACACGTAATCGACAACACACTTATTAGGATACTTCAAAGAGAAAGTAGGATATTGTTTCATCAGCCTCATATCACTCTGTCTTAGGCCATCTTTCCTAGTCCAATCCTATTCACGAGTCCTGTTGCCTCACTGAGTACGAGTTAATCAGCAAATGATAAAATAAAGTTATATGCTATTTTAAAACAGAAAAATATTGGTAAAACGCAGATCAATAAGCAACTTACTTCTATGGCCAAGGCAGTTTAACAACTGATAAAGCATTTCGTCATTTAAAAGCACCACCAGTGATAGCAATAAGTGCTTTCAATTTAAAAAAAGTGTGAGTTAACTTTTGAAACATTTGGTACGATTTTTTAACATCTTGTAAAAAACCGCAAAATATACCGTGTCTAGCGGCTAATCCTGACTAGCTGGACAAAAGTTGATGCGATTTTGAACTCAGCGCTCCCAAAAACGGCCGATTCCATTGCAAGTTTTAAATCACCAAAATCCAGCAGGCCTCTCCGGTATAATTCAGAAAGCAAGCAAAAATTCATCTCTATAAGCTTTTTGTCCGACACTCGTTACAAAATAAACATCTGACATTTGACATTTATTTCCTGACGAGTGTCGGACGAAAAGCATAGAGATGAGTTTTTTGGTTTTTTGTATTCAAATTCTAAATCACAAACCACAGTTGTAAAGAGTCCAACATTTAAAGAACTCGAATCAATTCAAACCCATGTGACCAATAGCGTATTTAGGAGGCAGTGGATCTGTGAACAGTAAATTACTAAAACGAGAAATCATAAACAGATTCAAAGTGAAGACCTTTTTTTAGAGATTATTATGTTTTTGTGACCAAAAATCGACAAAACCGAGATATATTCAAAGTGAAGAATTTTTTTCTTTTAGTTACCACTTGAAAAAAATTTTCCACAAAGCATATTTGATTGTGGTTGTATGCAGTAATGGCTTTAATAGGGTGCGAGTAGTGCAATCGCACCCCGCCCCCCTAAAATAAATCAAAAAGTGGCCCACCCCTACACAAGAAATCGCTCTATTTTTACAAAGGAGCATTAGGACGTCGATGTCAGGTCAAAAAAAGAGAAGCAATTCCTCCGTATCGATGACATTTTACACAATCTATACTACTACAATTTGAAGTGAAACTCGAAGTGACATTATACAGTGCTACTTCAAAATTAGACCTTTTCTTTTTTTGAGAACACCATAATTTTTGGAGGAAAATTGTTTAGGGGCCTGAGATGGATTGAAAATGAAGACCTTTTTTTATGACTTACCTTTCATATGCTAAAACCTAGTGTTAAGTTGACCTTGACTTTATCCAATTTGATTCTAATCGAACAAGAATCACGACTTCTGATTTAATTAATTTCGTATATTAACCAAGGCAGCGATCAAGAATATAGTTAATCAAATAAACCAAGAAAATATAAAAATAAAATAATAATTAAAATCAATTCTGGCGTTATCTAAAACATTGAAAAAGGTTAAAAATCGTAGCTAATTTTTTGTACACTCCGTACTGACAAACAACTAAACCTTATCTACTTAAAAGAAAGCCTTTGAAGCACATTTGCGCGAAACAGACTCCCTGGAGATTTTGACGTACGAGGTAATTCACGGAACGTTTATGACGAAACACAAAGGCAACAAAAAAGATTGACTCAGCCAAATCTTCGCTGTACGATTCTTTGCGATAAATTTATGACGAACATTTAAGCGAACAAAATTTTAGATTATCCAATTCTCACTGCTACACCTGGTTCAGCTACCTTTTTTTTAGGACACAAAATGTGGCCCCCTTACTTTTCTTGCACCGGGCCCCCCTTTTTGTAAGGCCATCACTGGTTGTATGCCCCCGGCCCCTCAAAAATTCTTGTACGCCACTGCTTGTGACCCGTAATTCAAGTCAAGTCCGAGTCGCTAGTAGTGAGGACTCGACTCGAGTCGAGTATTTTAAAAATTTTTTAGGGAGGACTCGAATGTTTAAAAAACTGGACTCGAGTCATTTCAATCTGCACCATAATGTTATATAGCTTAGCCCAAAATATCCTTATTCGTAATAACTCAAATACAATCCCAATAAATCAAAAACAAACATATAAAAGACAACAATTAAAAAAAGCAGCCATAATGGATTCAGCATTTATTAAAAAAACATTAAAAAATTATTATTTAAAGACGAACGTTTTCGGCTTGCTTCAGCCCTCATCAAGTTTCTACAATTTTAGTAGTATTAATTAACTTTAAATTTACACACACACATAAAAAATTAACAACAGCAAAAAACAATGTACTGTATATTTTTTAAAAAAGGCTGTACTTTTGACTAACAGGCTAAATTTTAAATCAAAACGAGAGAGAAACTAAATTGATACAAATTAAATTTCAGATTATGATGTCGTTGAAGAAAAAAAGGAAAAATATTACAATCAAAATTTATTCAATAAATATGAAGCTCCGTTTGCGAACATTTGTGGATTTAATTTTGGACTTAACTTTTTTATGAGTAGAGCTTCATGAATCCTGGAACAAAATTCTGATTTGCATTTACGTATTATTACAAAATTGTTTTCATCAAACCGATTATTAGAACACATTTCGCACGACAAAATATGATCTTTAACTGCACTATCCTGTAGACTTTTGAAATTCAGATGCTCCCGGACTCTAGTGATCAAATGTCTGGAGGACATACCGATGTATGTCTTGTTCGTATCGCACGAACACGAGAATTCATAGACAACATTTGAGCAAAGAGCCACCGGAGTTTTGGATTTTAACTGAAAATAATTGACTACTTTAAAAGTTTTATAGATAGGATTTTTTTTTAAATTGTACTTGTTTTTTATTAATGCAGAAAGACGATTTGCAAAGTGATGTGATTCCTTACCCAAATATGGTATACAAAAACTATTTTCAAAGCTAATGTTTTGAGAAAATTTGTTAGAAGATTGAAAGCTCGCAAGAATTTTATCAAAAAACGATGAAGGATAACCATTATTCAAAAACATCTTTTTTAACTTACTAACTTCTTTATCAAACAAAAAATCGGAGGAACAAATACGCTTGGCTCGATTTAAAAAACATAGAATTAATCCAGACTTCCATTTAGTGGGACACAGAGCGTTAAAATTCAAAATTAGATTGGTGTTTGTAGGTTTTCTGCATACCCATGTATCAATCCCTGTTTCATTGAGCCTAATTTCAACGTCAAGAAATGGTATGGTGTCAGAAGGGAGCTCCACTGTGAATTTAATATTATTATGTTGAGAATTAAGCAAATCGAGAAATTTAGTGCAGTGATCAGAATTATCAAATACAGCAAATATGTCATCAACGTATCTAGAATACAATTTTGGATGAAAGTCTAATTGTTTCCCTAATAACTTATTTTCTATGTGGGCAAGAGAAAAATTGGCTAAAGTCGGAGCCAGTGGAGAACCCATACTGACACCATCATGTTGTTGATATAATTTGTCTTTATATAAAAACATTCCTTGGTTGGCCAAACGCACCAGTTTTATAAATACTTCTTTTTTCATTAAAGTTAGATTGTCTTTAATCTGGTTATCTTTTGAGTAGAGGTAGTCAGCAATTATATTAATGGTTTCATCCAGAGGAATATTTGTGAACAGAGATTGTACGTCAAAGCTAACAAGTTTGTGATCCGCTTTAAATTGGAAGTTATTTAATTCATCAAGAAAGTGATCAGTAGAATGTAACATGTATGAATCTAATATGTAACTTTTGATTATTGAATCAAGAAATTTGGCAAGTTGATATTCTGGGGTGCCAATCATTGATATCACTGATCTTGCTGGGTTATTATTTTTGTGGATTTTGATGAGACCGTACATTTTTCCTGGACTACTGCCTTTCGGAATGAGGTTTTTTACTCTTTCACTTCCATATGATTTTAGATATTTGTTGACATAATAATTAATGGATTTTTCTTTTTTAATTATCGGATGAACTTTGGTGTCTTGATTAATTTCATGAAATTTTGAGCTATCATTGATTATGCAATCCAGTTCTGCGTAGTAGTTATGGCTGTCCAAAATGACTACCCCTTTCCCTTTATCGAATTTACAAACTTTAATTCTGGAGTTATCGCCCAGTTTTTTTAAGGTATTATGAAGAGCTGCGTTTTTGGGGTGAGCACAAATTCTCTTACCGGCATTAGCGAATTTTTTGAACATAAATTTGACTTCGTCTTTAAAGTTGTCGTCAGTAAGTTTATTCTCCTTGTTGATAAAATAAAACAGTTTTTCTATCTGTGCTTTGATATCATCTGTTCGTAGTTTTTTTGGTAAAATATGGTTATCAAAACCAAACCGTAGAGCGTCTTCTTCTTCAATTGTAAATTTTTACTACTTAAATTTTTTACACAATCCGGAGATTTACGGCGTTCTCTTGTGGCGAGCTATTCTATTTGTGATGTTTTATATTGGCAACATAACATTGCCACGCAACGTGACTACGCTATGCGAACATGTGCTTTATTCGAAATATAACGAGTTGAGAAGCAGACGCGTGTTGGTTGTTATAAACTATAAGTTGAGATTAGTTAAGGTTAAATAAAAGTTAAACGAGACAAGAACACTATATTGGTGACCCCGTTATATTGAATACGTTGGCTTTCACCAGCGCGTTATCAACCTTAGCCTAGACAATAAGTACCGGTAACTAAGCTTAGTCATGTCTCTGGAAAACGAAACGCTTCAAAAATTAGCTGAAGCGATTTTAAATCTCAACGCTACTACGACAACAGCTACCGTGCCTCAGGCACCCGAAGTACAGGCAGTTTCAGTGAAGCTACCAGAGTTTTGGCCAGATGACCCAGAAGTATGGTTTATCCGCGTCGAGGCACAGCTGAGATCAAGGGCTATTACACAAGATCAGACAAGGTTTGATTATGTAGTTGCGGCGCTAGATAACCGGGCAATTGTTGAGATTAAGGCTGTGTTGACTAATCCCCCACAACAAGACAAATACAACACAATTAAAAAGGCACTGCTGTCAGCATTTGGAAAAACACAAGCACAAAAAGATGCTAAGCTACTGAATATTTCGGGATTAGGTGATAGGAAACCTACAGCGCTGCTGCGACACCTAGAATCTCTCAATAATGATGCTGCCACTTTACGACGAGCGTTTTTCTTAGCTCAGCTCCCAACTCAAGTACGTGCCATTTTAGCATTAAAAAAAATTGACGATATTAGTGAGCTAGCTAATGCGGCTGATAGGATTATGGAGGCTAGTCAACTTACCCCTACAAGTTCGACGGCGGCTGCTGTTCATACACCAAAACTTAAAAGCCAAGCTGTGACTTCCAAGCTGCAAAGGCCAGTTTCAAGCACCCAGTTTATTTGCTTTTACCATCAACGATTTGGAACAGAGGCTCGTAACTGTCGTCCCAGATGCAAATTTGCGCAACTACTGGACCCATCGTCTTCCCACAACAGCAATCTTGCAACCCAGGGAAACGTAAAGGCCGGTCGTCGATAACTACGGCGGCCGGCGACTTTGGATCAAACACCCTGTCAGTGTGGGATAGACACACTGGTACCTCCTTTTTAGTTGACACTGGAGCTGATGTCAGTGTCTTTCCAGCAACTGCAGCTGACAAACATACCCGGGCTCCTTCTGGCACTCTCACAGCAGCCAATGGATCCAAGATCAAAACATGGGGACAACGAACCCTCACCTTTAATCTTGGCAAGGGACGCACTTACCAACAAGACTTTTATGTAGCAGATGTTACACGCCCTATTCTTGGTGCAAATTTTTCTATCGCTCATAATGTCGCAATCGATCTTCGTGGCCGCCGCCTTATCGATTTTAATCATGGAGACACCTTCTCCACAATGTCAGAGCCGAATGCCAACATTCTTTCAGGTTTATCATTAGCTCCCTCAAACAGCTTTGAAAAACTCTTGCAAAAATTTCCAGACATACAGACACCCCATTTTGAACCACAGATGAACAAACATGGAGTTGAACATTATATCATTACTGAATCTCCACCCACTCATTCACGACCTCGTCGTCTTCCGGCCGATAAACTGTCAGTAGCTAAGGATGAATTCCAGAAACTGGAGCAAGCTGGAATTGTTCGTCGTTCCAACTCGCCTTGGTCATCTCCCCTACACATCGTGCCCAAAGCATCTGGAGGTTGGAGGCCATGTGGCGACTACCGACAGCTCAATGCCGCTACAGTAGATGACAGGTACCCCTTACCCCACATTCAGGATTTCAACAGTCAGTTAGCGGGCTCCAAAATTTTTTCTAAAATAGATCTTGTCCGAGGATACTACCAAATCCCTATGGCAACTGACTCCATCCCTAAAACCGCAATTGCAACCCCTTTCGGACCGTGGGAGTTTCTTCGAATGCCATTTGGTCTGAAAAATGCAGCTCAGACCTTTCAACGGCTAATGGACGGAATTTTTCAACAACTCCCATTTGTCTTTGTATATCTAGATGATATTCTTGTGACCAGCAAATCAAAAACTCAACATCTCACACACTTAGAACAAGTATTCCAACTACTTTCCAATAATGGTTTAGTGATCAACAAGACAAAATACCTTTTCGGAGTAACGGAACTTGAATATCTTGGTCATTTGGTAACTACCAGTGGCATTCTTCCTTTAAACAGCCGAATTGACACCATACGAGACTTTCCAACTCCAGAAAATCGCCCTACTCTTCAGCGCTTTTTGGGCATGATTAACTATTATCACCGTTTTTTGCCTGACATTGCACCCAAACTTGCACCGTTACACGCAGCCTCAGCAGGACGTGGCAAAGCCATCACCTGGACACCAGAGTGCCAAACAGCATTCGAAAAAGCTAAATCGGCACTAGCACAAGCCACTTTACTTCATCATCCCAAACCCGATGCAGCTACAAGCATCACAGTGGATGCTTCAGATGTGGCTATAGGTGCGCAGTTAGAACAATTGCAGCAAGGCAAGTGGGTTCCACTTGCATTTTACTCGAGAAAACTTTCTTCTGCTGAAAAAAACTATAGCGCCTTTGATCGTGAGCTACTTGCTGCATATAGTGCAATTCGGCACTTTCGACATTTTGTTGAGGCTAAACCATTTACCATCTATACCGATCACAAGCCATTGGTATTCGCACTTACAAACACCGCAGAACGTTCCCCACGGCAAGCTCGCCACTTGTCTTTTATTGCTGAATTCTCAACTGATATTCAGTATATCAAAGGCAAACACAACAAAGTGGCAGATACTCTATCTCGTATTAATGCTGCTACGCTACCATTAATCGACTTTAGGCAACTGGCTGCTGATCAGCTGTCATCAGCTGAAATAGAAGCATATAGAACTGCTATTTCAAGCCTTAAACTCCAAGACGTGAAGTATCATGATGTAACGCTTTTGTGTGATGTCTCCCTTGGCAAACCCCGACCTATCCTTCCCCAAGAATGGACTTTTCGAATATTCAATGCAATTCATGGATTATCACATAGTGGGCCCAAACCAACCCAGAGAGCCATCGCTGAGAGATTTGTTTGGCATGGACTTAAAAAAGACATTAAACGCTGGTGTAAAGCTTGCCACAACTGCCAGTCAGCCAAAATACACAAACATACAAAAGCTCCCTTGGTCCAACGCAATACTCCCAATGGTCGCTTTCGCAGCCTTCATATTGACTTAGTGGGCCCGCTTTCCCCCAGTGAAGGGATGAATTATTTGCTGACTGTTATTGACCGTTTCACTCGTTGGCCAGAAGCAATCCCAATACCAGACTCTAAAACTTCCACTTGTGTCAAAGCTCTCATCCGACACTGGATTTCTCGCTTTGGTGTTCCAGAAGACATTAAGACCGACCGCGGGCCTCAATTCACTTCTTCTCTATGGTCAGAACTTGGAAAACTCTTAGGACTCAAGCTACACAATACAACTGCTTATCATCCCCAGGCCAACGGCATGGTAGAGAGACTACATAGGCAACTAAAGACTGCACTCAAAGCACGAACAACTGACCCTTACTGGATGGATCATCTTCCATTTGTACTTCTTGGCTTGCGGGTAGCATGACGAGAAAACCCAAATTGTTCACCGGCAGAGTTGGTATATGGATCAAGTTTGAGAATACCTGGTGAATTCATCGACACTCAAAACAACCGACAATGCGAACCTACCTCTCAGTTTTTGCGAGACTTACAGCATGCCATGCATTCTGCTATACCACCACCAACCATGTATCACACGACACCACAACAACATCTTCCACCCAATTTGGCACAATCTGAATATGTTTATGTGCGTGTAGACAGTCATCGATCACCATTACAACGCCCTTATGAAGGACCATTTTGCATAATTGCCACATCGGACAAATATTTTACGTTGGACATTAACGGACGATCAGACAAAGTTTCAGTAGACCGTCTCAAGCCAGCATACATCTTGCCCAATCCGAACAACGCTAACAATTCTGCCATACCACAGACTCCTCCCGAACGATACACACAAGACGAGATGTTACGTACACGCAGTGGCCGAATGGTAGGACCACCGCCACATTTAGCAACAGACTATGTTACAACAATCACATCACCGGAGATGATGCATTGCTGGGGGGAGCATTGTGGCGAGCTATTCTATTTGTGATGTTTTATATTGGCAACATAACATTGCCACGCAACGTGACTACGCTATGCGAACATGTGCTTTATTCGAAATATAACGAGTTGAGAAGCAGACGCGTGTTGGTTGTTATAAACTATAAGTTGAGATTAGTTAAGGTTAAATAAAAGTTAAACGAGACAAGAAAACTATACTCTTAACCAAAGGCGAATCAGTTTTTTCCTGTGAGTGACCAAAATGTTCTTGGCAGTAACTTGAAATTTTTCTGTAAGCATTGAGATTAAGCTTAATTTTTCTATGGTGCTTAGATTTTGCAGGATAACTTTTTTGGTGATATAACTACTTTCTGCTCGCCCAAGATCTTTCTTAATTTCTTTTAACTTTTTATGAACGATTACACGATACAAATCTTTTGTGTTCCTGTAAATCTTAAGGTTTGGTGCTTTGAATTTAAGGAATTGTGGGCAAATGTCAAGATTAGCACAAGTTTCAAAAAACTTTACGTCTAATTTTAATTTCACTATTTTTAAACCATACCTTTCGATCTGCCGAAGATAACATATATAAAGGTTAACTTCTTTTTCAGATAACTAAATACTAAAGCAGCTATACAAAGTCAAAAGTTAAACACGGATTTTTTCTTGTTTTGCTAGTCCAGTTTGAGTTACTAAAAGATTTAAGTACTCAAATCGATTCCGTGTCTATTGCAGTAAGGACTCGAATCGATTTTTTCAAGATTTTTTAAAGAAGACTCGAGTCATTACAACTCTACCACAAACCCACTTCTATAATTATTAATTAAAAAGTAATTAAAATTTTTTAACTTTACAGCAATATCTTGGCATCTCCAAAAGCAAGCCAGTGTAACATAGCCTAAGTAGTGGTCTAAAGCTTTACGCTCCCAACGCTGTCCAGGAAATTAAAAGGGTAAGCAATTGATAGTTATATATCGAATCACGTAAAACACACCTGGTCAATCACACCCCATTCATCAGGGTGTCTACAATTGTAATTTTTAGCATAAAACTCAACTATACTCAGCCTATTAAATCTAGCAGTTTGGCCTTTTAAAATTGAAATGAAATATTTCGTTTGCTGTGGCGTGCGGTGACCTTTGAGACTAGTCATGCAATTGGCATGCCAAAACCGGGTCATAAAATTTGATTTATTCAAAACCAATTTTTGTCCTAGATTCAAGGCAATCTGTAAAAAAAAGGTCACCACTTGAAATCCTTCCTAGGTAATGCGGTTTTCGTCCTTTAAATCCAGTCATCTAAAAAAAAGTCATCGCTTGAAATCGTTCCAGGTAATACATTTTTTGTCCTGAAAATGCAGTGATTTCTAAAAAAAAAAGGTTATCGCCTCAAATCGTTCCGGGTAATGCACTTTTCGCCCTGAAAATGCAGTGATCTTCGAAGAAAAAACAGGTCATCGCTTGAAATCGTTCCAGGTAATGCATTTTTTGTCCTGAAAATGCAGTGATCTCTAAAAAAAAAAGGTTATCGGTTTTAACCAGCCTCCGATTTTTTACTTTTTACCCTAAAATTCTCTAAATTAACACAAAAAATAGGTCTTCGTCTCGGATCGGCCTCACATTTCATCCAAAACAAGTAATATTTCTCATCCAATTCAACAATATCCACCTCATCACGCAAAAGTTCGTCATGGAATTCCTAAAAATTTGGTCATGCAACGCGTGACTTGCATGCCCTGACCGCACGCCACTGTTCGTTTGGTACATTCTGCACATGATGACGTTAAGCTTTTGTCCATTTCTTAGAAAGCTTTTCCGCTTCAATTTTTTGTCTCTAATTTATTTGTTCGGCTACTCACATAGAGCCAGCATAAAATTGAAAACATTTGAGGCTGGCAATTGAGTGAAAAGTATGGTGGTCTTTTTTTTAGTTTAAACATTGACATGAAAGGAGTTTTTATACATTTCAACAGTTAGGAATCATAAAGATTTATTTATTTTATCTCTGTTTTTATCTTCCTGACTCACAGAAAAGCGACGGAGGCGCTGATACATAAGGCAGGCAATTACCCCGATCTGCTTCTGGAGATGCCAAGATATTGCTGTCCGCTTGTGATGTAATAGAGATATGATTGAAATTTAGAACTGCTTGCCAAGACCACAAAGCAAGGGAAAGTGCAGTCAAGTGTCTTTCCCAAGGACACAACAGAATGGCGCGAGTGGGTTTTAAAAGGAGATTATGTGGATCATAAGCACGGCGCTTTAACCACTCGACCACGCTGCCGACATTTATATATAGTGATTATGGAATCAAGGACTGTCCCTGATTTGAACTAATACCATGGCAAGCCAATTTGAACTAGCTATTATTTGCTTCAAAATTTAAAGTAGCTTGCTTCAAAAATTAGAGTGCTGTCATGTGTCTGATCTAAGAACAGAAAAAAATGAGGAGAGTAGGTTTTGAATCCCGACCGTGTCGAACGCGTCCATCCTAAACATCTTACTTAGTTGGCCTCAATACCTTAAATATAGTTTAACAATCAAAAAATTAAACGTCAACATTCAAACTTTATGATAAAGATATCGTTTATACTTAAGAGTCATTTTCTTATTGGCGTATTGTAGCCGCATCAAAGCTCGTACTTGTTATAAAAATACTCGTAATTATTGTCCTTTCGTTCAGTATTATTAATCTAACAATAAGTAACATAGACAATAAACTGTAGAAGTTGTATCTACATACAATAGTTTGGCTGAAGGTCCATTTCTATTTAAAGTTTGGAATGTCGTAGAATTGATGAGCTTCCTACACCCATATTTAAATTGCCAACATACCTAATATCAAGCGTGAAATCAAAAGCAAACCATTCATTTTATAGGTTAATCATATGTCTCTTAACTTTGATTTTGTTACGTTTCCAAGTGATACGTTCCATTTCGCTATTATCGCATTTCTTTCACAGCTCATCTAAAATTATCTCAAGTGCCAGGCGATTTTCTTTCAACCGTTTCTCTTTGTACGAGATATTCGTGTTTATTAATAGTAAATGACAACTTGAAATCAGAGATAGGATCAGAATTTTACGTAGGCCTATACTGATCTTTGCAAGTCATACAGATGTAGTGAAACACTTCAGCAAAGTTTCATTTTTTCTCTAAAAGCAAAAATTTATAAGATTAGTGATAGAAAATAAATGCAGCGATAAAAAGTTTTAGTTGCCAGCAAAAGGAGTCAAACAATTTAGAATGAATAAAATGGAAACCGAAAAAGGAACTTCCTTAAAAAAATTCACAGTTGCTATTTTAATTGAAATTTTTACTTTAAGCAATTTTTCCTGGTTAGATTTGTTGATGTTGCATAATTTGAACGATTATTTTATAAACTGATGATAGCTTGATAAAGCCAGAACAGCAACAACAGTCCAGAAAATAGAAAAAAATTTTCGAGATATATATATGTTATCATAAATTTTGAGAAACAAAAGTTCAGTTGAAACGTAAGCTTAATAGCCATAGCTTAACAGCAAAGATTTTTTTAGCCTGCTGTAATTTTTCATTGCAAAAAATTCTTTCAGGTTCTAATTTGTAGAAGGCAGGGTTCGCCAACTTTTCTGCTGGTAAGTTCAACTTTTAATTTTTTTAAAAACTCGCAATCCATCGCAACGGAAATGCGGTCCTAAAAAAGGAGGATCTCTAAAAACAAATCTGTCCCGGATTTTACGTCAAGTCTTAAGTAAAACATTCTAAGTACTCAAAATCAGAAGTGATCAATCAGCTAAGACGTCGCGATCGATCTGTTGGTCATCGCTGGTATGAGGTGTGTAACGCTGATTGACAAAAGACCGAATGTCTGCAAAAAATTAGCCATGAAGCAATTTGAATAGTCGGTAGAAATATGAAACAGTTTGAAAAACTTAACTGGCTATAAGAGTGATAATTTTTTGTTTTTGAAAAGTCTTATCAATCATGCTGAAAGTTTTCAAATACTAGCTTATAATGTTGCGATGAATTTAAAGTGCTGTAAATCGCGACGATTGAAAAAAGTTTTATTACGTTTCTTAATGTTTGAAGCGACGTGTAGTTAAAATTGTTTGTCGTCCAATTAGTGTCTTTAAAATGACCAGCTCAGATCCAAGGAACGGACATGAGCCGTAGGTTTTTGGTTTCCCACGTCTCATTCGTTTCTCAAAATTTGACTGGCTCACTTCACAGCAACAATCAAATTAACCGTATCGCGTCGTATTGCAATTAGAGTTTATGATTTCCCGGACTTTTTATTGATTTTCCGAAAAAAAATTTAACTTTCTGGGCAAAGTGTCACGCAATTTTGTTTGGAAAATTTACTGAAGACTAAAAAAAAGTCTTCACTTACAATTACTTTTCAATTTTTATTTTCGTAAATAATAATTACTAAAAAAAGTCTTTACCTACAATTAGTATCCAATTTCTTCATTTTCGTCTCATAAAAAGGATCTTCACCGCCAACCCAAAGCCTAAATAAGTAGGTCAGGATTGACTGACGTGTTGAGCACCTCTGGTTTAAATCATTACTTTCAACTCAATTGCAATAAAGCAATAAACCGGGATTTCTCGGGAAGTTTGTCCGGAATCCCAGAACATAAATCGTAGTTGCAATCAAGTCTAGCCTGTTGTTGAAATTCAATGAAAAACTGACGTCACAAATTTAAAAGCTAATTATTTGGTTTCGGTCAGTTTTTCGCAAGGTTGCAATTAAATTAGAGCCTGTGAATTGTTAAAATTTTTGTCAAGTTGGATTTACACTCTGTGTAACCTCTTTCCACTCCAAACTTAAAGGGTTTTACAAGTATTTTGAAATACATTTAGGAACGAACAAAAGTACGAAAAACCGTTTTTATCGTGAACATGTTGGTTTTATTAAAAGGGTTTTTTTCTTTTTCTTTTCCCGATTAAGGGGTGGCTACAGAGATCGCCGTTTAATTCTCGATCTGCGTATCCTGCCTTAGCATAAGCACTTTTTATTTCGGAAGCCTTTACTGCAGTATAACAATGATGTTTACTAGTTGAGTTTTGAACTCAATGCTTTTGCTCAGAAGTCCAGCTTGGGCTAAGGTTCATAACAAGTTTTTGAACGTTAAGACCAAAAAAGGCATTCGCTTCTAAATCGTAGGGTAGGCCAAAAAGATTTTTTGTTTTTGAATAATAAACAAGGTCTTCAGTTTAAACCAAAAGAATAACCAACTTTAGCAGTGATGGCCTTACAAAAATGGGGCCTGGTGCAAAAGACTTAAGGGGGGCCACTGTTTAGTGTACTAAAAAAAAGTGGCTGAAGCCATTTTTAGTGTATGAAAGCAAAGTGTTCTCTAAAAAAATAAGATTTGTACTTTTCCACACATTTCCACAAGCACTAGTGACAACAACCTAAGGAGAGCATGCTGCTGATCTTCAAAATTTTTTCTTTTTTTTCTGACATGCCATCGACGTCCTGGTGCTATTATGAAGAAATAGAGCAATTTCTTGTGTAGAGGGGGCCACTTTTTGATGTATTTTAGGGGGGCCTGGTGCGCCCTCTCCGTTTGCACCCTATTAAAGCCATCACTGAACTTTAGTGATTTAGAGGAACAGGATCAGATCACAAAAAAAAAAATACAAACTTGCAGATAATAATCAAATTATCAAAACTATACGCTTGAATATCGAGATCAAAATTGTGGTTTTGAAGATCAAATTCACTTTTACAGAAAGACCACTTAAGCCAGGCTACAAAGCGTATTTTATTTTTATCTCTATATTTATCCTCCTGACTCGCAGGAAAGCGACGGAGGCGCTAATACATAGGTTAAGCAATTACCCCGACCTGCTTCGGGAGATGCCAAGATATTGCTGTCCGCTAGTAAGTTAGTAGAGATATGACTGTAATTTAGAACTGCTTGCCAAGACCACTAAGCAGGGGAAAGTGCTACCGTAAAGTGTCTTTCCCAAGGATACAACAGAATGGCACAAGTGGGTTTGGAACCGAGACCATGTTAATCATCAGCCCGGTGCTTTAACCACTCGACAGCGTGGTCGAGTGGTCAAAGCACCGGACTGATGATCAGCATGGTCTAGGTTCAAAACCCACTTACGCCGTTCTGTTGTGTCCTTGGGAAAGACACTTTATGGCACTTTCCCCTGCTTAGTGGTCTTGACAAGCAGTACTAAATTGCAGTAATATCTCTACTAACTTACTAGCGGACAGCAATATCTTGGCATCTCCGGAAGCAGGTCGGGGTAATTGCTTAATCTATGTATACCGCCTCCGTCGCTTTCCTGCGAGTCAGGAGGATAAATATAGAGATTAAAATAAAAATAAATAAAAACAAATAAAGACCACGCTGCCGACCACGCTACTGTAAAACATAAAAAATTAAAGTAAACAATAATAGATAGTCTATTGTCCTTTTACTTTTTTTTAAGTTGTATAATTGTATAACCTTTCAAATTGTATAACAGACTGAGACATATGCAATTAAACTGCAAACCCTATATGGCCCACCACATATCATTTATAACGGTTTTACTTACAATAATCAGGAAATCGGGTGTCATTGATAAATGCATGAAATCAAGAATCAAAATCATATCTCATTATTTTCTGCTGGGAAGTTAGAAACGCCATTGAGCAAGCGAACAATGACCGAAACAAATTTTAAACTGTGGAAACAGAAAGCGCAGTTTTTTAATTGGTCAAATGTAATTTTGCCCACTTTGTAATGCAGAAGCCATGCTTTTACTTTTTGAGATGTTCATTGCTAACGAAATGTGACGCAGAGGTTTATTTTCAATATTTGGTCCATAGTCGTACGAGCCAGAAGAGCAGGGGGCAATTGCCCTACGTCTCAAAAATTTGGGCAAAATCAGAAATTGTCGATCAACGATGAGAAATTATATAGGAAAAATCAAAACTTTTTGGGCAGCGAGAGGAATGATTTGGAGAAAAAAATTTTTTGGGCACCGATAACGAACTACTTGCGCAGAACAAAGTTTCCAAATCTAAAAATATGTTCAAGGTTTGAGGTGAAGATATTTTTTTTTTTTTAGTCTTCGCCAAAATTTTGGGACAACAATATGTGACATTTTATATCAGCTTTTGCAAAACTACAAGATCAGATTTCAGGCAAACGTTAATAAAATTTGAGCAAAACTGTATTACCCCCAAATTTTTACGGCTATAATTCCATTCCCATGTAAATCGTGAAGAACTTATTTTTTGCTATACTTTTATTCTTACAAATTGTTTCCTATTTTCAATAAATTCAAACTTCAGAACAGAGAATCTTTTTAGTAGTATACTACAACTGCATTCGATAGCCTTTAGTTAAATTTTATTTAAAACCGTAATTGGGTAATTATTTTTTATCTTATATGCGTTAATTCATCCATCGAGGTCCACGCACAACCATTTCGTCTCAGATGTAGTTAGAGATGCCTGAATTTTTATACTGGATAATTATGCCTAATTCAGTTTTTATCGGAAGGAAGCATAATTTAAGTAATCGGAAACGTTAGACATTTAATAATTATTATCTTAATTAATAAAAGCAATTGCAGCTATGCTGTTTAATAGATTTTCTTAGCGAAAAAATAGTTTCAGTGATTTAGGCCGAATCAACTGGTTTTATAACGCTTATGCAGAGCCCGTACATTGGGCAAGACAAAGGGGCATATGCCCCGGGGCGGCAAATTTGGTAAGTACCGAATACTTTAAATTTGTAAAAAAAATTTAAAAAAAGTTGCAATACCTTGAAAGGTGGATAAGAAAAATTGGGGCGGCGATTATTAAATGACTTGAACAACGTTATAACTTATATTTTTAACAGAATTTTATGATTTAAAAATTTGTTGTTAAAATAGACTCATTATTTAAATTATGCAGTTTATGGGATCGCCTCGTGGCCTGGTGGGCTGTTATAGCCTACATTGTTATGCCGTGACATTCTCATGTTTTGCACAGACACTCTTATAAAGTTTACAGTTTGTATTAATAGAAAAGTAGCATATGCTACATATTAAAATAACAAGCAAAGTTAGAACAATATTCAGCGTATGTCTAATTAAAACTAATTAATTTTTGTTTCATTATTTTTAAAATTTTGGTTGTTATCATTATGCAAACAACATAAATAGATCTATCACTTAATATCTCATATGCGTATATAATTCTGCTAGCTAAAATCGTACAGGAAAAACTTGTCACAGAGGTGATAGAAAACAAGTAGGTTACTTTCGTGTTGTGTTTGTGTGTGATTTTACCCGAGACGTATCACACTCAGACCAGCATTCCTTAGTTGTCCGTCGCGCAGTACCTATTAGGTGTATAACTAAGTTTTTGCCCTCTGATAGTTTCAAATGTATCTAAAAATTTACAAGCTTATTTTTCTAACTGAATGAAGTTTTTAGTACTTTGCATAAGTGTTATTAAATTTTTTCATTTTTATTTTTCTTTCAGATTAAATTTTATAAAAGAATCGACACTTTATGAACAGAGATAGATTTTTTTTCAGAAATATAGTCTTACACTCTCAAAACAAAGTCACTTTTCTTCATGATAACGCCCGGCCACATGTGGCCAAAAAAGTTAAAGATTTACTCAGAGTTTAAATGCGAGATACTCACTCATCCTCCTTACTCTCCAGATCTTGCTCCAAGTAATTATCATCTTTTTCGATCTTTATCTCATTCTCTAGATGGCAAAAAATTTGAATCAAAAGACCAGGTCAAAATTTTTTTGAAAAATTTTTTTGAGAAAAAAGAGAAAGGATTTTATAAAAGAGGAATTAAAAATTTGATTGAGAGATGGCAAAAAAAATAGATACACAAGGAAACTACTTTGATCTTTTATTATCTTTTATTATCTTAATTTCATCTTTTATTATTTTTATTTCATCTTTATTATTTTTATTATCTATTATTTTTTATTTTTGATAGAGGGCAAAAACTTAGTTATACACTTATGGAGAAAAAGTAACAGTTGAAGAAACATTTCTTGGTTTCATGAAGTTAGGGAAGAAGATGCTGAATGTATTACTGCAGAAATTCTTTATAGATTGAAAGCTGCCGGACCAGACTTCAACAAGAGTTATTTGTTTTGACAATGTCAATGTTTTGCCAGTATTATGGCAGAAAAAATACTGGAGTTTAGCGTCGGCTATGTGAAGAAAACCAAAAAAGTAGTGTTTATTAACTGTTTCGAGCAGTAATGGCTTTAATACAGAGCGGCCGCCCCGGTCCCCCTATAAAAGTCAAAAAGTGGCCCCCCCTAAGCAAAATATTGCTCTATTTCTTCATAATAGCACCATGAAGGTGGCCCCCTGCCTGCGTCTGCACTTTAACTTTTGGACGAAAGTACGCATATTGTACTCGATTAAAAGTGAAGACCTTTTTTACAGAGACTACTACATTTTTGGGACAAAAAT
Source organism: Diplosoma virens (assembly GCA_963680785.1). Taxonomy (NCBI): domain Eukaryota; kingdom Metazoa; phylum Chordata; class Ascidiacea; order Aplousobranchia; family Didemnidae; genus Diplosoma; species Diplosoma virens. The sequence goes on from OY796887.1 coordinate 28,512,808, forward strand.
GATGATTTTGGACATTGATTGAAAGTGATGACCTTTTTTTTGTTTTTTTAGAGATCACTTTATTTGGGAACGAAAAAACTTTGCACACAAAAAAGTGGCCCCTTGTTTTTCTTGCACCGGGCCCCCCTTTTGTAAGGCTGTCACTGGTTACAACTATGGTCTTAACTTTGCAAGACCTAATGCTAGCACTGATTCCTGATGCAGTTCAAGAGCGGATGCTACTCTAGCCCTGGAAAGAGCGCTTTAGATATACTCGGGAAAATATCTTTGTCATATAGCTTTACTGCTGTGTTGAGAACTGACTGTGAGAATTTGTTTCAAATTATTTTAAAGTCTGATTTCTTTGCATTCTTTTAATTTCCTTCTGGACTCCGGTGCTAAGAAAAATTGATATGGTTCACAAAGGGCAAGGCTTACAGAGTCTTGAAATAACATTTGCAAATGCTTATAAAGATCTTAATGTACTAATAAAATGGCTGAAGAAAATAGAGAAAAAATTGCTCTAAATGCAATAAATAAAAATTTCGAGATTTATAACAAAAGGAAAATTCACATTGAAATGAAGCGAATTCATCGGAAAAAGCTTATGTTTAAAGAATTGGTCACTGATGAACCACTTTTTTCTTTGAAATGAAACGATATAAAACGAAAAATTTTGGTTGCAATTAACAGGTTGTTGAAGAGATGCAGTCAGGGAGTGCTAGACTTCATAAAATTGATGCAGTAGTTTTGGAGTACTTTCACGAACAAAAAAATTTATTTACGAAAAATGATGACGAAATTAGCTCAATTCGCAGGGCTATATATATAAAAAAGCGATAAAGATCTTTCGGAATCTGAGTTTTGTCAGGAAATTTACGATCTGTATTTTTTGGCAAAGAACAGCAGCGTGGTCGAGTGGTTATAAGATCGCCGGGATAGCGATTGACATGGTCTGTGTCCTTGGGAAAGACACTTTAACGACACTTTCCCCTGCTTGGCGGTCTCGGCATACTGTTTTAAATTTTAATCATGTCTTTTTAAAGGAAAAAACCAAATTGTAATTACCAAAAACAAAAACCAAATTAATTTTTAATAAGATTACTTTGCCAACAGCACCAAACGTAAAAAGGATCGAAGTTATCGTGACCATGTTGGACGTTGAACCGCGGTTCGTACATTTCCGTAACAAAATTAAAAACTGTATAATTCAATTTACAAAACCAAGTTTCTCAAAAATTTTTTAAAACAACTACAATTTTCAAAATGCTTAAATGTTTGCAAGGTCAGGCCAACCCGATCATGCAGTGACGAAAACATAGGTAATTGAAAGCAGCTATGCCGACAAACAATTACCCACTACCCAGACTTACTTCCGAAGATGCCAAGATATTGCTATTCGATTGAAATTCTTTATATTGTTTTTTAATTTTATAGAGATATGACTGAAATTTAGTACTGCTTGCCAAGACCACCAAGCAGGGGAAAGTGCCGTAAAGTGTCTTTTCAAAAAAACAAAGCAGAATGGCGCGAGCAGGTGTTGAACCGGGACCGTGTCGATCACAATCACGGCGCTCTAACCACTTAACCACGCAGCCGACAATTCTAGTTTTTCCAGCACTAATTCAGGGTGTCCATAAAGTCATGTACACATTTGAAATTTTAATATCTCAAAAACCATATAAGGTAGAAACTTTAAATTTTCGACAGTGAATTATACCACCATAAAGTTTTTTTGTTATTTTTTACAGGTTATTTTATTGTTAAAATAAGCAAGAATAAGTTATTTTTAATAAAGGCGTAAGTTTGCAACAGCTGCTCGGCGAGGGTGATCATCCGGCTTGAGAGCTTGAACAATTTATAACTTGTAAGTATGGAGCCAAAGTCGTTTATGTTCATATTCCTATACACGAATAGAAGTTCATTTGATGCAACAGGAATTGATTTCCTTGGGCTGCGATGAAATGCTACACGCACAGCATCAACAGTCTCTTCATCAATGCTTGGTCTACCCGATCTTTTGCGATTCAAAATGCTTCCGGTTTCCATAGAATTTTTAAACCATCTCTTAATGCTGTTAGTGTGAGGAGGGTCTTGTTCAAACTCATTTCTAAATTTACGTTGTACTGCAGTTGGTGATTTCAATTTATGGTACCAAAGAACACATTGTGCTTTTTGTTGAATGGTCAACATGTTTCATACTTTGTTGCAAACTTACGCTTTATTAAAAATGACTTATTCTTGCGTATTTTAACAAAATAACCTGTAAAAAAATAACAAAAAAAACTTTATGGTGGTATAATTCACTGTCAAAAATTTAAAGTTTCTACCTTATGTGGTTTTTGAGATAATAAAATTTCAAATGTGTGCAGGACTTTATAGACACCCTGTATTTCTAGTTTTGAAAATCACTCTACTAAACCAAATGTTATGAATTCTGCAAGCGACGAGAGATTTTGTGGCAGGAATTGCAGTTCTCAGATCCTCATTTTTACGAGGGGCAATCGAACATATCTGCTTAGTCACAATTGCACTGAGCATATACCAGTGACTTGTATAATTTGAATACAAAGTTAAACTTTTAGTGCTTCAAAATCAAAGCATTTTGTCTGACAGAAAAGATTCAGCTTGAGCAGCTTTACAAAAAGAAACAATCTACATACCGGTATTAAAACCAAAAGCAGTAAAAATTTAGCAAACCATATAAAACAACAATTCTCTCCACAACATGTAAATTTTGTCAGTCAAATTCCCCGTTAGTCACATGTTTCTAAAAAAATTTAAAATATTTTTAATGAAAAATAATTCTAGGCTGTGGACCAAAAACAACCACTCGTTATATTACTGACCACGTCATTACTTCTGATTCAACTGTAATATGCAACCATAGATTGTAATAAACACATACAGACTTTCACTATCGCTCCATTTAAAAACAGACTAACAAAAAATGACTTTAAAAAAAATCCAAAAAGATTGATTTTTGATTGGCTCAATCGATGCAGATGAATAGCCGACAATATCAATATAAATTTGGCTTTTCTTGATACCAGGTATATTATTAAAATCTTTATTCATGCTCTTCTGGTAAAATCTGAGTTAAATTGCTGTTAATTCTTTATTAAAAAGTAAAAACAATAACAAAAACTCAACGTTTCGGTGTACTATGTTTCTGATGAAGGTTTACTGAAACATAGTACACCGAAACGTTGAGTTTTTGTTATTGTTTTTACTTTTTAATAAAGAATTAACAGCAATTTAACTCAGATTTTACCAGAAGAGCATGAATAAAGATTTTAATATCAATATAGTTAAATAAACCGTCTCGTTTGAACATTTTAAAAAGATGTTATAAATGAAAACAAATTTAACTAACCTAGAAAAAAAGCATAAACAAATTAGTAAAACAAATTTAAAGCTTTTAATGTTGCTTTTTACAAAAGTAGCGCGAAGCAATTACAACAAAAATAACTAGTCATCGTTCTCAAGCTTACTCTTTTAGTCTTTAATCAATTTCATTCTAATCGCCCTTGAGTCAATTTGAATTATTAGAATGATTTACTGCGACGAAACAAAAATATCTCTTATAAAAGACTCTGCGTCTGCAAAAATAAAAAAAATTGCCACATTTTTGTTTTAAAACCGTAATTGAAAGTACAATGTAGAAGCACTAAATTAGTTGGACAATTACCAATAATTGATAAAAACGTGCTTGTAGTACTTTCAATATAACAACATGCTTCTAATACGATAATTTAAGATTAGGTCTACCATTTTATTGAAATGGACGAAAACGTGAAGGAAATAAATGAACAAGAAACAACTTTAAATTGTTTTGCTGGGTTCAGTGGAACTATAAACTAAGAAAATACAGCCTAACGTATTTTTCTGTATTACTTTAAGCTGCTTCAACAGTAAATTGCTTCATAAAATTAATAAAAAAAGAACAAATACATTATACAATACACATACAAAAAAATTCATTTACAGATTTTTGCTTCTATTAGATGGCTTATTTAAATAACGAACTGAAGTCCATCTTTCCAACGCAAAAAAAATTAGATATTAGGATTTGCGGAATAGCTTTTATGAAAATTAAGTCGGTCGAGTTTGGTGAGAGCGGCATTGTCCGGCCCGTTCGCAATGCTCTTCTCCATGTAAGTGTTGAGTGAGTTGTTCTTATACATTCCGCAACTACCGAGATGAGTGGAGAACTTTTGGGAGCGCGGTTGGAAGGTGGTGGGCACGGTATGGACGTTCGGAGCTCTTGACCCATACGACATGTTTGAGGTGCGGTAGATCGGGTGCGGTTCGCTGGCTCTGCGTAATGGAAGCGCGATTTTATGCTTGCTACACATTGAAAGAAAAAAGTTAAGATAAATGAAAAAGTCAAGTACGCTTTGAATTCTTTTGTGTAGCGGATCAGCGGATTTACACTGGCTTAAGCCAAAACGAAATTTTGTTTCTTTATTTTATTTAGTCGCAGGCGCAAGCCAACCTGCTTCATCGTGCTTACGCCTACTTAAGCAAGAATGGTTTTCGCCCGAGGAGCGAAAATCCGAGCAACTTGAACCTAAAACGAGCAGTACAATAAAGCAATCACCTGAATGCTCATTTGAATAATAAAAAGCTTGAAGTTTTTATAAATTTAGGTGGAATTTTTTACAATAGCTTTAATATCTTTTAAATGTTTTGTTTAAAATTGGGCGTAAGACGTGTTTCTGAAAAACAATACTAGTTTATTTTTATTCAGTCATTCAAAAACTTTACTAAAAAGTTAATAAACAGGTTTAGGAATACCTAGTAATTACCGGTATTCAATAAAACATGAATTTATTTTAGTTAGTAAAAGTATATTTGGTAAAAAAATATCAAAAAAACACAAAACAGATATGTAGGTTTCTTGAAAAAAACTTTAAAAACTATAAATGAACACTTTTAAATGATATCAAAAAATATTTTTATGTCCAACTTTTTATAGACTATTGCAATTATCCACTCTTTTAATAAGTTTCAAAACTTTTTTTGCACTGACATGAGCATTTCTTCCACTTACAAACCATTTTCACCTATTGCTGTTTTGCGACTAATCTACAGCAACAATTGGTCATACCAAAACAAAGTTGTCAGTGTAGACAGTTTACATTTGAATGCTTGCGGTCGCAGCTTAAGTAGGGTGGCCATATTTTAAGGTTTTGGTCCCAGTATCCCGGCCAGTTGACCATTTTGTCCCGTTTTTTTTAAGAGAATACAATGATTTTGGGACGAAAATAGGAAAATCCGAGAATCTCAAACAAAAATTTTTTTTGCGTGTCTGCCTTAGTCGGTCCGGAATTCCTCCTATTCAGATATTGCAACCCCAATTAGGGACAAATTTTTTCTGTTAACGAACGTCCAGATTCATGAATTCAAAAATGTGGCCACCCTAAGCTTAAGCTGGTAGATGCGCCTTTATTTTTAAAAAAATTCTAAAGCTGTATGTTTCAACAACAATGTCATAACTTTATTGAATTTTTAAACTGAAGAATGGTAAAGCATGTAAAATTTGATGCTGCTTTTGTGTTGGTTTGATACTAACTTACCTTTAATTTACACAGTTCATAATAAATATAGCTCGCACATAAATACACAAGCAGTTAAAATGTAAGTGTGCTAAATTGATCTAGAACAGCGTTCTCAAAGTGAGCCACTTGGCTTCCAAAGGAGGAATTCAAAATTTTTAGAGGAAATTGGGAAGGAATTTGAGAATTTGAGTAGGCCTACATTGTAAGCTGAACAAAAAATTGGCACGCCTTTTACAATTGAATCATGACAGCTGATAAAAATTGTTTTGCCAAAGTAAAACCTTTTTTGGTTTTGACTTTAATATAAATGCAAATTTTCATTGATGAAAATACCGGTATGTAGAGCCAGAATATTGATTATAAAAAAAGGTTGAAGACAAAAAAAAGTCTTCACTGTAAATAGCAAAGGGAGTTTTTATCAAAGCTTAACTTTTGGAAGAATGACAATTCCTGAGTCCGGAAAGGATCACCATTTGTGCATGGACGAATGGAATCACCCAACACCAGTCTACAGGCAATTGAGCTGAACCCAAATTGCTTGGGGCAAGCTCATTCCAACTGGTGAGGGTACTGATCTTGTGTTTGAAAACATAAAGCTTGGATGTATTCTCACAGTACTTCATTTTTTACCTGTACTTCTTCCACTGACATTAATGGATAATGCACAGCTGGCACAAACAGATGTCTACATCTTGGTCTCTCTTGACAAGCATCTGAGGACACATTTAAAAGACCATACAGAATATGATTAGGATCCAGGGATGTACAGTAAGCCCAGGAGAGTGTTGCCTCTAATTGGCAAAGCTTAACTATCTGTAGATGCCTGAAAGTATGGGTAAGTGGTCCATTGGAGTGGGATGCAAGCATCCAGTGACTATGTGCAAGGTATCATTTAGAAAATTGTCTATGAGGAAAGTGTGAGCACCGTGTTACACAGTGGTTTGCAGTACTCTGCTGTTGAATAGACCAGATATAAGGAGGTATGCAGCAGCACCAGCACCTCATTATGAGCCTACAGGTTGCCTCAGCAGTGTGACCACAAAGATAGTTTTTTGCACAATGCCATTGGATTGTAAGCAACAGAATGCAAGTGACCTGTCTAGTTTTACTCAAAGATAAGTTGGGGTGGGCAAAACGGTAAAAGTCAATTGCTGCTATCAACTTTTACTCACATTTGGCCTCCTGGCTATTTAAATGAAAGGCTGCCATCACTGTCTTAGTGTGACTGAGCTTCAACCTCCAAGTCTGGAGATACACTGAAAGTGTAGTCAAGTCTTGAATTAAAGTCTCCTCCGAGTCCTTCCAGTTTCCAGAAAAGTGCAACAATACTAGTATGTCTGCATAAGCAAACTTTCTTAAAATCATGAAGGGAAGGACAAATGTGTAGATGTTAAAAAGGAGGGGAGCCAAGACTGATCCCTAGGGGATGTCATTTCTTAGATAGCATATGCTGCTTTCCTTGCTGTCGCTGGTAGTAAGGATGAAATTTTGATTTCAAACAAGCTCCAGAATCATTCTGACCATGTGCTTATCTGGCAGAAGCATCAGCAGGTTGCAGGCAACAATTGGTGCCAGACAGTGTTAAATGCTGCTGTTAAATTAACAAATATGGTACTGGTCTTCTTCTTAGTCTCAAAAGAATCCTCAATGTTCTGTGTCAACAGAATGAATTGATCCGCAGTTGACTTCCTGAATCAAAGCCAGCATGCTCTTTAGGGACCAATGGATCATAATTTGACACAGGCATATATAAGCCTCTCAAGAATCTTGTAGGTGACACAGAGCAGAGATATTGGCTGATAACTTTTTGGGTCCACCATGGACTTCATCGACTTTGGGACATTATTAAGATCTGAAAGGAAGCATGTTTTACCAGATTAATTATAGATTGGCATCTGATTTCAGGGTAGCCTGAGCAAATGTCAAGAATTTTAATCAAAACAATACTTGATAAAAATGGTAAAAAATTTATTTTTTTTAATCAACAACAGCCTTATAAAAAATTAAAAGACTAAAAAAATTCAATACTAATATAATTCAATCTAATACAGGTTACAGTTTATACAGAACAATCTATTTAGGAATATTTGATAGCCTACCTACAAATTCAAAAACTGACCAAAAAATTTGGATCTCATTCACTCTTTGCCATAACTAACCTTGCAGGGTTTAAGGATTTCCAAAAATTTAAAAGTTGATAAACTAAACTAGACAAATAACGAAAGAGAGCCAAAAAATTTTAAGTAAAAAAGAAGACTTTATCAAAAATAATTAATCAATGTACTGCAAAACTGTTTACTTACTGGTAGCCTTTTACCCAACTAGGATATTGAAATCTTCCAGGAAGGTCACTATCAGTTTTGTAAAAATCAGATGTTTTTTCAACATTTTTTTCTTGCTCCATTTAAAAAATAGTTATGTAAAAAGCTTTAGTATTGTTTTTAACAGTTCAGTTTGTATGTTAATTAAAGAAAACAAAGTTTCTGCTAAATAAATAATTTAAACTTTAAAAGTTTTTTCGAAAATCAAAAATCATTAAAAAAATGCCATTTAGTTTAATCCTGTTCATCCAGGTGTAACGTACATGTTAGGTTTTGAAAGAGTGTACCAGCTTGATGAGGTATACAGTGTCTTCAAGAATTTTTTTAGTTTAATCTGATTATTAAAGTGCTTTTTTTTTTATTTAATCTTTTGTGACAATAAAAAAAGTTACATAATTAAGGTGTAGATTTTTTTCACTTTAATTGAAATATATATTTATTAAATAGAAAAAAAAACAGACAAAAAAGTTGGGTCTTTCCAATAACAAACCGTGAGTGACTTTTGTTAGTAATCCAGAATCCCCCGATAGTTATTATCATTTCTTGAAAGATCCTTTTTTTCTTGGTTTCTTTTTTATTGCCTCCTACTGCTGGAGGAGGGATTCTGGGTTAGTTTCACCAAAAAACAACAATTACATTCTCTTTTTGAAGAAACCCAAAAAGTTTTCAATTTAATTATGTTTACATATTTTTTAGACTTTAAAGCATAATTTAAGACTAGAGAGTACAGGTTTTTTCAATTTAATTAAAAGTGCGTACTGTTGCAAATAGGGTAGAAAAGCACTAATGAAATCACTTTAAAAAGTCAAAACTAAAAAAAGCTCATAAGATGCTTTTAATTTAATCCACATAAAAACTGGATGGCTACATGAATAAATAATTTATTTTTATCAGATTATTGGTTGTTGTTGTATTATTATTATTATTATTATTATTAGTAGTAGTAGTAGTAGTAAATTGTCTTTATTTGCATCCAAAAAACAACCAATAATCAAAAACAAAACAAAGATTGCAAATATAAAGACAACATCTAAATGATATACATTATAACCTTATAACCACACCTGACCTATAAACATACATTATAACCACACCTGTAAATAAATAAAATGTAAATGCAGAAACAGTATCAAAAAAGAAATACAATTTTTCTAAAGAAATAATTTTTTCAAATATAGCAATAAGCTGGGTCAGTTGATCTTTCACCTTTTTCTTGTAAAATATTTTTTTGAAAAGATATATGTAAAAAATATTTTAAGGTGCACTGAGCATGCATATTATAATGACATTTGCTATGTCTGTACAATGTATTGTTTGCATGTCCCATAATGTATATCGTTTTTTACTGCTTCCTTTTTGTGAGCTTTTAATGTGTTTTGTTTTGGTTTGTGCTGTTGCGGCTGAGAAATAAAAAAACATACATACATATTTTTAACTACTTCAAAAATAATGCTGTATACCGGTAATTTTATCACTTTTGCTTTATTTATTTATTTATTTATTTATTTCAGACTCACGGTACATAAAAGGAAAAAAAATCCAAGATTTCAAAAGCAATTGTTTAACATAATAATAAGCTTATGTAGATACTGAAATAAATGTCTAATATTCTTTAAAGTTATCATTAAATTACCTTGCAAGCTTATTAAAAATTATAAAACTAATTGTTTCCAGCAGCCTACTTTTATAAAGAAACCAAAGAATATAGCCCAATGTCTTCAATTTAAACTTTAAAAATATAAGTAAACAAACTCATAAATTATAAATCAGAATTTTAAAATATAGAAAAAACTTTTTTGTTTCGTAATTTTAATCATAACTTAAATTTTCATTTTCAAATTGAATTATTTTGTTAATATTTCTTTGGCACTTATCGTATTTGGCAAGTCATTTTTGCGTGATTTTGGCTCATTTAGTTGCTATGCGAAAAACTGCTGAAGCGAAACAAATTTAGCAACGTTATTGTATTTAACAAAATATTGTAGAAACAGAAAAATGAGAAGAAAATTATTTCTAACTATGCCAATGCTTTAATGAATACGATCAAAATTACTTTTGGTGTATAATTTATTCAATTAATGAAAAAACGCACACCTAAGGACATAGGCGTATGCACGGGGGGTCTCGGGGGTCAACTTCCCTTTGATCAGAGATATGCACTTAAACGTAAATAATATATAAGCGACAAGTAGATATGGTATATGCTTTTATCATTTTTTTGTTTTTTTTTATTTAAACTTTAATTCTATTAAAAATTGTTTTTTCTATCGCAATTGCGTCAAATTTTGCTAATCTGAGTAAAACTTCTAAAACCAAAAAATATCTTAAAATAAAGACAGGTCTTCTATGCTTCACTTTTAATGTCTATTGTTTTGTCCTAATGTTTGTGCGTAAGATGCGAGCCTATTTTACTGCAATGTAGGATACACTGCTATGAAAAGCAAAATAAGTGACAGACAGGCAGGCAGGCAGACAGACAGACAGACAGACAAGCTTTTTATTTGTCATTTCAAACGAAAAGAATATAAATAACACGGAAAAAAACATACATTAAGATAATATTGTTTGAAAATAACAGGAAGACTACAAAGGGACCGTTTAGTCTTCATATCAAGTAGCCTCGCCTCCCTTTGAATATAGCAAGAAGATGTATGCGATTCGAAGAACCTACAAGTTTAACTTAAATTATTTTTACATATTACATTGCTAGAATGAACAAAAATAAATAAAAACAAATGAAACAAAAAAAGACAATCCACTTGATTACTATAAAACTTTGGGCAATGTATATTATTAATATTTTTTTATCAACTTAATAAAGTTTTTACAATTTTTTTGAATTTATTGAAGCATTATAATCTTAGTTCACGGGGGATAGAGTTCCAAATTAAACGGCCTGAGTATTTAATAGAATTTTGGGTTCTATTGGTTTTAAAAAATGGGATAGCCAGTTGATCATAGTTTGCAATTCTGGTTGGGTAAAAATGTGTTTTTTGCTAAAATAAAATAGTTGTCTAATGAGGATGGTGAGCGGTTTTTCAAAAAGATATAAGTAAATTTTGCTGTTTTGAATTTTATTAATTGTGATAAAGATAATATATTACATTTTTGATATAATGAAAATATTTAATGGTATACCAACTACAGTTTTTAACAATCCTAATTGCCTTATTTTGTAAAATTGTTAATCTTGTCCAGGGCGTCGAACCGTTTAAAATAACGTTCCGGTTCGGGTTAAGCAAAATTTTTTTCTGGCTTAGTTCCTGTTCAGGTTCAGCAATTTTTTTCAGGGGTTCAGTTCCGGTTCGGGTTCGGAATATATCTTTTTTGTCTAATTCTGACAAGCGTTAGGACTATAAACATGATTTGTAACTTGTTGATATCATGGGCGTCCGCAGACGCGCTTCCTGAAGAGTGATGGCAACAGTTGCAAACCCAAAAAAACATTTAAAAAAATTCTGGTACAGGTTTTAAGAAAATTAAAGATTAAACTAATTCACCGGCATGGGTCTTGGACTTGGTTGTAAAACCAAGTCTTACCAATAATTTTGGATGAAATAAATTTATAGTAATAATCTTGCGAGCGCCAAAAGCGAAAACGAAAGTTTTTTGTTGTTTCCTGATCTCAAAACGTTCTTATAGATAGTGTTTATAGGTTATGAGTTTATATAGATCTTTCTTGGACTAGCTATTGGCACACCTATCTTAGAAGTTTGTGATGATTTTTTAGTGGCGGCCTTCACGCAGAAGGTTTACTAATTATGAGACGTTATTAAGGTTCATTTCTACTACGAGCGTAAATTGGAGTATTTTTTGTTTCTGTTATTGATTTTTTGCTTCGCTTTGCGCTTAAGCGCGGAAAAAAGTAAAAAAATCTATAAAACAAATAAGAAAACTCTGTTTCACGCTGGTAGTAAAAAAGGGCCTTTATTTTACGTAGTCCATACTTTTAAAATTTTAAACAAATTAAACATTTAGACCAGCGATTCTTAACCTGGGGTAAATTTACCCCTGGGGGTAAATTTCTTTGTTATGTGGGGTAAATGAGCTTTCTATACAAAAACAAGACAAGTTTGAAACTTAGAAATCTGTCGCTGCCCAATGACTGTATTAAAAAGTTATTAAAAAATTAAAATCGATTTCAATCACAAGATCATCATCACTTAACAATTCTATCAATTCTGTGGAAAATTTAAATATAAAAACAACAAATTTGGATAAAAATGAGCCTAATAATTACACTGCAGTGAAAAAACTATTTTGAAAGCTTTACAAATTTAAACTAAAATACTATTAACTACAACAAGAAACGTATAACTGGCATCACACTGTGATACAAGCCAAAACCAAAGTGACGTCAACTATCTTTTCAACACATTACCGCATAACGTCAGTAACTGTTGATCACTACTCTAGTAAATTAAGAAATATATGTTTACATGTAATTGTATGAGTTCAAACAGCGCAAACATAATATATATATCTTTATATATATATAATATAATATATATATATATCAACATAAATATATCTTTTTCAATTTACTGGAGTAGTGACCAACAGTTACTGACGTTATGCGGTAACGTGTTGAAAAGATAGTTGACGTCACTTTGGTTTTGGCTTGTATCACAGTGTGATGCCAGTTATACGTTTCTTGTTGTAGTTAATAGTATTTTAGTTTAAATTTGTAAAGCTTTCAAAATAGTTTTTTCACTGCAGTGTAATTATTAGGCTCATTTTTATCCAAATTTGTTGTTTTTATATTTAAATTTTCCACAGAATTGATAGAATTGTTAAGTGATGATGATCTTGTGATCGAAATCGATTTTAATTTTTTAATAACTTTTTAATACAGTCATTGGGCAGCGACAGATTTCTAAGTTTCTAACTTGTCTTGTTTTTGTGCAGGGATAGACACTGAATAGAAATTGTCGTTTTTGCTTTCAATACAAAGGGTTAGATTCTTTTCTATATCAAATGAAATTTTAACTGAAACGAGCAACCTATACGTAGTTCTAAATTTGATTGTGGCAACACATAGCCTTAATTTCAGGCATGGTTTCAGCCTAGAAAAGTTGACGGGACAAAAAAATTGAGGCAGCTGTAGGTATTGATAGCCTAGTATCTGTGATGTACTGCTTTAACATAATAAAGATAATGGCAACACTTCAGTGCGCATTCCATAATGCGAGATAACAATGATCTTTACCGCATAACAATAACATACTAGATACCGTAACGTGCTAGTAATTGGAACATTGATTTAATCGAAATAATAACGAGTGTAGTCAGACTGTGATTAATGAAAGGCGAATTAATTGTTAGCGTGCTCTCGAAGACTTCTGTGAATGTTTGAATTACTGCTGTTTATAATGAATGCAATAAATAAAGACTTCATTAACGAAATAAGAACATAACAGTATCCTTCCTGGTTTAGAGTAATTGCTAATGCGAATTCGAAGCTAGCCTATTATTTGGATTTTGTCATAAATTTAGTCATAAATATAGCATGTCACAAAAAAAGAGAAAGTATCAGGACAATTATTTGAATTTTAGATTTACATATCTTATTCAGGATGGTCTTCAAATTCCTCAGTGTGTCCTGTGTCTGAAAACATTTTCAAACAGTACCATGAAACCTGCTTCGCTAAAACAACACCTAGCAAATGCTCATCCAAGTATGATAAGCAAAAACCGGTCCTTTTTTGAATTAAAACTGTCCAATCTGAAAAGACAAAAGCTGGACAGAACTGGAATGTTTTGGCAGACTAACAATGCCTCTCTACATATATCATTTGCCATTGCTTTGCATGTGGCAAAAGCTAAAAAAGCACATACGATCGGTGAAACCCTTCTAAAACCTTGCATATTGGAAAGTGTGAAGTTGATGCTTGGAGAAAAAGCATCTCAAACAATAAAACAAATCTCACTGTCCAATGACACTATAAAATCCCGAATTTATGACATGTCTGAAAATATTAAGAGCAAGGTGATATCAAAAATTAATTCCTCTCCTGTTTTTGCTCTTCAGCTGGATGAAACTACCGATGTTTCCAATCTCTCACAGCTACTTGTGTATATTAGATATGTTGCAGATGACAGGATTAGTGAAGAATTTCTCTTCTGCCAACCTTTGGAAATAACATCAAAGGCAGCCGATGTTTTTCAATTGTTGATGGACTTTTTTGACAAAACCGAATTGAGTTGGAGAAAGCTTGTTGGGGTTTGCACTGATGGTGCTCCAGCCATGATTGGTGCAAACTCTGGATTGGTTTCCCTGATAAAGCAGAAAAATCCAACAATTCAAGGAACGCATTGCATGATTCACAAAGCGGCGCTCGTTTCCAAAACCATTCCGAAGAGACTTCACAAGCATTTGTCTGTTGTGATTAAAGTCGTTAATTATATGAAAAGTTCAGCGCTCAACACTCGACTCTTCAGCAAGCTTTGCAAAGATATGGATGCCAATCATACCGCACTTTTATATCACACTCAAGTTTGTTGGCTCTCAAAAGGGAACATGCTCTCTCGTATTTTCAAACTAAGAGAAGAAGTCAAGTCGTTTTTGGTTGCAAAACAAAAAGATGATTTATTGTTAACATTTGGTGGCGTCGAATTTTCTACGTACTTAGCTTATCTTGCTGACATATTCGAAACATTAAATCAACTAAACAAGAAACTGCAAGGCCCAGGAAGTAATATAATTGTGCACACTGATGCCATCAATGCATTTGTGGCAAATCTCAAGCTTTGGACCCAACAAGCAAATAATGATAATTTTGCATCATTTCACCGCTTGACTGAGATAACTGGAGATGATTTTGAACAAAATTTGAAGGAGGACATCATCAGTCATCTACAAAACCTGCAAAATGAGTTTGAACGATATTTTCCCGAGATAAATACTTCTAGCATTTTGATGAAAGTAGCTAGAAATCCTTTTGTATGTAAAGTGGAAGATGTTCCTGAAGCAATTCAAGAAGGATTTATAGAATTAACAAACGATTCTTTTGCAAAAGATGAATTTCACACTTGCAACCTGGAGGAGTTTTGGGTTAAAATCCAACGTTGCTATCCACGGCTAGGTATTCATGCTCTGAATATTTTGGCTCCGTTTTCTTCAACTTACCTGTGCGAGTGCGGCTTCTCTGCGTTGCTTACTATCAAATCTAAAGCACGAAACCGACTTGACGTTGAATCTGACATTCGTTGCGCATTATCTACAACTTCACCAGACATTGAAAAGCTCGTTGCCAAAAAACAAGGGCAGCCGTCACATTAAATAAGTATAATTGAAGTAATTTGCTAATTTCGTTTTTTAATAAATGAGCATTATTAAGTATATTGAGGGTAAATTTAGTAAGCGCTTTCGTTAAAAAGGTAAATACATAAAAAAAGGTTAAGAACCACTGATTTAGACGATCAAGTTTATAATAATAAAAAATGTCGACGCATAGCCTAAAGTCTCGTTTACACGACAAGCGTGGAATGGAGTATTCTTTGCTTGCTTTATTGATTTTTTTGCTTCGCTTGGATTTTAAGCACGGAAAGATGATTAGGCTAAAAGAAACAAAGAATGCTCTATTTCACGCTCGTAGTGGAAACGAGCCTTAACTTTTAAGGGTTTTTAATGCATATTTATATACTGTATTATTTCGTAAAATTTGAAATTCGAAAAGGCAGGCACCCCTTTTACCCTGCTTTTGCTTCCCATAGCAGACGTTAATGTATCTAGCGCACATTTTTTTGCTTTATTTCTCGCCTGAAAAAGTCGTTCATGACGAAACATTACGGCAGTAAAAAAGATTGATTTAGCCAAATCTTTACGGAACAGTTTTAAGGGATAAATCTGTGACGGTAAATAATTTCCTGAAGCCTATTTAAAATCTTGCTTTCTTAACTAGCGAGTGACATGTTTTCGGTTGAAATTATTTTACTTTGTTGCGTAGACTACGACTACGTATAATTTTAATTTTAAAAGATTTTGAGTATAAAAATTGTTTGCAAAAGAAACCTTAAAGTTTTTTAAAATTAGTTTATGCCAATAACTTAAACCGATTGTTACACTAAAAATGAGAATCATAATCTAGATGTAATTTTCGTTCTCTATGATTTAGTTTCGCTATGTTTGCTGCGTCTCTATATTAACACGTATTTTTTTTAAAAGTACGCACACTTTTTTGCCAGATTATACAAATGCGTTATGTCGATAAATCCATACCGGATTGCTCGCCAGAAGAATGGGGAAGGAGTGTGCTTATCCCAATCTATAAAAACAAAGGGGACGCACAGTGCTGTGCAAACTATAAAGGAATAAAGCTAATGAGCCACACAATGAAAGTATGAGAAAGAATTATTGAAGCCAGGCTAAGGGATAGTGTAGAGATCAGCAAATAGCAATATGGATTTATGCCAGGAAAGGGAACCACCGATGCCATGTTTTTCTTAAGAATGTGGATGGAAAAGTACAGGGAAGGTCAAAGAGAGCTTCATTGTGTATTCGTGGACCTAGAGAAAGCTTACGACAGGGTTTCGCGGGAAGAGTTTTGGTACTGTATGAGAAAATCAGGAATAGTGGAAAAGTATGTGCGACTTGTACAGAATATGTACGAAGAAAGCTAAACAGTGGTGAGTTGTGCAGTAGGTAGGAACTACAGAAAGTTTCAAGATTAAGGTTGGACTGCACCAGGGATCAGCGTTAAGTCCGTTCCTATTTGCTGATAATGGACAGGCTAACAGATGAAGTAAGGAGAGAACCACCATGGACGATGCTGTTTGTTGATGATATTGTGATTTGCAAAGAGACCAGGGAAGAAGTGGAGCGGAGACTAGAATCCTGGAAGTATGCATTGGAAAGAAGAGGGATGAAAGTAAGTAGGTCAAAGACTGAATATTTGTGCATAAATGGAGGAAATGACAACGAAACAGTGAAGATGGAGGATACAAAAGTGCCAAGAGTAAAGAAATTTAAGTATTTGGGATCAACGGTGCAAGAAAGTGGTAGTTGTGAGAGGGAGGTAAAGAAGAAAGTGCAGGCAGGATGGAATGGAAGGAGAAAAGTATCGGGAGTAATCTGCAACAGGAAATTACTAGCTAGAGTAAAAGGAAAAGTGTACAGTTCAGTGGTAAGACTAGGAATAGTATATGAACTTGAGACGGTGGCGGTCACAAAGAAACAAGTGAAAGAGATGGAAGTCGCAGAGATGAAAATGTTGATGTTTGATATGGGAGTGACGAGAAAAGACAAGATTAGAAACGAGTACATCAGGAGTACAGTTAAGGTAGAACGGTTAAGAATATAAAGTAATGATCTTTTTTTTTTAGTGATCACTTTGTATCAGAACACTAAAAAGCGGCCCCCCTAAAACGATAACCTTTTTTTGGAGATCACTATGTTTTAGAACATCAAATAATGGCCCCTATTTTTCTTGCACCCGGCCCCCTTTTTGTAAGACCATTATTGCTTGTTGTGACAACGCCATTATTTTGGTTCTTCTCAGACCTACAGTACCAATACTAATTTAGTTTAGTTGATAGGCGAAGAAAGGATATTGTCTTTCCAAACCTGCAGGGCACTTGCTTTCTCTATTGCTTTCTTTTTTTCTTTTTTCTTGGTGGTGATTTTCATATTTAGTAACCAGAGACGCCAGAAGCGGGGAGCAGAATGGACAATTTCCCCTACCCTGCATTTTTTCTAAAACATTCACCTTTTTTAAACATCGCAAGCGTTCATCTTTTTTAAGTCAAATTCAGGGGTGCTAAAAACCTTTTTGGCGGGAGGGGTAAAATTTAGAAAAATGACATTTTTTCGATGTAAAAGTGCTTTGAATAAACGCAAATTTTTGCGCAATAATCAAAATTTTATCTGTTATAACCAAAATAAAATCAAAATAGTAAATAGAATCAGAGTCATTTCCAAAACTTTTCGTTTGACACTTTTCAGGAGAAATTGTCGAAATGAAGAAGAAGCGATTTGAATTGAGCCATAAAGTAAAGAAGAGATCTCTTATAAGTCGAGAGTCTTTGAAGACTATAAGAATTTAAGAGTATTTAGGCCTACTAGCCTGTAAAAGTAGGTTTTCTGTGTACCGAAGTCACAAATTCGTATTCTTGCCTTTCTACAAATACGTTTGAAAAGGAAATAGAGTGGTTGTTTTTTTTCGTGAGTAAATTGTAGAGAAGGACAAAGTGAATGGAGGCTTCCAAAAACACAAATTTAATGTTATTGGTACATTGATTCACAAGGGGTTTAAAATCTGCTTCAAAAGCAAATTGTAAAAGAGTTTGCAAAAAATTTGATCCATATTTAACCAACGGCTACTAAACCAATTCCAGATAGCCTACATTTATTCAGCAAAAATGTTGCAACAAAAAAAGAATGTAGGGGAGACCGGGGCACGTAGTAACACTTTTTTTTATTTTTGCTATTTCTCTCATAATAAATGTTTTTTTTTCAAAATTCTTGTTTAATATGAAAAATTTAAGTCACTGTTTAACTAATATCAAAAAAATAAATTAATAATTTTTAAAGCTTAGTGGTTAAAATTACGATTTAAATATTTAAAAAAAGCGTTACAATGTGCCCCGTCAATGGGGTAAGTTGTGACACCAGTTGGGGTAAGTTGTAACAGCAACAAAAATCACTAAAAAATGTTTAAATATAAATGTAACTTGAAGAAAATAACAATATGAAAAAAGTAAACACAACGAAATCACACATAGCCTAGTCATAGACATGAGTATTGTTGTGATTGTCCTTCTTATCTTATAATCTAAGATAACTATTTACCATAACTGTTTATATGGCTTTAATCAACTTATAAAACACAACGCTAAAATCTGTACAAAACAAGCACAGTTAATACGAACAACAAAACGAATAACGCACGCAATAAACGAAGCTTTGTTAACTTTAATTTACAGCGTGGTTTATTTACAAAGAAAAGGAAAAAGGTCTAGAGGCGATTGTTACGTCATATTTTACAACATTTTACCCTCCTTTATTTGGAATTAAGGGTCATATCTAGGCGGGGGAATACCAAGGTTTTCGCGTGTTGATCTACGGGGGACCGTAGGGGGGCAATCTTTTTCTGTAAGATGTTCATTTGGTAGGACATCTGTGTTATCTTCATCATGGAGTAGAGGTGAATTTGCATCAGGCGAAATTTCATTTCCAGGTTTTTCCGTCTGCTCCTGCGCAGTTTCTGGTATGGTCTGTTGGCTGTTTTTCGGACAAGGAGCTAAATCGCTTATCGAAACGGTCCCTTCTCTTCCGTCAGCGTATCGAATACTGGCGTATGTAGGATTGGCTTCAACCAATTGGACCTCTTCTACTAAATCATCGTTTTTGTGAGTTTTCACAAATTTTCGTAACAAAATTGGGCCCGGAGTGGTCAACCAAGCAGGTAAGGATTTTCCTGATGGAGATCGTCTATCGAAACTGAAAAATAGCTCATGTGGAGTGCTGTTAGTTGTTGTGTTAAGTAAAGATCGCAAGGATTGAAGAGCATCTGGCAATACTGCTTCCCATGACGAAATTCCAAGATTATAAGTCTTTAATGCCAGCCGAATTGCTTTCCAAATTACCCCGATATAACGTTCAACTTGAGAATTTCCTGTTGGGTGGTACGGTGATGATTTACTGGATGCTATTCCTCTTTTGAGCAAGAATTCTTTTAGCTCTTTTGAAACAAATGATTTCGCATTATCTGAATGTATATAATTGGGCATACCACAGAAAGAAAACAACTGGTTTAAACAATTTATTACCGTCTGGGTATGCATGTTGGGGCAAGGAAAGGCAGAGGGAAACCGGGAGTACTCATCAATAATCATTAATATATACTTGTTTGGTGTTGAAGAAGGAAGTGGCCCTTTAAAGTCAATGTTTATTCTTTCAAAAACTTTTGTTGCCTTCACAAGAGTTTGTTCTTCCATTCTATAGAATCGAGGCTTTAATTCTGAGCATATCTGGCATGTTGAACACACTTTGCGTACATCCTCAGCAGAAAAAGGCAAGTTTTTTGTTCGAACAAAATGCAACAACCTCGTTATTCCTGGATGACACAATCCTGAGTGAATTTCCATTAAATTTGAAGTAGACATAGATGCACAATAAGCTCTAGTCAATGAATCTGCAACCACGTTGTCCCTGCCTGGGCGATACTTGATTGTATAACTAAATGAAGCAAGCTCCAGTCTCCAACACTGAATTTTATTATTCTTAATTTTTGTTCTTTTGCGATTATCAAGCATAAAGGCAACTGATCTCTGATCGGTTATCAAGGTGAAGTGCTGTCGGGAAAGGAGGTGACTCCATTTTCGCACAGCTTCGACTATGGCAGTTGCTTCCTTTTCTACCGCAGGATAATGTACCTCACTGCCTTGAAATGTTCGTGACATAAATGCCACAGGGCGCCCATTTTGATTGAGCGTGGCTGAAATTGCCACATCGGATGCGTCACACTCGACAACAAAAGGTAAATTTTCATCAATAGAAAGTAATACAGCTTTTTCAATTTCTTTCTTAAGAGCATTGAAATCATTTAGAGCTGTGTCATCTAGCGGAAATTTTGTTGTCTGCTTTAAACTCTGGATCTTATCCGAAAACTGAAAAATCCACTTTGCGTAGTAGGCAAATAAGCCGAGCACACGTTTCAAGGCTTTTTGATTGTTAGGAGGGGGAAGGTTTTGAAGTGGTATCAACCTTTCAGGATCGGGTTTGATGGTACCATTACCTACACAATAACCCAAAATGTTTATATAGGGGACAGAGGAAATAGTTTTAGAATCGTTCAAGGTCCAATTTCTCTGCCGAAGCGCATCAAACAATCGAGTAACATTTTGATCATGCTCTTTCTGAGTTCTCCCTGCTACCGTGATGTTGTCTAAATATGGGTAAGTGTCTTTTAGCTTTGCATCGTCAATCATTTTATCCATTTCTCGCTGAAAAGCAGGAACACCGTTTGTGACACCAAACGGAACTCGAGTGAATTCCCACAGTTTTCCTCCAGCTTCAAAAGCAGTGAAAGCTCTATCTTTTGCCGCAATGGGTATTTGGTGGTACGCACTACGCAAATCAAATGTTGAAAAAACGTGGTATTTTGCCAACTTGTTTACCAAAACATCGATTCTTGGTAAAGGATATGCGTCGAGATCAGTATACAAATTGATAGTTTGTGAGTAATCTATGCACATTCGTTGTTTATCATTTTCCGCATCTTTGACAACAACAACTTGAGCGCGCCATGGTGAAATGCTGGGTTGAATTATGCCTTCCGCCCTCAGACGGGTTATTTCACTATTTATAAACTCTTGGTCACTTTTGTTAAATTGCCTCGATTTGACAGCGATGGGTTTGACGTCATTTGAAATATTACGAAACAATGAAGGAAATGCTGCAGTAGCACTTGAAATTGCGCACACATTTCGAGCCACAATAAAATCATTTTTACGACCGCCAAATTTAAACACGACTTGTTTATGTTGAGATTGAAAATCGTGCCCTAACAATAAGTCAGTACATAGGTTTTTCATAATCTTTAATGATACAAAATTATAATTTACACCATTAATACTTAGATCAGCAACACAACGGCCAGCAATATTGTTTTTTAAATTAGATGAGGCCATTAAAACGTTTTCATGATGCGGAAATACTTTTAATTTTAATCTCTTTGCCGTGGTCTCGTTAATAAAACTACTCGAACTCCCAGTATCAATCAACGTAGAAACTTCAACTCCTTTTATGTAAGCTACGATCGTTGCACTTCCTAGACAGTCTGGTGCCGGTCGAATCGCACACAGATTAGAATTGTACATACAAGCGCTGGCATTATTATTAATCTTAGTTTTACATACTACAGAAAAATGGCCTTTTTTATTACATTTATAACAAACAGCATTTTTTGCCGGACAATTACTTCTGCTGTGGTAGGTTCGGCCGCAAAAATAGCACAATTTACTCACATTATTTGTCGCAGCCAATGTAGAGTTTTCTATTGTCGAAGTAGTTTCCTGCGGAGCTCGTGGCCCGCTTACATCAGGCACCGTGCTTGTAGATGCTAGAGTTCCGCCATTATGGCCGTTCACTGTATAGACTTCGGAACTTTTTTGAGCTGAGTCGAGGGTCCTTGCTTGTTCAAACGCTCGTTCAAGTGTCAACTCATTATTTTCTAGCAAACGTTGTCGGATAGTATGAGAGCTTATTCCATTAATAAAGGCATCTCGTATCATTTCCTTTCTGTACTCTTCACTTGATACATTAGCAAAATTGCAGTCCTTTGAAAGTTGCGTCAGTATTAACAAAAAATTGTCTAGAGATTGGCCCGCTTCTTGCTTTGTAGTAGCCAGCAGGTGTCGAGCGAAGACAACATTCGGAGTTTTAACATAAAGACTTTTTAAAACTTGAATTGCGGCCTCGTATGTTTCACATTCATCTATGTGGTCATACACTTGATGAGACACGCAATTGACTAAAACCTTAAGTTTGTTAAAATTTCTCCGTTCCTCATGATGGGCGCCGGTAAGAACCTCAACGTAGTTTTCAAAGGTCTTCAACCAATGTTTCCATTCTTTCGCTGCTGAGTTTGAGCCAGGATCTAGATTTAGCCTGCATGGCTGCATCAACTTGTCCATTTTTATAAGTTGATTAAATTGTTGTGATTGTCCTTCTTATCTTATAATCTAAGATAACTATTTACCATAACTGTTTATATGGCTTTAATCAACTTATAAAACACAACGCTAAAATCTGTACAAAACAAGCACAGTTAATACGAACAACAAAACGAATAACGCACGCAATAAACGAAGCTTTGTTAACTGTAAAGGCACTTTAATTTACAGCGTGGTTTATTTACAAAGAAAAGGAAAAAGGTCTAGAGGCGATTGTTACGTCATATTTTACAACAAGTATCAAGCACAAAAAATGAGGTATTTGCCCGTTCTCTAAAAATGTTAAAACAGTTTTTTTCACTGCTGAATTAGCCTAATCATAAATTTCAGAATCACATTTGTGACAAAAATATGTAGGCTCTATTCAAATCTTCGGCACAAGCTAAATGTGACCTTTTTGGGTAACCATAGCATTGTACCACCCACTCCTCATCAGGACGACTGTTAAAATAGGGCTCAAGAAATGTAATGCAAAACTACTCTTTTGCTTTTAGTGTTTTTTCAAAACTTAGTTTTTCTTTGTTTGGAGCTGTAACAGATTGTCCTTTTCTGGTGTGTCTGTTAACATGGCATATTTTTTAGACCTTTTCTTGTTTTGCACCAAGGACTTGGCCTATCTTTAAGTTTTTTAGCACTCTGTAGAATTTTATATGGTAAACACCAATGTTTTGCTACTCCCTTAATTGATCTCTTTTTTTAATTATAGCAACTGCTGCAGCAGCTCCTAAGTTGTCTTGTGATGATGAGCTGGTGTTTCTGTTAGTCTTTTTTTTGTAAATTCTCATATTATTCACAAATGTTGTTGCCGAAGTTACTTTTAATATAAAGTTCAATCTATGCACAAAAATATGTGTTACAACTTACCCCATTAGCCTATGTTACAACTTACCCCATCTCATATGTCACAGACTTTATTCGAGAATCCCAAAGGACCAGTTGAGCTAGGCAATCCTAATACCAGCGCTGAAACAAAGCTGTATCCAAATTTTACTTTATTCCGGCTCAAGAAGTAGTCTTGCTATGAGCCTGAAGTTTTTGTACAATTGGTTTAACGAAAGCTCGGATTGGTTTTGTTGAAGACTCTTCTTCACAACAAACAGAGATCTCTGTCTCTAATAAGAACGAATGTATTAGAAAAATCACGACCGACGAAACGTCTATTCCACGCTTTGCCAAACTGCAAAGCGAACTCAACGCTATAACTTAATTCAATCAACACAAATAATTCTACCTCTGTAGAACACAACTCCAACCACTGGCGCAAAATAAATTCAACAATTGTCAACCGACACAAAATCTAACAGTCCACCTCCTGTGGCCAAACAAAATCACTTTCACTCGAGCCGTCCCTCGAGTCGCTTCAAATTACCTCACAATAATAATCATCGCTACGCATAACAAGATCACGTGACCCAAACTTGCTCGTAAATTCGAGATTTAGCCGGAACTCCTGGAGAGATCGCTGAGCTCGAGTGCGCCAGAATATTCTACAATAAGCAAGCTGTAGTAAAGCTTGAAAAACATATTACGTCATACTGTTGAGCGAAAGGGAAAAAAGATACATATAACGTAATAGAAAGCGAATCGGACGTTATATCACATAGTACGAAAGCAGCTCTACAAGAGACGCGATTATTCTCTTATAATAAAACTAGGAATTACTTTTAACGGGAATAAAATACATCGTTATGATTAAAATTATGAATGAAGTGTGACATCATACTTAGTCAAGTTTTTGTTAATATCTCAAAGAGTTAAGTTTTAGTGGCTAAACCTTGTTAGGCATTTAAACCTGTCCTTCATCAGCTGTTTAATTAGCTGTTTTTATTTATAGTTATCTGAAGAAATTGAATAAAAAAAGCTTATAGAGCTGAATGGTATTTAGCTGAGATTTTTTGTTCAGAATGATTTTTTAAAATAATTTTCTAAGTCTACGTATGTGTCCTACAATAAATATACCACTCGTTGCAAATTTGGACCTGTTTTAGTTTTCGACAGTTTTGGATTATTTTTGTAGTTTAACAAACTACATATTTCGAAGCATAAAATTTGAAAAGCTTGAATAATATTTCTATTGTTAAAAATAATTTAAAATTTTGAAACGACCAATGTTTTGCAGAACTACAGTATGTATTATTTATCGGATAAGATTGACTTATCGTACTATGTTTTCTTAATGATGTTATGAAAACATAGTATGAAGTAAAAGATTTTTCTTCCCAAAGCTTTTCATCTGACACTCTTCAGGGGAAATCGTCAGAATGAAGCAGAATTGAAACCGAACTAAGTTATAAAGGAAGAAAGTAGAGTTCTCATTGGCTGAAAGAAGTCAGCCAATGAGAGAAAAGATTAATCTTTGAAAATTTCTTAATCTTTTCTCTCATTGGCTGACTTCTTTCAGCCAATGAGAACTCTACTTTCTTCCTTTATAACTTAGTTCGGTTTCAATTCTGCTTCATTCTGACGATTTCCCCTGAAGAGTGTCAGATGAAAAGCTTTGGGAAGAAAAATCTTTTACTTCACGCAATCTTCAAATTCTGTACCACCAAATGTTTATTGAAAACATAGTACTATGTTTACTAATGATTAGGCTATATTCTTTATTTTTCCTGTAAACACAGGAAGATTCTATAGAATGAAACAGACTGTTTTGGTTTTTTAAAAAGTAGTTAAATAAATTATGTATAATATATTTAAATAGAATCTTTCTAATTGAATAAGGATCAATATTCTATTTAAATAAAGAAGCAACAGATGTTTGTGGTTTTTTCAAAACAGTGATGAAACAAATTTTGTATTAAAATATTGCTCTTATTCTTTAATTGGACACTCTGCGAGTACGATTGATTCACTTTTTAATATACATATAATCTTTAATTTACAATGGCTAATGGTGAACAATTTAAAACAATTAAGGAAGAGGCACTGAACATCAATTATGCAACAAATTAACTAGGTGCTTTAAAAAGAATTGTTAGCCTCATATAAAAAAACAAGGTGAATTCTGACTAAGAAGAATCGGAATCGAAAAATGTTGTTGAAATAGGCATCGGAATCGAAAAAAAAATTGGCATCATCCCATCACTAATTTAAATACTTAAAGATTAAGAGTAAATTTAATATGACTAAAAGCCGTGAGAATTGGATAACTTAAATTTTTTATTTGGTTCAATTTTCGCATGATTGTTACGTCGTAAACTTATCTCTTAAAATTGTAGAGTGAAGATTTGGCTAACTGAATCTTTTTTATTGCCTTAATGTTTCGTTACAAACGTTCTCGCTTATTACCTCGTGCGTTAAATCTCTTGGGAGTTTTTTGTTTCGCGCACATGTGCTTCTAAAGTTTTCCACTAAAGAGATAAAGTTTAGCTGTTTGTCAGTGCGGAGTTTGTAATTCATAATAGTTACAATTTAACCTTTTCAATGTTTAGATAACGCCACAATTGATTTTCATTTAGTTATATTTCTTGGTACTCGCTTTCGGATTTGATTAATATAATTGTAAAGATCAGAAATCGTGATTCTTCTTCGAATAGAATAGTTTATGGCAAAAAAGATTTAAACACTAAATGATAAATTATTTGTTTATTAAAGAGCTGGAGGGCCGGAGCTGGAGCTAGTGGATAAGCGCTTGATAGCTCCGGAGCTGGAGCTGGAGCCGGAGCTATTGAATGAGTACTTGATAGCTCCGGAGCTGGAGCCGGAGCTAGCGCTCTTCTACAGTGGCTCCCCAGCCCTGATCACAAGCATGGGCGAATGCCTAAAAAGAGAAAAAATAAATGATTTGCAGCTCGGCAACAAATTAACCGACGAGTTGCCACTGCAAGTAGGTTTACACAGGAAAAATAGACTATGCTACTTAAATTATCAAAGCAACCTAAGCTAAATTATAAAGCGGCAGTTCTAATGGCAATTGTTTATAGCTTCAAGTCAATAAAGCCGAAAAATTTGCAATCCAGTTTTTAAAAGTTTTGTAAAAACCACATTTAGATAGGTTTACAACATTAAAAATTATTTTTGTGACCGTTTGGTATCAAAAAAATATTTTGACTAAATATTATTAATTTATTTTGACTAAATTTGACTAAATATTTGATTTATTAATTTATTTGTTTATTTTATTAATTTATTTGTTTATTAATTAATAATATTTGATTTATTAAATATTTGATTTATTAATTTATTTTGACTAAATTTGACTAAATTTGACTAAATATTTACTTTAATTTGACTAAATATTATTAAGTTTGGTATCAAAAAAATATTTTGACTAAATTATTGACTAATTTTTGACTAAATATTACGTCATTAAAATCTTACAGCCTCCTAACTTTTTACATTCTTAAAATTTTTGATATAGGCCTATCGAAGATTTCCTATTCGTTTTCAAAAGTATCGACCACGGTTGCTCTACAGCAGGGATTCTCAATCTTTTTAACACCTTGGCCCAAAAAAACATGAAACGCATATTTTGCAACCCAATATGTCTAGTCTTTAGCAGGAGCGCCGGAAAGCCTTTTGTCAAGAGTGGCCAAAACAAGGTTTTAAAACAAAAAAAGGTTTTTGCAGTTGTTTTAACAAAGTTGCCATTTCGTATCGCGACCGTTTTTAGCACAAAAACTTTTGTAATGACTAAAAAAATATAAAAAAAGGTTATCACTTTCAACCATTGTCCAAATTTATATCCATTTTTGTCCAAATTATAGGCGAAAATTGAAAAAGGTCTTCACTTTCATTCCATACTCAATTTTAGCCAATTTTTTCTTCACAACAAAAAACAGCCTCCAAATATATGATCATAACACTTTTTCATACCATCTCTGTGTGGCTCACCTAAAAAACTCGCTGTGGCTCAGCGGTTGAAAGCCCCTGCTCTAAATTCTTACCTAAATGAATCGAAATTAACACAAGAACAACCAAATGGCTTTTTGACCCGTTTCCATTTTTAAACAGCTGGCTTTTATCCAAAGTTTGAGCTTTTCGGCTTTTTTTTTTCAAAGCAACCTTCGGTAATAATTTAGTTGTCCATGCATAAGAAATAAAAAAGTTATATCTGCAACTACCTAGAACAGGGATTCTTAAACTTTTTGCATCCCCTCGTCTTTATGCAAGCAACAAACAAAACTCGCACCCCCTCGTCTTTATGCAAGCAAAATTCGTGCCCCTCTTGGCGAAACAAACTAAAAACAAAATCCAAGTTGTACCGTCATATTCTCTATTTTTGTACGGAATTGAAGGTAGACCAAAAAAAGAGCCTTCGCTTTCCGTCAGCGTCCAAAATCTCGACTTTCATCCCTAATTCAATGTGACGACAAAAAATTGTCATTGCAGCTATCAATTCAGTTTTCAGCCACTTGCTGCCGCCGCTCTGATGAACCTCCCTCACCCCAGTTTAAGAACCCCAGACCTAAAACAGCCAAGTGGCGTTTTTGATGAATTGCTTTTTTTGACCTAAAGCATAAAATTTCAATGATTTAGCACGTTATTTGTTGATCTCTTAAAAGAAAAAGATTGTAGAATAAACAAATGTTATTGCAGAGTAAGGTTGTAATATTGACTTTACTTTACAGCAGTAGGCTTAGGCAAAGTCAACCTGTTGTTTCAGAAGTCCATTTATTTCTTCAAAAAGACATATGATTTTAGTGCAATATCAAACAAGAGTTTGCTGAACTTCTGAAAATTGCAAATGTTCTTTTACAGTCTATAATGCTGGTTTTAAGCTTTGCTAACTTAATTGAGCAAAATAGCAATCAAATGCATCAAAAGCGTCACTTAGTCGTTCTAGGTCAGGGTTTCTAAAACTCGTTGGAACACGTGGATCCCCAGGCTAATTTTGTAAAATTTTATGAACCCGAGTCTAAAAATTTTTCTGAAAGTCAACACAAGACCAAATGAACTAACCTTTTTTCGGTCTGCACAGGGATATATAGAACATTGGGATTGCTTATTTAAATTAGCCGCTGACAGCAGTGGTGCTAAGCAAAAAGTAACATTATGTACATTTATCATGGAAAGTGGAGCCTACTGCTTGGTTAACTAGGCTTCATATGCCTTGGTTCAATTCCCGGATTGTCTGCAATGAACGCAGCTAGTTTTTTAAGAAAATATATGAATTTGTTCACGTTTACGGTAATTTTTCGCACTACTACTTTTATGTTTACTATAAAATATCAACAATCAAAGTAAGATTTTAATTAACAAAATTTCTTTAGTATTTTACGACAATTAATACCACACAAAGTGAAATTCTAATAATATCGACATACACTAGTGCATGGGTGTAGATTTAAAGGTAAGTTTTCTAACACCGCGACTCATTTTTGCTGGAGGTTTGTCACATTTCTTTACTCGTTTTAGTTTGTTTTTTTGCAAAGCAGTTGAAAAGGTATTGCAATATTGCCTTAAAATTGCAATGTCCTTTGTTGCAAGTTTGATTCAGCAGGAATTCATGCTGGTCAACATTCTGCTTCACTTCTTCTGTGAGCACAGAAACAAATGCTGCTCCTTGATTGTTCAAACAAAGTAACTGCTGTCGAATGCTGTCATTGCTGCTCAGCTGTGAATAGATCTGCACTCTCAAAGCACAAATAGCAAAACAATATTGCAGATAAACCACCACGGTCTGCCATGGCTAGTAGCAAGTCTTTTACCACGAAAACATCACTAAAGAAGGGATGTTTTCTGGATCAATCAGCAAGTCTTTACATGCAGTACACTTTCTTCTGCGAGATTACGTACATCTTCCTATGTAACCCGCAACATGGTACGTGACACCTGCATCATCACCTCTGATTTCACTGACTTGGGCTTGCATAACCCAGTCCTTCAACCAAGTAAGGTCTTCTGTGCTGTCACCACCAGGGCTTCGAACTCGAACTCGAAGAACTCGGCAATTTTGGCCGAACTCGAACTCGAACTTGAAAAATAAAAATTTCTGAACTCGAACTTGAACTCGAACTTGAAAAAAGTTTGTGGAGTTTGAGTTCATTTAATGAGTATATTTGACTATAACATTTCTCAGCAATGGTGCCAAATTATAATTTGCTACCCTTTTTTATTTTGTTTAATAATAGATTAAAATTGGTAACATTGATGACAAAGCATTTTTAACATGTGCTCAGATTTTCGCGGTTCAATTATCCTCTTAACTCTATTCGGACTGTATTTTTTCAACTCTATTTTGTGAACTCGAACTCGAACTCGAACTCGAACTCGAACTCGAACTCAAAAAATAAAAATTTAAAGAACTCGAACTTGAACTCGATTAAAAATGCTTCGAGTTTGCAGCCCTGGTCACCACAATCCTCAATGAAAATTGACTGCTTGGTGTTTGAATCAGCCAGTTTGTGCAGTGAATTTTGCTGAAGAAGGCTCAAGCATCATATCTTCTTCTCAGCCTCAGAATTTCAAGTCAGTGCGCACTGCATAGTGTAAAGCTAGTTTTCACCTTAACAGTACGAGCAATTAATGCAAAAAACAGTACCAGCACTGGTAAATATTTTTCAATTCTGTTGCGTACAGTATTTGATAAATTATTGCCTAGCTTGTCCAACAATTGGCCAAATTTAAGCTTTTGTACTTTGTGGTACCAGTAGCTGGGTAGTTATTTTGCTAAATGCTGTATTATCCTCAAACCGTATTTCTGACGAAACTACAATGCTTCTCTGCTTTTCTCAAACTGTTGTCGCACCTATAGTCTTTTCTAAAGTTTGCAAAATTTGATTTCGCCTGTTGCAAATATACTCTAATTCATTCACATAACTGTAAAGCAACAGCCACTTTTTACACGAAACTGCCAAACAAGTGCGAAGCGCTTTCTAAACTAACTTATTAAAAGCGCTAATGCAGCTATCGTAATCAGTCAAGCGACAATTGTCTAATACCACTGTTGTCAAGTGTGATTACTGAAAAAAGCGAAGTAAACAATCCCGATGTTCTATATAGGCTATCCCTGGGTCTGCAGTGGACTTTCGAAAAAATTTAAGCTTCAACACCTAGTTAAAAGACTTTTTTACGAGTATGTATGTTTATCATTAGCAAGCTTTTACGATCTTCGGAATATTTTTGGGTAAAGTGAAATAAAGATACCAAACTACTACTTTAAAGAAAAACTATGTCGGTCCCTCCGGGATAGGTCGCTATGGGCCCCCAGTTTAAAAATCCTGTTCTAGGTAATTCAAATTACGGTTGTTCTAGTGTTCATATAAGCCAACTGTAAACCAGATCGAGGTGTGTAGTTGAGCAGCAAGTAAGCCTAGTAATATTTTGCGCTAACAGCGCAAATTTTTTGATGAATTAGTTACGGAAAAGTTTGCGCAGCAGTATAAAACAGAACTCATTTGCAAAATTAAAACGCTTTTGTTGTGTTTCAGCTCTGAAAACAAAAATATGGTTTTTACTTTAAATCGTATGAAAAAAACTTTTTCGAATTTTGTTCTTAAAATAAAACAAGACGAAAAATTTTTTCATTCCATAAGCATAACAGTAGGATGCAAGAGCGCTTCGGCTCACCCAACAAATTTCAATTTTTTCCACAATTTTACAGCCCCTTTAACCTTTCAAAGGATTGCCAAGCCAAAAAAATTTTTTAGCCATTTTATTTCCAAATAAAGACAAACATCGAAAAAAACTTTTGAAATGAAAACAAGATCTTAAATGGTTTCGAATTTTAACAGCACATCGAATCTGCATACAATAGAAAATCACTTTCTTTATCCAAAGATAGCATAATAGTCTGGTGTTGTTTTTTGCAGTGGCGTGCAGTCAGGGCATGCAAGTCATACAATGCATGACCAACAAACTTTCCTAAATACAAAAAAATATTTATATATATTAATATTATATAAATATATATTTATTAAGCAGATTTATTACATATTGAATAAAGTTCATTGCCAATTCTGAGGAACGCTTATTCCAAGTCATAACTCAAACGCAACTTTTATGATTAAACATGACATGCACCAAAGGAATTGCATTATTTTACTCGTATGAATGAGCTCTGTGGTGACGTCATTTTAAGTACCCTTTTATACTCTCTCCGGCAAGCAATTCTCAAATTGCATACAGACTTTTAAATAAATCTAGATAATTGTGATAAACAACTCTAAGTACGAGTGCTGTTTAACGAATAGTTATCCCCTTGAACTAGACACGTGTTTCAACAAACTATATATACTGTATACAGTAATTCAAATAAAATTCTATTTAAATGAGATTCCACCTTATGAGCTGCCATTGGCAAAACAGACTGTTGTGGAACTTAAATTTTAAATTTTTATTCTCTTTTAGTGTTTTCATTAATATACTGTAGATTTCAGAGCGTACTTTTTTTTGGAGGAGTTAATATAACATAGTCAGGGATGAAATGACTACACTAGTAGAATTTCAAAAAGGATCTTAAACTATTTGCCTTAAAGCAATTTTACAATTTCTTTAATACGTTCAATGACTAGGCGTATCAATTGCATTACCAGCCGCAAAGGTCACCGCACGCCACTGATTTTTTGTAAAAATTTTATGCTTCAGAATCATAAATCTTTTGATTAAATCGAAAATCAAAGCAAGGAAAAAAATTTTATTACTTAAATCACAAAACAAGATTTTTATTTATTATATAATCAACAACTGAAAATAAAGGGACCTGAAACGTAAAAATAAATCAATTGTCGACAGCGTGGTCGAGCGGTTAAATCGCCGTGCTTATGATCAACATGGTCTCGATTCAAAACCCACTCGCGCCATTCTGTTGTGTCCTTAGAAAAGACACTTTACGGCACTTTCCCTGCTTGGTGGTCTTGGCAAGCAGTTCTAAATTGCAATCCTATTTCCATTAAATAACAAGCGGACAGCAATATCTTGGCATCTCCGGAAGCAGGTCGGGATAATTGCCTACCCTATTTATTAGAGCCTCCGTCGCTTTCCTGCGAGTCAGGAGGATAAATATAGAGATAAAATAAATAAATAAATAAATAAATAAAACAATTCTCAGTTATCCAAGATATTTTTAAAGATAAGAAGTTGGTAAGCTCTTTAACAAATAAAAAAATTATGCAAAAACTGTTATTACCTTGATTATGCAAAAAATAACAAAATCCTCTAATTTTTTTAAATTTTGTTTTAAAATACTGTACAACTCAAAAAAGAAAGCTCAAGGAAATGTTTTGTAAAAGAAGCTAAGATAGCGCGCATCGTACAGTGCCTGATAGCCTGAAAAATATTTTGGAAAAAGAAACAAGTTTCCACAAATCGTACTTCAAAATTTTTTCCTTGCTGCTTCTATTTTCGACTTTTTCTGCGTTTTGTCCGCTTACGAAAGTAATAGGAATTGTCGGAATCGTCGGAATCGTCGTCGCTGCTTGTCCATTTTCTATCATACGGAATAGGAGGCTTTCTCGAGCTGTAAGTCCAAAATTTTTTGTGAGAGTCCATACAAACTACTAAAGTTATTAAATTTTAAAAGAAACCTTTTAGTTTTCAATGCAACTGATTGCCAAACTACATCTGAGTAACACCGATCTTTTTTTAATGTTATTATATTTATCTTTTAAACCTCGTCTTTGATTAGGGCATCATAGAAACCAACAGCGGCATTTTTTATTTCTATAAGTTAAAAAAGTCTTGCTTTTTAACCTTACGCAAGTTTTGAAAAATGATAAAATACGTTTAGACTTGGGCCGCAAAAAAAGAAAAAACCTTAGCCTAATGTCAAAAGCTCCTAATGGAGAAATAACATGACAAAAAGTTATAAACAATAAAAAAAATTCTTAAATTATTATACGGGGTGTTTCAAAAAATTTGACATCATTTGGCATATAAATATCATAGAAACTACACAGTCAAATCAAATAAAATTAAACAGGGTTAATGTTGAGCTAAACAAAATTTATTCCTGTAAATTAATGTTGAGCTAAACAAAATTTATGTTGACCTGTTAATTTAAATAAGAAATTTAAAGGCACCTGAATTTCATGAAAGGTTTTACAAATGTTCAATATGCACACCACCTGTGATACGGCACACGTGAAGTCAGTACTCTGGCTTCTCCTAAACATGCTGCAGCATGTCTTGGGTAACAGTCTCCAGTGCGGTGGTGTTTCTTTGTTAACTACCTGTCTCACACGAGAGTTAAACTGGAGGCTGTTACCCAAGACATGCTACAGCATGTTTAGGAGAAGCCAGAGCACCGACTTCACGTGTGCCGTATCACAGGTGGTGCGCATATTGAACATTTGTAAAACCTTTCATGAAATTCAGGTGCCTTTAAATTTCTTATTCAAATTTACAGGAATAAATTTTGTTTAGCTCAACATTAACCCTGTTTAATTTCATTTGATTTGACTATGTAGTTTCTATGATATTTACATGTCAAATGATGTCAAATTTTTTGAAACACCCTGTAATATTAATTTTAAAATATTTATTAGTGGAACGTATTGGAGGTCATTCGATTTGTTACAATAGAAGAGATTAGACTTATTCGGTACAGCTTAATGATAAATCACCGTAAGACAAATCTAACACAACATCAACGCAATTATTAAATACAATCTTTTCCGACTTTAGCATGGAGCAAGCAAGCGGTTGCACCATGTCCCTCCCTAAAAAAAGTAACAAAATTGCCCTTTCAACAAAAATGGGGCCCCCGTAAACAATTGCATAATG
Source organism: Diplosoma virens (assembly GCA_963680785.1). NCBI lineage: Eukaryota > Metazoa > Chordata > Ascidiacea > Aplousobranchia > Didemnidae > Diplosoma > Diplosoma virens. The sequence goes on from OY796887.1 coordinate 28,547,012, forward strand.
TGAACTTATGAAGTTTTTTATCTTCTTTTTGTATTTATGTCCTGCTGAAAAAAAAGTTGCTTCATGTAATTAAAGATTAAAAAAAGAGTCTTTATTATTTATTCAAGACATTATTACTGCTCTAAAAAATTTATGCTTTGTTAATTCGTGTCGTTTACAAAGGTCGTTATTTTATTTCTTGCCCGTATTGATAGTTGCATTAAAAGTGCCAGATATAAAGCAATCAATGCGGTTTGGTTTTCACAACGGCATTTAATACAGTGAATTGTTCTTTTGCGCCTTTGACATTTTCCTGCGAATCAAGAAGATAAATATGGAGATGAAATGAAAATGAAATGCATTGGGCTAACACTGCTTGATAATGTTAAAAATGTATAAACAACAAGGCCTATATCTTCTTGATTTTAAATTTGTTGATACTGTTCGATATGCTTCAGCGTGAATCGATTTGGTTTCAACGACCGGCAGTAAGGCTACATTTTTTCTGTTGAATTTTAATACCTTAAAATTAAGCTTTAAATGATTTTAAACAGTTTTATTCCAACAAAAACATTTGTTTTTTGTAAAAAAACATTTTTTTTACGAAAGCAATTAATTCATTCAGTAGACGGTGAGTTCCCTCTTTTTGAGAACACATCAATTAAGAAGCCAAGCCATTTTATAAATGCTTCTACAATTAACCCCTTGGGATTCTTTGGAAGAAATAACATCAAGCTGGCAATCGTTGTTTAAATCATGAAATAAACAAAAAACTTCAGATATTTTTGGGTTGTTGTTTGAAGAGTAGCTGACGGTAATTGGCGGAAGTTACGTTTAGCAACTGAGCAAATTACATATTTTTACTTTCGCCATAGTATCTTCGTAAAAAACACAATTTTCAATGCATTCGTAAACATCTGAGCTAATAATTTACAAACAACAATTACAATGTTCTGGACGCTGCTAGTTCCTAAGCCTACCTGCTAACAATAAACTCAGCAAGTATTTTAAGCTTAGGCTTCTATTGTTTAGTTTCAACAAGCAAGTTCGGTTCAGCACCAATTCTGACCGGTTTCGATAATTTGTTTCATAAAGTTCTGCCGTCTTTTTTCGAGCGTGTTGAAATTCATTTTCTTTAGTCTTAATGATTTATTGATTACTTTAAAAGTTTAAATGATTTAAAAACACTGCACCTAAATAAACAAAATGCGATTACCTATACGAGCGTATAAGTATATAGGCGCGCAAATCATGGCTATGGGTGCTTAGCTTAAAATTAAAAATGAATCAGAAGGTCACCAGACAATTGCTTTCTGCTGAAGACGCACAAATAATAATAATAATAAACATAATCATATTGTACAACAATTTAAATTAATACAGATCATTTTTATAAACAATTTTACATCGGCTGCAGCTTGCCTAATAAAATAGATTATTTAGTTTTCGAAAAAAATTAGTTCGTTAAAGTAACTAAAATTTAATGTCAAAACCAAATTATTTTAAAATTTAAATTTTCAGAAGCTTGAAATTTTTCGTTTTGATTTTATCAAACTTAAGTGAATTGAAGACAATGTTTATAAAAATTACTGCAAAATGAAATATTCTTGAATACCAAACTGTAATTTTAGTATTAGCTAGACTATATTAATGCAGAGCAAAATCTTTATTAAATTCACTGAAGGAATTTTTGGGATAAAAGAGAGCCAAAAAATTGTTTGTCGTAAAAAAACAAGTAAGTATAATTCTTTATCCGGTTTTGTAAAACCAAATACGATTGATCGCAACGAAAAGCAAATTTTTTATTTTGCAGGTCAAACTCGAACACCGGAGCAACTAATCAATAATTCATTGCAATGGATCAATAAAACGAACTAACTTAGATTAGCGTATGCCTTTGTTATCTAGTACGAATTCGGTCGGCTCGAATATTTAGGTACAATGGTTTCGCAGGCGAAGTTTCAAACATAAATAATTTAGTATTAAAACAGCCGATTGTTACTGAAGCATAACCTTTTACTTTTTATTTTCAGAAAAAAAAACAAAAGTATAGAACGAAACTAAAAAGCTAAACTGATTTTGCAGTTTCCCAAGTCAGGTACCTTGTAATTCTTCTGAGTTCTAAATGGCACGGAGACGTACGGTGGGGGTCTATGGGAATCGAAGGACTTCGTGATCCTCGCAAATCGTCCCACCAATCTGAGTCACTGGCAGACATAGCTTTTGCCAAAGATTAAATCATGACAATACCAAGTGTTCAATTTTAAACCAGAAAATTAGAACTATTATGTCAAAAAATCTCTTTCTCAAGAAAAATTTAAAGTTAGATTTGTAAACAACTAGAGTAGACTTTCGGGTTTATTTTGGTTTCAATCTAAAAAAAACGCTTTGAAAGCAGACTTTTTACTACGCAAAACTGATGCTACATCACAAATGACGGAAATATTGATACCTAATAGTAAAAAATGAGCAAAAAAACTTTTAAAATGATACAAGTTTTGAAATAAAATCGTAAATAAAAATCTTATGCGTTTTGAGCTGTTTTAAAAGTTTGTACATTTAAAATTTTTAAACTATAGCTATTTGTTTCATAACAAACCTTCTGCTTCTACTCGAACTTCTCGATCTGGATTTGTTTCCTTTTGAATTTAATTTCTCCAAAAGTCGTCTCTAATAGTAAACAATAAAACTACTAAACATATTGAACAAAATTTAAACCAAGATTTAATACTTCTCTTCTTCTTCGACATTTGTCACAACATTTTGATTTTCTTCTTCGTGACTTTGCTCGGGATCTGATCAATTAAATTATTGTAAATAATACAGCCACACTAAAAAACTTTTTCCTGCCTACCTATTTGGTGAATTGTGTAATTCCGTGTTGTTTTTACAGTTTGTGGTACTTATGGACCTGCTTTTGCGTAGAAAAATGATGCGGTCTTTCAAAAAGGTTATAGTTCCTTCTAAATAAAAAAAATTTTATTTTCTTTCTATTTTTATCTAATATTGCACATTACTATTAGTTTTCTTAATTTTTGTTTCCTCATCCATGTTTTATCGAACGACAAGAAAATAAAACAAGCGACACGATTTCTTTATCTGCCGACTTTTTGAAACGCTTCTTTTTTTCAGCCACCGACCACCATCTGATTTCGTTGTACGTAGTTTTCATTGTACGAAACCATCGACTGGTTCTTAATTCATTCAAATCAATTGCCCGAACAGATCGCTAGCAGATGGTGCGACCAGCACCTGCTTGAAAAACAACTTCACTGATTTACCATGGACTTTTTAATAAAAGTTATGGTTGAATTGAGTTATGATTCATGCAAAAAGAAAGGATTATTGTAACTTGAATACTTAATTGGAAATTAAATAATTTTCTTGTAATTTCTAAAACATACTTTTATAAATGTTTTAATAATTTGTAAGAGAAAAGAAAAAAATGTTAAATCTTTTTCGATTATGTGCCATTTTTTTAAAAACCAACAGTTGAAACGATGATACGTATTTCAATTAAAAAATCTCAGCAGATAGCAATATTTTGACTTTTTGGACAGATCTGGGTAGTGAAATGACAGTTACCTAAGTTTCCTACTTCGCCATAATCCAATTAGTCAAAAGCATAAATAAAGCCGAAGAATATAAGTAAAATTCAATATTCACAGCAATCTATTTGTAAGATTAGTTAAAATGATTTTTAGGAGAATAAGCTCGTCGAAACTAAACAGGAAATATGGAATAGAGCCAAGAAAATCACAAAACACCAAAAACCGCTGGAGCATAAATATATCGCGCTGTAAAGATATATAGCTATGTGGTACAAGGGGCTCACCTTTTTTTGTCTTGACCATAGTTGTCGTTAATCGGCGCTTCTACCTGTTTCATTTCATGTGTTTTTTTTATTATTTTTTTCGTCCCAACTGGTTTAATTTGGCTAATTTTTTTGTTACTTAAACTTTTCTGCTCGGGGCTGCGAAAACTTTTAATTTGGCTTTGTTTGCGCTCAAGTCTTATATACGTGATATTGACGTAAACAAATAGAAAAAATCATATAAAGCGTTTTAGAAACCGAACCATATTCATATTTGCTTATTTTCCAACAACAATTTTAGAGATCACTCAAAAAATATTTCACTTTGCTATACAAAAACCCATAAAATCTTTTATTAAAAAAAATATTAAAAGTGTAGGCCTACAACAACTATGCATCGAGTTAATTGTAAGCAGTTATGTCAGCAAGAATGGTAAGTTAGAGAAGATTGGTAATAAACAAGCAGTTTAAAATGGCTCAACCTATATTTTTTAAAAAACTCTGTAAACAAAAAAAATAAAAGAATTTATTTTCACTGTGCAGAAATTCAGTTTTTTGTGAATACACCAAGTTTATACCTATATCTTTTTGAGAGCTTGAGTGACTCAGAGAACATGCTGTTGAAATCAGTAAATTGATTACAACTTGACCCAGGAAAACTCCAAGGCCTTTACCGATTGCACTTCCCAATCTTTAACTGTACCAAAAACTAAAAATCTTTATTGCAAACTAAACTTGAAACACAAATTCAAAACGAAAAATACGAATTAGTCCAATTTAATAAAAGCCTGCACAAAATCAGCTTAAAGTACAATCAGTATAAACCACAACCAGAATAAAGCACAGTCAGAAAAGAAAAGATGGCTCTTCCCGGCAATCAAAACGACAACTGATTTTACAATTCAAAACAACGAAAATTAACCATTAGGCCAAATATTGCATCAAACGTGATTAAAGCGCGAACGCTTAAATTAATTAAGATAATAAAATAAGCTTAAGGCCGGGTTTAAATCGAGTTGGAATCCACCTGAATTCGGGTTATAATACCAGTATAGCAGATTCTCCAACATAGCGACCCCTTTGAAACTAGAACAATATGTGAAGTTTTAAACACGCACAAAAAAATGATAAGAGAATCTTGACAACGATAATCCAAAATTTCCACACAACTACTACAATATAATATCAATATTGTACAATAGGCCTAATATGGTTTTAGGACAATTCGGTACCATGACAATTGATTTTTCAAAATTTATGACTCTAACCCTAACGCTATCCTTACTTAATCATCTTAAGTAAAACAGGTGGTCAAAGATTAAAATCGGCAGCGTGGTTGTGTGATTGTGATCGAAATGATTGAGGTTCAAAACCTATTCTCGCCATTCTGTTGTGTCTTTGGCAAAGACACTTTACGGCACTTTTAAATCTTGGCAAGCAATTCTAAATTTTAGTCATATCTCTATAAAACTGAAAAAACAAAATAAAAATTTCAACCAGACACCAATACCTTGGCATCTCCGGAAGCAGTTCGGGGTAATTGATTGCCCCATGTATTAGCGCCTCCATCGCTTTCCTGCGAGTCAGGAGAATAAATACAGATATGAAATGAAAATGAAATAAATAAAATAATGATTAAAAATTCCGGGCAAAAATTAGGATATTAGTTACATGTTGAACAAACAAATTTTGATAAATTGAATTTGTAAATAAAATATAATTTATTTTTGGTACCGACTTTTCCAGAACCAAATTGTCCAGTAACCGCGTCGGGACTCAGGTGCTTTGGGCGAGCTTGAAAAATTTAATGGTGATCCGTTGCGATACCATTTGTTTATGCGTCAAGTGGAAGAAAAAATTTTGAGTCTTTATCTCTGGTCAGATCCGGGTCGTGCGTCGCAGCTGCTTCTCAACAGCACCATTGGACGTGCCAGAAAGTTAATTAGCAGCTGCATAATGCTGAGACCTGACGAAGCGCTACAAAGTGCCTTGCGTCCTTTAGAGCATTGGTTCTCAAAGTGCTCCGTACGGAGCCCCAGAGCTCCACGAGAGAAACCTAAGGGCTCCGCGAGCTATTCGTTTACTTATTAAAATACTGACTTGGCTAATTTTGCAACTGTCCAAAGAAGCAATAACAACCTACAAGTAACTTCAATTAATCCGCAATTTGAATATTTTTTAAATACAAAGCAGCAAATACATCCGAGTCATTAAATAAAGCACTTCCAATTTACTCAGGAACATCAATCGGTAAATAACATAGCCGTACCTGTTGGGGGGCAGGGGGGCAATTGCCCCCCCAAGTTTCTAAGATTAGGGCAAAATTAAAATTTTTCGGACAGTGAGAAGAAAATATTTGGGCAAAACCATAATTTTTCGGGTAGCGATACAAAAAATTTGGGCAAAGTCAGGAAATTTAGGGAGGTGACGATGATGAACTGCAAAAAATAATGACCAAAATTTAGGTGAAGACCTATTTTTTTTTTTAGAGATCACCACGATTTTAGGACAAAATTGGTTTTTCGTCTGAGAATCTCAGACAATTTTTTTGTCATATCCGAAATGTACTATAAAATCATGATTTGAGCAAACGTCACAAAATTTGGGAAAAACTTTATTGCCTCCCCAAATTTTTTTGGGCTGGTACGGCTATAGTAAGTAATAATGTGTTTTTTTTTATTTTTATAAATTTATTGTGGGGCTCCGTAAATAATGGTCAATCTCTTCATGAGCTCCATAACAATAAAAGTTTGAGAACCCCTGCTTTAGAGGATGCATTCGGCTCCCTAAATATTGCTATAGAAGAACATTTCAACCTCGTCACTAAAGGCCCAGTGATTTGTATCAACGAAAAAAGTCTGCACGACTTCTATTTGGACTTACCCAGGAAACATAGAGTTATTGGCCGGGTACTGTTTCAGTATAGTACAGTATCGGTTGTATCGGTATCGGAAAAAGATAAGCAAACATTATTGGACCAATATAGTTTTAGAATCGTATTTTTGTATAAATTAGTATAGTATGCACTATATTGGACCAATATAGTTTTACGTAGAATCGTATTTTTTGTATAAATTAATATAGTATGTACTATATTGGTCCAATACAGTTTTTGTAAAGTATTTTTAATTTAAGGTTGGTTTAAAAATTTTGTTAAACATTGGTAAAACAATGTTGCTCCCCCGCAGTTAGAGTTTTGTAATGTGACATAAATTCGTACAGTTTTTACGGTACGTGACCCACATAGTTTGTGTATTGATTTTTGATAATGATTTTGATGTACTAATAAAACAGCATTAAATTGGAAAAATATTATCGATTTGATACAGTTTTGATGTCGGAACACAATACAAATGTTTACTGTTTCTGTGGTATTGGACTAATATAGTTTTAGAATCGTATTTTTGTATAAATTAATATAGTATGTACTATACAGTTTTGGTCCAATACAGTTTTTGTAAAGTATTTTTAATTTAAAGCTGGTTTAAAAATTTTGTTAAACATTGGTAAAACAATGTTGCTCCAGCGCAGTTAGAGTTTTGTAATGTGACATAAAATCGTACAGTTTTTACGGTACGTGACCCACATAGTTTGTGTATTGATTTTTGATAATGATTTTGATGTATTAATGAAACGGCATTAAATTGGAAAAATATTATCGATTTGATACAGTTTTGATGTCGCAACACAATACAAAGTTTACCGTTTCTGTGGTATTGGACCAATATAGTTTGTGTATTGCTTTTTGATAATGCTTCGATGTACTGATAAGATGACATTATTAAAATTTTAAAACATTATTAATTTAACAGAAATTTGCTGTTTTAATTTATGCAATTATGCAATTTAATATTATTAATCTAATTAATACAATTATTGTTTTATTAAGATATTAGCGCAGGGGTGACAAACCTTTTTTTGTAAATGCCAAAATGTATAAAACATTTTTTATCAACTTAGTACCGTGCCGAATTGAAGTGAAGATGTTTTTTTTTAGACATTACCATGTAAAGTAGGACCTATTTTTCTCCCAAAATCATGGTGATCTCTAAAAAAAAGATCTTCCCTGCAATTCGATTTCGCCTTTCTCATATTTAATAGGGAAATTGTTCTAAATTGTCCGTGCCAAAAAAATTTAATTTTACCCAAAAAATTCCTTGTCTTTGTCCAAAAAATTGATCGTGCCAGTAAAAAATCTGCGCGTGCCATAAATTTGCCCTCCTCTATTAATGTATGTTGTTTTTTTGGTATTGAACCAATTTAACTCATGTATTGATTTTCGGTAATTAAACGTTTACCGTATATCAGGGTGGTCGAATATACGGTGCGCGGGCCGCATGTGGCCCGCGCACCTTTAAAATGCGGGCCGCAAAGTGTTGCAATTATTGTAACCACTCTTAATAACACAAGTAAATGTTGTTTTTATTTTAAATTTAACAAAAGTCTAACTTTTAATTATATTTTTTGGGAGATTGCGGCCAGCACTTTTATTAGGATGAAGAAAAGTGGCCCTCTACTTATTTGAGTTCGACCACATGCCGTATATTAATCAAAAAGGATTTCCAGTGGCAAAACATTGTTGGCATGAAACAATTTGGATCTTGTATCTTGCACAAGTATGTATTTCTTTTATGTTATGGGGAAATGCATTGTGTTTCGATTTTATTTAAGATCCTTTTTTTGAACTTATCAATCTCGGTTTATTTGCTTTATACAATTTTGTGCCGTTATTTACTAGTTCCGTTAGGTAGCGCTAAAGTAAAAGCTTTAAATTAAAGTATCTTAAATTAAAACATTTTATAAAACATTTTTTAGACTAGTTTAATTTTGCAAATATAAAATAAATTACTTATAAATTTATTAAAAGCTATTGAAGGTATAGGCTGCTATGTGTTGCATAACACAAACTTGATTTTAACTTTACTTTTGTAACTTATTATATCATACATTTGTTATAATTACCATTTCTGTTTTACATGTAGCATTCATTGCCAAATCACCAGACCTATTATAAATAAATTAAATTAAAAATTATTTACAAAGAATGAATTATATTGAATTAATCTTTTCATTGACTTTAAAGTGAGGATAAATTACTGTATTTGCCATGCTGCTTGATTGATGAAATAAAAACTAAAAAAAAAAGAATTTGCTTTTAAAAGCAAATGTTTCATTTAAAACTCTTTTGCTTATTGAATAGCCTTAAAAAAAGCTGTTTTGAAAAAAATTGAACGTTTTCGTCTAGCTCTCTTCAGGAGGTCTAGCTGAAATGAATTCAAGAACTGATGTAGTATTTGAAAAGATTTTTTTTCCTTTCTTTTACACTTATAACAATTTACGTTCGTAAATAAACTCTTTCTGTCTGCACAAATTAGATTTTTGAAGAGTTATAAAAATTGATTCTAAAACCGATAAATGAAAATTGGATCGTGCTTTAGAAAGAATAAAAAATTGATTGTCATTACATTGAGATGCACATTTTGGTTTATGTAATAAATGGTTTACAATCGCTGAGTCACAATGCGGTGTTGAATTAGTTGGTTTTCCTAGGCGTTCTGGTTGTTTGCGTTCTTGACCGATTCTGTTCCAAATAGACCTCGGAACATGCTGGTGAATTCTGTCTTGCAAGCGTTGAGACGTTCGACCCACGTACCGACTGTCACAGTGGCACACGTATTCATATACGACGTTACTATGTTGAATTGTGAGAAGAACGTCAATAAAAAAAAGAATTGTGATGAATAAAATAGAAGAGCAAATGTGGACTCAAGCTAGGGTTGCCAACCGTCCTTTATTGGAAAGGACAGTCCTTTATTTAACCCTTTCCGTCCTTCTCCTTTATGAAGTACATAAATGTCCTTTATTTTAAATATCATTTTACTTACTGCTAATTTTGCGATTAGAACGTGTATTTTAAAGTTGATTTAATTTTTGCAAACACTGAATCAACATTTTTATATTTCTAAACGTTCTCCAGCAACTTTCCAAGTTGTTTTCAAAAAAAATTATTTGCCCCTCCCCCTAAATCATTAGAAGAAATGGTTTATCAGCATACTGTGAAAGGATTTTTAGTGTTATCTCTTCAAAATGAAAGAAACAGATGCTCTGCAGAAATAATAAAAAATGAGCTTTTCATATTCCTGTACTTTAACTTCAAAGACAGCTGTTTAGAATTTGCTGAAAAAACAAAAGATGACCTTCAATTGTTGAAAGCAGCAAAAAGTCAAACCAAACACAATTTTAAAAAATAAAAAGATTTACACTATTTTTCATTTTTATTTTTTTATAATGCATATCAGAAGCGTGCGGTCAGGGCATGCAAGTCATGCGTTGCAAGACCAAATTTTTAGAAATTGCATGACGAACTTTTGCGCGATGAGGTAGATATCGTTCAATTCGATAAGAAATATTACTTGTTCGGGATAAAATCTGAGGCAGATCTGAGACGAAGACCCGTTTTTTTGCGTGTCGCAATGGCAGACAATACCGCGAATTTAGGACGAAAAATAAGAAATCGGAGACTGGTTTGAAGTGATGACTTTTTTTTTTGGAGATCACTGCATTTTTAGAAGAAAAAGTGCATTACCAGGCAACAATTTCAAGTGATGACCTTTTTTTAGAGAGATCATCAAAAATCTAGGGCGAAAATTGTTCTTGATCACCATGACATTACGACTAAAAGTTACAATCTCACACCCATAACATACCTATTTTCATGATCAGATTTTGGCATGCAAATTGCATGGCCAGACTCAGAGGTTACGGCACGCCACTGATGCATATATATAGTGATATAGATGGGATTGAAAATTATGTTTATATCTATTTTCCATATGTCCTTTATTGAAACTTGTCACAGTTGGCAACCCTAACTCAAGCTGACATATTTAAGTGCACGATTTGGAACGCTGAACGCCATCCCAAGCAATTACGGCTGAAACAATTTTTAACAAATTTATTTGTATTTGTTTGAAAACAACTATAGTGATGCAATCGTGCCTAAAACCTTGAGAACAAATTACAAATTTACAAAAAAAAGTTTTTTGTTGTATTATTTGTCTTTATTTTAACTTATTTCTTGGAGTACTAATATGCCATTAACAAAAATCCGTATTTAATTTTACACTTGCTTGGTATTAGAAATTTCTTAAATTTAATCTTTATTTAGTTTTAAATTATCATCATGTGACATTAAGCGTTGTTATCCAAATTCGTTTAGTCGGCTAAGCTCATCGGGCTGGTTTCCTAAAAGAAATGGTTCGTTCGAGAGGTGCCCGGGATAGGAACAATGAACACAATCTTGTCGATCATGACATTGTCTATAGCGAGTATGTGCGCTAGTGCAGTGCTTATTGTAGAGTAGAGATTGACACTAGCAGACGTCGGCCTCCGTTAACTTTGCAGCCACCTGGAGGCTATTGTCCACTGCCATCCACTCCTCGAAGTCGGTTTGCGTCATATCACTTGGTTTTTTAGCTACAATGTCCTCTATTGTTGTGGTTGTAGTGGTACACGAGAAACCAGCTTTCTTGAAACAGTTTTGAATTGTTTCTTCCGAAACATGCTTCCACAACAAGGCTAACAAATGCAAGGCCTCGAGCAGATTAGTTTTTAGTTTTCAAAGCACTAGATCAGTGTTTCTCAAGCCTTTTTTTCTGCGACCCAAAATCGCTAAAAATAACGATTTGCAAAGATGACTGCGACCCAAATAAATTTGACTGAGTGTAGTGAAAACGTAGGGATCTCTAAAAAAAAAAAAAAAAAAAGGTCTTCATCTTGAATCTGATTCCGATTTCTTCATTTTCCTCTTAAATTCGTAATGACATCTCAAGAAGGTTCTTCACTTCTCAAATCTTGTGCGCGCAAATCTTTTTCTTTTACGTGCAGTAATTTACAAGGCTTCGCGACCCATCCGCATAGCCTTGGCGACCCATGGTTTGAGAAACACTGCACTAGATTAAAGCTTGCTAGATAAAAGCTTGCCGCGATTAAAGTGATTAAAACTAACTCACTAGATCAGAGCTTGCCGCGAAATTATGACCCAGTTCATTTGCTCTTTCATCGTTCCGACAGTTCCTGTTTCGATATTTATAGCTTTCTCAGGCCGCTAATCATCAGAGCTGGGCATTTACGCTGGAAGTTAACAAAATTAGTCTCTACGTTTGGGAAAAAAATTGATAACAATAACCGATGTACTGATTATAGATGTACTGGTTGTGTCTACTTCTAGTCGGGAAATTAGTAAGTTATAGGGAAGAGGTAGGATTGGAGAGATTCATCCAACGAACTCTCCTGAAGACATTCACCAACCAGAAGACGAACTTTCTGAAGTAGGGAAGGATCTTCTTTAAAAAACTAGTATCATTATTGACGTCAGGTTATTAATACTCGTAATCTTGACTAAGTAGGTCAAAGTTAACATACGTTGGCAGTGAGGCCAACATAATTTTCGATATTACTTTGCCCCATTCAACTAAAAGTGAAAAATGTTCAGTTTCTTTATTTTTAAATAAATTTTGCAAACTAAATGATAAAATATTGGATTCTGATTGCGATTATTTTCTCAATCTCGCTTCAAAATCAGAGATAAAAAAAATAAGCTAGAAAAGTTGTTAAGTTTTAAATAGTTAAAATTTATTTAATTAAATAGTTAAAATCAATTTATGTACTTTTTTTGAGTAAAGCAAATTTTATTCCAATACTATGGTAGCCATGATTTCTAATGACGTAAATAACGTGTTCCTCTTTGGGATTTAAAATACGCTGTTTCTTTGAAAATAACACAATTGTAACGTTAATTTTTACTTGATTTGAAAAGTTTATGCTTATGATATTATTTGAAGTGAATTCAGATTTACTTTTTCAACACTTAATAAATAATTGATTTCCTTAAAATTGAACTACCAATCGAATAACTTAAATTAACCTCTGAATAGAAGAAATTTTTTTGATTGATTAAATATGTTGTAAACCAGAAGAGATTCAGTTATTTATATTATGAATAAAAAGTTTATTATGCATTGTGCAGATAGCAACTCTTTAAAAAATGTATGTTGTTGTAATTTTCACCAGCACAAATGAAGTTGAGTGTATTCCAAGTAATTGGCTTATTTCCGATTCTGAAGCTTACTGGCCGAATTCGGGTAATTGTGACATTGCACATGCCATAAGGACAAAGGCAAGTCCTGATCCAATGACTTGGAAATCGTATACAATACGGTGTTTACCAAACAGCAATTGTTGTAAGTGAAAAATAATTAGTCAAACAATAACCTTTTTAATCACAAATTAAAAATTATCTTAGATACTTTCAAAGAAGCAAATAAAAAGGCAAAGTTAGCCCAGGAGGAATCAGACCTTGCATCAGAAAACGACAGAACGATTACTCAAAAGTAAGATCAAAGATTTTTAAGTTGTAAATTGATAAATTACACACAAGTAGACCTACCAAGTAAAGGTATAATTTGCTTTTTGTACTAATCTTGGCGAATGGTTCAACTATCAAAATATTATCATAAGTTGAGAAACAATGCTAATGTAAAAGTGTCAATTGTAAGCCAACTTGTTTATACAGTAGTTACTCTCCAAATACTGCATTGCGGTAAAAACAATCTTAATTGTTGCTGCAGCATAATAGTAGTGTTCTCTCCATCGGCAATTTTGATGCAAGCCTTGACAAATATACGCTTAACAGGTAACAAGTTCTATTGTATAACGTATTTCTGGCCATAGCCATGATACTGCAGACCAAAATACTCGGGGAAAGAACTGTTTTGTCAAAAATTACGCAAGCATTGTCCAAACCATAATTTGGCTTGATTTTGCAAATACGCCCAAATTTTTTGAAAGAATCAACTTTGGACCAAAAAAAATTCACTGTTTCAAAATTAACTGCTGCACTGTATTTTTGTTTTTTGTAGGCTGGCGGAAATGTTAATGAAACGTTTAATCCCCAGCTCACCACCACAATAGCGCCAACTTTTGTGGTCAAAATTGGTTTTCGAGCCTTTATCTTAACTTAAAAATCAACGCGATGAATTTTGACTTTTGTTTAAAACTAAAATCTTTTTTAGCTTTCACTTGACATTGATAAATTAATGCTTTTTCGTTTTGATTTGAAGCAAAAGCATCTTGAGTGCTTATAAATACTTTCTTAACTTTGTGTCTTCAATACACAAAAAGCTGGACACCCAAGATTGTTTTTAACTACTGCCCCAGCCATACCATTGTGCACTTGAAAAAAACATTTTGCATGACTTGGGTAGCCTTAACAAGAAGTTTTTTGTTATAATTACATCACTTTTACAAAACTGAAAACAATTCAACAATATAGTTGTACAGTACCTTCCTTTTTTAAACAGTGGGTCGAGCTAGATTGCTCTAGAGCGGCATCTTCTGACAATTGGAAAGAAAAAAGGACGGGTTTGATGATAAACGTTAATAATATATTTGATCGACTAAAACATAGCTGAAATAATTTTTGGTTTAATGCAGGTATTACTTAAGGAAAATTTTGAAAAATATGGTTGTAGAAATACTCTAGGGCAGTGTTTCTCAATCGGTGTGCCGTGAGAAGTTTCCAGGTGTGTCGCAAAAGATTTCGGAAACAAATTATCTAGGAAAGTTGAATTTTTTTGTTTTTGCACGTGAAATGACTGAGATTCGGAGCGAAGACCCGTTTTAATTTAGAAAGAACTGGTTTTGGGAAGGAAATTGACAAGAAAGAGCGTGAATTCAGGTGAAGACTTTTTATTAGAGAACAGCTTATTGTTGCGGCCAAAATGAGGAAATCAAAGCGGAAAATTGTGGCGAAAGCGTTTTTTCTTTATTTTGAGATCAAAAGCAGGAAATCGGCACTTTAACATAGGTAAAGACTTTTTTTTATGAGATCACAATTTTGGGGACGAAAATCAAGAATCTTAGCTCAAGTGCGCCGCTAACGTCAGAAGATACTAATTATATATCGCGTCTAGAGCACCCGCATAGTTAAAAAACAACTGAATTCAGGGAAAAAAACTCCATTCTGGATGCCAGAAAACCAGAAATTTGAGCCCAATTCTGGATGAAGACCTTTTTTTTAGAGATTACCTAATTTTGGGAACAAAAATTAGTAAAAATGGTTTAAAATGCCGCAATTTTTCATGAGTTTCAAAAGTGTGTCACAAACGAAAAAAGGTTAAAAACACTGCTCTAGGGGATGAAGATACTGTTTTACTTCAGCTGGGTAAAAGTTTATTACTTTTTATTTTATTTATCTCTATATTTATCCTCCTGACTTGTAGGAAAGCGACTGAGGCGCTAATAAATAGGGTAAGCAATTACCTCGACCTGCTTTCGGAAATGCCAAGATATTGCTGTCCGCTTGTAATTTAATGAAGATATGTTTAAATTTTAGAACTAGTTGCCAAGACCACCTAGCAGGGAAAGTGCCGTAAAGTGTTTTTCTCAAGGACACAACAGAATGGCACGAGTAGGTTTTGAACCGAGACAATGTTGATCATACACACGGCACTCTGGCTCGACCACGCTGCCAACAATGGTTGTGTCGTGTTTTAACTGTTGCATAATACAAAGACACAGACTTGGTTATTCTACTTTTTTCCAATGACAAATCGTACTCTTTCAAAAAAGTTGTTTTGATGTGTTGATCAAAGACAAGCTAACTTCAAATAAGAGTGTTTTTGCTTTTTATTGATAAAAGTTTTATTTTTAGGAGAAAACGCAAAAAACCAGCAAAACTTATGGAAAGCGAATCCGAAGCAACTTCTGATTCTGAAAAAGATAACAATTCACGCTTCAAAAGTAGGCTATGTAAACTTCTACCCAAAATTTTTTCTTAGTGTATTTTCTATTTAGCTCTTTATATTTTTTGTTTCAATCCGTTTTGAGCTATGCTATTTTTTAGATATTTTTTTACGTTTATAGTAATACGAGCTTTTAAACTTTATCGCGATTCTTTCCCCCGAATTAAAAAGGAAAGTTTTAACTCAGTGCTTCTTAAACGTATTTGATATTGTTCACCCCAATTATTGAGTTTTGAATTTTATTCACCAAAAAAATTATTATATCAGCCCAAGTATCATATAATAAGAACATATTGATTTTTTGCATTGTATTTACAAGATTTATTTAACTGAGGTCCTTGGCGCTGATCACGTGCGTCGAACGAGCGGGATGTTTTTTTGCTATTTGTTATTTTTGCTATCGCTATGTGTGAACGTCATCATTCACAAATAGTGAAAAATATCGAGAAGCGGATGAACTAATTATATAATAAAACAAATTTTAAAAGTAGATAGATAATTTCATTATTCGAAGTTTTTTTGCAGCATTTCCCATAATCACAAACTTATTACATTATTGGCATAGAGTATTTTTCAGGCCTTTCTGGCCTACATTACTTTTGTTTATCCTGTTTTTGGACTATATAAGCTAAGTAGCCTACTTGGCTGGTTCGTGTTTTTCTGAAGCGTAACCTTTACATTTTTTTCTAATTTTGACTATTTTTATTGAGTTAAAAAATTGCATAGAGTAGCTGTAAAAAAGTTGTTTAAATTTGGTAAATTTTGACAGCTGAGTTTTTTAACCTTTTGAATCCACACCAATTGGATTGTTGACCTTCGTTCAAATACAAAATAAAATGTAATCAAAACAGAAGCGTAACTCATGCTATCGTTCAGTTATTAGTCAATCTTGAAAACTTGCAAGGAAAAATTTTTTTTTATCAACTGAGTAAAAATCATACGTCCAAACGCCGATTCCTCTACGAATCTAATCCTGAGCGTCGAATTCAAGCTTATCTATCACAACTACACATAGCACCATATCTATTTAGAATGCAAATATCTGTTAGATAGAGTGTGTTCAAACGTCAACTAAACTTGAGGCTGGATCATATTCTATGAACCAAACTCTGCTATGATTCCACCAATGCACGCTTTAATGGCAGAGTTTTATATTTATCAAATGAATCAATGTTTTTTTCTGCTTTTTTGTTTTTCTTTGTGTGAAAAAAATTCATATTGAGGTAGTGCTGGCCTGCTTCTTGTAATACAAATTCTATAAATAAATTTCATTACTATTTTCGCAAGCTACAAGTTACACTTGTTTTGTGCTTCTTTTTCTAATCCACAGCCTTAATCATGTTTGTTATTAAATAATTATATTTGTTTACTTTTACATGTGGCAGAGCAGAAATAAAAGAAAATCGAACTAAATTATATTTAGTTGAAAAAGTTGTAATTAGTTACTAGAATGATCCTGAACGTTCGCGCTACAAAGCTTCTAAAAGCAACTTTTTTGCAATTTGAGATTCGTGCAAGTTAACCCAATATAAAGCATATTAAAGGTGTGTTTTGAAAGAAAATTTTTTAACTCCATTAATGCTTTTATCAACTCTCCGAGGCATCACACTGCGCATTTTGTTGGCATTGTACTATTTGGTAATTAAAATATAGTTCTGTCTAATTACCTGCTTCTTTTTGAGAGTTTTCTATCCTTTGCTGACTTACCCCTTATTTACTTCTTTCTATTGGTTCATACTGTACAGTATATACAAAATATCCATTGACTCGATTAAGAAACGCTGTTTTAACTGCAATAAGATTAACTAACTAATTTTTTTTGCTTTTATGGTTAAAAGTTTGACAATAATCTAATAATTTTTTTATGAAAGCAGTTCGCTGTAAACGGATGCGCACGGAATTACCTTCTCCACCTGATATTACTGACTCAATGTGCGAAAGTAACATTTTTTTCCAGCGCGAAAACTCGACTTCTTCAAATCGTGTCATTCAGCATAGTGAGTATTATTATTTTTGATTACTTTATGGTTTAGTGCGACTTTTTATAGAAAACTAACTTTGGCGTTGAAGTAAATATTTTAGGGTCAAACTATTATTTTTTGTTGTCACAATCAGTCAGCTTAACAGTGGAACCGATTTATTATTCTTCGAATCAAGTCAAGAGTTTTTACAAAAAAATAGCCAGTAAAATTGTTTTAATTTAAAACCTTGATTTAGCTTTCACAGTTTATCAAAAACATGTACAAAATATTGTTCTCTATTGTATTTTAGTTTAGATGGTATAAAATTTGTTGTAAAAAAGGCTTAACCGAGGCGATTCATAACTTTTTATAACAAAGTGTAATCTCAAAACAAAAATTTTGAAGTTAATTCTTAATACTGTCCAATAAAGTCCGTAAGTTGATTTCAATGCTCTTAATTGCTATAAATAAAACATCGATTTTGGGTTTTGATGATTGCAAAGATTTCTTCTGATGAATATTGACCAGAGCGTACTAAAAGCTTCGGCCCTTTATTCTTTCATAAATTTTAGTAAAGTTTTATTTTGTTATATTTTTTTCATTTGATATTGTATTTGTACAAGAAAGTAAAAAAATTAGTTGATTGAAAATTTAACTTTTTTGTGTTTCAGCAGAATTCGTTAATTCAACTCCAGTGACACCGAAAAATTTGATTCGTGATAAAGAAGGTAGGTTTTTGGAGAGGTTGATATGTGCTGGTAAATTAACTACAACAACAACAACAATAAAATTTTATATGCCTTACACAAAAATGTAGATATAACAAATTTTTTTAGATGCAAGAGACAAAATTGTACTCCGCGAATTATCAAATATTAAAGTTAACATGGAATTAATAATGGAGGAGCTAAAATCGTTGCGCAAAGAAATTGCTCAAAGTAAACAACCTCAAAATACTTTCTTCGAGCTCCCCGAGGGCATACATCTGCCACTAAAAAGTATAGAAGAAATTGATTCAATGGAAAAAAGTTTGGAGGATAAACGTGTAATGGACGTTTTGGTAAGACATTTTATTCTGATTTAACCGCATTGCAATTGTTTTAAAAAATAAAATTCCTTTTAACTTTTCTAAATAGCAATCAAATGATTGTGG
This sequence comes from Diplosoma virens, assembly GCA_963680785.1. Lineage (NCBI taxonomy): Eukaryota > Metazoa > Chordata > Ascidiacea > Aplousobranchia > Didemnidae > Diplosoma > Diplosoma virens. Next base: position 28,565,723 of record OY796887.1, read on the forward strand.
AATATTTTTGGAGTAATTTAAACCATCAGTTATTTTTTATAATAACTAAATTACTAATTTTGCAATTATAGAACTTAAATATATTCGAAATTCATAGGATGTTGATTAAAACATTTTTAACTACCACTCATAAAATTACTTTCTTATAAGTTTGCGTTGAAAAAAAGTCTTAAATGCGAATTGTTACCTGGAAAAAATATACAGTAGACTTCTGTTAATCCGGATTCGGTTAATGCAGAGTTTTGCTCTACTCAGATAAAACAGTACAATTATAATTTTTAAATAAAAAGCTTGGGATTATCCGGAGTTTTGCCTAAATCGGATGATTTTGTCTGCAAATCGAATTTGGGTTACCCGAGGTTTTTTACATAACCGTATTTTAAATCTTTTTTTTTTAATATTTTAATTTTTGTAGATTTCTCGCTTGAAAATTATCGGAGGAAATAACCTCAAAGATAATTGTTGGAGAGTGATGCAGAACATCATAAGTAATGAATTGTGCCAATTCTACGTACAACTGGTCGGGTAAAAGTGGTTGGAAAGGGAGAACGAATCCAGAAAAAAAAAAGCTTTTCATCTTTAAAGCTTTCACAAGCTGTTAAACGTAAGTTTGAACTTCATATATATGTATTTTGTTTTTGTCAAACCAAATTTTAATTTAGAATTTTAATAAAGAGAAAATTTATTTGATCATAGTGTTGTTATATTAGTAATAGTACATATACAATAATGGCTTTACAAAAAGAAAGGGGCTTGTGCTTGAAAGAAAAAAGAAGGCCCTTTTATAGGAACTCTCTGAAACAAAATAATTACATTTTTAAAATGAAAACTTTACGCTATTTTTAATGTCTTTTCTTTAGATTAGAGCGCAGATTTTTAATTAAGGACATGAATTAAAAAATTTTTAAAGCTTCATAAAATTGAAGACCAAAAAAAGGTTTTAATTTTAATTGAACAGCTTTGTAAAGCTGTGATGGTGCTACGGTAAAAGGGGGACCAATTTTTGTTTAGGAAAGGAAAAAATTAATGACGTTTTTTACGAGAGGTTTGGTGCGGCCACTTGTTTTGCGCTATCCGCTACTGCAATGTACTTAAATGAATTAAAAAAAAAACTTTAATGTCATCTTCAAAATTTTTTGGCTTTCTATGTTCTTAAAAAAAATCTTAAACTTAAAATATATTTTAAAAATAACGCGTGAAAACAAAGAAAAGCAATTATTTAGTTTTAACGCAATATTGTTAAAATTTATTTTAAGTTCCAGTTTTTTTTTAAAAAGAGCTTAAGAAGCTGAAAACGTTCAAAAATTAACTGTATTTATTAGTTTAGTTGTGTTGCTAGACTTATATACAAAACATATCACTCAACGTCCCGGCCAGTCCCCTAAAGCAGTGGTTCTCAACTTGTGTCCGCAAAACTTTTTAAAAAATATTGAACCATTGCTCCGCTATCCTTTTTTGTAGACACTACTTTTTAGAAACAAAAGTAAGAACCCCGAGACAGATTTAAAGTGAAAACCTTTTTAGCAACATTACTTTTTAGGGACGAAAATCAAGATTTGTACTCTTGTCTAAGTGTGCCATGAAAGGTCTCAAGAAAGAATTTTGTAAAGGCTCCAAAATGTGCCGTAGGCGTGAAACCCTGCCCTAAAGTAAAAAGATGTACAACTTGTTTTCAATGTCTGTAATCTGACTATGTCTACAATTTTTTTCACCAGGTCACATTGCAATGTGTTTACAACTTGTCACAAAAACGAGCCGATTAATTTAAAATTCACAAAAAAGCTATAAATTTTTTATGCTAATGTTCATTGCTTTGTAGTCTGCAGGTAATTTGTAAAATTTGCGTGTAAATATGAAATGTATAAACTTACTTTTTTTATATCTCTGCAATTATTTCAGATGCAATTTTGGGCAGCAATCCAAATGCCACTGAAGCTGAAATTGAAAAAGAGTGCAGCAAATGGATGCGCAACTGGCGAGACCGGAATGGTGGAAGAAAACATTAGCTCAATAAAATTATGATTCATGTAATTTACTTAAAAATAAAAGAAACTGATAATTTGGAATTATGACCGTTTTTTTATAATATTAGACAAATTGTTAGAAAAATTTTAGTGATGAAATATAATTTTAACGTATAGCTTAAATCATATAATGATGAAAGGCTGTCTGAGAATAACAATAACGGCTCTATATCAAATGCAACGGACATACGATACCGCGCCAATATCCACACTGTGAGTAAACGACATCAGGTCAATATATAACCTATACTGTGGCATTGTATCAACACTGTATTGGCTCGATATTAGGGGCATGTATACGATACCGCGCCAATATCTATACTGTGAGCAAACGACATCAGGTAGCATTGTATCAGCACTGTATCGGCTCGATATTAGGTGCATCGTATACAATACCGCGCCAATATCCATACTGTGTGCAAACAACATTCGGCCAATATACAACCTATACTGTAGCATTGTATCAGCACTGATCGGATCGATATTAGGTACACCGTATATACGATACTGGGCCAATATCCATACTGTGTGCAAACGATTATCACACAGTATTGGGCCAATACATGCATGTATCGTAAAAGGATACCGATACAATATCGTGCCAATTTCACATTGTTTCCTGGGTAATCAACTGCAGGATGGTAGTAGAAGCGTCTGGCGCTGCGCAACTTCTAAATTTTGCTGCTAGGATTGAGGGTCTGTTTGCTCGTCTCGCAAGGAATCTTCAAGAACGGTTTGCAGATTTGGCGCTGAGAAAGGGATATGGCATGGAAATTGTACCATTTGATTTGTTTATTGCATTTATTGATCAAAATAAACAATTAACAATTTCACGTCTAGACCGACTGATGAAAACAGCTAAGGTGGTGACGTCGCCCAGGCCCAGTTACTCTAAATAGGGAAAACCAACGCGCAAATGTTGCTTAGGTTTAAGAGAGTATTCAACATGATGAATTGTCTGAAGCAAGAAAATCAGGCCAGCCTAATAGCAGCCGCAGTTGCACTGCATGAAATTCGTTTAGCCATCCCATCTGGAAATGTAAGAAGTTTATGGAAACTAGCGAGCGTAGAGCATTGGTCAAACAAAGAGGACTTTGTTTTAACTATCTTGGACAAGACCATTTGATTAAGGTTAGCTCAAATAAGAAACATTGCAAAACATGCTTTGGTAATCGTCATTTACTTTTGCATTTTCCTCATTTTTTGCCCAAACAACCAGGATTTATATCATCGCGTGCAGAAAATTCAACTGTAACATCTGTCAGCTCTCCCATGCAAGATCAAACCATTGTACTGGAAGACTCCCACTTGGATGAAAGCAAGAAAAGACTGCAAGTTCTTCCAATTTGTGTAACGAATCTAACCACGGGAAAGGTTAGGAACATTCTTTCCCTCTGGGACAGCGAGGCGGATTCCCATCTCCTGACTAAGAAAGTATTTGTGCATTTGGACCTAAATGGAAAACCAATTAAGTCAAATCTTCAGTTGGTGAATGGCGCCATTAAGAAGTTAAGCTCGTTTAAGACGTCATGTTCTGTTCGAGGAGTTAACAAAAAAGCTGCTTTATTTTCGATGAAGTTCGAATTGTTGAAACTATGCCAAACCTAAGCCAAAGCATACTATCTCTCATAGACGTGGAGCAAAATAGTCATTGCAAGACATAATGATTCCCATCATTGATGCAGACCAGTTGATTTAATCATAGGCATACGCACACCAAGGTTTGCATTTTTTTTCTAAAGTTCGCAAGAACGGTGACATAGTTTATGGGCAGGAAAGTCTCCACTGGGCGGGGTTTTCTTTGTAAAAGATTATAACCATGTAAATAACTCAACGGCTGTGGTTTTAGATAGTCATGTTAATTTATTGGTGAGCCCAAATCTTGGAAGGAAATGGAAGCAGTTTGCCCATACCAATGCAATCTCTTTGACTCATCATGTGATCCTGAGATTCTATTTCATTCCTGGACGACAAGAGAGCTCAGAAACTAATGGATGAATCATACGTATTACAAAATGGATGAATCAAACTAATGGATGAATCATACGTATTACAAAATGGCCATTACAGGATGTGTCTACTGTGGAAGGAAGGATACTCAAACTTGCCCGACAACCATAGTATTGCATAATTATTGCTCTTAACCAGCCTGGGGCGCCGGTTAACAATGCACGCATGCAAAAATACAAGAGTAAGATTGATGAAATGCTGACGTTTGGACTTTTGATGAAATGCTGACTTTTGGTCGTGACCAAAAGTCCAAGTGACTACGGAAGAGCATGTTAAAGGGAAAACGTGGTACATCCCTCACCGTACCATTGTACGTCGGGAAAATTCAGAGTTGTCTTTGATCGTGCTGCTAGCTACAAAGGCACGTCACTTAATGCACAGCTGTTGCAAGAGCCAGATAGTATGAATAATCTAAACAATGGCGTATTGTTTTGTTTCAGATAGCGACATTCGCAGCATGTTTCATCAAGTTCATGTTGATCCATCAGATCAGTCTGCGTTAAGATTTTTGCGGTGTAAGGACGGTGATCCAAAGTTATCGGCAAAGACCTATCAATTGACTGCTCTGGATTTACCTCTTTTTCAAGCACTGTTAGCTTCGCACTAAGACGAACGGCGGAAGAAAATCACGTTATATGTTCAGAAAAGGCCATTCAAACCATCAAGGGGAACATGTACGTAGGTGATTTGCTTACGTCGGTTAAAAGCTGCAAAGAAGATATTCATTTGGTTCGAGAACTCAATGCCTTTTTAGAGAGTGATGGGTTTAAAATGGCCTAATATTCCAGCAATAGGCCTAAAGTGTTGGAAGCAATTCCAAAGGAGGTTCTCGCCCCTCAGCTTTAAGAATTAGAATTAAATTGTAAAGAGCTCCCATCCCACAAGACGCTGATTTTATCTTGGGATCTAAAGTTTCGCATTAAGATAACCAACGAAAGCCATCCCATGACTCGGCGTGGTTCATTGTCAACACATATCCAGCTTTTACTACCCATTAGGAATGAATGGATGGATACTACCGGCAAAGCTACTTTTGCAAAGGTTATCAAAACAGGGTTTGGATTGGGACACAATTATCGCAGACGCACATTTTTCTGATTGGCAGAAATGACTTCGCGTGCTACTTAGCCTGGACGGCTCATTAATTCTTCGAGTAGAACACTTTCCAATTTTTCCACAGCTCCATCCCTTGAACTACATTGCTTTGCTGATGGTAGCGCTATCGGATTCGGAGCTGCATGTTGGCAGGGACTGTGCAGTGTCAGATGCGTCACAAAAACATTATGGGCTGTGCGGTGTTTTACGCGTTACAAAAACATTATGAACTGTGCAGATATTGGAGCGAGCTGCTGTTGAAAACAGAGACAGACAGACAGTCAAATTGAAAGATATAAGAGACACAGAAACTCGCTAAATCTTTCTCTCTCTTTGGTTCTATCTGACAACAGACCGTGAGGGTATGGAGCCAGCTAAACTTCTCTCGCACAGAAGAGGTTACCCGACACAGTTTATATCAATATTGTAATTTAATAATGTTATCGTAACTGGTCCGGCGGTTTTAGACTAATACTTCACAGTCTGAAAACAAGTACAATATAAAATTAAAATATAAAGTTAATTTAGCAAATAGAACATCGGTTAATTATCTTCCAAATTAATAGATTAGAATTGATTGATAAAAAACATTAGGTATATCTCAGCTAGTACCTCGCCATGTGCTTAATTAAGACAAAAAAGAATTACGCCACCGTGTTGCCAAATAAAATCGGTGACAATTAAAAGTTTAAGGGCGAGATAACACGTATATCGACAACAGATGTTGTGTTTCGTTGCAAGCTTGCATTTTTTGCGTTTGTTTCGTTTGATCTCACTGCTTATATATTTGAAAAATTAATCATCGCTTTTATAGCCGTACCTGCCGGGGGGGAAGGGGGCAATTGCCCCCCTAAGTTTCCAAGATTTGGGCAAAGTTCAAATTTTTCGGGCAGTGACAGGAAAATATTTGGGCAAGACCAATAATTTTTTGGGCAGGGGTATGAAAAATTTGGGCAAAGTTAGGAGTTTTAGGGCATTGACATTTGAACAACTGCAAAAATCAGTTACCAAAATTTAGGTGAATTTTTTTTTAGAGATCACCATGATTTCAGGACGAAATTTCTTCTTCGTCCGAGAATCTCAGACAATTTTTTTGTCCTATCCGTAATGTGTGTTAGAAAATCATGATTTGGGCAAAGCTTCATTGTCCCCTCAAATTTTTTTGGGCTGGTACGACCATGATCGCTTTATTGTTAAGACCCGTTTCCACTACGAGCGTAGAAAAGATTATTCTTTGTTTGTTTTATTAATTTTTTTTGCTTTGCTTAGCGCTCGCTTCAATTATAAGCGCAGAAAAAACAATAAAAGAAACAAAGAATGCTCTTTTCCACGCTCGTAGTGGAAACGGGCCTTTTTTATTTTTTATTTTATTTATTTATTTAAAGCAGACTCCCGGTCCATAAAGGCCCATTTCCACTACGAGCGTGGAAAAAAGCATTCTTTGTTTATTTTATTGCTTTTTTTTTGCGCTCGCTTCAATTTTAACCGCTCGCTTCAATCGAAGATCAATAAAAGAGAGAAAAAATGCTTTTTTCCACGCTCGTAGTGGAAACGGGCCTCAACAGAAAAAAAAACACACAAAAAAAATTTATACTTAGTCTCGATAATTTTTAGGCAGGTTATGTAGCAATGAGAATTGGATGACTTAAATTTTTTTGTTTACTTGAATGTTACGTCATAAATTTATCTCTAATTGTATAGTGAAGATTTGGTTAACTGAATCTTTTTTATTGCCTTAATATTTCGTCATAAACGTTCTGTAAATTACCTCGTAGGTTAAAATCTCTTGGGAGTTTTTGTTTTGCATTACACATGTACAAGGTGTCTATAAAGTCTCTTTACAATTAAAAAAATTATTACAAAGTGAAATGATGAGATATCGCAATGAGAGTTGTTTTATGTTAATCAGTATTTCATAAAGTTTTTATTGACACTAAAATTTATTGTTTCAAATAAAATTTCTTAATTAAAATTTCTTATGTTTAATGATTGAGTTATATGAACTGAATCTCCATAAAATGACTACTCCTCAAGAAAAATCACAATGTGTATCCTGGTTCATTGAGACAAAATCAGATGTTCAAATCCAGCGAAACTACAGAAGTAAGTATGGAAGAGACCCACCATCACGTCCTGCAATCCGTTTATGGCACAAGAAATTTATGGAGACAAGGACAGTGTTCGATACAAGGAGGAGTGGGCGACCAAGAACATCTGAAGAAAACATCGAGCGAGTAAGGCAAACCTTTCAACGTTCTCCTATGAAGTCCATCCGTACTGCTGCCAGACAATTGGAACTACCACGTTCAACAGTACACAAAGTCCTACACAAGAATTTAAGATTGTATGCTTACAAAGTGCAAATGTTACAGGCACTTCAGCCAAACGACATGCCAAAGCAAAAAGAATTTGCAGTGAACATGCTGCAACGAATTTCTGAGAATGAAGCATTCCTCAAACACTGTCCTTGTCTCCATAAATTTCTTGTGCCATAAACGAATTGAAGGACGTGATGGTGGGTCTCTTCCATACTTACTTCTGTAGTTTCGCTGGATTTGAACATCTGATTTTGTCTCAATGAACCAGGATACACATTGCGATTTTTCTTGAGGAGTAGTCATTTTATGGAGGTTCAGTTCATATAACTCAATTATTAAGGCCCGTTTCCACTACGAGCGTGAAAAAGAGCATTCTTTGTTTCTTTTATTGATCTTTGATTGAAGCGAGCGCAAAAAAAAATCAATAGAACAAACAAAGAATGCTCTTTTCCACGCTCGTAGTGGAAACGGGCCTTTAAACATAAGAAATTTTAATTAAGAAATTTTATTTAAAACAACAAATTTTAGTGTCAATAAAAACTTTTATGAAATACTGATTAATATAAAACAACCCTCATTGCGATATCTTATCATTTCACTTTGTAATAATTTTTTTAATTGTAAAGAGACTTTATGGACACCCTGTACTTCAAAACTTTTCGTATAACAAGATAAAGGTTTAGTTGTTTGACAGTATGGAGTTCGCAACTTACTATAGTTACGATTTTAACTTTATCATTATTTAGATAACCCCAGAATTGATTTTAATTCTTTTATTAACTATATTCTTTACTCGTTGCTTTAGTTAATATAATTGATTAAATCAGAAGTCGTGATTCTTGTTCGGATAGAATCTCCGTGAAATGCCACAAGATCATGATTGGGGCAATTACTGAAAAAAATTGGGTCCTCTTAAAAAATTTTGGGATGTTACAGCTATTTGATTACACATCTGGATGAATAACAGCCAGAACAAAGGCAGTAATTTAAAACATCATCACGAAAGAAATCAAAAATAGTCTTCTCAGGATTATCCACCTAAATTTTATTTAAGAATAAACAAATTAGTTGAGCTTCAAAAGTCTTTTCATCAAATCAACAAAAATTTATGACATCATTCAGTAACAAATCAACAAAAATTTATGACATCATTCAATAAGGAAGCTAGTGATTGAAGCCAGTTTTGTCATGATATATTTATTTTTTATTTATATTTGCGACACACAATGGCAACATTCAGTGATGCACTTACAAGTGGGGTAAAATGTGATATTGCACAAAGAAAGATAGACATATAAAGCGGGTTTAATTAAATTACAATGCAACAATAAAACCTAGGTCAAATTTTTTTAATCGTCGTTTAAATAACATCAAATTGGGAGCACTAATAATATTTTCTGGTAACTTATTTCAAGTTTTGGGGACACGATGAGTAAAAAAATGATTATAGGAGTCAGTATTTGCACAATGAAGAGGTTTAATATTGAAGCTATGTCTACGTAGATTGTAGGAGCTGTCGTTATTGCACTTAATAAAAAATTCGTCAAATTTTAAATCAATCAAATTATAACAAATTTTGTATGTCAGGATCATGTCAAATTCAACTCATCTATATTCTAAAGACTTGATATTAAGCTTATTTAAACGGTCATGGTACGAAGAGAATGGCACTTTGCACCGAATGCAAATGTATCTAGTAAATTGTTTTTGAATAGATTCAATCTTTGCAATATCTTTGATAAGATAAGGTGACCAAATAGAAGTGTTATATTCTAACTTTGGGCTCACATAGGTAGTGTACGCTTTTAGTAATATCCAAATATTATTGCTGTTGAAAAAATGAGAAATATGATATAAACCAATGGAAGCTTTTGCCACAATTTTGGAAATGTGATTATTCCACTTGAGATCAGAGGAAATAACTACACCTAGGTCACAAACACTGAATGTTGTGGGAATATTATAACAATTAATGTGATATTCCAATGTATGATTAATATTATAAGGTTTGCAAGAAATTGGCAAATATTGACATTTAGCTGGAGATAGAGTTAACTGGTAATTCTCCATCCATGACATCATTTTATTAATGCAGTTTTGAACCAGTGTAGAATCGTGACCAAAAATTTTTGCATCATCAGCATAAAGATACATATTGCAACCAGTATTTGCTGGGCAACAATCATTTAAATTAGTTATGTATATGATAAATAAGATAGGACTCAGAACACTACCTTGTGGGACACCATTAGTCACACTCAAAAAAGAGGATAAAACATTATTTACACATACTGATCGGCTTCTTCCATTAATAAATGCAGTAATCCAATTTAGAACATTATTCCTTATCCCATAAGATTGCAAAATTTTCAGTAATTTAGAGTGAGATACTTTATCAAAAGCTTTGGTGACATCAGTATATATAGCATTAGTAACATATCCCTCATCAAAGGATTTAAACCATTTATTTATACATTAAGTAATTGTGAGCAGGTAGATCAAAAAGGTACAAACCCATATTGTTTAGGAGACAAAAGATTATAAGTAAAAAAATGTTGCAGTAGTTTTTCAGAAACAATATTCTTCATAACTTTGCAAAATACTGAAGTAAGGGAAATTGGCCTATAATTAGATGCAGTATCATGTGAACCTTTTTTGTGAACAGGAGTAATGATAGCTAGTTTTCACTGATAAGGCATATTGCTTTTAGATAAACAAAGATTGTACAAATAAGTCAAAACATGTAGTAGAGGAAAAGCAATTTTTTTTAAAAAGTAGGCAGGTATATTTTCTGGGGTTCTGGAAAGTGAATTGTTAAGTTTTTGTATCAATTTGGTTACATCTGCCTCAGTTACTATCACATCTTTCATGAATTGTGATTGTGTTACTTTGCAGTTGAGTTTTAAAGTATGACCATTATCTTGAGTAAAAACACTATGAAAGAAAGTATTTAATAAATCTGCTTTTTTATCTGAAGATATTAAGTTACCTTTGTCAGTTAGTAACGGAGGTATAAATGATCTGGAGTTCAGTTTTTTATTGACATAACCATAAAATTTAGAAGGAGTGGGATTGCAACATAAAGAGAGTTCAATTTGATGATACCACTGCTTTACAAGTTGGTCATATTGTTTTGACTTGGTTTTGCAAGCTGGAGTCAAATGTGGATTTCGTGATACAGGTGTAATTTTTCTTTTAAAACAACTGCTATATGTTGTGGCTTTTTAATTTTATGTGACTTGCTTTTAGAAAGTACATAATCAGAAATCATTTTGGACACATATAGACTCTTGCTTGCATTAAACAACCATACTCTAATGGCAATTGGTTTTGAAGTAACTAAAAAACAATTAACAGAACTAGTTTGGAATGCTGTGACAATTTTTGTTGTCATAATTTCAAGCATGTAAGTAGATAGCATGGAAATACTAAAAACGCTACATAACATATGAGGGTAAATCAAAAAGTTCTAAGAGAAATGACATAAATTCAATCTGAGTAAAAATAGGGTAACAAAATAACATTTAATTGTACTATTGATGACTTAACAACAAATTTGACAAGTTACAGCATTCTAAATTTTTTATTCATTGTTTCAGGTTACATAGTAAAAACCAACTTTTTTGCTCCATCCAGCATCTGAAAAGCTCCATTGTCAAATTCTGTTCCATCATGACAATGCTCCAGCACACATGGCCAAGACTGTAACAACAATTTTACAAGAGTTTCGCTGGGAAATCCTTTCACAACCTCCTTACAGTAGTGGATTTCCCAGCGAAACTCTTGTAAAATTGTTGTTACAGTCTTGGCCATGTGTGCTGGAGCATTGTCATGATGGAACAGAATTTGACAATGGAGCTTTTCAGATGCTGGATGGACCAAGAAAGTTGGTTTTTACTATGTAACCTGAAACAATGAATAAAAAATTTAGAATGCTGTAACTTGTCAAATTTGTTGTTAAGTCATCAGTTGTACAATTAAACATTATTTTGTTACCCTATTTTTACTCAGATTGAATTTATGTCATTTGTCTTAGAACTTTTTGATTTACCCTTGTATGTTTGCACTGCTTGATTAATTATCTGATTTATTCAAATTTTTTAAATGATTTGTGGCTTGTAAACATATCTAATTTCCTGTTACAGCTCATGCTGAAAACTTTAGCCACCCCTTTTATACAGTATTACAAATTCTTTAGCTTGCTGGTATTGTTACATTTTATCTTTCTAAATAAATTTTAAATACTATTAGTCTTTGATTGCCATTTTTCTTTGAAAATTTTTATTATGTATTGTTTTTATAAAGTTTTATTATGTATAGTTTTTGAGACAGAACTGCTTAACTTAGTAATCAAGAATAAATTACAAAAAATTTGTTTTTTATGGTAATGTGTCAGTTACTGTTTTTGTTTTAGAAGGATGATATTTGAGGTCTTTTCAAAAAACAACTTTTTCAAGAAAAGATTTTTGTTTGTGAAACTAGTCTAAACCCCCTGTGGTTACTATCACTTCTTGAAGATATCATTTTTCTCTTGTTTTTTTTATTTTCTCCTGGTTCTGTAGAAGATTCTGGGTTAGTTTCACCAACAAAAAAACAGTTACAGTCCCTCCTTGAAGAGACTTGGTATTTGTATATTTTTGATTTAATTTTCTAACTTTTCAGAATTAAGTTGTGTGTCAAACTTTACAAATTTATTGCTATTAAAATGGGTAAAGTAACACCTTTAACAATATTTTTGTTTTATCCTAATCTAATTGGTAAGTTAATTTATTGGTTGTAAGAATTTAATTTAAGTTATTAAAGCAATTGGATAGCTATACATTAGATGGTAGATTTTGTTTATTATGACTACTTTGTGACCAGACCAATTTGGTTATATTACTGACTGGTCACAATATTCACACCTTAATCATTACAACAAAGCACAAAACAAATATAAGATACACCTAAATCTTTTATTTTACTTAAATTTACAGTATAAAGATAAATCTGGATATTTGGATTCTAGATAATTGCAAAATAATCACAAATTAGAAACCAAAGCCAATCATTTGTTAAGAAAACACTTCAGTTAATTGCATTGATTTATTGCATAATCCATTTACTTGAATAGAAATTCAAAGCTATTTATTCAATTATATAACTGAACAGTTTTGCACATCAATGAAAGTAACTGACAATTGAAAATGGATTGTGAACACACATGCACAATGCTCTTCCAGCATGTTCATAAGTAGACAGCAGTCAATAAAAAATAATGTGAGATCAAAGTTGCTCAAGTGCTACTGTGCCTTAAAACATCTGTCTTCATCTGATTAACACAACAAGAGTTTCTACATTTCTAACTGATCAAAAACAACATGTTACCACTGTCAATTGAAAATAACATGTGACCCTCATTGCACAATGACAGCTGATTTAATTGTAAACATAGTTTGCAATACATAGTGCAGAATTTTATATTTAAAAATGACAGAAGCAAGTTCAAATAAGTTAAGATTTATTGCTGTCTAACAAAATCTTTTTTTGCTTTGAAAATGACATACAAAATTGGTTGCAAAAAAATATTAAACAAGCAACAATCAAAAAATAATTCACATGTTTAAACAATAAATGATTTTTGCAGTGTTGTGTTTTTTTAGTAAGTTGAGAAAAGGCATGCACTTGCTTTTTTTCTTTGTTTTACATCACTCGCTCACACCACTAGCTTGTTTTTACTACTTTTGGATAAACACACAATTCAGTTAATTGCATAAAAAAGCTTAGCAAATTGGCTATTCAATTAACAGGATTCATTTGTATTAACCAATTTTTATTTTGGTTTCAAGCATATACTTTTTGTATAAAATCAATATTGTTCAACAAAGCTATCAAACTTTTCCATGAACAACTTTTTTAAACCTACTGTGAGTTGGTATAGTATCAATCTTATGTCTGCATTCTGTGGCACAGGCATCAGATCAAGTTTTAATTTTTCTGTTCATTTTAAAAATAATACAAAATAAGTGTCAAAACAATTAGAAAAAGTGATCATAAAAAGTGGTTAATGGTCAAGGCAAGCAAAGAATTTAGCAAAAATCAAGACTAAATCAATTTGAGCATCATATCTCAGGTTTAATTTCAGTGCTTGAACACCTCTAGTTTGTTGTGTTTCTTTATACTCTTATATTAAAACTAATAAATAATTCTTCAAAGAATGTTAAAATATAATTTTTATGAAGTTTTTTTTTATTTAGTACAATATGGTCCAAGTTTTTTTTATTTACTCCTGCAGGCCACTTTTCACAAGAGCTTGCAGGCCTGAACTGGCTAGAAATTGTTCAAAGTTCTTATCTTTTTGACAAGTGAAGATTTTTTTTATAGGTATCACCTTGATTTTGGGCCACAACTCATAAAACCCAAGACTGATTTTAACTGAAGACATTTTTTTTGAGAAATGTAACAAAATTTTGAGGGTATATACGAACCTATAAAGTGTCCAAAGGGTACTGAAGAACTAAAAATTTGGGAAACTCTGTCATAGAAGGTTGCCGCTGTCCCTGATTGACAAGAGTTGAATTGTGTAAAATTGTTCAGCAAGTCACAGAAAATTATGCTGTGGGCCACGGTTTAGACCACCCTGACTTAGTGTAAGACAAACTAATGGACTTATAAAATATTTTATCTGTTTCCTTTATAAGAAATTTATAACTGAAAATTAAGAAAAGTAGTTAAATTACTTGGGCAGATGGAAATCAATTTGTTCAATTTTATCTAAAAAGGCATTGGTTATTTTTATGTGAAGATAACAAATTTTTGCTGGCTATTGTTAGGTGAATACTTGATTGAATTTTTCATATACAAAAGAGCATTTATGTCTTCCTAATAAAGTATGCATTTGAAAAAATTTATTCCATTCTAATCTAAGTTGACTATATAATTAAAGACCTAACCAAATCCTAATAATTACATTGGAAATATTACAGTATAGTAAAGACTCTATTTGGAATAGTAGAAATAAACACTAAAAGACTGAAGAATCAATTAGGAAAGTTGAAACACAGAATTAGAGTAAACTGGCAACTTAAAACAATATAATCTGTTTAAGCAATTACATGTATTATCAATTGTTTCTTACATGAGCAACAAGTAGTTCCAAACAGTAAAAGCTTTCTCAAACTTATATTTACAGTATCATTACAGTAACTCATTTGAATAGAAATAAAGTATGTAATGTTTAAAACATTTGCTTTAGTGCATTGGTTCTCAATTGGGGGTACAAGAAGGGACTTCTTGGGGTCCAAACTTTTTTGCCAAACCTCTCTTTTATACAAAAAACAATACATCAAATGGTGCAAGGGTGCAAAAATAATTTTTCTTTTCAGATGGGGTGCGAGCTTCAAAATGAATTGAGAACTGCTGCTTTCGGGAGTCAAATAATTGGTTATTACTGATTTGAACAAAGGCACTGCAACAAACAAAGCAATCTATTTGTTAATAAAACAAAAAATAGCTGAATGAATAACCAAAAAGATGCAAGTTTGAAATTCACACAGAGACTTGTAATGTGAGGAATGTATTAATCCAATTGTTAATTCAAAATAACCTGCATCTCTTACGTGACTTAACCAAACCTTACCCTAACCTAAGTTAACTCAAAAACTAATTTAAACTATAGTATAAAAAATATGTTAAGGTCACTAAACAAAAATGTAGTTAATACAGAATTATAAGAGATAAATGCTTTTTTCTTTAGAAAAAAATGCAATTACGTGATTTTGATAACAATAACTGGCAGAAAATTTGTTACAAGTTGTACAACTATAGTCATTGCATTTTTTAAAAGTTTATTTACTGTTTTTTCTAATGATTTTGTTTCTTTTTAGGCTATCTTCGAATTGTTCTTGCCATTGTTTCATTTTATTACATGCCTAATGATTATGTGAAGGCAGCAATTTGTTACTTATTGAGTGGGTTTTTAGATGCTTTTGATGGAAAACTAGCTCGAATGTTTAATCAGGTATAATAATTTTAAGTATGTTTTAGTTAAATTTAGTGCAAAATCAATTGAAAATTTTGTTTTTTTATATTAAAATTGAAGCTATTTTAAAACCTTCAGTATGCTACTAAAGACTAATTTTACACTTCATCTTTTTGTTTTACTATTCTATAATTTTTAGTTATAATCATATAATGGAATTTATAATGCAATATTAGATAAACAGAATTTTTAATTTTTAAAAAAATTTTTAATTGTTTTTTAGCTCAAAATTAAAAAAAATTTTTTCCTTTTTAGAGTACAAAGTTTGGGGCTATTCTAGATATGCTGACTGACCGGGCAGCTACAGCTTGTTTGTTGGTGACTTTATCTGGATTTTATCCAGAATACACATTTTTGTTTCAACTCAGGTAAGACTTTTTTTGCTAAAACTTATTTGGTTTTATCCAACTCAGATTCCAAACTATTGAATAATGTAATGCAACAGTAATTTTGTGTATAGTCATTTATTTTTTTAGATCTTTGTTTTTTGTTTTTTTTAAATCTGACTTTTTTCCAAAGTACTTGGAATCAAAAAGTGCCATTTTGTTTTCAAAACAGTAGATTTTTGTAAAAAAAGCATATATACTCGTATACACAAAAAAACCTGTTTATTGTTTTTTTACCAATGCCTTTAAAAAAATTTTATTTTTTGTTTTTACTCACAATCCACTCAAAATTACTTATAGTGCAAATAAAAATAAAGGTTCTCAATAAGGAGGCAGCAACTAAATGAAGTTCATTGATACATGCCCAATGTCAGTTTTTAAAAAATATGTAAACAAGCAAAAAATTATTTTCGTTTTGGTATAAAAACTAAAAAGTTGTTTAAAAAGTTTCAGCAGTGTTTAGTAGCCAGACAAAGTAAACTTACTATCTTATATTATCGACAGGTTGACCTTTAGTCTATAGCAAGGTCAACAAACTTTTTTAAAGAAAGCTCAGTTAATTTTCTATTTTCTGATATATGTTTTTTAATTGTTTTTTTAAAATTTGATAGATAGGAGGTATTTTGTTTTTTTTTACATTATTTCTGATATTTTATCAAAACTTGTTTAACTTGCTTTTTCATCAAAATAATGCCATCCATGTAAGGTTTTAAAAGCACTGTGTTTACAGTTTTATCTAATTGAATATTTTTGTTTTTAAACTGCTGTTTGTTTGGTTTTTTCAGTCTGGCTATTGACATTGTAAGCCACTGGATGCATTTACATACATCTATGATAAAAGGTTCATCTAGTCACAAAGCTATGGATTTAAACAGCAACCCAATAATGAGAGTTTACTACACCTCCCGGGTAAGAATCATAAGCATAAGTAATAAATGATAAAATTTGCTAATGGTTAAAAAAAGCTTGTGAATTTATTTGTCATTATTTTATATTTGTTTATGTGGAAACAGGTTATTCAATAGGTAGATCTCAGTTCAAATACAGATTTTCAAAGCGTTTAAATCAGGGCGTCGAACCGTTTAAAATAACGTTCCGGTTCAGGTTCGGCAAATTTTATTTTTAAAGGTTCAGTTCCGGTTCAGGTTCAGCAAAAAATTTTTTTTCGGGTTCAGTTCCGGTTCGGGTTCAGCAAAAAAAATGTTTTCGGGTTTAGTTCCGGTTCAGGTTCAACAAATTTTTTTTTAGGGGTTCAGTTTCGGTTCGAGTTTGGAATATAACTTTTTTGCCTATTTCTGACAAGCGTTAAGGCCCGTTTCCACTACGAGCGTGGAAAAAAGCATTCTTTGTTTGTTTTATTGATTTTTTTTTGCGCTCGCTTCAATTTTAACCGCTCGCTTCAATCGAAGATCAATAAAAGAGACAAAGAATGCTCTTTTCTACGCTCGTAGTGGAAACGGGCCTTAGGACTGTAAACACAATTTGTTGCCTCATGTTATCATGGGCGTCCGCAGACGCGCTTCCTGGAGGAGTAATGGCAAGCAGTCGGAAACACAAAAAATATTCTTAAAAAGAGTTTTTAAAAAATTTCTGGTACAGGTTTTAAAAAAATTAAATTAAACTAATTCACCGGCATGGGTCATGGTTGTAAAAACCAAGTCTTACCAATAAAGTTATAGTAATGATCTTGCGTGCGCCAAAAGCGGAAACGGAAGTTTTTTGTTGTTTTGTGATCTCAAAACTTATAGATTGCGTTTATATGAGTTTATATAGATCTTTCTTGGACTAGCCACTGATACATTTGTCTAAGAATTTTTTGATAATTTTTTAGTGGCGGCCCTCACGCACAAGGTTTACTAGTTATGAAACGTCATTAAAGATTGCGTGAAATAAAAGATTTTTTCCCAAAGCTTTTCATCTGACACTCTTCAGGGGAAATCGTCAGAATGAAGCAGAATTGAAACCGAACTGAGTTATAAAGGGGAAAGCAGAGTTCTCATTGGCTGAAAGAAGTTAGCCAATGAGAGAAAAGATTAAGAAATTTTCAAAGAGTAGACGAATTCTTTTTGCTTACAGAAGGGGTTTGAGAGATTTAATGAAAGTCGCTTCAAGAGTAGAAAGGTGAAAAGAAGAGCGACCTCGAGCGAAAATAGAAAATTTTTCGTTGTTGTAGTAAAGAGCAGATTGGGCGTTGTCAAGAAGATGTTGACCAATGGCGGATTCGTGAAATTGTTGTGGGCGTATGTTGGCCTTTCAACAGCGGGAAAGGCTTTGGCGGTTGTGCCAGGCAGGAAAATTGGCGATGGATCTAGGAACGTGTTGTTTAATTCACTCTTCTAGGCGTTGAAACGTGCGACCAAATTTTATCAATAAAGTAAAAGGTTGGTGATTTTGCAATTAAAAACAGCCATTATTAATGCAAAAATTCTAGTTAAATATCATCCAATTTTGTAAGCTTTTGTATATTAAAATTTACAAAAACCGATGATGGTCAAACAAAAAAAAGTTTGTTATTGAAAACAAATATTTTTTAATAGCAAAAAAAATTTTGCGCTTAATCATCATCTGTTTTTGGGTTTTATTTATGGTATCCGAAGAAGTTTTAATAAACGAAAGACTAAAAAGAAATACAAATGAATTAAAATCAAATCTGGCGTTATCTAATCAATGAAAAGTTAAAATCGTAACTATTATGAATTGCAATCTTCATGCTGACAAACAACTCAACCTTTTCTCTTCGGTGGAAAATTTTAGAAGCACATGTGCGCGAAACAAAAACTCCCAAGAGGTTTTAACGCACGAGGTAATTTATGAAAACGTTTATGACGAAATACATGTATTAAGGCAATAAAAAAGTTTGAGTCAGCCAAATCTTCACTAAACAATTTTAAGAGATAAATCTTTGACGTAAATTTGAAGCGAACATTGAAGCAAATGAAAAATTTAAGTAATCCAATTTTCACTGCTGTAGTATTTTTAAATAAGCCTAAAAACTATGAACAGCTCATCCCGAATCAACCTTACCGCAAAAGTGAAGGCCTTTTTAGATTTCAACATGCAAATTTGAGCCTAATAAGAAGCTGAGAAATAAGAGAAAAGCAGTTAGCATACAAAATATTATTTAAACTTCACGCTACAAGGCGAAGGTTAATAACTTCTCTTCCTAATCTCAACAAATTTTCTTTAAAAAATTTTGTTTTTTGAAAAATCAAAAATTAATTAACTTTATTGCATTGCTTGCTCGACATTATTTTTCACTCAATCTCGACTGTTAAGGATACCATCATGCTAGTGAAAACCATTTGGGGCAACTATATAAGTTACACTGAACTTAAATCATTCGATAAGTTTACACTGCTTTTTTATTAAACTTCTCCACGCAACTCAATTTTAGTCGAGTGGTTCCCCAACAGCCTGCACTGTGCAGCTTCGATTTTTCAATGGCGTCAAATAATTTTGCTTTGTTGCGTAGACTACGACTAAGTGTAATTTTAATTTAAAAGATTTTTAGTATAAAAATTGTTCGCAAGACGACACCTTAAAGTTTTTTTTTAATTAGTTTATTCCAATAACTTAACTAATTGTTACACTAAAAATAAGAGTCATAATCTATATGTGATTTTCGACCTATATGATTTGGTTTCACCAACGATGGTTTCACTATGTTTGCTACGTCTCTATATTAATATGTAATTTTTTAAAAGTATGGCACTGTAAAAAGCTTACGAACAACTGCTTTAGCATATATTTAAAATCTCGCTTTCTTTATCTAGCAAGTGACATGTTTTTGCTATAACTTTTTGCCTGAAAAAGTCGTTTATAACGTTTCTGTATTGCCACACAACAAATATCGTGACCAAAAAAATTGCGGCAACTTCAAAGACAAAATTGTGATTCTGATTCTTCTACAAATAACATTAAAATTAAAAATTTGAGCATCAAACGGTCGAACCGGATCCATTTAAAATAAAGTTCCAGTTCTGGTTCGGGTTCAGCAAATTTTATTTTTAGGGGTTCAGTTCCGGTTCAGGTTCAGCAAATTTTATTTTTTCGGGTTCAGTTCCGGTTCGGGTTCGAAAAATAATAACGGTTAATACGGGTTTACGGATCCGGTTTGGGTCCGGTTCGACGCCCTGGTTTAAATGCAGTTTTTATTCCCATGACTGTGATTCAAAATTAGGACATTTTTTTTCAGGATTTATTTTGCAATATAGATTATAACAAAAACTTATTCTTGTAGTTCCATTTTGAATCAAATTTTTTTATCTTCGGTTGACTTTTAGTTAACCAAGTTAGTCTAAAGAAAATTTTCAAATTCCAAAATCAAATTAAGACTTTTTCTCTTAGCTAAATTTCAAAACAGGGTCGATTTTTAATTTTGTGTTGTCTTGGTCTAAATGTTGTTTTATTTACAGTTTTAGTCTCATATTCATGTATTTTTTTTAACAATTACTTACTATATAAATTATGGATATATCTATATAGTTTTAAAAACAATATTCTAATATATAGTGTTTTAAATAAACATTAATTTTCCATGTTGTTGGTGAGATCTAAGACTTCTTTTTAATTAACATTTTTTAACCATATTTGTGCAATATAAGGATTAAACCTATCACTAAAAATCAAACATCTATTTTATGTAACTACACAAAGCACTGGGTGCATTTAAAATGCTCCCAAATTACAAAGGACTACAACTCATGGTACTGCATACTTCACAGCACTTTTAACTACAGAACACAAACAAACACAACATCACCAAATAACTTTCTCAAAGTCCTGCAACTTGATTTAAATGGCATCTGCAGCAAAACAGATGAAATACAACTACTCATTAAAGATACACAAGCAGACCTCATAACAATACAAGTGTCAAAACTCAATCAATCCCACAAAACACCAAACATTTCTAGCTTTACACATATCAGAACAGATAGCATTCACAAACAAGGAGGAGGCATCCTAATGTACATTAAAAACAACATCAAATTTTCACAACTTTACTTCAAACATCTTTCCTATTGAACTACAAATCATCAAAATTCATCTTTTCACATCACAGCAATTACATATTGCAAACATGAACATTCCACCCAGCTATCACAAAAAGAAGACTAAATTATATCCAGCACATTTATAACCATAACAAATCTTCCAAACACAATCATCTCAGCAGATATCAATGCTCACTTACCATTATGGTACTCACTGACCAATGACCATAAAGAAAAACTGATTGGAGACATCCTGCTTAACTTAACTCCCATCACATCACACTAAGCACAAACACTCCAACACATCTACAAGAATTTAACACAACAACTTACTTCACCAGACATCACCACTGCTTCAGCAGACATGCATGATCGCACTAGCTGGCAGACCATTTTTACCTGGAAATATGCCACAATCATCCCCATTCCAAAACCAAACAAAAACCACAACATTGGCATAAACTACTGACCCATATCATTTTTATCAATTACTGCCAAAACACTAGAGAAAACACTATTACCATAAATAACAGAAAACATTCTAATCATTTCTCATTAATATAGATTCAAATATTAACACTCAACATCACTGCTTTGCACAACATCTGCCACCAAGTCACAAAAGGCTTCAACAATCCAAGCCCTCCACAATGCACTGTAGCTGTAGCTTTGGACATGAGCAAGGCATTTGATACAGTGAACATACACAAACTTGTACACAAACTCACATTAACAAACATTCCTAACATCATCATCAAGTTCATAGCAAACTGCATAAAAGGACAACAAGCATGCACTGAATACAATGGCACACTCTCAAAACTCAAATAAATCAACACTGGATTACCACAAGGTAGAGTTCTGTCTCCAAAATTATTCAACATTTACACCTCTGACATTCCACTTTCCCCAAAAGATGTACAAATCACACATATGCTGATGACATAACATTAGCTTTATCTCACATCAAACACTGTAAGAGCCAACAACTCATTTAACTATATCTAGACAATATATGTGAATGGGCCACCACTAATAATCTTCATATAAATACAGACAAAGCTATCACCACACTTTTTACACCAGACCCAGCTGAATATGGCACAATTCTATCACTAAAATTGAACAATCAAACACTACCAACAACAAAACACTTCAAAATTCTTGGAATCACTCTTGACCCAAAAGTAACATTTTCACAACATATAAATGTTACCATCATTAAAGCAAAACAAATGCTTAACATTCTCAAAGCACTCACCTCTACCAATTGGCATTAACAAAAGGGAATTAATAGTTTCCACATTCAAAGCTATCACTCAACCCATTTTGGAATATGCAAACACTGTACAGAACCGTATCATATCAAACATCAAAAAACTGCAAACCATTTAAAACACAGCTTTGCAAATTGCTACTGGCTGCACACGAGACACAAACACTTAACATCTACATGGTGAAACCAAGATCATTCCAATGGATAACCATCTCAAACTTCATGTTACTCAACTTAAACAACTCAACTAACTCAAACACAAACACACCCTTTATATGATCTTAATGCATACTCAGATCCACTCAAAAACATGAAAGCCACAATCTTTTATAACAATGAGCACAATAACATCGTCAAATTAGACATAACACCTGAGGAATGTAAAGAAAACCTCAAACACATTCACATTACCATCACCTCATAATATCTCTGTTTTAGAAAAAATAACAAAGTTATTAACACCATATCCTATGACATTGATTTATCAGAATAAACATTACCACATCATACTGTATGCATACAAAATTGGCACAGCTCAGAGCCAATCACTCTTGTAAAGTTACTTGCATACAGTAAACCCTGAAACTTACATGCCACAATGCCCACTATGCTTGTCACATAGACACATGACACTAATCATCTCTTTAACTGTACCCAAGTACCAACACAACCCAACACCATTAGTCTGTGGAAAAAGCCTCTAGAAGCAGCCAAGGTACTCCAAGAGTGGAAATCTATTAGGTTGTCAAAAAAGTTCTTGCCGTATTTTAAATTTTGATTTCAAACTATTTATTTTAAACAAGTTTTTGTTGTATTTTTGTACTGTATATATCATTTTAAAGGATTTACACTATCTAATGGTATAATTTTAATTGTGTTAAAAAATTATATTTTTTCAGAACGTTTAACCAAAAATGGAAAAAAATCAATTTCGTGCCATTTTTTTTTTTTTGTTCAATTTATGCTGTAAAGCTGCAGAAACAGCTCGCAACATAAACCAAGTGTTTGGCATAAGAACCACTGCTGAACACACAGCACAGTGCTGATTTAAGAAATTTCGTGCCGGTGATAAAAGTCTTGAAGATAATGAACGTAGTGGTCGATCATCAGATGTTGACAGCGATCAATTAAGAGTCTTAGTTGAAGCCAATACATGCACAACTGTTCAAGAGATTGCCTCTGAATTAGACGTAACATATACAACGATTTCCAACCACCTGCAAGAGATGGTGCTTATTTTGATTAAAAATTTTTGATTGAGCTGAGATATGTGCATCTGAATTTACAGGTCAAAAACCGCAAGAACATTCTTGACAACCTAATAAATTAGCTTCTTTACAAGGTTAAGAAATGCTACTCCAAGATATACTTGGAAGAGGGGCAACAACAACAACTGTTATAAGGTCATTAAAGCAATATCGTCATAAATGTTGGTACAAGTGAACATTCTTGCATTATGAATCAAAGTTCATCGAAATAAAAAGTTTAACACAGTGGGCCACTTGGATTGAGACCTGAAATTAAGAAACTATATGTTACAGAAACATGTTTTAAGTAGACCATGCCTGACTGTATAAGATTTGTCAAATCTTTAATTTCTTTTTAGCCTTTTTTGTTCATCATGTGTTCGGGAAATGAATTCTTCTATGCTATGCTTTACTTGTTACATTTTACACAAGGTCCATTGTGTAAGTTCATTGCTTGTTTTCTTGTTTTAGTGTGTAAATTACAGATTATTATAAGTACTAACAGTGTTTTGCATATATCATTCTTCATTTTTAAAAAATTGTAACCCCTAAAATGTGTTTGATCTTACATTTTTAAGATAGTCTAGTCATGGCCTACTTAAAACATGGCCTTATATGTCACATTTTGCAATCGATTTCTAAGAGGCCTAAAACGAAAATGCTGTGCTGCAGCAAAATACACTCAATATTGTTAGAGTTGGGGGATTTTGACACATAAACATTTTTTTTGTGAAATAATGATCACAATTGTAATATTACAATAAATATTATTTAAACAAAATTGAAAATATTAAAAAGTCAATATGAATTATTTGTTAAAGATCTTGAAGGGTAACATTTAAAGCACATGCTAATGCAAGCTATGCTATATATTTTAAGTTTTTGCAATATGTACAACGTAATGTAATAAATTGCTGCAAAACAATGAATCCACTCAACTCAATTGAGCTTTCTAAACAGTTGCATATCAAGGTTTTAAACTACAGTCAATGCAAAAATTGACAAATAATTCAACACTTTGACCGTTGTCGCTTCTTAAAAATATTTACGACATCTTTTTTAATCTTGCTATTTTCAATTTTTTGCTTATTATTATAGAAAATGTTTGTCATGATCTTATTCGCCCACTTTTGGCCCCAAACAATGTGGTTGGCACACATAAATAAAACATTGGTGCAGTAGGTATTTAAAACAGTTTTAGCACCTGTATGGATGTTATTACAACAGTACTGCTGCAGCAAAGCGACTGTGAAGTCTACAGTGGCAAAAGCAAAAGCAACATAAACTTTGAGAACTGCAGATGGTACTTTAAGTCCCCCACGCGATAAAATTTCAAAGTACGAATTTTTTTCAACTTAACTGCCACATAATGAGTTGATAGATTGGCAACATTTAGTCTTTTCTGTTAGTTGTTTGGCAATATAGCCAGACACTACTTGTACCACTTCCTCGGTTTCTGCTGTCAAGATTGCTTCTTGAATTAAGACACTCATAGAATCAAGAGCTTTTCTAAATTTTTCAATTTCCTGGGTTGTGTTTATGACTGCCAGCTCCTCTTCCCAAAAGTTAATGTTTTCTTTTAGTAGGGTTTGGCATAACAAAATCTTTTCACTGGTCACATCTCTCAAACTCATGAGAAAATGTCCACTGTTTAGTTGTCTGTATTGGGAAAACCTGCGCTCATTGGGATTGCTTTGCAAGTGAGAAGTTAGGATGTGCTTGTGGTCTTGTACTTGTGATACATGTACATGTACTTGTGATGTAGTTCGTCTAAAAGATCTGCTTGTGAACGAAGAGTCTATATCAATGCTTGCATTGTTTGCTTAGAAAATCGAAAAGAAGCACTCCCACATTTCAACCAATTTTCCAGCCATTCAGCAAAAGCTCGCAAAAAATCTACCTTTTCATCATCTAATGTAATGGCATTAGCAATATCATTGGGATAAAACTCCTGCTTGCTATTTACTATTTTCCACAACACGTTAATTGCCGACAAAAATTCAGTGACATCTTGTCGAGAGGGAAAATAATTTTGGATTGCTGCAATTGTTGTATCATGAAAAATTGCTAATGCTAAATTGACATTTTACTTATTATGACCCAGGTGTAAAACTTCATATGTAAGTTTTGGTGCTTTACGTAAATTGCTTTTAGTTTTGCATCTTCTTCATGAATATCTTTAAAGTCTCTCCATGATATGTATCTGGCTTGTGATGATGCCACAACTATATTCTTGATGGAGAAGCAAAATGCTGGAAAAACAAATTTTTGACTATTTAGCAAATTGTTTCTTATGTTTTTTGCCTGATGGACGTTGTCGTAAAACAAATATGTTTGGCATGAACTTTGTGGATGCACTATAAACCTTGCATCTTTGTGTGCATATTCCTGTAATAAAATATTAAAAGATGAAACATTGGCTGCATGATTGTCACTCACAATGCCACGTACTTAAAATCCATTCTTACACAAATCGGTGACACATTCTGAGAGTTTTTCTGCAAGCCACTGATCTCAGTTTCAGGACAAGCTTTTACCACAACGGGTACAAACTGTCTTAACCCTTGGAGCATGAAAACAACAACACCTTTGTACATGTTGCCATCAGAATCTGCACCAACATACTTCCCAGCAGAATATTGTACTTTTTTTTCAAATACATTTGATCAGTGATAAGCACGACGTTGTTTGATAATATTTTTTTCTGCCTCAATAATTTCGCGGCTTTAATGGCATCTAAATTTATTGACTTTAATTTTGCTAAAAGCAATAATGAAGAAAAGCAAAACTCTTTGAGCAGCAATTTGTATGCCTGTAAAGATGTGTAACGCAAAAGCAAAGCCAAATGTATCGTTTCTAACGAATACGGAGGTTGTCCTTTGGGCTTGTAATGTTTTCGTTTTTGTAATTCAGACAATAAGGAATGGTCATCAGCAAAGCTTTTGAAATAAATTGGTAAATTTTCCAACATAGAAAATCTGATTAATTTTGAATTTCTTCCTTGTGAAAACCAATTTGGGAGAGGAACTGGGTTATTACAATACTGAAGTTCAACATGCAAACTATTGTCAATTTCTATGACTTCACAAATAGTGGGAAAGCCACTGCAATCATCAAATAGCAAAACATAAAGCAATATAAAGTCTTTTGTTTTATGCCAGGTGTAACCAGAAGGACAATGTTTCTCTGTTATATCTTCAATGTTGTGTATTTTATCTTTTTCCACAAAATTGTCCACTTGGTCTGGTTGGTAAATACAAGGTTTAGGAGACTTTCTGAAACCTGTAAGCGTAGGCAAGGAAGATGGTTTTGAAAGTAAACTTTCAGGGTAAATGGTTGGTACTGGGTTTAATTCCAATTTAACTTTTTTCTTTTCCCATTTAAAATAAATTTTTGATCAAAATGATTTGCACATATTACTGAATTACTTGTGGGTGACCAATCCAAACGATTGACAATTTAGTTCATTTTTCCTGCAAATCAACTTTTTGAAGGGGAAAGTGAAAAGATGGAACAGAAATTGCATTACTTTTATATCCAGATTTACAGCCAAATATCACACATTTGTTAACCATGATTGCTCTAATAACAAATAATAAATACTTCATACTTCATACATCTTTAAAAATTATGGCGTCAACAAAGAAAAACACGTACTGCAAAGAAGAAATTTCAAAACAATTTTAGATGTAACCTATCGATGATAACCTGCCATCAGTCAAGAACTAACTTTACACTAACGAACTTCTTCAAATGTAATAATGGTACGTTTTTTCACCCCGCTCGCGCTACTTTTTCTGAAGCTCCTACAGTTAATACGAGGGCTGTTTGAAAAGTAACGGGACTGTGTAAATAATTATTTTATTTGAAATGCCACGTAAAAATTACAACTTGTCCCCTTCAAAGTAATCTCCTTGAGCTCGAATGCACTTTTCTAATCTCTGCTGCCATGCTTCTATGCACTTCTGGAAAGATTCCATTGGGATCGCTCGTAGTTCCTTCGTTACGGCTGTTGTTATGGCTTTTGAGTCTTGAAAACGGGTTCCTTTAATGACTCCCTTGAGCTTAGGAAACAAGAAAAAATCACAGGGAGCCAGATCTGGCGAGTAGGGTGGTTGCTCCAGCACGGCAATGTTATTTTCTGCAAGAAATTGTCGTATGCTTAAGGCATTGTGAGCAGGAGCATTGTCATGATGAAGCAGCCATGACTTTGTCTCCCACAATTCTCTTCTTTTCTCCCTTACCGTACGCATCAAACGTCGCAAGATGTCTTTGTAAACATTCTGGTTAATGGTTTGGCCCTGTGGCAAGAATTCTAGATGAACAATTCCATGAACATCAAAGAAAACAATCAGCATTACCTTAATTTTGGACTTGAACAGCCTTGCTTTCTTGGGTCTTGGTGAGGATGCACTCTTCCATTCAAGGCTCTGCCGTTTGGTGAGTGGATCGTACTCGAAGATCCACGACTCATCACCGGTAACAACTCTACTCAGCAGATCTGGTGTAATTTCAAGTTGTTTCAGGATGTCTTGACACACTTGCACACGATTTTCCTTTTGCCCATCATTCAGCAACCTTGGTACCATTTTCGCACAAACCTTCCTCATCCCCATATCTTCTGTAATGATCCTCCACACCCTCTCACTATTCATGCTCAACTCATCTGCTATCATTCTAACAGTAAGGCGGCGGTCACTGCGCACTTTTTCTCTTACACGCTCAACATTTTCGTTTGTTCTGCTTGTTGTTGGCCTTCCACTCTTAGGATCATCTTCCACATCCTCTCTTCCCTCTCTGAACCTCTTGTGCCACTCAAAAATCCGAGTTCTTGACATCGTAGCATCTCCGTAAACTTCTTGGAGCAAATTGAATGTTTCAGTTGGAGTTTTTCCAAGTCGAACGAGAAACTTCAAGTTGATTCTTTGTTCAATGCTCATTATTTGTTAACAAAAGAAAAAAAAAGAAAAAAATATTTACTAAATAAATTATCCCAAAACGAACTACAGTAAAGCGCCTTTCAAGAAAAGCCTGTAAAAAAGCATGTGGTTGTCACAGAATGCTGAAACTACATTTTTACAACCACAAGACATTGCGCCATCTTAAAAAACAAAGCTTTTATCACTGTTGCAAGTGTTGTTTGTGCAAAGCATACAGTCCCGATACTTTTCAAACACACCTCGTATATCGTATTAAAAAAGTGTTGTAAGTAAGTTAGTAAGTTACTCATAGTGTTTTTTTAAAGTAAGACAGTGGAAAATACAACTATTGCCTCTAGTTACCAATTCAATGTTTAAAGCTTATTTGGATAACGTTCATACAGAATAGCAAACTAAATTTATTTGAACCCACCTACTACTCGTACTGTAACGCACTAGCCAACAACACTCAAAACCAAAAACAAAGAATGCATAGCCTACTATGCAGAAAGATATTTACACTAAGTGCGTTAGTAAAATATTGTAACGTTCTTCTAACTATAACTGCTAAAACTTCAAGCTCAAACAACTGCCTTTTATAGGATAACAATCAGCGACTGAACTGTAACAGTACACGAGGCAAGGTAATAGCATACGAGTATTGTGATGTCATAATACTCTACAATATAATGATCAACACTAAGTTACTTAATAGAACGATTTCTCTGGTATAAGTTACATATTTAAATTACTTATTCTGTCTGTCTTTGTTCAAACTAGAATTTGATAAACATGACACTATTTGTCACTAACCAGAGCAAATGATATTAAGTGTATTTTGCTGCAGCACAGCATTTTCATTTTAGGCCTCTTAGAAACCGATCGCAAAATGTGACGTATAAGGCCGTGTTTTAAGTAGGCCATGATCTAGTTTATAACTAAGTTGGATTGTACCACAAATTGTTTGATTTTTGTGAAGGTCCAGGATTGTAAATTGATATTGTCACTAAAAAGTTTTAATTTTTTTTTTCCAATTTCAGCAAGTTTGGTGTACTCATGTAACATCTTTAAATTTATTCAAGAACTAGCTGCTTAGCTTGCTTTTTTTGTGAAAGAATAATAATATGAATGTCTTGAGATTTTTTATAGTTTGTTAGTGCTGTTGTTTTCAAGTTTGCAAACGTTTAAAATGTAATTCAGCCAGCAAAACTTTCTATTTTATGATATAATTATTAATGCAAATCTTTTTATAAAGTATAATGAAACTAGCTGTACATTCATCCAATCTAATTCCAATGCTTGTTGAGAATATTGCACTGAATTATCTTTGTTTCAGAGTCGGTCGTATCTTTATTTCTGATAGAATAGACTTTTCATTGAAGTGGTGTAGGTGCTAAAGGCTCTACGGAGTATTTCAAAACATTTAATAGCATTTGACATGTAAATTTCATATTTGGATCAAATAAAACTGAACAGATTTAATCTTGAACAAAATAAGATTAACTTCTGAAAATTTGAACAAAAAATTCAAATGCACTTGAATTGCATTAAAGATTTTACAAGCGTGCAATACCTGCACCACCTGTTGCACACCACCAGGGCTGGGGAATAGGAGTAAAAGGAGTCAGAGTTTTTCCAAGGAGTAGGAATAACAAAAAATATTTATTACTTCTTACTACTCTACTGCATTATTGGGTTGCCATACCGTCTGGAATTTTTAGAACATTATAATTGAAAAACAGAGACTGATTCTAAGTGAAGACCTTTTTGGGAGGGGAAACACCATGATTTTGTCACGAAAATTTAAAAATCTGAAACTGATTCTAAGTAGAGACCTTGTTTTAGAAAAGGAGTAACAATATTTTAAAAAACCTTACTCCGGAGTAGGAGTAGCATTAGAAAAACATTTTACCCCGGAGGAGGAATAGGAGTAACCCCAAAATCACCACTTCTCCCCAGCCCTGCACTCCACACATTAAGTGGGTAGTATAGCTCCTCTTTAACATGCTAGGGTAACAGCATTCAATGCTGTAGTGATTCTTTCTTTAAACTTGTTTATATTTGAAGGAAAACGTGGGACATAAATTAAAGTTCTTCACATATCTCTAGAGAAAAATAGTCGGGTGTCGGGCCAGGTGAACGTGGAAGCCATTTTTATCTCACATTGTCTTTACCATCAGCACAAGCTCATTTCATTTCTGTGTTAGATTGTTATAGAGATAAAAGATTACTGTAAATATTAAACAGAGAAATTGGTCCGTTTCTACCCTATACAAATTTTAAATCATTAAAACGGAGACGGACAAAGTTTTTAGATTGCAAAATGATATCAATTTTTTTAAAACATCTTATCGTTTCAAGGAATACTGCGTACGTGGGTAGTGTGGTGGATTTTTGATTTAATAGCTTTTTATCTTATACGCAGGTAATTTTGAGCCGCATTTTTTCTTTAGTTTGCCTATAAGTTTTAATAGAAATAAGTTTTGTCTTTAGTTATCAAAATTAGATAATTAATAAAAATTTACACAAATTTAGGGGGTGAAACCGGGATGCTTAATACAAGTGCTCTTCAACCTTCTTATTTTTTGTGACGTGACTTTCAAAGCACAGACGTGGTTAAAAGTTTCATTTCTGCCTGCAATTTCACCCAACATCCAGTATACCCTTAAATTTACTGCACACCTTGAAAGCGATGCATTCCATGGATGTATAAAACCCTTCAAATGTGTAACACCCTTGGGCGATTTGTGAACCCGGTTGAAAAGCGCGGAGTTGTGGCATCCTGTCATTTTTAGCGCACTAGTGTTACGTCTGCTTAGCAAATACTTTTCAATCATTTAACCTTGGAACACTCGTTTAGTGATTGGATTCAGCGTCTTCCGTTTGATCCTCGTCGTCTCCACGCCCATCATGATCGCCAAGACAGCGATTAGCTTGATCCATCTTGTCGATGCTTCGATGCGTCTCGCTTCGATTGACGCGGACGAGCGAAATCAGAAGAAGTGATTTGTCTCCTAGAAGTGGTGCTGCAATCATGAGCGGTCTTTTCCTTTGATTTTGTTATTGATTTTATATTAGAAGTATATGTATATCTTTACACTCTCTGCTTGAGTGCCCGATATTTTGTTTGCTTAATGTTGTTTTGAGTTGATTTTGCATGGTTTGTTTCTTGAGTATTTCTAATTTCTTTTTTATTTAAACGATGTAATTTTTTAGTTTTATACTACAGTTCGCATGTGCGCTTTCCCGATTTCGATCAGCCAATCTATTTCTTTCTGTTAAAAAGTGAAGAATAGTTTTTTGATCAAAGTTAGAAAAATGATAGTTAATGTTGTTGTCATTAACTTAAATGTTCCGATTGTCTAGTGTGAATTTTAACGACCACTTTATAACCCTTCATTTATTACTATTCTTGTTTCATCGTCGAATGGAAAGCCTTGTCTATTCGTATTTCAATCACACTGTCTAGTGTCTATTTATTTTTCTTGTACCAGTTTCACATAATATATACATGAAGAGCAAAAGTCAAAATAGGGTACGTCTTTATCAGCCTTCCTCTTATCGACCGCTCGTTTCGTTCTATTTAATAATTAAAACTCAAAGGCGCTATGGCATAATGCTGCGCTTTTAATAACAAACTTTTAAGCTTAATCATTTTGTAAGCCTAGTCGCAATGCAGTTTCGCTGGATGTGTTTAGCATTGTATTGTGTTTCATTTCCTTATATGGCGAAGTTGAGATTGAATTGGGCGAGCAATGTAAGCGGATCAGTCCGATCTGTTTGTTGAGTATTTTTCTGTCTTAGTATATACGATTTCTTAAGTTAGTTTTTATATATCACGACGACAGTAATAACTGTCTTAAACGCTCTTGCAGTAAATGATTTGGATTCACAGTGATGATTCAATTCAAGCATGATAAAAGAGGTGATGATGTTTGTATCCTTCCTGTGAGCAATTTTGTTGCGGCCTAAGTTTTGATGTTGAAGTTAAGTTATAGATTTCATTCGCAGAAAACGTTTTTACCCTTGTTAGTTTCATGATATCAAGCTTTGTTAGGATTTGAAAGACCGTGATAAAATTATGCTTTATCTGCAGTGTTCTCATTGCAATCATTTTTGCCCTTTCCGT
Organism: Diplosoma virens; assembly: GCA_963680785.1. Taxonomy (NCBI): domain Eukaryota; kingdom Metazoa; phylum Chordata; class Ascidiacea; order Aplousobranchia; family Didemnidae; genus Diplosoma; species Diplosoma virens. The sequence continues at coordinate 28,598,144 of OY796887.1, forward strand.
TTGGTTTTAACAACCAACCGATTTTTGTCCAATATTAATACTGTAATTTTAAAAATATAAAAGATTATAGCTTTTCTCGAATTTTGCGTCGTATTCTACATTTGTAAAGTAATCGATTTAATTTCTTAAACACGTTTAAGTGCATGATCTTTTTATGTCTTCAATCTCAAAACAAGTTAAAATGTATGCTCTTTAAAAAATGGCATGCGTCAGGAAATAAAGTTTAACGGTTAAACCATACGTAAAATACGACAGCAAATCACGTGAGATGTTTATTTCGTGCCGTGAATTTAAGCGCAATGACCAAAGCAAATGCGATTAACTTTCTTTAATTGCATCATATCAGCCGCCCACCTACAGCAAGCTTCATCCTGACTGTTTGATTTCAATCAGTTTGTAATTTGTCTTGCCAAAAGTTACATGTCTACGAATTTTTTACTGTGTCCAATTCTAGTTTACTTTGTGAATGTGATTTGATGTTAATTGTAGTTTTTCTGTATTCCTGAAGTATATTTATTCAATTCAAAATGAAAATATTTTACCTTTTTGACAATCTATTTCTTAACAAAGAGTTAAAGCTATGCATAAATATGACAAAGTTTAGTTATAACTGCCAAAGTATTACTAATTGTAAGAAATGTAGAAAATTCTCGATAAGTTTTTCATTTTACGTGTTACCAAGCCTAATGCATGGTGGTGGTGGTGGTGGTTTTACCCGACCCATTCCTAGGGATGGGGGCGCGGATCAATTCCGCGGAATCCCAATAGTCGGGCGACTCCCCATGGACGGGACCAGAGGTCCAGAAGAGAAGGGGTGTGGCCGAAAATGGCCCGACGCAGAGGGTCTAGTACAGGGCAGTCGAGCACGAGATGTGAGAGATCCTGTGGTTCAGAACCACAGTTGCTGCAAGAAGGAGTCTCGGCTCGACCAACTCTGTGGAGATAAGAGTTGAGGAGAGTGCTGTGCCCATTGCAGCGTAAACGGGAGAGAGCACAGCGAGCGGAGCGAGGGAGAGTAAGCTCCTCGGGAGATACTGTAGGGATTTGATGATGAAAGAAACCAGATTGGACACTGCGTCTCCAACTGGTGTAGAGGGATAGTCGTTGAGAGGAGATAAGGAGTGTGAGGGATACTGATATACTGGAGGGATCGAGAGAGGCACCGGCTTTAGCTATAGAGTCAGCTAAGTCGTTACCTGGGAGGGAAGAGTGACCCAGGTATCCATTGAAGATGGACAACCTTGGATTGAGATAGAGAGTTAAGAAGAGATTGGGTATTGGATAAGGATTTTGGGGTTAAATACGGTAGGGGGGTAGAGAGAGTTGAAAGGACAGATAAAGAGTCGGAAAAGAAGGTGATAGAGTCAAAATTACATGTCTTGGAGTGAGAGATACACCACTCAAGAGCATGTAGGAGAGCGAAGGTTTCAGCACTATAACTGGTAGCCCAGAGACCAGTCGAGAAGGAGAGCGAGGTAGCAGTGACACACATTGTACACTTGATGTGTATCCCTGCACCACCCTGTCCCAGCCCGCCAGGCACCGAACCATCAGTCCAGGCAGAGATATCGCTGTGAGATAGAGTGGAAAGATGGGAGGTAGCTGCAGTGTTGCGAAGGGAGGGGGTCTTTGCGAGAGCATGGGGATGAGAGGTGGAGTGAGATTGTGTAATTAGATGGGGCAGACCAGGGGGGTTTAGGAGGGCAGAGGATTAGTGGTTCACGGGTGAGATGTAGGTTAGGGGTTAGGTTATGTGATCTGGAGAAGGATCTCCATGAGCTCTTTTTGAGATGTGTACGGGGGTTAGAGTTCGCAAGAGAGGCTATGGGAAAGGTGGGAGGGAGACGGAGGGCTCGTTCAAAGAAGGAAAGGGATTGGTGAGTGAGGGTGACTCGTAGAGGAGGTAGAAGTGCTTCTATATGAAGTAGAGGAATGGGAGTGGACGATAGACAACCTGTGATTACTCTACAGGAAGATTTATGCATCCTCTCTACGGAGGTGATGTGTGTAGGAGATGAGAAGGGAAACCAGCCTGGGGAAGCATAGGTGAGGATGGGGCGAATGAAGGCTTTGTATAGGGTACATAAGGATTCTTTTGATGAACTCCAGGAGGCAGAGGCTATGGAGCGAAAAGCACGGAATCGGTTGTGAAACTTTTTCCGTAAGGATAAGACGTGATATTTGAAAGAGAGAGTGCGGTCGAAGGTTACACCGAGAAAGGTTGGACGAGGGTTGAATTTGAGAGGGGTGTTAAGAATGTGCAGAGAGGGTTGTATACGTGATTGGTAGGGGTCTAAGCTGAAGAAGGATGTTTCACATTTGAGGGGGTTGAGAGGAAGGCGCCATTTTGAGGACCATTCCACCAGTCTGTTGAGGGCAGCTTGTACTACAGCGGTTGCACACTCAATTCTCGAGGAGGAGGCCCACATGGCTAGGTCATCTGCATAGAGAGAGGTCTTAACAGATGCAGGAAGGAAAGTGGGAAGGTCATTGATGTATAAAGAGAAAAGAACTGGTCCTAGAACCGAACCTTGGGGTACTCCTCTTCGGAGACGGAAAGGACGACTGTATGAATTACAGATACGGACTTTCAAACGGCGATCTGAGAGGTAGGATCGTATCCATTCGACAAAGCAAAGAGGAATATCTAATGAGAGGAGTTTAGAAAGTAGGGCAGAGTGCCAAACTGAGTCAAAAGCTTTCGCAAAATCCACAGTGGCAAGGACTGTACGTGCGCCTGGCTTAGATTGGTGGAAGGAATCCGCGATTGACTGTGAGAGAAGGAGAACCTGGTCTACAGTCGATCTACCAGGTCTAAAACCAGCTTGCACGGGTGAGAGAATGTCATGTTAGTTCGAGAAAATAGGTTAGTCGTCCTAAAACCATTCTTTCGAAGAGTTTGGAGGTACATGAAGTAAGAGAAATGGGTCTATATGAAGAAGGTGAGTCAGAGGGTTTTCCGGATTTGAGAATGGGGATGATTGTTGATTGCTTCCAAGCAGACGGGAAGGTGTGTGTTGACCAAGAAAGGTTGAAGATGTATAGAAGAAAATTTAACGCAGATTGTGGTAGGTGGGATAGAAGAGGGTAGGTAATTTGATCAGGGCCTGAGGAGGTTGACGTTGAAAGTTGAGAGATAGCTGTAGAGAGTTCAATTGAGGAGAATGGTGAACAGAAAGTGGAATGCAGGGTGTTGCAGTGTGCAGTTCTGATTTGCTTCATTTGGGCTTTCTCGGTGCTTCGAAAAGGTTTTGGGGTTTGGGTAGAGAAATGGGACTGTAGGTGTGAGGAGAGATGGTTGGCACAATCTACAGGGGTATGGCAATTTGAGAAATTGGGAAGGTCAGAAGTAGTTGGGGAGGGGGAGCCAGAGATGGAGCGAAGTAGAGAAAAGACTTCGCTGGGACGGGTTTTAGGAGAAAGGCTAGAGCAAGTATTCTGCCATGACTTGGCTTTAGCCTTATTAATCACAGTGGAGGTATATCTGGAAGTAGCGATATAGTGCTGGCGGTATTCTTCGGAACAGTGTGCCTTCGCAAATGCCTTTCGGCGTTGTGTGAGGTGTACCCAGAGAGAACAGCCGGCACATTGTATTGATCTGTTTCCCCAGGTGACTCTACGGGAGCAGACAGAGCAGGGGTCTATAGGGCCAGGGTTGGGGTGAATGTCACCGCTGATAAGAAGAAGCATAGAGATAAGAATCAGCGGTGAGTGGGATGAGTAATGAAGAGGTTTGGGGTGGAAGGAGGGACGAGGAAGAGATGTCCGAGAGAGAATAGAAGGGGTAGGGGGGCGGTCAATTGGGTTTAAGAGTGCTGTCCACATGTGACCGCGCATTGGACAGCAGGGATAAAAAATGAGAAGAGCTGTCCAAGGGAGAATCGCCCGAGGATGAGACCCTCGGGGAATTGACAAGCCATTTCGACCCTCCCCAGTACAGGGAAGGGGACTGCACCACCACGTTGAGGTGGCTTGTCGTTGGTGCAGAAATGGCTAATGCATCGGTTCTCAACTTGTTTCTTCAGAGAGGCAGAAAGAGGTAGATGGCTCGACTCGAGACACGTCTTTTTTTGAAGTCTAGCCTACTTGACTCTGGAGTCCAGGTCGAGACATTGAAGCAATGTAAACGAAGTTCCCAGGCATTGTAACTATTGTTTTAAGATAAAATTCGCTATTTTTAACTTGTTTGGGATGAGGAAGGGCTCAGCGTCATCACTTTTTTTGGATCCTTTATTAATCACCGTAAAATTGAACCATGGCACTCCCACTTACAATCCCGGACACCATCGCAAAAATGTTTGAAGAATTAAGGGCTTATTTCCATCAGCATTTCCATATCATTTAAATAAACAAATTTTGGAATCCTGACATGCGACTGACTATTAGCTTACAATAATTTTATTTGTCGTAATATAACTTTATGACATCATAATAGCGGTTACAATTAAAGCAATTGACATGGTTCGGTACTAAACCAACTTGTGTTATTTTATTGTTTCTTTAAAAAGATACTTAGTACATTGAATGCTCGTCTGAGGTGGTGGATTATAAGAGTGGAAAGGAAAAAAACTGCCACTTGCGGTTTGGTTAGCCTAGTATTGTTATGGTAAAAAATAATTAGACTTCTTACCATCAAGCCAAAAAACGTTTTTTCCAAATTAATAAGAGGATTGTTTCTATTATACCAAATCGATTTTCACCTGTATTGTCTGGATGTTGAAAATCAGCGCAATGTGGTCGTAAACAGTGAAGTACCAACGTGATTTTGGTCAAAATTAAATGAGTCTTTGTACTTTTGCTCACTATAAATGTGTCATTTGTTTCAATGGTAAGAGGTGAGTTAACTTACCCTTAGACCAAGTGTTTCTCAACCTGTGTGCCGCGAAACTTTTTCAAAAACATATAGTCTAGCGATAGCTACGCGGTTATTAGACGTAATCGACAAAATAAATTTCGCCTGCGCATAGTTACTAGATGCCTGCGTCCCACTCCAACGGACCACCTACCTATACTCTCAGGCATCCAGCCAGCTGAGCTTCGCCAACTGGGAGCGACACTCTCCTTGGCTCACCGTGGATCTCTGGACCCTGATCATATCTTGCATGGTCTTTTAAGTGGGTCCTCAGATACTCGCCAAGTGAGACTAAGATCCAGACGCCCGTTTGTGCCAGCTGCGCGGAATCTTTTGGACAACCTTGCCAGACTTGGCATCCGCGCCTCTAAATGGACAAATCACAAATGGAAAACGGAGTACTGTAAAAATGCTTCCAGGCTCCGTGCTTTTGTGCCCGAGACCAGTGCCAGGCCTGTTGGGATGGGCTTACCCCGAGCAGCTTGGGTTAGGCTCAACCGCCTGCGGACTGGTGTTGGGCGATTCCATTCGTCCATGCACAAATGGGGTCTCGCTCCTTCACCGAATTGCGAATGTGGCGCCTCTGAGCAAACCGCAGACCATGTACTAACAGCGTGCCCTATACATCGGGCACCACATGGAGCACGAGATCTGACGGTTTTGAATGACGAAACTCGATGCTGGCTTAATGACATCACTGCCAGCATCTGATTCAGGCAGTGCAGCAGTCTAGGATAGTAAAAGGATAAACCCTCGGCCCCAGTCCTGTTTGTGTCTGACCTGGAGTGGATGCCCTTCAAACGACGACGACGACGACGACGAAAAAATAAAGTCTGATAAAGTGAAGACCTTTTTTTAGAGAACATCTGATTTCGGAAACATAAATCAAGAAATCTGGTCTAAGTGCGCCGTGAATTTCAAAAAAGTCCCAAAATGTGCTGCAGGCCAAAAAAGGTTGAGAACTACTGCCTCATGGTGTACGAAGGAATTTGTCAAGGAAGTGGTTTTGCAAGTCGAAAACACGATCATTAAAAGTGGTCTTGGTCATGGCCCAAAAATTTTGCTTTCGAAATTACAATGTACGCTTTTTAGAGCGCCTGGCCGTTGCATGAGCTTTTTTTTGCCTAACCGCAAATGCAACTAATAAATATCAATAAAATTTTTTCAACTTCTGCCCACTGATATAATTGAATTGATTCAATTTCAATCGAACTCAATTTTAATAATGGTTACAATCACAAAGCATTTGCTACAAAAGTATGAAGATAATTCACCTTGTATAGCTACATATTAAATTTCATTTGAATAAGATGGTGATCGCACTTGAGTGAAACAGACTATTGGGTTTTTTAATAAATCATATTTTAATGCATGATAGTTAGATTCAAAAATATTCAGCTTTAATTGCCTTATCGAGCATTCTGCATTGCATCTAAAATCACTGTACCTAGCTCAGTGTTTTTCAAAATAAGCCACTTGCTCCCAAGGAAGGAATTCGTAATCTTTAGCAAAAAAGAATTGTAGCGGAAGGAATTTGAATAAAATGTAACTTGATTTAAAATTATTAGCCTAACTGACACTATAAACCAGGGGTGTCCAACCCGCGGGCCGCATGTGGCTCTCAAAGCCTTTTGGTGCGGCCTTTGAAGGAATTTTTAATCAGACACTCCATCAAGTTGAATTATTGCTATGCATTTAAACCTTCTCAATCTGTGTTGCGCGAGAGATGCCGAAATGTGTTGCAACAGCTTTCGGAAATCACTAATTCAGCGACAAAATAAAGTTGCAAAAAACTTGTTAATTTAATGCCAAGATCTTTTTTTTGCTTTCAAAATCTAGCATAATTTTCTAAAGCAAAAAAAATCTCCAAAAAGTGATCTAGCATTGTTGCACTGCTGAGACAACTTGCGAGCTTGTGGTAGGGTGTTGGTGCCCAAAACTTTGTGTACAACCAGTGATGGCTTTAATAGGGTGGAACGGAGCGGCTGCATCAAGCCCCCCTAAAAGAGATCAAAAGTGCCCCCCCACACAAAAAATTGCTCTATTTTTTTATAGTAGCACCAGGACGTCAATGGCATGTCAAAAAGAAAAGAGAAAAAAATTTGAAAAAAAGGCATTCTTGGCTGATGACAGTTTATACACTGTGTACTACTACGATTCGAAGAGAAGACTTTTTTTATAGGGAACAACATGATTTTGGGACAAAAATAGGGAAATCCGTGATTGATTTGAACTGAAGACTTTTTTTTTTAGAGAACAGCATGATTTTGGGACGAAAATAGGGAAATCCGAGATCGACACAAAGTGAGGACCTTTTTTCAGTGATCACTTTCATATACTAAAAATGAAAGTGATCACTAAAAAAAAAAAAGTTCTCACTTTGAATCGATCTCGGATTTCCCTATATACTAAAAAAAACTAAAAAAAACCCAGCCTCTAAGGTTGTTCAAATCAGAGCAGCCTTGGTGTCGGTCCCAAGCCCGGATAAATGGGGAGGGTTGCGACAGGAAGGGCATCCGACGTATAACACAGCCAAATATTTTTCAATGCGCGTTGTAGAATCTAACTTTATACCGGATCGGTCGAAGCCCGGGAAAACAACGATCGTTATTAGTGACTGGGCACCAAGGGTTACTAGGTGGACATGCTACTTGGACGCAAACAAGAGGTGGATTAAGCAGTGGAGTAGAAGGAAGGAGAGAAATGAAGAGAGGAAGAAAGCTAAGAAGATCAAGCTGAAGGTTACTACATTAAATGTTGGAACCATGACTGGTAAAGGAAGAGAAGTGGCGGATCTTATAGAACGAAGAGGGGTGGACATACTGTGTGTGCAGGAAACTCGCTGGAAGGGGGATAAAGCAAGATGCATAGGTGGAGGATATAAAATGTGATACTGTGGAAGTGGAAACAAAAATAATGGTGTAGGAATCATATTGAAAAAGGAGCATGTGGACAGGGTAGTGGAATTATGGAGGGTAGCAGACAGGATAATATGCTTGAAGATGGAGCTTGATGGTGTTATGTTGAATGTCATCAGTGCATATGCGCCACAGGTGGGGTGCATACGTGAAGAAAAGGAAACATTCTGGCTGGACCTAGATGAGACAGTGGAAAAGATACCAAGGAATCAAAGAATTGTGGTGGGAGCAGACCTGAATGGGCACTTAGGAGAAGGGAATAATGGTGACAAAGAATGCATGGGCAGACACGGATTAGGGAAAAGAAATAGTGAAGGACAAGCAGTGATGGATTTTTTTAAGAGAAGGGAACTAGCGATCACCAACACATATTTGTAAAGAAACGGGCACATAGAGTCACCTACAGTAGTGGCGGACGCAGTTCGCAGGTGGATTATATCATGGTGAGAAAACGAAGAATCAAGGAGGTGGTGGATACAAAAGTTGTTGTCGGTGAAAGTGTAGCAAAACAGCACAGAATAGTGGTCAGTGCAATCATCTGGACAAAGTGGAGGAAAACACCAAAATTAGTGAAGAGAATAAAATGGTGGAAATTAAAGGACTCGAAAGTGAACAATAAATTCAAAATAGATGGGATTGAAAGCGGAATACTTAGTGGACAGGAAGACTGGCAAAGAATAGTTGAAATGATACGGAGCATTTCCAGAAAGGAACTGGGTGAAACATCAAGAAAAGTTAGCACAGCAGGTAGACGGGAAACGTGGTGGTGGAACCAGGAAGTATAGCAGAAGCTGAAGGATAAGAAAAAAAGGCTAAAAAGGCATGGGATACCATCAGAGATGATGCAAGCAAGTTGGCCTATAAAACTGCAAGACAAGTATTGGCTGTGGTGGTGGATACATTGCTTGGGCTGACTTAAATACTGTTTATGAAAAAGACCAATCACTTTACGCCAACTTAAAAAAAGCTCATAGCTTATCTTGCAAAGCATTAAACCCTTTTAATTACAAGCAAAGCGTTTCTCTTGCTCTGGCAATATTTTCTGATACAACCATAGCTGCAATAAAATCTTACATGCCTGATAGAGAGGATGCAGCAAGTTTTCTCACACTTTTAATGTTTGGTGGACAACTGTTAATTCTAAAAAGCGATTTTGTTCAAATATGCTGGAAAATGCTTTGGTACGTGGTGATGGTAAAATTGACTTTTGATTTGCCTTTGCTAATTGGTTAGACTATTGGAAATCGTCAGCACGCTTACTCTGTTTTTCAAAGCAAACATTTGATGCCTTGATATGCACATTGCGTGCCCAAGCATGTTTATGTCAGGATCTTTTAGAAGAAGGCTATGAGTTCGTTGTAGTGGCTAAATTTCAAACTGAGTTATTGGAAAAACGGTTTTCGCAATATCGCCGAATGAACGGAGGTCGTTTTCTGATCAGTTTGCGGGAGGTTTTGCACAGTGAAAATGCGTTGCTTTGTCGTTTACAGCTTCTAAAAGAAAGAATAAATTTTTGGAACGAAAATTTATCAATAAATACTGATTCTACTGAAGAAGAAAATTTTATACAAGTATTGTTAAGTCAGGAATGCAATGTTGACAATCTTGTGCTTTCACCTGATAGTGCTGAAGTGGCATTTACTATTGTAGGATACATCGCAAAAAAACTTAAAAAGCGTCTTTATTGCAACACTTGTAGCAATAACCTTGTGGAAAGCTCTACTGATTGCTCTTATTTTTTACATTTTTCTCGTGGCGAATTGGCAAGCCCTTCTGCAGTCCTTGCAGAGTTGGTGTGCAAAGGATTTGCTTTGTTGGATTTTCATGATAGCTGTATTATCAGTCAATCTTACGTGTCGACTCGTCATGGAGCTTTATGCATGCTAAGGCACTACTTGGACAATTATCAGTTTATGTGATAGTAACCTCAGCAAAGGATTGGAAATTTTATTCAACATAATGGTCAATATTTTCTATAATAACAAACAAAAAATTGTTTATGACTCCATTTGTAAAGATCAAATTATTGGATTTAAAAGAAAACAAAGAGAAAAGCCTACATAAGAGATGTAAGTACTATCAAAAAGTAAAAAAGCTATCTTATTCACTGAATGATCTTACGTTAAAGCTGATATCAAAGGTATCAATTGGCATTGCCGTTTGATAAGAAACGAGTGGTTAATTAAGTTTATCATTAAAAGATGTTACGCGGCTTTGCATAATTATATAAACTTGAACATAGATGCAATACTTATTACCGTAATAATTCATGTACATATTATATATTTCCTTTGTGTTTCAGAATATTTTGCACATCATGAGAATACATCGGCAGGTAAAATATGGCTCTTGGCGAAGGTCCTGCCTAAACAAAAAACCTAGCGACCGTGTAAGGTTGCCTCCTGCGCGCTGTCGGAAAACCTTTTATTCTATTCATATCAATAAATATGGTTTTAAAACACATGTCTAAAGTTGAAATACTTTATTTATGACACCTAAATCCAAATGCAATAAAAACTTTTAGTTTTAAAACTTTTTTCAGACAGCAGCGGTTAGGAGAAACGCACTTCCAGTCAGACTGTTAGCAACAGTCTTCAAAATGTGACAAAGCAGGCCGTATCTAAAGGTGGTCTTGGCTGAGCCAACCGTGAATTTCTGGATACTGACCGTATATTGCATGGTCTTTCATTTGGATTCTCATGTGTCTTTAAGTGAGACTAAGATCTATAAAAGCACTTTTGTGCCAGCTGCGCGGAATCTACTGTTAAAAATCTCGCCGAACTTGGCATTTTCGTTGCCCGGTGGAAAAATCTTAGATGGAACACAGAGTATTGTGAGAGTACGTCCAGGCTCCGTGCCTTTATACCCATCACAGTGTCAGGCCTGTTAAAATAGGCTTGCCTTGAAAAACTTGGGTTTAGGTAAATCACTAGCCGACAGATGTTGAGGGATTCCTTTTGTCGATGCAAAAATGAGGTCGCGTTACTTTGGAAAAAAGTGGCGAGCCATTGAACAAACCGCAGGCCACGTGCTAAAGGCGTGCCTCGTAGCCTACATTGCGCACCACATGAAGCAGGTGGTTGACGGTTCTTGTTGACAAAACCTGGTGTGGCTCAACACCATCACTGCCAGCATCTCGTCGTCGTCATTTGAAGGGTATTCACTCCAGGTCAGACACAAACAGGACTGGGGCCGAGGGTTTATCCTTTTACTACCCCAGACTGATCAAGGCAGTACAGCATCCTGGGGCAGAAAAAGGATAAACCTTTGGCCCAGTCCTGTTTGTGTCTGACCCGGAGTGGATGCTCTTTCATATTGCAAAGACCATCAACCGTTTTTTAGTTTTGGTTTTTTTCATGCAGTTTTTTTACAAGTGAAATAGGGTAAAAATAAATTGGGTTTTATGCCTGTAAATATTAAAAAATTAATCTTCACTTAAGTGAAACAACTTTTATGAGCAGTCAAGATGCAATTTTTGGTTAAAGATGTAATTATATATAAGTAAACGATTTTGAATTAAGTTACATTTTATTTAAATCCCTCCTTAACAATTATTCCTCCCTACAGAATAAAAATTCCTCCTTAGAGGTCAATTTCACTTTGAGAAACACTGAGCTAAATATAGTTGATTTCAGTTTTGTACTATTGCTTGGTTACTGTAACTATTATTAAAATTGAGTTTGTTTTAATCTAAATTAATTCAATTTCTCAGTGAGCTCAGGAGAAGGCGGGGCAAATGGTTATAGTTGTTTTAAATTTGAATAACTTCTTTGCTGCTGGATTTAAATTAACAAAAGAAGATTTTATAATTGCTCTGACAATATACTATCTCAGAAATATAATTTAAAACCCGTGGCAACAGCATAAAAATTCTATTTTAGAAAAATTTAAATTTTACTTACATTGCCTGTTTTTTCCGGGTTTGGGGCACAATGGTAATAGGGGGTCCGCTTTGCCCCAGGCAAAATTAAAAATGGATTTTTATCTTTGTTTTGAATTTTAAGTATCAATTAGTACTTCTGCATCGTGGCAACTAAAAAAATCAAATAAAAACATTTTTTGATACAGATATAGTACTGTCAAAAAAAGTAAACACGACAAAAATTGCACCCAAAAAATCCTTGGCCAACATAATCCGAACCGCTATCGTGACATCACAGCAAACATTTACACATTGAATCGAATTTTCAGATGGAGACTCTTCGTAAGGTTGTGTGCAAAGCAAACAGATATATTTTGCTTTATTGTTTTTATTTGCTTTATTCATTGTTTGAGGTTTTTTAACGTAGCCTTATTTTAGTTTTTTTAATGCTGTTTCATTCACAATGAGATTTTTTAAACCGAGAACCAGTTCCCAGCCAACATGCCCGTGCAGGGCCCTTGACGGTAAAATGTGGGCAATGTGGGCTCGTGCAAGCCAAAACCGTAAGGGCCCGGTACAGGTCCGGTGCAGTTTTCAAGTGGGCTATCGTCAATAGCAAACGTGTACAGGAACCGTGCGGTTTCTGTACAGTTTGGTAAGTAACAAGTGCCAAAATTTTTAGGTGAATTTTGGTGTAGCAATTATATGCAGGAATTGTGCGGGTCCTGTGCAGTTTGCTGTGCAAGTGTTATGCGGGTTTTGAGTGGGCAATTAAAACCGAAAACCTGTACAGGTTTTGTGCGGGTCCCGTTCGGTTTGTCGTATTGTCCGAATAAGGTTTTTGAAACGCAATGCGTGTGCAAAGCCCGTGCCCGAACTGTGCAGATCCTTCACAGTTTACCACATAAAATTTTTAAACATTATTTCAAGTTTGCATGTAGAAATCATGTGCAGGAACTGTGCGGGTACTGTGCAGTTTTCCATGCAGAAGTTGTGCAGATCTCAGGTGGGCAATCCAAATAGGATAGCTGCACAGGTCCTGTGCGGGTCCCATGCAATTTATTAAGTACATTTTTTGATATTTTCAAGAATGCAAAGCAATATAACAAAAACTTGTTGGTCCTGTGCAGGTCCTTCACAGTTTCTCAGATAAACTTGTAAAACATTATTTAAAGTCTGCATGTAGAAATCACGTGCAGGAACTGTGCAGGTACTCTACAGTTTTCCATGCAGGAGTTATGCGGGTCTCAGGTGGACAATCCGAGTAGGATAACTGTACAGGTCCTGTGCGGGTCCCATGCAGTTTATTAAGTGTATTTTTTGATATTTTCAAGAATGCAAAGCAATATAACAAAGACTTGTTGGTCCTGTACAGGTCCTTCACAGTTTATCTAGGGATATTAAAGTTTATCACATAAAATTTTTAAACATTATTTCATGTTTGTATGTAGAAATCATGTGCGGGAACTGTGCGGGTCCTATTGGTGGTGCAACTGGGTCTTTTGGATAACAATCAGTGCCTTAAAACTATAGAGTGATAGTTATTAAAAACGTTTATTTCGAGGCTTTCGATGTTCAGCCAGATGATGGGCTTTCGGTACTCTTGACAATATGCCTTGATAGGGGCATTTTTTTTTATTGCATCGTTCTAAAAACGATGATTGCCATTAGCAGGGCCTGGCTAAACATTGGGAAGGTGTAGATACAATTAAGATATTCTAACATTTTGGAAGATTTTTTTCTACTTCTTCATACAAAATTTCAAGTATAAACCTTAACATTTGGCTACAAAAAAGTATTTGCCACCGGAGTCAATTTGTTTGTTTTTACAGCTGGTAACTACAGCATTTTTATTGTTTCTGATAAAGGGTTTATGAAAGTCCAAAAATGTTTAAACTAAATGTTTTACTATGTTTGCATTAAGAATTTTTTAATTGAGGGTTCGATTACTTTAGAGCGAAGGCGTGCAACATACGGCGCGCGGGCTAGAATGCGGCCCCCGGTGCCTCTTTTATGGCCCGCTTCTGGTGAACAAATAAACGAGGTTATAAATACAAGTTAAATCAGGCCTCTCCAAACTTTTTGTGTTGGTGACACACTTTTTAAACTCAAATATAGTTGCAACACATTTTAGTAAACACAAATAACTTTTTATTTTAGATACAAGTAAAATCATTTTGCAGAAAAATCTCAACTTAAAACTTTAATGAGATACATGAGCATGATGGGATGAACAAAGTGTTTTAATATTTGGTTGAATGTAAGATAAAGACAATCGCAATTCGTCATCAAGCATTTTTAAGCTTCCACGTTTCATTGACTTTATATTAGTCATTGTTGAAAAGGACTCTTCGCAAATGTACGTACGATGTTGTCGAAAATCGTAGAAGAATTTTTAAAGCTTTATTGCCAATGTTTAAATGAATTCTTGAAACGCAAACCCAAAATCTATCCAAATCGCTCTCTTTATGCATCATGAACAGGCTTGGATCATTTTTAATTTCAGCTAATTCTTCTTCTTTGACAAAAGAAAGGTTTCTTGTGTCGATTGAAATAAATGGATTTCTGATCCAATCATAGTCTTGAATTTCGAGAGTGGGAAAGTAATTATTAATTTTATTCTGAAGCAATATCAAATGGTCAATAATTAGCAAGCTGATATCAGTTTTTAATTCGCATTCTGTAGCTTTAGGAAAACTTTCAAAATTACTTTCCTTCACTTTTCTTATCCAAATTGTTATCTTGTCTCTTATAGCACAAATTTTATCTACTGACGTTTTCTCTTTTTCCTTCCATACTGGTATTTAGTTTATTTAAATGCTCAAAAATATCTGCAAGATATGCCAATTTTATGCACCAAATTTTGTTTTGAATTAGATCACAGAATTCATTGTGCATATTTTCCCTAAAAAGTTGAAGCATCATTTCTCTCAATTCGTATACGGGACAAAGTACTCTTCCTCTTGAGAGCCAACGAACCTCTGGGTTTAGTAAAACATTTTCAAATCTTTCTCCCGTTTCTTCACAAATTTTTGCAAGTAAACGTGATTGAAGAGGCCTACGTTTAATGTAATTGACCATTTGAACCACTTGATCCATAACTTCTTTCAGTTCATTTCCAATGGTTTTAGCAACTAGATTTTCACGATGTAAAAAGAAATGTGTGAATATAATCTTTTCATTTTCTTTCTTTGCCAGAGCGGTAAAAACTTTTTTTGAACCAACCATTGAGGGTACGCCATCTGTACATATTCCTACACAACTGGTCCGTAGCAGATTATTTTTTCTTTCATAAACCCATTTACAATTTTAAATATGTCTTCACCAGTTGTTCTCATTAACATTTCTTGACAACACAAAAATTGTTCAATAATTTTCTCGTTATGAATGAAACGTATAAAAACCAATAATTGTGATAATCCGCTCATGTCCGTTGATTCGTCTAATTGCAGTGCAAACATCACATTTTCATCTTTAAAAATAATTTTCATTTGTTGCTTGATATCTTTTAAGAATAAACGTGTAGAGAGGACGTGTGTTTTTTAATTTTCTTTAAATATGACGCGTTACAAGCAAAATAGCAAAAATGAAAAATCTTGCAGTGAAGAAAATGTCGACAGTGCTTTTACTAAAGAAGACAGAAAGCAACTGCATGAAATTAACGACTTGATTAAAACTTTAGTACAAGAAGTGAAAACGTTAAAAGAGGATTTGAAAGTTAGTAATTTAAAAGTTAAAAATCGTGAAATTGAAAATGCGCGTCTAAAAAGAGCAACTAATTTAACTTTATTTAAATTAGATGCGTTAGAGCAATACGGTCGGAGAGAAAACTTAAGAATTTATGGCGTTCCGGAAACTAATAATAACAATGATGATGGTGAATTACGAATTGCAATATTACGAATTACGAATTACGAATTGCAGTATTACGAATTGCAAAATTTCTTCAAATTGATCTACAAGGTATGGATATTCAGCGTGCTCATCGATTAGGCAAAAAAACAAAAAACATAGAAAGAAAGCCTAGACCAGTAATTGCTCGATTCGTTTCTTTTAAAAAAAGAAATGAGATCCTATTTGCTAAATCCAAACTTAAAAATAGTGCTGAATTTCAAAACGTATTTATCTCTGAAGATTTAACCCCCTTACGATTCAAGTTCTTACAATACGTAAAAAAAGAAAATAATAATAATTTCTTTTTATGTCATACAATCAATGGAAATATTAGAATGAAGAAGTCCGCCAAAAAAGCTGGTTTGATTCAAGAACATGAAAAAGATGAAGGAACTGGTCCGTGGTTAAACGTGAGTTGCCCTGATGATCTTTTTAAATACAATGTTGACATTGACTTTGTAAAGCTAAACTGTAAACCGCTCTTGTTTAACTGCGATACTATAAACAGTCCTTGTGATAGCAATAATAATGGTTTGTTTGTTTCTGAGTAATACGTGTATGTTTGTTGTTTTTTCTGTTGAATATAAATTTCGTACCGTTTCTTAAATTATAATGGCTTTTTCAACGTATACATGTTCTAAATTACCTCGATGTAAATTTTGTTTTGATGCAAAAGAATTCCAAACTGATGCAATCAACCTTGCAAACTATTGTGCAATTTGCAGAGCTTGCCTAAAGCACACAACGCAATGCAGATGTAGTAAACAAAATGGTCATGTGATTTCCGCGACAGGCGCCCTGAATTACGGTATCGAATTTGAGAACCACAATGATATAACAGAATTAGACAATGATGGTTTTAATAAATTATTATTTTTGGATTGCAACTACCATGATATAGCATCTATTAATAACCACGCTTCAAATAATTATAATGACCTCTTATTAATGCACTTTAATACCAGAAGTCTTCAAAAAAATATTGATAAACTAACTTACTACATTCTACAGTTAAAAAAATTACCTGATATTATAGCCATAACGGAAACTAAATTAAAAAAAGATGAACTACAAACTAACCTTGGTATAAATGGTTATTTTATACTTTATACACTCTGATAGCGATTCTCAGGCTGGCGGTGTAGGTTTGTACATAAAAAATTCTATTTCGTATAAGATAATTAATGAACTAGATTTAAAACTCAATTTTGTTGAAAATATTTGGATAGAAGTCGAAACAAATAAAAAATCAATTGCAGTTGGAGTTGTCTATCGTCATCCAGGATACCTTGTTAACCAAATTGAACTCTTTACAAAAGCAATCGAAAAAAATTTTTTAAACATGAGTAATAAAAAAATGGAATTTTACTTAATGGGTGACTTTAATATAGATTTATTACAATCTCATTGTAATCAAATTATAAAGACCTATGCCGACAATCTTCTAGGTTACTCAGTCAAGTGTTGCATCAATAAACCAACAAGAATTTCAGTATGTAGAAAATCGCTTCTCGACCACATATATACAAATGATTTCAATCGCTTGATATTTAGTGGTATAGCATTGTGTGACATATCGGATCACCTTCCTACTTTTATTTTCATAAAAGATATTAAATATACAAAAAAGAAATCGGAGGAAATTTACATTCGTGATATGAAAAATTATTTTGCCAAGATTTGATTAAACAATTAGGTGATCTGCATGTTACAGAATCTCGTTCGCCGCATAATCAGTTTGAAGAGTTTGTAAAATTATTTACTGGTATTGTAAATTTTCATGCACCACGACGAAGAGCAACCAGAAAAGAAAAAAAATTAAAAAGTAAACCGTGGCTTACCCAAGGACTGCTAAAATCGATTAAACTCAAAAATAAAATGTATAAACAATTTCTTATGCACCCTAACAATTATCAATTCGACAAATATAAAAAATATCGCAATGTTCTAAACAGAGCAATTGAAGGTGCAAAACGAAACTACTATAATAAAATTGTTACTGAAGAAAAGCATAACTCTGAAAAATTATATCAAACAATCAATAAAATATGCAAACTGAAAAATTCAAAACGTATTTTTCCAACAAAACTTTTAAATGATAAAGGTAATGTAACAACGAAACCTGAAGAAATTGCCTGCGTTTTAAACGAGCACTTTGCAAGTGTTGGGTACAAAATGGCACAAGATATTCCTGCACCTCCTTCACATATAAAACTGACCAAACCCAATAGTTGTAATTTCAACTCAATATTCTTATCTCCATCCACAAACGCCGAAGTATGTTCAATAATTGATCGACTAAAAAATAAGAAAGCTCAAAGGTACACTGATGTTGAAATTAAATTTATTAAATATGGCAAGTTGATTATTTCTCCGATAATAAGTAACTTATTTAACTTATGTATAGAAACAGGTGTATTTCCGAACTGCTTAAAAATAGCTGAGGTTATCCCCATTTATAAAAAAAGTGATCAAAATATGCCTACTAATTATTGACCCATTTCGTTATTATCGCAATTTGACAAAATTTTTGAAAAAATGTTATTTTCCAGACTGTTTTCGTATCTTGATAAAAATCAACTTCTCAACAAAAATCAATTTGGCTTTCGACCTAACTCCTCAACACAATTTGCTATAAGTACAATACATGATAAACTAATCAAAAACATCGATAATGGTCTATATACTTGCTGCATATTTTTAGATTCATCAAAAGCGTTTGATACGGTTAACCATACGATTCTGTTATGGAAGTTGTATCACCATTTTGGTATTCGAGGCACAGCTCTTCATCTTATAGAAAGTTATCTGAGCAATCGTTATCAATACACAAACGTCCAAGGTCATTACTCGAACAAATTAAAAATAACAACAGGGGTTCCTCAAGGATCTTGTCTTGGACCTCTATTGTTTTTGCTTTATATCAATGACTTACCTCTTGCCTCCGAATTTGATACCACACTTTATGCAGATGATACTGCTCTAATGATATCGGATAGGGACTTAAACTCGTTAAAATATAAAGCTAATAATGAATTAAAAAAAGTTGATTTTTGGCTTCGAATGAATAAATTGTCTCTAAATTATTCTAAAACTAACTACATCATCTACAATAACCAACCACACAAAACCTGTAAAGATGAGTTTACTATAGTTATGAACAAAACCCGCTTGCAAAGAGAAAATTCTATTAAGTATTTAGGTGTAATTTTTGATGATACGTTGTGTTGGGCAAACCACATTGACAATTTATCTAGTCAACTTGCCAGATACTCTGGTCTGTTCTGTAGATTGCGCAATTATGTTCCGAGAAAAACTCTTTTCCTGCTCTATTATAACCTAGTTTACTCACGAATTCAATATGGCATATTAACTTGGGGTACTGCTACAAAACTGTTAACAAAAAAAATAGAAGTTCGTCTAAATCGCATTATCAGAATTGCAACATTCAGCTCTATCTACACACCAATCAATACAATGTACAAGCAATTAAATATTTTGAAAATCTCAGATATATATCATCTTGAATTAGGAAAATTTATGTATCAGCTATACTCTGACAGATTACCTGCTGTTTTTGCTCAACTATTCAAAAAAATAAAAGAAATACACTCTCACAACACTAGACAAACAGAAAAATCAACTTATTTTCTTCCACGTGTATATAAAACAATTGGACAGCAGCTCCTCACCTTCCGTGGAGTCAAACTTTGGTATTCGATTAACGACACAATAAAAGACAGGCATTGGGTTTCTTTCAAAAAAGCGTACAAACAGCACCTAATAGATCAGTGCTAAATTTTACTCTTTTCATTGTAGCCTTTTTCTGAGTTGTTATTTTTCGCTGTCGTTATTTTTCATTAATTTGTTTCTTTTTTACTGCATTGGTTTTACATCAAAAGATTTGTATCAGTATATGTAGTAAAATACTGAATGTAAATTTTGTTTTTTGACTGTATTGGATGTGGGGGCACTTGACTTGATAACGTATGTTCTTCAGCGCCCCCTGCCTTCACACATATTTCAATTTTCTTTTAACATTACCGTATGTCTATATCATAAAATTTATGTTTCTGTGTTTGGCACAATAAATATATTCGTTATTATTCGTTATTATTATTATCTTCAGACATGTGTTGAATACGCCTTCCAATCGTGCTATCCGCCAAGGGAATTTTTTTGACTTCTTTTTCCAATTCAGGACCAAACATTGTTCGAACAATAGCACAGCAAGACTGCAGTACTGTTGTTTCGGCAGTAGTATGTGGGTCCTTATTTTTGGCAATTATTTGCGCAACCAAGTAACTGGCTTCTTGAGCTTTTTCTGATGTCTTCATTCTCTTTGTGAATGTTGTATACTGCTTTTTTAGAGATTTTGAAAGTTGAATAAAGTAGGCTATTCCACTAGTTTTTTTCAGACAAATGACCGTGTTTTGAGGTAAAATGACGTTTAAGTTTATTTGGTACCATACTTTCATTTGAAAGTTTATCCCCACAAACTAAACACAGAGGACAAGAATTGTTTTCATTACCAGAAAGTGTAAAACCTAGTTTCATATAATCTTTACTGTATAAACGAGGCTTGCAAACTTTTCTTTTACATATTTTATGCACTTCATTTTGTATTTTGTCAACGTCACTTTCAACGGCTTTTTTTTATTAATTAGAAATTTATCCATTCTAAGAGCTGCGGTTAAGTTCTTAAAATGTTAAAATTATTAATAATTAAAAATTATTAAAAAATGGTTATTAAAAATAAGTTGTTAAAATTAAGTTATTATAATGAGTAAATACCAAGAATTGTGTAGCCTATTAAAAGTTTAATTAAATTCTTCGGAGTTTTGAAAAGCTAGTAATTATTTTACCAAACTCATTCTTAAACAACAACAGAAAGCTAAAAAACTGATATGATGTTAAGGTTAAAAAGTTTAAAAAGGTGGTCATTATTATTAGTAGAAAAGGAAAAGCATTATTGGATAGCAAACAAATATTACGTCACAAACAAGTACGAATGACAAACATTAAACGAGTTTAATCGGACTAGTAAGGGAATTGTTTCCATGCGTATGTAAGTTTAAAACGCATGAAAATTTAATAATTGTGAGATTACAGTTTTAAGGCGATGGCAGTCAAAAATAATACTAATTAGGGAACTGAAAATAGCTGGTGTCAAATATTATTTCAAGTCTTGCGACACACTATCATGCCATAAGCGACACAGTTTGGAAAGCTCTGGTTTAAATAGTAAAGTCAGAGGCTTATCGTAGATTTTTGCTTTGGATTCTATTTTTGGAATGTAATTTTCAGTAACCTATTTGAATTTTGGAGGTTTTATTAACTGACATCAGATATTTAATTTTGGTGCAGAAACTTTTATTAAAATTCTATCGAATCCGACGTTGAAAGGTCAACTTATACTTTTAATTACATCTGTCTTGAAAAAGTCAACGATCAACCAAAAAAATATAAAAAGTTTTAGCAAAAGTAAAACCCAAAACCATCTTTTTAGTACACTAATTATCATCATCGTCTTTTTTTTATTCTCTTGACTTCAAGGACATCGTCAAAAGCATTTTACCTGCAGCAATGATTAAGTACTTATCTAAAACTGCTTTTAAAAATGCAATGTTACCGGACACAAGGGTCTATTGCAGAATCGGCCGTCATTGCCTTTTTGCACAGATTTGTTATATTTATTATACAAATCTGCAAGTGATAGCTTATGCAGAACTGGCCCTCATAAAAAGTTTAGGTTTTGCTGTATTTAAGCAAAATTAATTCTCAAAACTGTAAACCATGTTTTAAAAATGCTTAGACATGTAAAAATAATAAAAAAAAAATTCTCTGCCTTTTTTTTAAGTGTGCAACTTAATAAGTGCAGTTGTTTGTTGTTTTCTAGGTAAAGAATGAATTGTAATAAAGAAACTAAATGAGAAGTGGAAAATGAGAGATGAAAAACAAGAGAAGTTAAAGTAGAGATAAAAAAAGCAATGATGGCTGATTTTGCAGCAGACCCCTTTTTAAATACCAATTTGTTTATAAACATTAACTTAAGATTTAAATTATATATTGCTTTTGCTATTCAATTTAAGAAAATTTGTTCATTTAACATGTAACTAATATCCTAATTTTTGCCTTAAATTTTTAATTAATATGAAAAATGATTGAATATTTTGTAAAAAAAGTGATTAAAATAAAATAAATTACTTCTTAGTTTACTAGGGTTTACTAGAATTTGAAATAAATCTATAGAACCTGCTTTTCGAGCACTTTCTTTTGGTATTTAAATTTAAAGGTCCCCTCTTAATGTGCTAAACCACTTATTAATTTTTAATTAATATTTTTATTCAAATATTATCAAAACAATAAGAAAAGCAATTAATGCAAAAGCAGCTAACCAGAATAATGAATTTATTGGTTGTCATTTTACTTATTGACCAAGTTTATGAAATACTTAATAAATAATTACTGTTTTCCATTATTGTTGCCATAGCACAATGCCATAAACACAATATACAAAACATCCCTATACCTAATTTAGCTGAACAGCAGTGGCATGCTGTGACCTCTAAGACTAGTCATGCAATTGGCATGCCAAAACCAGGTCATCAAATTGGGTATAAAAAAGACCAATTGTTGTCCTGGATTCAAGGTGATCTTTAAAAAAAAAGGTCATTACTTGAAGTCATTCCCTGGTGATGCACTTTTCATCCTGGAAATGCAGTGATCTTTAAAAAAAAGGTCATCACTTTTAATCAGTTTCTGATTTCTTACTTTTAATCTTAAATTCATGATGTTCTCAAAAACTAACACAAAAAAATAGGTCTTTGTCTTGGATCGACCTCAGATTTCATCCAAAACAAGTAATATTTCTCATGGAATTCAACGATATCTACCTCATTGTGCAAAACTTTGTCATGCAATTCCTAAAAATTTGTTCATGCAATGCATGACTTACATGCCCTGACTGCATGCCACTGCTGAACAGCATTGGAAATTACAAAGCATAGGTAAAGCTTCCATCTAAACATTGTCATACTATACTCAAACTAACCACATTTTATTAAGGCAAACTGCAATACTAATTTAATTCAACAACACATATTATATTATAACAATAATATTAACATCATAATAAATTGAAGAGGTGATATTTCATATATGTTGTTGTTGTTGCCCCTCTTTATTTATTTTCCTGTCAAATTGGCTTGCAGACAAATTTGTCCTGCCAAATTGGTCCCGCCAAATTGTTTTGCTTCATTCATTAAGATCATGTAAAGAGTGTGTTTGTGTTTGAATCAGTTGTTTAAGTTGAGTAACATGAAGTTTGAGATGGATGTCCATTGGAATGACCTTGGCTTTATCATGTAGGCGTTGAGTGTTTGTGTCTCATGTGCAGCCAGTAGCAATTCACAAAGCTGTGTTTTAAATGGTTTGCAGTTTCTTGGTGTTGGTATTTGATATGATACACCTTTATATGGTGTTTGTGTATTCCAAAATGTGGTGAGTGATAGCTTTGAATGTGGAAACTATTAATTCCCTTTTGTTAATGCCAATTGGTAGAGGTGAGTGCTTTGAAAATGTTAAGCGTTTGTTTTACTTTAGTGATGGTGACATTTATATGTTGTGAAAATGTTAGTTTTGGGTCAAGAGTGATTCCAAGAATTTTGAAGTGTTTTTTTGTTGGTAGTGTTTGATTGTTCAATTTTAGTGATAGAATTGTGCCATATTCAGCTGGGTCTGGTGTAAAAAGTGTGGTAATAGTTTTGTCTGTATTTATATGAAGATTATTAGTGGTGGCCCATTCATATATTTTGTCAAGATATGTTGAATGAGTTGTTGGGTCTTACAGTGCTTAATGTGAAATAAAACAATTTATGTTATGTCATCAGCATATGTTGTGATTTATACATCTTTTGGTGGGAATGGAATGTCAGAGGTGTAAATATTGAATAATGTTGGAGACAAAACTTCACTTTGTTGTACTCCAGTGTTGATTTATTTGAGTTTTGAGAGTGTGTCATTGTATTGCGTGTGTGCATACTTACTGTGGTGGGAAAGTTTGCATGTCTCAGTGACTTGTAAAGCTGTGTTCCTGTTAGGAATATCCATGCCAAAGAGGTTTGCAGATAGAGACCAGACCAAAATGTATTCCATAAGGTGGCAGCTTCAAACCTGGGCAGACTGTGCTCAAAAGCTGAGGAAAAAAAGCAGTCTAGAAAGAAATCTGTTATATAAAAAAAAAACCTTGCAGTAAGGTTACACTGCACAATCATGATAATTTGTATATATCTACATGCCAAGTTTTAAAATATTTCAAAAATCTTAATATTATAATTCAAAATAAATTAAGCATTTAATAATTGCTTTAACTTTCTTATATCAATACATACCGTAAAACCTCCAATTGAGCGCCACCCTGTTTTTTCAAAAGTCACTGTAAGCAATTTTTGTTTATGCAACTAACCCAGATTCCCCTGCGGTTACTATTGCTTCTTCAGAGATCCATTTTCTCTTGTTTTTTTTTTATTCCTTGCTAATGCTGATGCTGAAAGAGGGATTTTGGGTTAGTTTCACTGCAAAAAGAAATTGCTTACGGTGACTTCTTGAAAAGACAGGGTGGTGCTAAATTAGAGGTTTTACGGTAAATAACTTAAAATTCATAAATTAGCAATGCCACCAATACTCTTTTTTTAAGAGTATATTATACTTTTTAAATAATGCAACTGATTTTATCTTGATAATACAAATACATATAATATGGTATTGCTCCTTTTTTAAAGTCATTTTTAGTTTATTATAAAGCTGTATAGTTTAAATGAGAATCTTGTCGAATCTTTAAAAAAATCATAATTGAAAAATGGTTCGAGAAGCAGCCGTTGTTGCCCAGCGTTGTATGGAAGCCCAAGAAAGTGGATTTATTAACTTGTCTGGATGTGGTTTGATGACAGTGCCTGATGCATTGTATTTATTTCTTAAGAATTCTCAGGTAAAGTCTATCGATTTATCTGATAATCAGCTAACTAAAATCCCAATTAAATTAGCAAAAGCTTTTCCACATGTCAAGGAATTGAACGTTGCTAATAATGTTGGAATTGATAGCTTGCCAATAGAGTTTGGTGCTTGTGAAGAATTGTCGGTAGTAAATCTTTCTGGAAATAAATTTTCAGCATTACCTTCTATAGCTTTTAGGTCACTTAAAAGTTTAAATCTTTCTAACAATCTTCTTGAAAACATAACAGAAGCTGACCTTGCTGCAATTGGTCATGTTGAAGAAATCAACTTAACCGAGAACAAACTTTCTGATGACTGCAAATCAAAATTAAAAAGTATTTCCAACATTTTGTTATAATCTTGTACAAAAAAACTATGCAGTTTTTAACAAGATTTCTGTTTGCATTATATCATACAAGTGTTTATTGCACCACTAAAATATGATTAAACTCGCATTTATCACAAGAGTCCACCAAAGTCAATAAAGTCTAAATTTTTATTAGGCTTTGTTTCATCATCAAATGTACATTAATGTTGGGGGTACTGGCTCAGGAGTCTTTTGGATGAGTTTTATTGGTCAAAATAAAGTAAAAAATTTGGATAACGTTAAAACTTTTCAAAATTTTGTCTTTGATTGTATTTTACAAGAAAATAATTTCTTGCTTATTTTTGTTATTTTTTAGTAGTTATTGAATGTATGTTTTGCAATAGTTTTTGCATTTTTTGTGCTCTCTTTCTTCTTCAGCCTTAGACGTTCTAAGTCAGCACATATTAATTTTACATCTTTACAATATTTCACTAGCTTCCAATTTCTCTTGTTTTCGAAAGCCTCAATTTAAAGATTCCTAATTTTAAATTTTTTAAAATTCTTTCTATTGTAATTGTAAAGCATTACACACTCATAAAAAAGCGAATTGAAGTACAATTGATGTGTCTTTTTATATATGTTTACTAGAAGATCTTCATTGTCGATGCATGAATGTTGACACTTATGAAGCGCCATTTTTCGTAATGTTCGTAATCGTGGTTGGCAAACTTACGAAAAAAATTGGAGATTTTTTGTAGATTTTCCAAACTGATATAATTTACCAGCTTTGCAGTATTTTAACCAAAATTATGTGTCCATAAAACTTGAACAATAGGCTAAAATTGTTGTCAAAACAAAGTAAAAAAGTTTTTTTAGATCAAAATAAAAACTGTCCGAGTTATCATTTTTAATTTTTACTTAATTCCTACTTTTCTTCTTGAATTTGCAAATAACTTACTGTAGTTTATGTTTTGAGTTATTCAATTTGAGTACGAAAAAAGAAGAATGAAGATACTATTCAGAAGTGAATCGGCAGCGTGGTCGAGTGGTTAAAGCGCCGTGCTTATGATCAACATGGTCCCAGTTCGAAACCCACTCGCGCCTTTCTGTTGTGTCTTTGGGAAAGACACTTTACGGCACCTTTCCCAGCTTGGTGAACTGTAATTTAAAACTGCTTGGTGCAGTTCTAAATTACAGTCATATCACTATTAAATTACTAGCGGACAGCAATATCTTGGGATCTCCGGAAGCAGGTCGGGGTAATTTCTACCCTATGTATTACCGCCTCCGTCACTTTCCTGCGAGTCAGGAGGATAAGTAGAGGTAAAATAAAAATGAATGCTAGGAAAAGATTTGCAAAAAAAATTATTTTTTTAAAATAAAGCTTTAAAAATACTTTTCATGTTTTGTTTTATCGTTATTTTCTTTTGTATTTTTTTTCTGATTTTACAAATAATAAATAATACCATTAATTTTTTTTGCATTAAATCATGAGCTAAGACTTGTTATTTTATATGTTTTTGCTGTATCATTACGTTTGTGCAATCATACAATGTCACATTTGTACAAACTTTTTGAGTTAAAAATAACCTTGTGCGTTTGTTTTTTAAATTAGAATGCTGTGTTTTAAATTATTTTTAAGCTTTGAAAACCTTGGAAACCCTTTATTGAAAATAGCAATCTTTGATCTACGCAACTTACAAGTTACGACTTTAAAAAAATCTTTACTTCAAATCAGCCAACTGAATTTAAAAAAAAAGAAGAAAATGAAGATCAAAAAAAATACAAAAGTTTCTCTTGAGTTAAAGCGCGTTTACAGTACTTTTTTCTTTCAGCGCGATTTTGGTTTGTTTCATTGACGCTCAAGTCCACTCATGTTTTCGAGAAAAAATGAGTGGATTTGAGCGTCAATAAAACAAACCAAAATCGCGCTGAAAGAAAAAAGTACTGTAAACGGCTGTAAACGCGCCTTTAGAATCCCGGTGCGCAACCTTTGGCCGTTCACATACGTCTCCCACTCACTAATTTAAAATTTTACAAATAAATTTTTTCTATCAATTAACAAATTAACATCAAAACCTTGAACCTTTTTCATGCGACACAATTTCATAGTGCGTTTTCCTGACTTCATAGAATTTCTTGATTGATTCCTATTTAATCATAATTCTTGATTTTAAAATGAGGTGATGGTTAGTGTTTCCGCAAAAGACTAAAACATTTTTGGAGGCGAAACAATTTTGCCTGAATTTTATGCGACGATTACCGCAATCATGGTTTTGCATCATTTTATTGTTTAATGTGGAGACTTTTCTGGTCTTCACTTATTTTTTTAGGTTTAAATGTAGAAACGATGTAAAATTAAACATGCGAATTTATTAGTTTTTGCCAAAAAATTTTTTGAAGACTAAAAAAGGGTCTTCACATTAAATTTTTATATCTTGGCAGTATGCCTACGTAAATTAAAAAACTTGATTGTTTTTTCAAAACGCAGTAAAATTATTCTGCCCAAAAAATAGGCATAAAATAACTTCCTTTCCAAAAATGTACGTTTATAGTGCCCGAAATAATCTGATTTTGCCGAAAATTTTTGCGTCTAGAAGGGCAATTGTCCGCCCAGCTCCCTTGTTAAGTACTGCTGTGGTGAGAATAGGTCTAAATGTGTTTGAGGTTTTATTTGTATTGCTTAAGCTATATGTTGTGTTTGGATTCGAGATGATAATGTTAGTGTGATCATTGAAATGAAAGATTGCGTATTTTTTATGTTTCTGCTGGATCTAAATGAGCATAAAACTGATGTGAAAGATCTCTGTGCTTTTGTCATTTGTTTCAGTTGAATAGAATGATGCAATTGAGACGAAACTGTACGAGTATTATTATTGCCTTATTTAAAAAAATGTATACGCGAAGGATTCAATTTTTACTTTTGCTTTGCCCAGAAAGTGTCATATCTATAATCTCACGTTAATAAAAATTTAAATTACTCTTGAATTTTCTCGATCGGTTAAATATCTTGAACACCGGGAATAATTTAATGATATTTTTTAAGGCATAGCTGAGTTAATAATATTTTCCTGGTCATGTTTTTCTATAAGCAATTATTTCGATACTTATATACTTGAATTCGATTATTCAAAAAGTTTTAAAATATTTATTTCAATTTAGTTTCTCCATAAAAATTGGCTAACAGTATCTATCTTGCATCGTCAGTTCCTTTATACTAAACTAGCATTTTGCAGTAATGCACGCGTCATTAAAATATGTTTACGCCGTCAGCGTAAGCGCAGATTCATTAAAAATCTTACGACCTAAACGTAAAATGTCAAAAAATCAACGCCGTAAAGCGTAAGCGTAAAGTTTAGCGTAAACAGCGTAGTTTAGTGTGCTGGTGCAAAATTTTACAAGCATCCTGAAAAAAGCTAAACTGCTTCACGGAAACAAGAACCAAGATTTAAAAATGTTTGTCTAACAGTGTAAAAATCTACTTCTTCAGGTTTTAAAATATCTTACCATAATAATTTTTAACCGCAGTGCTAGACGGAATAAGGTATTAAACTAAAAAATAACTATTTTTAATACTTGTTAAAAAAATTTTTTTAATTTTCTTTTGTAGGATTTATATTTAAAAAAAGTGCCTCATTATTTTCTCTGTCGCAGCGATCTTCACAAACTTCAAGGGGCCGGAAAATTTTGTTGCGGTGATTTCAAAAAAGGCAGCGTATTTAAAGTGACTGTATTTTCATTTAATTGTTTAATGCCGAAAAAAGTTTTGGGGCAATGCAATCTTGCCCAAATTTAATTGACGTTTAACGAATCACAATTTTGTTTTACTTTACTGTATTGCCAATTTGTATCGCAACTATTTTCAGCACAAAATCTAGTGAAAACTAAAAAAAGGTCATCACTTCGGATCAGTGTCCAAACTTCTTATTTTAGACCCAAAATTTACACAGAAAATTAAAAAAAGGCTTTCACCTTTAATCGATCTTAAATTTTGGTCGAGTTTCTATGATTAGGTATAGCAACAAATCTAACCCCATGCTTCTGTATCTGCCCACCTGTATCCTTTCTTTTTGAAAAGGACATGGAGCAATTTGAAGAAAGCAAATGGGCAGGAGGGAAATTGTTTCCCTGCCCCCCGCTTCCAGCGCTCCTGCTTCTAATAACCATAGTCATTAAGGTTGTGGTCTGCGCGGGAAAGTTTTCGGCTTTGATTATGCAATCATCATCTTAAAAAATGTTTGTTCTACAAAAGATTGAAAATTTTTACGTCATATCGTGAAACAGATTTTGAAAAAACGGCAAACCTAATAAAATTTGTAAACCTTACTTTTACGCTAAATTTGTGTGAAAAGTTTACGTTATATTCTCGTTAACTCTATAGAATAACATACATCTCTGCATTTTTTATATGTTCTGCAAACATTTTTCTTTTCTTCGGACAGATCGTTTTTCGCAATTAAGATTTTTTTACGTTTCGTAAATCTCAAGAGCCACTTTTACCACAAAATCGAATCGCTGATTCACTACTGTTCTGCAATTGGTCTCATATCATCAATCAATAGCATCAATCGAATCATCGGTCATCATTATCAGTCATCAATTGCAGATTCACTATTGCTAGTAAATATGCGATTGGTCAACACCTTTTAGATAACCCTATTTTTCCCCAAAATTACATTGATGCAAAATTTACTATTCTTTCATTTGGCCGTTCGTCTTCATTTATCTGCTTTGGAAGCCGTTTACATCAAATCATGCAAGCTAGACTTATGCCGCCAAAAAGAGTTTGTTTACAATTTAAAACTCTTGGGTTGATCACGTGTTAGTCGTGTTATGACGCTTTTCTCCAACAACCAATTATCTTCTTTCAGCTTTATTATAAAACCAATTGAATTTTTCTATCCTTCATGTCGACGTTTATCTCCTGACAAGTGTCGGACGAAAAGCTTAGAGATGAGTTTTTTGTTAGCAATTCTTGGAATACAAGCATTTTGAAACGTTTCCCACTAAAACTTGCTTTTTTTTGGTTTAGAACAGGGATGTCCAACCTTTTTTTATAATGGGCCAAATGATAAATTTGAGTAAATCCAGCGGGCCGCAAAATTACATGTAAATAAAGTTTCCTCTTTTTAGTGTTAAATGCCATGACCACCAAATAACAAATATTAACCTTTACGCGTCCGCTGGCAGCCACAGCTGCTTAACGCAGAACGTCCATTGGCATTCTGGAATGCCAACCAATAATATACACGGCTTGATTTTATTTACTAAAATTTCCAAAAAACTCGAACTCAATACCCAAGCAAATGCGCAAGTCCGTTTATATACGGCTGCGCTATGATGCGAAGTCAGAATTTCAATTGTCAGCTAAAAAGTTTTTGAAAGCCCAGCAACGAACGGCCTAAAGACAAATTTTAAGTGAAGACTTTTTTTTATAGATGATTAAGCTTTTGAGACAAAAAATTTGGACAAACATCATAAAATTTGGGCAAACCTCTGGATTAAATAAGCTAGTTTATTTTAATCTTTATCTAATTACATTTTTATTAATTTTTGCGGCTCGCGAACTTTATTAGTGTATTGAATACGGCTCGTGTTTGAAAAATTTTGCCCACCCCTGGAGTAATTTCGTATTCGTTATAAAAAGTTTAACCAATTGGGTGAAAGCGCTTTAATTGATGGCGAATGCGATCGACACGGTAGCGGTTCGAAAACTACTCACATTATTTTGTCCTTGAGAAAGACACTTAACGGCACTTTCCTTTGCTTGGCGCTCTGAGCAAGCAGCTCTAGATTTTGTTAATATCTCTAAATAACGATTAAGAAAGCAAAATATAAAATTTGAACCCGACAGCAATATCTTGGTATCTCCTGAAGCAGGTCGCAATGATTACTTGACAGTTGCTCTATTTATAGCGTCTCCGAAGCTTTTACCGAGTGATCAAGATAATATGAAAATATATAATAATAATAAAGGATTGGTGTGCCATATGCAGGGTGACCTTGTGTTAATAAAAATGCTTTATGCTTATCACACAAAACGATTTAATAATTGCATAAAAAAATTGATTTATAAATTTCTATTTGCTAAAGTTAAATCAGCCAATTGAAAAGATTGTGCTAAAACATAATATCGGTGTAGTTTTATGCTTTAGCAAAAATACTTGATCGAAATGTGTTACATCACAACCTTTTTCTCGGTCAATGTCAAGCGCGCAAAGATTCAAACAATGGCGCGCCAGCACACACACTTGGATCAAGTTCAAAAAGTGGTTGGTGTAATAACTAATAAACTATCCGCCATGTTTCTTTCGCAACAAAATCGCGTAGAGCGCGCGCGTTTCGCAAGACATTAAAAAAAACTTATTTTACCTCACCAGAGAGAGGACGACTCTAGCAACACGTAGCAACTTAAAAATTTGAATTATCTATTTGAATTGATTGATTATCTATTTCAATTGATTGATCTATTGAATATCTATATTGAATTATCTATTCTATTTGAATAAGGTTGATGCTGGTGTAAGGTGTGTAGTAGTGGTTTAAGGTAATTATTTTAAATTATTAAGCTATTAACTACTGCTAATTTTGATAATTTCTTGTCTGAGCCATGGAAAAGTTGGAAGAATTACAAAGAAAATTGGATAAAATATCAAAAAAAACAAGCTGAGTATGAATCCACGTTTAATGCTCAAGAGCTAGATACTGCCAAAAAAATATTTCTATTTCAGAAACAACATCAAAATCTGAACAGCAAAACTTCCTTCAACAAATGTCCAAGGATATTCAATTGTTGCAAAAAGAGTTGGAAAGTTTAAAGAAGTGGCAAGAAGTTCAAGATTTAAAACTGGATGAGCTGGAGCAATACAGTCGATCAAATTGTTTAATACTACATGGGAACCCAATCGATAATAAGATAAGTAATTTAGAGGTTGAGACGTATATAGTTAATACTATTAATTCTAGATTAGAGCTGCCTTCTAAAATATGTGCAGCTGATATTGATATTTTCCACCCTCTGCCCTCAAAAAAAACAACTAAACCAATCATTATAAAATTTGTTCGCAGATCAATTAGAAATATGATCTTTGCCAATAAGAAAAATTTCAAAGTGACCAAAAGACCAAAACTCTCAATGACTGAGTCTTTGACCAAAAGAAGACTGAAAATAGTAGAAAAAGCCCGAAAATACTTCGACTTTGAAAATGTCTGGACTCAGAAAGGTAATGTATACTGTTCTTTTAAATACATGAGTAAGAGCATATAATATATTGTCAGGAGTGGTTTTCAAGACTGTTATTGGAATTTCATCCATACCACTACTATTTTTGGGTTTAAAATTGGCCAGCAGCTTTTTTATTTCAAAAGGACTTGCTGGGGAAAGATAAATCGATTGGGTCGTTGATGGGGGCAGACTTGTTTGGATATTTGATAAATTTTGTGGTAAATTGGATACCAGCTCTTTTGCCACACCTAGAAAGTATTCATTGAAATGATTGGTTATTTTAAAAAGATTCTGAACACTCTGACCATTTATTAATAAAGAGGAGCACAATGGTGTTTTAACATTGCCTAAAAGATTATTAATAATTTTCCAGGTTTCTTTTATGTTATGTTTGTGTTTTTCAAATGTTTTAATATAAAAATTTTTAGCAGTTCTCGGTTGTATTTATTCCTAATTTTATTAAACTTAATCTTGTAGTAAAATGTTTTTTTCTTAAGGTATTTTTTTAAAAGCTTTATTTTTTTCTTTGAATAGCTCATATACGAGGTCTGTTCAAAAAGTATCCGACCTTTTTCCCTCTCGCCAATAAGGTATGAGCAAACTGCCCGTGCAAAGCGTGGCTGCACACACACACATTCACGCGTAATCGTGAAGCGTTTCAGGCCGATTCGTCATTCGTATCTCTCTGTGTAAAGCATTTAGTGCAGGCGTGTAGTACGTGTTCATCGGTTTTTTGATTTTCAGAAAATTTCATTTCAATGACAGAACGCATCGAACAGAGGTATTGCATCAAGTTTTGTCAAAAACTTGGTGATACTCAAGTTGAAACAATTCGAAAGATTCAACAAGCTTTTGAAAATGAGGCCTTAAGCCCAACTCAGATAAAGCAATGGTTTAAACGCTTTAAAGATGGCCGTGCATCAGTGGAAAGTGATCCTCGCTCAGGAAGGCCATCCACAAGCCGAAACGAGGAGGCGATGGATCAGGTTCGTGAAAAAGTGTTGGAGGATCGTCGTTTAACAGTACGAGAGATTGCTGCAGAAATGGGAATAAGCACAGGCTCAGTTCATTCAATCCTAACTGAGGATTTGAACCTGCGGAGAGTGTCGGCTAAATTTGTCCCCAAGCTGCTGACGGAGCAACAGAAGGAACTCCGGAAGGAAATTTCGGAGGACATGCTGGATGTTGCAAATCATGACCCAGAATTTATCAAGACAATCATCACTGGTGATGAGACCTGGGTTTATGGTTATGACCCAGAAACCAAGTTTCAATCATCACAATGGAAGCATCCGGAATCACCACGCCCAAAAAAAGCTCGGCAAGTCCGCAGCAATGTGAAAGTTATGCTGACCTGTTTTTTTGATTCCCGTGGCATCGTGCATCATGAATACGCACCAGAAGGTCAAACAATCAACAAAGAGTACTACCTGGAGATTCTACGTCGCCTTCGTGATGCTGTGCGAAGAAAGCGGCCAAACATGTGGGCAGCAAAGAATTTTCAGCTTCACCACGACAATGCTCCCGCTCATTCTGCACATGTGGTCCAAGCTTTTCTAGCCAAAAACAGCATGCCACTTATTAGACAGGCTCCTTACTCTCCCGACTTAGCACCGTGTGATTTCTGGCTGTTCCCTAAGCTAAAAACAACTCTGAAAGGGAGGCGATTTCAGTCAAGAGAAGACATTATGAAAAAAGCGACGGAGGAGCTTCAGAGCATTCCGGGGGAGGAGTTTATGAAGTGTTTTGAGAAGTGGCAGAAGCGCTGGGATAAGTGTGTGAACCACCAAGGGGAATATTTTGAAGGAGATTGAATAAAACTTGCAAAATTTATTGTGTTGTGTGCTTTATACAAAAAAGTCGGATACTTTTTGAACAGACCTCGTAAGTCTGTATCAAACCATGGTTGATGGTTAGTTTTATTTTTCGTGCAAGAAACTAAGGGAAAATTGGCATCGAAAGCTCTGGTGTATGTATCCATTAGTAATTCAAAGGCGTAGTCAAGATTATGTTCATTTAGTATAGGAGTAATGTCAATTTTATTCAGTGATTGGTTAAATTTTTTGATGTTTTGCTGAGTGAATAATCTTTTTGTTTCTCGGCAAGGTAATGATTTATTCATATTTACACAAGCAAAAGTAGGTAGGTGATCAGAAACGGAATGTAAAATAATTCCTGATTTAATTTGATTGCTATATAGATTTGTCCATATATGGTCTAAAACTGATGCATTAGAATCAGATATACGTGAAGGTAGATTAATAACCGAAAAATATGATTTTTTTAGCATTAATTTAGTAAAATTTAAAACATGAGAATTGTCATGATTTGCCAGGTTATAATTTAAGTCTCCTGCAATAAAACACTTTTTATTTGGCCCAATAATATCTAGGCAGTTATGAAGAGTGTTTATAAATACTTCATTTGAATGAATATTATTAGATGGTGATCTATAAACGTTTCCACACAATACGTCAATATTTTGTATTTCAATTTTTATGAATATGGATTCAAAAATTTTTTCATTCATAATTGTTAGTTCTTCAACTACAGTAAAATTATGTATATTTTTTATATATACACCAACTCCTCCTCCTCTGTGAGACTTTCTGCTATTAGAAACAACAAGTAACCACTTAGATTATAATATGGGCCAGGGGCATTTGATTGAATCCATGTTTCTGTGACTGCTATTATGTCTGGTTTTGGTTCTAAATTATGAATAAATGCTTCAAGTTTGCTGAAGTTTAGTAAATTGACAATAGATCTCATGTTCACACATACAATTAAAAATTCATTACCATTAAATGTTAGTGATTCAACTGAGCTGATATCAATATATTTTTCCTGGAAATTGTAAAAACTGGGATAGTTTAAACTGTTATCATCAGTGTTTATGGTATCTTAAAAAATTGTGTTCAGATGTTCAGCATGTGGGAGTGAATGTGGTGAGTGATACATTCTTTTTTTTGAGTTACCAGAGTTCAAGTTTTGACATGTAATGCATGTTAAGTGGTTTTCCCTATTGTTGATTGATTTAGCACATTTTTTTATGAAATGATTTATGGCATTTAATGCAATTAATAGGAATAAAATCTTTACGAATTGTTTTATTGCAATAATAGCATGTAAGTTTGCTTTTAGATGATGAATTTTCCATCTGTTAAGATACACACTAACAACTTATGAGCAACTACAAAATAAAATAGTTAACAAAAACAAAAGTCAATCTAAACTAAGAGAAAAAAATAAATAAAAGGAATTAAACAAAAGAGACAATAAAATGCACAAAAAATAAAACTAGTAAGATAAAAGAAAAAAAAAAACTTTTTTTTTTTATTGTTTAAATAAAGTAAACTAAGATTTTTTTTCATTGTGTGGTATAAAATAAATTTTGGCATAACTAATTTTGGGCTATTTTAAAAAAGTTAAGCAGTTATATAAACACATCTGTTTAAGAAGTTCTAATTCTATGAATGTCTGAAAGGTGATGAAT
The DNA here is from genome assembly GCA_963680785.1 of Diplosoma virens. NCBI lineage: Eukaryota > Metazoa > Chordata > Ascidiacea > Aplousobranchia > Didemnidae > Diplosoma > Diplosoma virens. The sequence goes on from OY796887.1 coordinate 28,633,692, forward strand.
AGCATGTTTTTTGCCTTTAATCTTTCAATGTTAAATGGAAAGTTTATCACAAGTTTCAAAACAGCAAAAGTCATACCAATTTTTAAAAAAGGAAACCGGACAATTGTAAGCAACTATCGACCAATAATTCTACTACCAACTATGTCCAAAGTCCTGGAAAAGATAATGTATAACCGAGTAATTTCATTTCTTAACAAACTAGATTTTTTCTACAAACACCAATATGGGTTCAGGAAAAAATACTCCACATGTCATGCTACCTCTGTTTTAGCAGAAAGTATAACAGATGCTTTTGAAAAGAAAGAACACGTACTAGGGATTTTCCTAGACTTCCATGGCTTTTGACACAATTGACCACACTATACTTTTAGATAAACTTTGGCATTATGATATAAGAGGCCTGGCTCATCAGTGATTTAATAGCTATTTAAGTAAAAGAAAACAATTAGTATATATTAATAAAGTCCACTCAAATATCCAAACAGTTGAATATGGTGTTCCCCAAGGGTCTATTCTCGGACTCCTCTTGTTCCTAATTTATGTGAATGATTTCCCCAACTGTATAACATCAGGTGAAAGTATTATGTATGCTGATGATACTAATATATTTTTAAAACATAAATCCTATGAAAAGCTATATCTTGAAGCTAACCAACAGCTATCAAATATTGCAAAGTGGTTAAACTGCAATAAGTTAACTTCCAATATCAAAAAAACCTTTTATATAGTTTTTCGAAGGCCAAACACGATACCCCCTCCAAATTCACTTACACTCTCATTTAAAAATAATTGCATCACTCGTAAATCTGAGGCAAATTTTCTAGGTGTTATCTTTAATGAATTTTTAAGCTGGAAACCCCACATGGACCAGGTACTACGAAAAACAACCATGAACTTGGGTGTAGTTAAAAAAATTTCACCACACCTAAACAAAAAATCATTGGATATGCTCTACCATTCTATGATTGTTAGTCACATACGGTACTGTATAACAACTTGGTGTAATGGCAATAAAACAACATTGTTAAAAATTCAACGAATTGCCAATAAGTTTATAAGAATGATACATGGAATACATTGTAAAGGCAGTGTAAAAAACGCAATGTATATAAATGGTCTAATGACAGTAGAACAAATACAACAACTGGAGACGGCCTGTTTCATGTTTAAATATTCAAAAAATCTGCTTCCTAATAGCTTTGCCAACTTCTTTTCAAACAATCTTGTTGACCCTAACAACAAAATAAAGACAAGAAGCAACTCCGCTTATTTTCCATCGTTTTGTAGACTAACTGTTACACAACAATGCCTTAAATACAGAGGACCAGTCGTCTGGAACAAAATTCCATTAAAAATTAAAGAATTAAAAACTTACAAAAAATTTCGAAAAGAGCTGAAACGTCATATCTTACACTCTTTGCACGTGGCCTCTATAGATCTACTATACTTTTTGTTGTTGCTTTTATGTCATATAAATTAGTGTTCTGTGGTTTCTGCTGGTTTTCTTTGTTGTTGCAGATTTGAAAGTACATCCGAATCTAATTCTAAAACCAAGCATAAGAAGAGTGGCAAGAACCTCGAAATCAATTAAACTATGCTTTGATTTTTTGATTCTATTTAATCAGAGTTTTGACAAGTGATAATTTTCTTGTGTATTGATACATCCTACCAACTTAGAGTTATACCCAGGTCACCAGTTACTGAAATGGTCTTTGACCCACGGCAGGATTTCTTTTGGTGGGTTTCTTTGCCTGCCCGACCCTTCGGAATCACCAGTGCTTGCACTCCCACCCTTCATTAAGCAATGCACTCTTGACTTGTGACCTGTAGAAATGTATTGTTGCTTTTTATACTTCTTTTTCTTTTTTCTTTGTAAATGTAGTTTTAAATTTTGAATGTTAAGACACAGGTACGGTGACCATGCACAATTTTTTGTGCATGTTATAACGTATGTCGTTTAGTTGCTGTCTCCCTATTTGCAACCTTTGCTCTATTTTGTCTTCAATTATTGTCAATTGTTTCTTTTGGGTGCAAATAAAAACAAACTACTACTACTACTACTATCTTGCCGCTAGTTGTAATTATCCAGGGAAAAAGAGATTTTTGCAAGGAAAAATAGGTTCACAGGCCAACAAAATTTCAAAAATTTTTTCTTTCTCTTATAGAAATAGTCATTTCTTACAGATTTTTGGGTGCTAAATTCGAAAATGGCAATAAAACTCTTCAATTAGCTCTTATTTTTGAAATCTTTTCAATTTTAGTTTTCTACAAATGCATACATTAACGCTAATGCAACAACAGAAACGTTCATGTTCACAATCGCATTCTTTTAGCTTTCCTGCTGTAAGACAATTCCGGTTGATCTCGAGCAAGAGTCCAACAGTAATCAGCTAACATTGATGGGCTCCATCTTCCTTGATACCATTTTTCCATGACTATTATATCCTGGTGGAAACGCTCCCCATGTTTGTCACATCACCACAGTTTAAAGGAAAAAAATTCCAGTATGAATATAAGAAGTGTATTTTCAAAGACATGTTGCACCCCATATTTTTGTTGAAATCTATCATGTGTTCCACAAGTTTAACATAATTTCGAGCTTTTGTATTCCCAAGAAAGGTGCGTGTCACATTTCAAAATGCATTCCAGGCAATTTTCTCTGTTCCAGACAAGGTGGGATCAAAGTCTTCATGCTTTAATAGCTTGTTGATTTGGGGTCCAACGAAGATACCTTCTTTAAGTTTTGTTTGGCTTTTTGCAGTAAACTTTTTGCAAATGTACTTGAAAGCTGCTCCACCTGATTCATTGCTTTTACAAAGTTTTTCATCAATTCAAGTTTAATATGCAAAGGTGGAAGTAAGATCTTTGATGCTTCAACAAGTGGAGTGTACTTCACATTTTTTGTACCTGCTTTCAAAGTACTTCTTTTTTCCACTCCTTTTTAAGGTAATGTTCGTATCTTGCACAACTGTCCCATTCACTCAAAAACAGCAATACTTTGTATAACCAGGCTGCAATCCCAATAGTATTGCAATTACTTTCAAGTCACCACACAATTGCCAGCTGTACTGTTCGTAATTTATGCATTGTTAAAGCTGCCTCATATTCTCCTATGTTTCTTTCATATGAGCTGCATATCCAACGGCAATTGATGGCAACAGATTTCTATTGTGCAGCAACACCAATTTTAGATGGCCCAGATGGTAGGTGCTTTCACGCAGCCTGGACCGTGAGTAAGTCTGTTCATTGATTTTAAAATGACAGACCGAAACCGAACCTACCAAAACGGAAAGGTATCCACCCATTCCGATGTTCAGTGTGGGTCTGCTAATCGGCAAACGTCCTTTTCAGGACGGGGCAATGCCAGGATAAAACTGCCCTTTTCAGGGCACATTGCCAACAAGTTCCGAAGACCCACTATTCTTCAGCTGAACATCGAAGGCCTCACTGCAAGCAAGATGAACGTTCTTCATCATCTCGCTATGCAGTCTGAGGCACTCGTCATCTTATTGCAGGAGACCCACTGCACTGATGCAGAGAAGTTGGTACTACCAAACTACCAACTAGCTGGGTCTTCTTTAAGCAGGAAGCATGGTCTTGCCACTTTGTCCACGAGCGACTGAGATACACGCCTTTGGACCAATCTCCACCGACATCGGAGATCGAGTGGCTGTGTGTGGACGTTGATGGTTATAAAATAGTCAACGTCTACAAACCACCGCCAACGCGATTGCGAACCCTGTCTCTTCCAGTGTTTCCTCACCCCTGTCTGTACGCTGGCGATTTTAACTGTCGTCATGCTGACTGGGGTTACGACGACAACAGTCCGGACGGTGAGTGCTTGGCTGGATGGGCAAGTGTTAATTGTCTTGCCCTCCTATATAATGCTAAGGACGCTGCCAGTTTTTATTCCGGCCGCTGGAACACTGGTACTAATCCGGATCTAGCTTTCGCCAGCGTAGGTCCAAACAGTCGCTTACCGGATAGACGTGTCCTTGAGAAGTTCCCCAGGTCACAACATCGACCTTCGCTTATTACACCACCAAGGTTTGCTATGGCAGTGCCAAGCATGCCTGTTAAGCGATGGAACTTCCGCAAGGCCAAATGGAGTCACTACATTGCTTTGACAAATAAATTCGCAAAGACTTTGTTGCCGCCTGATACACTTGACGTGGATGCGGCTTACCAGGACTTCTGTAACACCATTAACCCGTTAAGTGCGGAATTAAATTTTCGTTATCTGAGTTACAGTGCGTAATTAATTTCGCATCTCGCTGTTTTTCTCGTCTCGATCGATTATAATTGCTGCTTGTGCAAGAATATAGCAAGTGCGAGAAGCGAAATAATCCGCGCTGTGAAAAGCTGCAACGATCAAGACGTATATATCCGTCATGCGCACTGAGAGAGCGTTTGGCCTTGACGTATATATACGTCATGCGCACTTAACGGGTTAAGAAAGCAGCCAAAAAGACTAACCCAAGCGGGTATCAAAATACCTACATTCCGTGTTGGGATGCAGAGTGTGAATCCCTCTATAAAACCTTTCTGCAATCTCCTCAGGGAGACAACTCAAGCTTGGCTGCTACAGCTCTGCTTGCCAAGCTTGACAGAAAGCGGAGGGATCGATGGTCCGAAGCAGTTCGGAGCATTGACTTCTCACACTCTAGTCGAAAAGCGTGGAGTATTTTGAACAACCTTACTGGTAGGTCACGACACTCTCCTCGTCACTGTCCCGTTTCAGCCGATGCTATTGCATCTCAGTTGGTTAGAAATTGGAAATACGAGGCTGTTGACCGCAAGTCATCTCGACTTGTCTTTCAAGAAGTGTCTGACCTTTGGAGGGCCACAGCACCAAACGCAGTAGTAAATATCTCTGACAATTTCTCACAGAGAGAATTTACTGCTGCCCTTCAACATTTAAAACCAGGTAAAGCTCCGGGACCTGATTCCATCTGCTCATAGCTTATACTCCATGCTGGAGCTGCTTTGAAGTCCTGGTTACGTGACTTCCTTTCTTCCTGTTTGCGCCGACTCAAAATTCCTAAGATCTGGAGAAGAGCGCCTGTGGTTGCGATCCCAAAACCAGGAAAGCCCGTGGGGGACCCAAAGAGTTATCAACCGATATCTCTGCTCTGTGTCCCCTACAAGATCCTCGAGAGGCTTATCTACGCCCGCGTTGAACCATTAATCGATCCGCTGCTCCCTAAAGAGCGGGCTGGGTTCCGACGCGGGAAGTCAACCGTAGATCAAGTTGTTCTGCTAACCCAGAACATCGAGGATTTTTTTGAGGCTAAAAAGAAGGCCGGTGCCGTATTTATCGATCTGACAGCTGCTTATGACACTGTCTGGTACCGTGGCCTTACCTGCAAGCTGCTGAGACTACTTCCGGATAAGCACATGGTCAAAATGATTATGGAGCTTGTCCGAAATCGAAGTTTCACCCTTACCACCGGTGACAGCAAGCAAAGCAGGCTACGCCGTCTTAAAAACGGCGTTCCTCAGGGATCGGTCTTGGCTCCCCTCCTATTTAACATCTATACGTACGATCTTCCTTCCATGATTTCCAGAAAGTTTGCTTATGCTGATGATCTAGCATTGTTGCACTCTTCTGGAAACTGGAAGGACTTGGAGGGGACCTTAAGCCAAGACATGTCTACACTGTCAGCGTATCTCCAGACTTCGAGGTTGAAGCTCAGTCACACTGAGACTGTGACGACAGCCTTTCATTTAAACAACCGAGAGGCCAAACGTGAGTTAAAGGTCTACAACAACGGTGGACTTTTACCATTCTGTCCAACCCCTACTTATCTTGGGGTAAAACTGGACAGATCGCTCACGTTTTGTCACCATTTAGTGGCATTGCGCAAAAAAACTATCCTCGCGCGTCACACTGCTGAGGCGACCCGTGGGCTCGGGATGGGGTGCTGGTGCTAAAACACTACGCATAGCCACCTTGTCTCTAGTCTACTCAACAGCTGAGTACTGTGCGCCAGTCTGGTGTCGCAGTGCTCACACTCGCCTCATCGACAGTGTCTTGAATGACGCCTTGCGCATAGTTACTGGATGCCTGCGTCCCACTCCAACGGACCACCTACCTATACTCTTAGGCATCCAGCCAGCTGAGCTTCTCCGAATGGGAGCGACACTCTCCTTGGCTTACCGTGGATCTCTGGACCCCGATCATATCTTGTATGGTCTCTTAAGTGGGTCCTCAGATACTCGCCAAGTGAGACTAAGATCCAGACGCCCGTTTGTGCCAGCTGCGCGGAATCTCTTGGACAACCTTGCCAGACTTGGCATCCGCGCCTCTGAATGGACAAATCACAAATGGAACGCGGAGTACTGTGAAGGTGCTTCCAGGCTCCGTGCTTTTGTGCCCCGGACCGGTGCCAGACCTGTTGGGATGGGCTTACCCCGAGCAGCTTGGGTTAAGCTCAGCCGCCTGCGGACTGGTGTTGGGCGATTCCATTCGTCCATGCACAAATGGGGTCTCGCTCCTTCACCGAATCGCGAGTGTGGCGCCTATGAGCAAACCGCAGACCATGTACTAACAGCGTGACCTATACATCGGGCACCACATGGAGCACGAGATCTGACGGTTTTGGATGACGAAACTCGATGCTGGCTTAATGACATCACTGCCAGCGTCTGATTAGGCAGTGCAGCAGTCTGGGGTAGTAAAAGGATAAACCCTCGACCCCAGTCCTGTTTATGTCTGACCTGGAGTGGATACCTCTTCAAACGACGACGAACAATTTTAGACTTAGCTTCGACGAGTCAATAAACAGTCTCCATTCTTCTGGTCTGCGGAAGTACCCAAATTTTTGCATAATACCACCAACATCTGTGCAATATACAAGTTCCCCTTTCATGCTAAAAACTGGGCCAAAGACTGTTTACTTGTACGAAAACTACAAACGTTGACAACACTTTGAAGCAAATTTTTTGGTTTTAATCTGGAAGCCAATAGCTCAGCTTTAACTTTTGGCAAATCTAAATCCCTAACAAGATCACTTAGTTTACTTTCATTAATTAATTTAAATGTGGTTTAGATGTAGTAATACCAGATTCTTTATTCCAGGATGTGCACGGTTCAGAAATGCTAGACTCTTCACTGCTTTCTGCATCATTTGAACTTAACAGATCTACTTCACACGGTTCAGAAATAGGTAGCTCGTCACTGTTAGGAACAGGACGAATTGCAAATACTATGTTAGGATACTCTATTAAAGACTTCTTTTTTTCTGTTGAATCCTTTTTTCATGGAAGATGTAAGACAGAAGTAACAATCGTTTACATGATCCGTTGGTTCTCTCCAAATCATTGGCACTGCTGATGGTATTGCCTTTCTTTTTTTCTTCAACCACTCATTTAGGGTGGTGACACAGGAGTTGCAGCACACGTGAGGAGCCAAAGGCTTATCCTGATTTCCGACTTTACAACCAAAGTAGTGATGATAAGCCTTTCTTGTTCTAGTGGTCAAGAACGCTTCTGCGAAGACACGATAAACTCCCCACAGATATATAACAGAAGTTATCTGCGGAATTTACACAAATTCGAGACATTTCAAAATATACTGAAAGATACTTTAACAGGTTATTGTACTCGTAGTTAAAAGAGCTCAATTGTAAACAAGGAAGAACACAGTGCAGTTTTTTGGATATAGCTATATTAGACAGTTACTGTACTTTGCAGTTTATTTGCAGCTGCCAGAAGCCTTTTCTGCGTTGTCTAAATTAGGTGAATTTTTGCTGGCTATCGTTACTTGTTGTATTTCACTGTTTATCACACAAATTAACTAAGCTACACTCCTATTTAAGTTTTGTAGCTGATATACAGTTATTTGCAAAAGTAACGGACCACCTCAAAAATATGTCTATTTGGTAACTTGAGCTAATTATTGCGTCATCCACAATGACAAAGCACATGTACATATACCAGAATTGTCAGTTCTTTCCTAAAGTTCAGTGTAGTGAGTTTGTTTTGCATTCACTAACAGTTTATCTACTTATTTTAGTGCTTTTCCCATATTTTTATTTTGCAAAAATGACCAAAAATTCATATCACACCAAGTAAAACGTGCTCAAATTGTTGCTCTTTACAAAAATGGACTATCACCGCGCCAAATATCTAAACAGCTAGGCATTAGCAAGTCATCTATTCAAAGAGTGATAACTGCAGTATTTCACCTGTCTTCCCTACCATATGTTGCTGGTGCCCCTAAACAATTTTAAGGCTCATTTTCGGATCCAGCACCCCAAAATTAGTAAAAGGCGGATACTTTCCTTCCCAGAAAGAAATTTTGTGTAGACCAGTGATATCTGTGCAGCAGTTGTAAATATTACCAAAGTGCTGCAGCTCCGCAGCTTTAATGCGTGAGCCGCCTCTGATTACAATATCTAACTATAAGCAAAGTCTAGGTCAGGGGGTGGGGAACCTGCGGCCTAAAGGCCACATGTGGCCTTTGAAGCCCAAAAGTGCGGCCTTTGCATGATCCGAACTGATGACCTTTTTTTTTTAGAAAACACTATGATTTTGGGAGGAAAAGAGATGGCTTTTTAGAGATCATTATCTTTTTGGGGTGAAACCAAACTTTTGAGCGGCCTTTACCAACTTTAAATTTTGTAAGTGGCCTGCGAGTGAAAAAAGGTTCCCCACCCCTGGTCTAGGATAATAGATGCATCAAATTAGTTTTCATTACTTAGCAAACAGATTGTAAGATTTAAACAAATTTTATACTCCCAAATCCAATCAAATCACCAAAATAAGCTATTCGCTTCATGACTTGGCTGTTAAAACAAACTAATTAAAGCCAAAGCTTGGTCGGCTTAGCAATGGTTTCCATGTTCACAACGTGGCTGGAAAATGGTCTATAAAGATAGTTTTTTCATGTTTTCTTTGGCAATGTAGCCAACTGTAAGAGCAGCAACTTTCTTGGCATTATAATCTAAAGTGCAATGTCTTTTTTCTCAGTTTACATGCAGTTTGGCAATACTCTCACAGCTTGTATTAACTTTGACATAATAGCAGTTTCCAATTGTAATATCTACCAGAATTACTCACTAGAACTGTCGTAATAAAAGTATAACAAAAGTTAGTAAACCTATTTTAAATTGATATTACTTTGCATTTGTACCAGGGTTTCTTAACTAGGATCGATAGTGACCGATTAGATGGTTTACGGCCCAGATGGTAGGTGCTTTCTCGCAGCCTGGGCCGTGAGTAAGTCTGTTCATTGCTGTTTAAATGACAGACCGAAACCGAACCTACCAAAACGAAAAAGTATTCACCCATTCCGATGTTCAGTGTGGGTCTGCTAGTTGGCAAACGTCCTTTTCAGGACGGGGCAATGTCAGGATAAAACTGCCCTTTTCAGGGCACATTGCCAACAAGTTCCGAAGACCCACTATTCTTCAGCTGAACATCGAAGGCCTCACTGCAAGCAAGATGAACGTTCTTCATCATCTCGCTATGCAGTCTGAGGCACTCGTCATCTTATTGCAGGAGACCCACTGCACTGATGCAGAGAAGTTGGTACTTCCAGACTACCAACTAGCTGGGTCTTCTTTAAGCAGGAAGCATGGCCTTGCCACGTTTGTCCACGAGCGACTGAGATACACGCCAAGCTTGACAGAAACAGGAGGGAACGATGGTCCGAGGCAATTTGGAGCACTGACTTCTCACACTCTAGTCGAAAAGCGTGGAGTATTTTGAACAACCTTACTGGTAGGTTACAACACTCCCTTCGTCACTGTCCCGTTTCAGCCGATGCTATTGCATCTCTGCTGGTTAGAAGTGGGAAATACGAGGCTGTTGACCGCAAGTCATCTCGACTTGTCTTTCAAGAAGTGTCTGACCTTTGGAGGGCCACAGCACCAAACGCAGTAGTAAATATCTCTGACAATTTCTCACAGAGAGAATTTACTGCTGCCCTTCAACATTTAAAACCAGGTAAAGCTCCGGGACCTGATTCCATCTGCTCATAGCTTATACTCCATGCTGGAGCTGCTTTGAAGTCCTGGTTACGTGACTTCCTTTCTTCCTGTTTGCGCCGACTCAAAATTCCTAAGATCTGGAGAAGAGCGCTTGTGGTTGCGATCCCAAAACCAGCGAAGCACGTGGGGACTCAAAAAGTTATCAACCGATATCTCTGCTCTGTGTCCCCTACAAGATCCTCGAGAGGCTTATCTGCGCCCGCGTTGAGCCATTAGTCGATCCACTGCTCCCTAAAGAGCAGGCTGGGTTCCGACGCGGGAAGTCAACCGTAGATCAAGTTGTTCTGCTAACCCAGAACATCGAGGATTTTTTTGAGGCTAAAAAGAAGGTGCCGTATTTGTCAATCTGACAGCTGCTTGTGACACTGTCTGGCACCGTGGCCTTACCTGCAAGCTGCTGAGACTACTTCCGGATAAGCACATGGTCAAAATGATTATGGAGCTTGTCCAAAATCGAAGTTTCACCCTTACCACCGGTGACAGCAAGCAAAGCAGGCTACGCCGTCTTAAAAACGGCGTTCCTCAGGGATCGGTCTTGGCTCCCCTCCTATTTAACATCTATACGTACGATCTTCCTTCCATGATTTCCAGAAAGTTTGCTTATGCTGATGATCTAGCATTGTTGCACTCTTCTGGAAACTGGAAGGACTTGGAGGGGACCTTAAGCCAAGACATGTCTACACTGTCAGCGTATCTCCAGACTTGAAAGTTGAAGCTGAGTTACACTAAGACGGTGACGGTAGCCTTTCACTTAAATAACCGAGAGGCCAAACGTGAGCTAAAGGTCTACAACAGGGGTACCTGGGTAATGTACCCCTAGGGGTACGTTTAGACTTCTCAAGGGGTACATTATTATGTGACAGAATGTCCTTATTTAAGTTAAATTCCGTGTCCGGAAGAAATAATAGACTCAAATGTCTAGAATTTTCAAATCCGGTCGATTGTAATTACGTCAAACAGGACAGATCACCGTGATTTTGGGTTTGAATGGGGAAATTTTTTGGCTGCTGTAAAGTGAAGACTTTTCTTTTTTTTTAGATATCACCTTGATTTTGGGACGAAAATTGAAAAATATGTGACTGAATCCAAGTGAAGACTTTTTTTTTAGAGATCACCATGATTTCAGGACGAAATTTCTTCTCCGTCCAAGAATCTCAGACAACTTTTTTGTACATCCATAAAGTACTGGAAAATCATGATTTGGGCAGACGTCACAAGATTTGGGCAAAACTTCATTTTTCCCCAAAATTTTTTGGGCTGGTACGCCTATGTTGGACATGAATAGGGGGGAAATTAGTGGCTGATTCTAATTGAAAGCCTTTTTTTTAGAAAAACGTCATAAAATTTTGTGGGTACATGCAAACCTGCTACAGTGTCCAAAGGGTACCGATGAACTAAAAGTTTGGGAAACCCTGGTCTACAACAACGGTGGACTTTTACCGTTCTGTCCAACCCCTACTTATCTTGGGGTAAAACTGGACAGATTGCTCACGTTTCATCACCATTTAGTGGCATTGCGCAAAAAAACTATCCTCGCGCGTCACACTGCTGAGGCGACCCGGATGCTCGGGATGGAGTACTGGTGCTAAAACACTACGCATAGCCACCTTGTCTCTAGTCTACTCAACAGCTGAGTACTGCGCGCCAATCTGGTGTCGCAGTGCTCACACTCGCCTCATTGACAGTGTCTTGAACGACGTCTTGCGCATAGTTACTGGATGCCTGCGTCCCACTCCAACGGACCACCTACCTATACTCTTAGGCATCCAGCCAGCTGAGCTTCTCCGAATGGGAGCGACACTCTCCTTGGCTCATCGTGGATCTCTGGACCCCGATCATATCTTGTATGGTCTCTTAAGTGGGTCCTCAGATACTCGCCAAGTGAGACTAAGATCCAGACGCCCGTTTGTGCCAGCTGCGCGGAATCTCTTGGACAACCTTGCCAGACTTAACATCCGCGCTTCTGCATGGACAAATCATAAATGGAAAACGGAATACTGTGAAAATGCTTCCAGGCTCTGTGTTTGTGTGCCCCGGACCGGTGGCAGGTCTTTTGGGATGGGCTTACCCTGAGCAGCTTGGGTTAAGCTCAGCCGCCTGCGAACTGATGTTGGGCGATTCCATTCGTCCATGCACAAATGGGGTCTCGCTCTTTTACCGAATCGCGAGTGTGGCGCCTATGAGCAAACCGCAGACCATGTTCTAACAGCGTTACCTATATATCGAGCACCACATGGAGCACGAGATCTGACGGTTTTGGATGACGAAACCCGATGCTGGCTTAATAACATCACTGCCAGCGTCTGATTTAGGCAGTACATCTGGGGTAGTAAAAGGATAAACCCTCGACCCCAGTCCTGCTTGTGTCTGACCTGGTGTGGATGCCCTTCAAACGATGACGACGATATGGTTTACAAGATTTTCTATATCTTTTAATCTATTTATTTTAATTTCGATATACATTTTAACATATCAAAAACTATTTCAAATTCAAACATAAAAAATTTTGTCGGTGATAAGAGCATTATCAAAAAAAAAAAAAAAAAAATTGTCACTTGACGTTAAATTTGAATGTAAAATAACTTAAAAAATTCTCAAAAAACTTTTATTTAACCGTAAAGAAAAACATTTTTTGACTTTTGGAATAAAATTTATCTTTGATTGTAAGAACAGCCTTTTCGAAAAAAATTAAAATTTGTTAAGATGTTCAAAAAAAACTTAGTTTCTTTTTAACCAACTACTTTCTCTCAGAAACTAACCCTGTATCTCCCTAAAACTAACTCTCAGTCCAATCAGTTTTTTTTCGAATTAGCAGCTACTGGACTAATTCAATGGTCAAGTCTAATTTGAAGAAAAACCGGTTGGAGTGAGAATAAAAAAGAAACAAAATTAGTTGCTCTAAACAGGGGTTTCCCAAACTGGGGTACATTTTGGCTTCTCAAGGGGTACATTATTATGTGAGAGAATATCCTTATTTAAGTTAAATTCCGTGTCTGGAAGAAATTTTAAAATAGACTCAATGTCTGGAATTTTAGAATCCAGTAAATTATTATTAAGCTAAACAGAAGAATAAAGAGTCAAGATCTTTTTTTGTAGAGATTACCTTGATTTTGGGCTTGAATTGGAAAAATTTGTGGCTGATTCAAAGTGAAAATCTTTTGTTTTTTTCTTTTTAGAGATCACCTTGATTTTGGGCCGGATTCCATAAAATCCGAGACTGATTCTAACTGAAGGCCTTTTTTTTTAAAGAAACGTAACAAAATTTTTGGGGTACATTCAAACCTATTAAAGTGTCCAAAGAGTACCGATGAACGAAAAATTTGCGAAACCCTGCTCTAAAAGATAAAAAGAGAAAAAAACGCAGCGCAAATTAAAAAAATTTTAAATTTGGGCCTGCTTCGGACCCGCTAGTACAGTTTGCTTTCTTTTTTACTCTCACTGCAATCGGTTTTTCTTCGAATTAGACTCGACTGTTTTAAACTCAGTTGAAAAATTTCACGCAAAATGACACATTCTATTGACGCTTTGATACATTGAATGTACGTTTGAGCTGCAATAAACGCCTCTCACTCGATCTTATCATAGACGTAACAAATAAAACGCTTCGCTTTTTTTGACATAAAGCTTTTTAGCTAAAAATGTTTAATTAGTAATAAATTTTAATATTCTTCAAATTAACACAAATTGTGTTTTATAGATGGCAGATTCAAGGGTCTCGAAAGGGGGCAGGGGCAATTACTTTTGAAATTGGCAAGATAAAAGCATTGTGATAAATTTGTCTCTACAATTACATAATCTTCACCAAAATCTAAAATATAATCCAACTTGAAGCTTTAAGTTTGAACGTAATAGTTGTGAATTAAATACTATTAATTTTTTGTCAATGGATTTTGAAAATAACGTCTGGACTCAAATCATAAATGGAAAAAAGTGAAAATAAATACAATTTAAATGCAATGGTTTTTTGCTCGTGCTTAAAATATACATTTTTACGAACTATATTTTTCTGTTTTTCCCTATTCATCCATTAACTGAACATAAATCACACACAACGTTTATAATGCATTAAAACGATACAAAGTGATAAAATAACTACCAAACAATTTAGTCGTTATAATAATACTTTTTTTAACAGCTGAAACAAAAATACTACGCTTTACTCAGTACAGTAGCACAGTGCTCTGCAAGCTTTTTTTTGTCGGCAGCGTGGTCGAGTGGTTAGAGCGCCGGGATTGTGAGCGACATGATCTTGGTTCAAAACGTACTCGCGCCATTCTGTTGTATCCTTGGGAAAGACACTTTACGGCAATTTCCCCTACTAGGTGGTCTTGGCAAGTAGTTCTAAATTACAGTCTTATCTCTATTAAATTTTAAGCGGAGAGCAATATCTTGGCATCTCCGGAAGCAGATTGGGTTAATTGCTTACACAATGTATTAGCGTCTCCGTCGCATTTCTGCGAATCAGGAGAATAAAGATAGAGATAAAGTAAATAAATAAAAAATATACACAACACGCTAAAAGATTTTTCCAAACTCAACGGCACACCTTTAGCAAAATAAACAATAGGCCTACAGGCAATTAAAATACAAAGTTCACTGTATAATTTATTTTAATGCAATATTTATGCTTGTTTTAATGAACACAATCGCTGTACGTTAGATTTGATTTTTGAAAAAGCAACTCGAATTCTCCTTCAACTTCTTTTGAATAGGATCGTTTATCGTTTTCAATTAACAGCAAAAATGAAAAGCTTTGTTCGCACAAATAAATTGTGCGAAATTTGAGCTGAATTTATTATTGGCTGCCTTGGAAATGTGATTATATTCATCCGCATTTGAAAACAAAACTCTTCACTGAATTATAATCTCAAAGTTCTGTCATTTTGTAGTTCAAGAAATTTTTTTCTTGCCGATAAAGCCAACTCTTGTGTTGATAATTCAACATTGGACGCAAAAATACTTCGGATCCAATCGCATTGTTCCGTATTATTTGTAAAAAAAGTAACGGTCGTATTTTTGCTCTAACAAAGTCAAATGTTCTGGAGTTAAATCCAACACAAATTCTTCTTTATGATTGCTTCTTGGAAACATTTTCAGTGATCCTCGTTTCAACTTATTTTTCCAGAGTAGGCCTACTATTTTCTGTTTAAATCTTTTTAACTTGTCAAAATATGTCAGTATATTTTTTTTTGCCCAGCATTTTGATATTAAATTTATTTACATGTAAGTGTTTGTATACGTCAGCCATGTATGCAAGCTTAGCAATCCAACAATTGCCTTCGAAACGTGAAACAAGTCATGGATGTTCTTACCAACTTATTTCGTACCAAAAGTCGGATGAGTCTTGCAAGAACTTTTCCCCGACAAAGCCATCTTACAGATGTGTAAAATAATAGCGATTGATATTCTAATCCTATTTCTTCATACAGCAATGAAAACATTCGTGAACTCAAATCTCTTGATTTAAACATTGTACGTAAAGACATCTTGGTTTTCTTTGCAAGAAAGAATCTTCGTTTAGTAGTTTTTCTAAATAATTGCGATTGGAAAATTTAAATTTCTATCGGACCAGCAAGAAGAACGATAGCAAGGATGAAAATGTATATTTTACGCAGGAAGCAGGTTAACCAAAAAACACAACAAAAAGCAAAAAAGGCAAAGTTTAATTAAAAACTGGTTAGTACTCTACTCATATTTTAGCAATCGAAGTTATCATAATGCGTATTACTTTGCTATTTCCTCTAATACTTAGTTATAAACCGTTTTGTCATACTTATCGTTTCATCAACAGGCAAAGTTTAATCAAAACAGTTCGATGTTATTGTCGTTAACACTTATAAATGAGTCCCGTCTAAATTAAACGCAGACAACAATATATTACAAGTGGTTTATATGCTTGTGTAGTAGCCTAAGCTTAAAGGAAATATCTTAAATCGTAAGGGTAATATTAACTGTACATAAGTTTTTTTGTCTGACTCGCAAGTCATGTAGGAGGTGTTTAACGTTTAACAATTGTCAAACAATTTCTTGTGTTATTCTGGAAAAAACTAATGATATTTTCATGTTTGATTTTTTAAATTTATTTTTAGATATGACAATAATTTGGAATTCCTTTTAAAGACCGTTAGGCAAGGAAAAGTGTTTTTTCCACGTACACAACAAAATAGCTTAGAATAATTTAGGTTGGTGTTGAAACGAGACCATTTTGAATAGGGTACCACTCGAACGCATAACCAACCAATACTGTACTGGCAAACAAATAACTAGATTTTATAGTTGAAGAATAATGAGGATTAAGAATTACTTTAAAAATAATAACTATTTAAGTACTTTTCTTTTAAATAACTAGATCTTAAGATTATGTTCTGTGCACTTGTGTTTCATCTTAACCCTTAAACGCCTGGGTGTTTCGCCAATCACTATTACCTAGTTGGGTCTCTACCGACCCATTGACAGGTGTTTATGCTAAAACTGAGTGCACCACACACCACACCACGATGAAAGACGTTAAACCATAACTTTTTATTAACGAAGTTTTTAACAACACTCAAAAAACTTTAAAAAAAGGGATATCAAAACAAGAACAATAATAGAAAGAAACATCAGTGACAAATTGCTTGGTTATTCTACACAGTGTGAACAAGTAGCAGTGACAACTTTGTGCTCAGTGAAACAAAGTTCAACGCAGTTGCTACAGCAGTCTGCTGTCTTGCGATCCAACATCGACCGGCAAAAGTGGCATCTTCTTTTTTTTCGCTTTTTAAAATGGCTGGTTTCAGTGCTGGTAGGTTGCTGGTTTGGGTTACTAGCGACCCCAATGGTTTTTGAGAAAATTGTTTACTTATTTCTTGTAAAGTTACAAATGATAAAAAATGGCGTTTATGAAAGTCAATGTAAATAATAGGTTGAGGAATACACAGAGCATGATGGTAATGGGGTGTACAGTATGGGAAGTACGTGCTTGGAAATTTTTGTTCAGGTCGCCAACGACCTACCTAAGCGTTTTAGGGTTAATTATACAGTAATTTTCCAACGTGAAGCCTTGATTACTATCTTTATTCTTAATCATTTTGTTTATTTTTAATCTTATTCAAAAATAATAATCTAATTTTATAACAATAATTCATTTTAATAAGATTTTCAATCGTCTCCTGACAAGTTTAATAAAAGAATCATATCGTTGGGATAAATAAATTACTATTTAAATGCTTTTTTGATTTGCAGTTCGACTAATGATATATATATGAAATAAAAAAAGAAATCGACGTGCCTTGAAGAGTGCTCAGTAGAAAATGAGAGCTTGTTTGATGTAATAATTTTAAAATCTAATATCAGAAGTGATTTTAGACCGAGCAACGAACTTGTAATCTTTTGATCACGAGTCGATCGTTCTTCACACTGAGCAAGTACAAACGATCAATAAAATTAAGTTTCCTGTTGCACACGAACCGGGCGCGGTTTGATTCCAGATTTGAGCTTTCACAAAAACCACGTGATTTTGTAGAACATATTAAAATTGAACAGCAATACGTTGACTGAGTAATATTGCGTTAAAGTGCTCTTAGTCACGCTGGTTAATTGTTACGTCAAAAGATGTATAAAGGAGCCAAAATTTCCGCTAATTTTTGAACTCTAAATTCGCAATAAAAAAGTTGGGAAAAAACGGCATATAATAATCTCAGTAAAGAAGGAAACTATTTAATTTTATTATTTTGCAATATGGATCGATAAGCTATATATTTTAAGTTGAGAAATACATAGTGGAAGCCACATTCAGTTAAATAGAAACAAACTAATAGCGTATTTTGGTTTCTACCTTGTTTTAATCATAGTACTAAAAACGCAGCTAAAATACTTAACAAAAATAACCAAAAGTTTATGTATGTAGATGAATTCCTTGTAGACTAAACAGTTTTCTGCAAAAATTCTAGAAAATTAGTATATTGATAGTTTAATTAAAGAAACAAATTTTAATAGGTTAGAAATTTTTTGGATAAATTGTCAAGTTTTTCTTGATCTTTTGTTGACTTAATTATGGAAATCACAGCATGTTCAAGTAAACCTTTTGGGGCTATGAGTAATGGAGTAGGTTAACTGTTGTTAGACGTTTGAAGTTCATCGAGGATACAGTAGGTTTTATTTGTGTTCCGTTAAAAAAATGCGGGACTAACTTTATCAATCCCATGGAGTAAGTTATCGGGTGATAAACGAATTCGGACTGCAGCGATTCTGTTCTGACTGTAATACTCATGTTAGTCGCTGACTGTATTCAATTGCTGATTAAAATTTACTTAGTTTGTTTGAATTTCTAATTTCGGCTACTCATAGACACCCGATGTTTCATTTAAAAATTTTTTCTCTTGCTTGTAATTTTTTTGTTTCAGTATGTCGGGGTTAACCTTTTCTTTTTATCTAATATTTCGAGCACAAAGATCGCTCCAACAAATCCAAAAATTTTTTATTTGTTTATTTTTTTTACTTTTTAAAAGAAAGCAAAATGTTTAGTGTTGCTGAATTCAAGTTCAAACTCATGGTCAAGTGGGATATAAAGTTAATATTTTGGGAAGCGCTGAAAATTCTTATATGTAAATCATAGGTGAAGAATAATAAAGGCACATTCTAAAATAATCGAATTCTATTCTTTTTTTAAAGAAAAGTATTTTTACTCTACTCGTCATCATTGCCGTCAATGTTGCCGAGTAAGTGTAAGCTCTGTATATTTATGGAACGTTAATTTAAAACTTCTTGTTGAAACATCCGAACAGCTTAGGAAAAATTCAGCCAACACTGAACAAAATAAACCCTGCAATAGAGGATTAAGTGAAAACAAACTAGAAACTTGCGAAAAATGCACAACGTAAGGTAATTTGGCCCAAGAGTGAGATTTCATAAGTTTCGAAAGAACACGTGATTAATTAAAAAATTTTTGCATACCTACTCGTATGATGTAAAGTATGAATCAGCTTTTATTGAAGCGTAAATTTTATTTGAATAGACGTTTGGTGGTACAGAATTTGAAGATTGCGTGAAGTAAAAG
The DNA here is from genome assembly GCA_963680785.1 of Diplosoma virens. NCBI lineage: Eukaryota > Metazoa > Chordata > Ascidiacea > Aplousobranchia > Didemnidae > Diplosoma > Diplosoma virens. The sequence continues at coordinate 28,652,724 of OY796887.1, forward strand.
ATTTTTCTTCCCAAAGCTTTTCATCTGACACTCTTTAAGGGAAATCGTCAGAATGAAGCAGAATTGAAACCGAAATGAGTTATAAAGGGGAAAGCAGAGTTCTCATTGGCTGAAAGAAGTTAGCCGATGAGAGAAAAGATTAAGAAATTTTCAAAGAGTAAACGAATTCTTTTTGCTTATACAGAAGGGGATCGAGAGATTTAATGAAAGCCGTCGCTTCAAGAGCAGAAAGATGAAAAGAAGAGCGACCTCGAGCGAGAATAGAAAATTTTTCATTGCTGTAGTGAAGAGCGCATTGGGCGTTGTCAAGAAGATGTTGACCAATGGAGGATTCGTGAAATTGTTGTGGGCGTGTGTTGGCCTTGCAAGAGCGGGAAAGACTTTGGCGGTTGAGCGAGGCAGGAGGATTGGCGATGGATCTAGGAACGTGTTGTTTATTCGTTCTTCTAGGCGTTGAGACGTGCGACCAACGTACGGACTATCGCAGTGGCACACAAACTGGTAAATAACATTGCTGTGATGATGGGAAGGTAACACGTATTTCTTAATCGCTGGTAAGAGCTGTTGGGTGTTAAAAATTACACGTGGTTCGACGGAGAAAAAGCAGCGTTTCACAACGGACGTAATCTGCTTTTCGAATTTCGTCAAGACATTTCCAATCCATGGGATGTGTAGGTAGACAGGCACTTTTCTACTGTGTGAACCGGGTTAGAATTTAGTTGTTGAAGTTTTCGTTTGAAAGCCGAATTGATTGCATGTTTCGGGTAGCCATTTTCTAAAAGAATTGAACAAATTTTGCCAAGCTCTGGGTCCAGTTTGCTTTTAGAACAAATCATAAAAGCTTTGTGAACAAGAGTGCCAATTCGATTGATTTTCCGTTTCTGGGGGCTAAAAGAGTTCCAACGTAGATACTGGCCGGTGAAGGTGGGTTTCCTGTATACTGAATTTAGAAATTCCGAATCATGCCTTTCTACCAACACGTCAAGGAAGGGGAGAGAGTGATTAGATTTTTTTTCATAGGTGAAGCGAAGTGAGGGATGAAGGGAGTTGAGGTGGATGAAAAAAGTGTTGCAGTCTTCTTCATTGTTGAATACGGCGAAAGTGTCATCAACGTACTGTAAGTACACTAAAGGTCTTTTTGGCGATGTTGAAAAGTTTTGCTTCTTGGTAGCCAACAAAAATGTTAGCTAAAGCTGGACCGAGCGGTGAGCCAATAGCGACGCCGTCGATTTGTCGATGCATGTTGTTATTGAAGCTGAATTCCACAGAGGAAGTGGCTAGCTGCATTAATTCGACAAAGATGTTGATTGGAAAGAATGGCACCATTGAGTCATCATTGTAAAGGGCGTCAGCGCAGATTTCTATGGTTTCAGCAAGCGGAACATTGTTGAAGAGACCTGAAATATCAAAAGAACAAAGAAAGACAGATGAAGGAGAAAAGGTAAATTTTCTGACTTCTTTTGCAAAGGTGAAAGAATCAGACACACAATTAGAAGAAAGGTTTTGGAGAACAGGTTGAAGAAGACTACAAACTATTGTCCGACTACAAACTATCAGACACTGAACGGTTTGTATTCCCACAGACTTTCTTTTTGTTTACCGCCCATTAGTGTCAAATGTGAAGAAATAATAGCTGACTTTGAAGTACTCTACTTTGACTCGTTTTTCTGAGACAAAACACTTCTCAACTTCAAAATAAAGTGAAGATTTTTTAAAAAATCTTTCATATCATTAACCCTATTCTCCTCAATGGCCGGGTTTCTGAAGCCCGGCCCTTGCGAAAACTTTTGTAATTACTTCATCTTTGTAGATAAAATTCTGAAATTTCTTGACCTTTCCTAATTTGAAATGCTGAATAAGATGGTACTATTTTTAGGTGCCCCCGAACAAAGATTAACGGGTAAAATAGACGTTTTTTAGCGAATTTGTGAATTTTTGCTGGTTTTCGCAAGCAGAGCGTGGAATTTCAATTTTACGCCTTTATTAAGTGACATGAATTTTACCAAGAATTGGCTTTGCGTAACGAAGTGAGTTACATCGTTTGCCGACGTCGAAATGCCTGAAGCGATGCAGAACTTATTTCATGTAAATCGCATTTTCTTTTTTTGAGCTTTTGGCGATTGTGACATTTTACACATATTACATTCTTTTGTATAAAACAATTGCTATTGGATTGCTTGAATACCAATCAAGCGGACAAAATTCAATCTTTACACTAAGCATTTTTTATAAAACTTTATTATAACTATTCATTCGTGGGCAAAAAAATTAAATTAACTGGTTCACATTTTAGCTCTTATGCTGACGCCTTCAGACAATTAAACAACACCTAACTTTTTATAATTAATTTTTCGTTTACATTTCACGTTGCATTTTAAGTAACAGGCCGTTTTTATGTTGAAATTTTCCTTACAATGAAAAATCCGACGTATGTTTTATGTATAAGTTTACTTGTTTAAAAAAGTTTTGTAAAAAAGTTTATAGCTTGTAGATGTGGGTTTTGCAAACAGAAAACATAGAATAAAAACAAGACGTTTGATACGATTGAATTTCAATGAAACTGGGGTTTACAACTTGTACGAATTCATGACAGTACTAAAGTCTGAAATTTACCCAAATGACTTTTTTTCTCCCAAAAAATTTTCGTGCCAAAGTTGGAAAAAACGATCCTCACTTATTAGAAACTGTTTGATAAATTTATTTCAAAAGTTAGATAAAGACCAAAAAAAATGTTCATTCTTGAAATTCGAAAAAAACTTTTTATGTAAACGTAAAGACTATTTATGGTCTTCATTTTCCTTTCACAATAAATTTTAGGTTTGAACTCAAAATGTCATTTCGAAAAAAATTGGATATGACTTCTGGTCTAATATGATTATCCTATTATATTCCGACGTCTTTTTAGTTTTAAAATGACCCACTAACTGGAAACCTCTGAATAAAATCAACTTAGATATCTTAGTTACGGATGACCTGGGCAATTTACAAGGGTTTTTCTACGTAAAACCAGATAAAGCTCCGGGCCCTAATTTTATGTGCATAGAGCTTACAATCCATGTTAGGGCTGCTTTGAATTTTTGATTACATAACTTTCTCTTTTCCTGATTGCGTCAACTCCAATTTCGAAATCTACGGAAGAGCGCTTGTAGTCGCGATTCGAAAGACAAAGAAGGCGGTAAAAGACCCAAAAGGTTATTGACAAATTTATCCACTTTACGCCCCCTGGGAAAAATTTGAGACGCTTACCTACGTCCGCAACAAGCCAATTGATGGTTTTGATGCAAAAAGTCAACCGTTGATCAAGTCGTTCTGTTAATACAGATCATCGACAATTTTCTCAAGACTAAGAAGAATGCCAGTGCTATTTGTCAGTCTGACAACTGCATATGACACTGTTATTTCATTCAAACTTGACATTAACTGCAAGCTGCTGAGGTTTCTGCTGGATAAATGTGTGGTTCGAATGAATATAAAACTAGTTCACAATGAAGGTTTCACTCAAACGGCGACAGTAAGCACAATAGTCTCGGGTGCCAGAGAAACAGTGTTCCTCCAAAATCAATCACAACTTTTTTAACATCTAGATGCATAATCTGCTTTTCACAATATCCAGATTAAAAAAATGTCAGCTAAAAGTTTACAGTAATCAACATTTACCATTGTGTTTGGTTCCGATTTATCTTGAAGTAAAACTAGACAAATCACTCAAGTTTTGTTACCACCGTTTCGCATTGCGCAAAAAGCTTCGCCTGTCCCACTGCTGAGGTAACATGGGGCCTCAGACCGGGTGCTGGTGCCAAAACTTCAGATACAGCTCTCTTATTTTTAATCTATTCAACAGCCGAGTATTGGAGTCTTGTTCTTTCTCGTAGTACTTGGTTTATATATAGTGTTTTGAATGAGGCTTTGCGCGTAGTCACTGAATGCCTCCGTCCCTCTCCAACGAACCACTTAACAGTTTTTTCAAATATCCAGCCATCTGAGCTCTGACAACTAGTAGTGACACTTGTTTTGGCTAAAGGTGGTACTCTAGACCTGTGCTCCGCTACTTTTTCGAACATGCGGCACACTTTGAAAAATTTCAAAAATTAGCAAACACCTGGACCAAGTAAAAAGCTAAATTTTGAACGCTTTCAGTTACTTGAAGTTTCATTTGGCTGTCATAAAAAAACCTAAAAACTCAATCTAAACTCAAAAAATAAAGTGATGACTTTTTTTTAATGAAGTTACCAATTTGCGCATATCGTGCACAATCGAGCCTGGTTGAAAATTAATTAAAAAAAAATTATCAATTTATTAGCAGAGAGTTTTTATGATCACTAAATAAAGCTTCATATAAAAAAAAGCGTTCGAATTAAGTAAAGACCAAAAAAGGTCTTGACATTACACAATGAGATGTATTGTTTATTGAATTTTTTAAGTTTTTAGGTTGCTACTTCAAAGAAACATAACTTTATCTCTATTTTAAAGAGTATGCTTCTCGTTTTTCCGCAGCATATCAGTTGCAGAGCACTGCTCTAGATCCTGACTATGGTTTATTTATCTGTTATCAAATGCCTGTCGATAAACACAAAGATCTAAACGCTTGCTTTTGTCTGCTGCGCAAAAATTTGAACAATTTCGCTGAATTAAGTGCATCCGATCTGCCCATCACATAAATCATAGATCGAACACAGATACTATGAGAGTACATCCGGCCTCGTCCTTTCATCACCAGCGCCTTGCCTTACCCGTTTGAAATAGCGTGCCTGGAAGCCATTTTCAATTTTGTACCCAAGGAATTGTTATCTACATATTTTCAACCAATCAAAATTCAAAATTTTTTTCTATGTTCTGAAAAATTTTCCGAAGACTTTTCTATGTTGGTTGTCGTGGCAAAGCTTTTTTAGCGACTTTTAAGATGATAAACAAACCAATCTGTTTCTTGTATTGCGTTTGCAAATGTATCGAAAAATAAATATGATTAAACTGTTTATATTATACCATACAACTGTTTATATCATAGTTTATATAATATACCATACAACTGTTTATAAATAGTTATATAAACAGTTGACGCACATACGCACATACGCAAATGAAAATTAAAACTGCATTGCTTAAAGAATTAAAATTTTTAAATGACTTATATGTTACTTTACATGATTACTTATTCTTGACCAACGTAACAAACATTTTTCATTACATTCCGTTTGCTGCATTTTTTTACCTTGTTCATTCGGTTGCAACAATGGTTTCGATCCACAATTTGATGACCATTGCTTGAAGACAGTGCAAATTGATGCAAACATACAATTGAAAGATGAATTTCGTAAAGAATTAAAATTTTAAAATGACCTGAAGAAACGTTACTTTTAATAGAAATTTTTCCATTACATTGTTGCGTTTTCTGGATTTTTTTTTTTTTTTTGTATAAAACTCGTTCATTCGGTTGCAGCAATGATGCATTTTTTCAAAGACAAGTAAGCAGAAAAACGTTTGAAAATCTGGTGGTGCAACGAAATGGCACGCCAGTTATTGAACAATTACGGATGCAATACGAAAAATAAAAGATTAATACCATGTTAAGAATTAGATAAAATTGGTATTTTTAAAAGCATCAATATCATAGGATAGGTAACATATTGTAACGCACAATAAAAAAACATTATAATGATTGCGGTACAAAATTTTTTTTAAGCAGATACGATTGATGAACGGAACCCGTGTAATTAAGCGAACAATATATCAAGCATTGTCACAGCAGTGCAGCTTTTCTGCAAAACTTTTAAAGTCATATATTTTCTTTTTCTAAAGATTTCGTGTAGCGACAGTGAGGCAATTACGAAAAATTTCTAAAGCAATGATTACAAACTGCAGTGTTCAGAACTGCAGTGACTGATTAGTTTTTTCTTGGGAGTATTTTTTGGTCATATTTCATCTTTTTCTTTGTTCATTGACCTTGGCTTTTAATTATTCGGAATATGACAGCTTACAAATCCTTCGAGAAATCTGTAAAATACAATATGTATTTGTTACTTTGCTTTTTTGCCTTGCTGCATATTTTCTAACATAACGTATCAGAGAGTCAGACGTTAAAAAAATCGTAGAAGGTTAATTTGGATATTAAATTGAAAATCAATTCAATGCTAAAAATAGATTTAAAATTTTGTTCCAATCTCACAGGCTATAAATTTCTTTTGTTGAAGTAATAATATTTTGCTTTTTATTCAAACTAGCTTTGTTATGCTTTCATAATTAAAGTCAATTAGACAATTATTTCAAAAAAAAAAAAAAGAAATTTATTTCAATTTCTCTAAACAGTCTTAAACATGTAATGCAATCAAATTTCATTTACTGTTGAGCACTGAGTAATTGCCACACATGGAAATGAGCTTTTTAAAAATAACAATTATTTTGTGCCCAAGTGTTTGTTGCTTTTAATAAAGTAATTATAAACACTGTATGATTTATCAATACATTTCTATTGTTATTCAATTGAACATATAGTTTATTTCAAAGGTTCTTGTTATAAACAGTTATTTAAACTGTTTATATAACTATTTATAAACAGTTGTACGTATGGTATGTTATATAAACTATGATATAAACAGTTGTATGGTATGATATAAACAGTTTAATCATATTTGTTTTTCGATACATTTGCAAACGCAATATAAGAAACAGATTGGTTTGTTTATCATCTCAAAAGTCGCTAAAAAAGCTTTGCCATGACAACCAACATAGAAAAGTTTTCGGAAAATTTTTCGGAACATAGAAAAAAATTTTGAATTTTGATTGGTTGAAAATATGTAGATAACAATTCCTTGGGTACAAAATTGAAAATGGCTGCCCGGAACAGTTTGAGTTATGCTTAAACGTTTTCAGACGGGTTAAAGACAACTGGACGCAGCCGACTGGGGGCAGCTTAACTAACCATCGACTGCCTCTAGTTGTCCTTAACTCGTCTGGTTGCGCCCAGTTGGTTGCGGCCAGTTGGCTCATTCCGCCTGCGGACTGTAGTTGCTCGTTTTCATTTGTGCATAGAAAAATGGGGTCTCGTTCTTTTCTCTTATTGCAAATGCGGCGCCTTGCACAAACCAGAGATAGCGTTGTATAGGAGTGTCACATGCAGTGGACATTACAAGGAGCACGAAGTCAGACAGTTTTGGATAAAAAATAAACGGTTGTGGCTTGTTGCATTGCCAACAACATTTAATCCAGGCAATACAATAGCAATTTACAGTAAAAAAATAATGCACGGGGGCCAGTCCTATTTATGTGTTTTACTTGATGTGGATACTTTTACATGCTAAAACAATTTCGGCATAGAATCGCTCTGTTTTACGTAATGATGAAAAAGGGCCTTTACAGCTTAATATCTCTTTCTCGAAGTTATCTTGGAGAGGCGTTGTGGTGATCAATATTTTCTGAAGATGATTAATCTAATCTTCCGCAGTGTAAAACAAAAACGCACTTTTTAATTAAATATATTGGATCCAAAATGTGTTATTTTATCCCGTATTTCATGCAATATTTTTCATATTGCAAATAAAAAAATATATCTAATCTATCTTTGTTACGGAGATTTGCTTATTTTCTAGTTTTACTTTTAGGTTTTCGCTTGTTAATTACTTTTTTGTTTTTTCGCTGCTTGTTTTTCAAACGATTGTTTTAAAATTATTTTTTTGTCATTTTGAATGACACAATAAAGTAATTGCTTGACTAAGACACATTATGGTTATTTCCCAGTCACGTTGTCCTACATTTAATCTCAATTATATGTTATGCGAATATTTGCAAATGTTTAGTGAGAAAACAAACAAATGTGAATCTTGAATCTTCACAAATGTTAGAATATTGCTGTTCAAGAAATTTTTTATTCGGCACTCTAGTTTTTTAAACTGTAATTTAGAGTTGCTGATAAAGGCTTTCTAGTTGGAAATGTGGCTTAAAATGTTTTTTCTAATAGAACAATAAAATGTAATAAGAAACGAACATATACGATCTTTGTCCGTTCCCATCAAAACGACACTTGCAACCTTTCGCCAGCAATAATTCACCGCACGTTGAAAGAAGGCCTTTGACTGGCTTACAGTTTGATGTTCAACGAAAAATTAAATTGAGTTTGGGCGAACGTCATTTCCGTGCGAGTGACAATAGTGTTTTAACATTTACACCTTGAAATTATGCTTCAAAGTCTAATTTTAGGAAACGTTGTTGTCTCTGCTATGATAATGAAATTGGATCAAGCCAGAAGTTGCAAAAACAAAACATAAACAAATCACGAAATCAGTGTCAAACATGCGGCTCTTCCACGTGTTTGCGGCACTGCTTACAAATTTGCGCTTCATGCTTTGATCGATGCCGAGATATGTTCCACGACTAACAGCAACAGTTATATAGAGTAGCCTAATATTGTTTTCTCAGTGTTTTTTTTTGTGAAGTAATGCAATGGCGTAGTTTTATTTCAATAATTAAAAAACTCTTTTTGCGGCGGTAAAATACGATGTGCATGTAAGCAGTGATATACTGTATAAAAGATAAAGTCTTGTTGGTTTTATAATATCTGTAAATCGATATTTTGACACTGCTAAATACCAAAACATAGCCAATTTCAAATTCTTTTGCGTAAAAAAACATTCATTTTCGTTTTTTTATCCTTTTTTTAAAAAAGCAGCAATAATTAATTATTAGTAACCACAAAAACATGCGGACAAAACATGTGAGCAAGTAAATGAAACTGGTGGTCCAAAATATTTTTCATAATTCGACCATTCAAACAATGAAACAAGCTTTCACAGCTCTTCATTGTTTGTAATTGTCGTGCGCGTTGACGTCACTGTTTACGTCCAATTTTTAATTAAGTTTACCACTGTTGCAACAGTAAAACCGTTACAATCGTATTTCACGCTAGTTAAATGAGTGTCTAAACGTAAAAATTGAAGTGACCTTGCTAAATTGCAATTTTGCATACTTTATTAAATAAATTTTCAAAAAATTTTTGCTCTAACAAAAGTTAAATAAATGATCTTTACTCTGCTTAAATTTCACAAAGATAGCTTGAGTAGTTTTTGAGTTATACTGTAAATCGTTAATTTGGTGGGCTTCTGAAGCCCGGCCGTTGAGGAGTCAATAGCTCGAAGAAGGTTGAGGAGAAAAGGTTAACTTATTTATATCGGTAAACAAAAAGATTCGTTTTTATTTAAAAAATTAAAGAAAAAATTGATTGCGATTAATTAAAACAGTCAATTATAATATTTTTCAATTTAGTTTTATGATAGGTAGACCTCAATACGTCAATATTTTTGTATGTTATTTTTTAGATCAATAAGTTATCACTAATCTTTTTCAAACCGTGAGCTACTTTTTGTCTTAACTATTGAGTTATATCAATGGCTACTGATTTGTTAAACTCTGCTGAAATAGCAAATTTCTATAATTTAGTTTTCCGTTAATAATACGTTTTGGATAAATGAGTTGTGAAAAAAGGATTGGAGGTAAAACATGTGGTTTTGAGAGAAACCACGTTTTTGCCCCTCATTCTAAATAATATTTCACCTTACAAAACTTTCTTTCAGCACCGCAATAAAGTTATTAAAAATTTTAAAATAACTTAATTTTATTTTAATTTTTAATAAAACGTGGTCGAGTTTAGAAATAATAACAAAATGCCTTTTTGTTTAACAGTTCAAAAAATGTATTTTTCAAAAATTTTTTTGCTGATTGTTCTTCTTTACATCACATTTCATGTTGCAAACGGTTGGTTTTTTTTCCGAAGACGTCAACGAACAAATTCAAGAAGGACTACCAATACAGCCACATTAAGCAAGGCAACAATACCAACAAGTACAATCTTCTCAGGAACACAAAAGTGCGTGGACTTTCGTTTGAATAACAACCAAATTGGGATTTGTTCCCAAATCTTGAATTACAACTGCACACAAATAATCAATATGTCGCCATCGTTTTTTAACCAGCTGAATGGTACAAAAAAATTGAATGACATTCAGTCACTCCTCGGAGAAAAATGCGGATGTAAAAACCAAACAATTGAGCTTTTGTGTCGTTACTCGTTTCCACAGTGTTCGATTAATTCAGAAAACTGTGAGACATCAGTCACGTATACACCGAATGTAACGTTGCCTTGCTCCGAATATTGCCACAAGCTGGTCAACAGGTAAGCGGATATTATTACGCTTTTAAGCCTTAACAAAACATAAATAATTATATTGCAATAATCGTTTTTTAAAATGCAAAGAAAATTATGATTAAACGCAACATATCTCAAAATTTCTGTAGCACTAAGTTTATTGTACGAATCTTGATTGAATAATAAGATTAACCACAATACTTTTACTTATTTATCAGTCACAATGTGCAAAAAAAGCCATTGAGTTGAAAAGCACAAGGTGGGCTATTTAACTTTAAATTTTGTTGACGCATATTGTTTGAATCATGAAAAATTGTTCTCTATGACAATGATGGTCAAATGCAGTATAATTGGCACCGTGGTTGAATGGTTAAAAGCTGTTGTTGCTGGCAATGCCCATTTTCACGATATTGTGCCTTCGCAACTACTAACTTTAATCTTAATGGCTGCTATTAAGGGTGCGGTCGCGGCGGATATGTTAGTCTTCTTAACACTTAATAAAAGTCAGCATTAAAGACAAACAATAACAAAATATTACAATAATTTAGAACGCCGGAAAATTTTTTGCAAGAGAGTGGAATTTAAAAGGTCACCTTTCTTTTTTAGTTTTTTAATTAAGGTTCATAGCTGTACCAGCCGAAAAAAGTTTGAAAAAACAAAGCGATGTTGCTCAAATTTAATTGACGTTCAACAAATCATGGTTTTATCCAAATTTGCAGAGTTGCCACTAAAAATCGTGACCGCGTTTTTAGCGCAAAAATTTCGTCAGCACTAAAAAAAGCTCTCACTTTTGTTCAGTGTCCAAAATCTCTACTTTCGTCCAAAAAGTGAGGTAAAAGCTAAAAAAGTTATTATTTCAGATCAGGGTTTAAAATCTCTACTTTAGTCCCAAAATCACGATAAAGACTAAAAAAAAGTCGATCTAATTTTTTGGTCGAGTTTCTATGATCTATATTTAATGTCGGCAAGAGACAGAGGGTCTCACACGTGATAAAAGATAACAATCTACTGACAATACGTCAAATTAGGGACCTAGAGATAGCCACTTTTGTGTATAAATTTATGAATAAACTACTACCTTTGCCATTTGGCCACCCTTTTAAAACTGCGTTTAAAATTTACAAAAAATACCAGGTCACAATCCTCACTTCATCCATCGTTTTGTAGAATGCATATTACAAAGCAAGCCATGAGATATAAAGGACCACTTATTTGGAATGATATTCCATTTAATCTTAGACAAAATTCTAAATCATTAAAGTCATTCCGTTCTGCAGCTACAAAATTTTTTAAAATTAAACCTTTGCAATCTTTAAACTATATAGCTTCCACTTTAGCAAACTATTTCGTTGTTGTTTGTTATTATACTAAATTATGATAAATATTGAAAATTTTATTCGTGTGTTTTAATCACTCAAAATTCAGGTAACTTTTGAATAGACTACTTGCTGTCTGTTTTTGTATTGCAGTTGTATTGCGTCCTATTATTACAGTTAAGCAGAACGAAAAGACTATTTTAAGAAGTAAATTCTGCAGCGTAAGCGTAAGATCTTAAAATCTATTATTGTATCAGACCTTTCATCGGAAGTTACTAGTCTGCTGATCATATTTAAAAATTTTTATTGTGACCGAAACTTTTAATTTCATTTGTATTTATTATAACTTACCCACACAATAATTTTATAATTTATATGCGATAAAAATAATTTTTATTTGTAGGCCTATAGGCCTATGGTTTTGCATTAATATTTACCAAAAATCTTAGAAGCTAATTCTCCTTGTTTGTCCCTTTCAAGTTAGTTTTTTTTTTCTTTTTTTCGTTTGTGTTTTATTGTTTTTAAGGTGAAGTGAACAAGCAAATTATAATGACTTTGCTATATCTATACAATGTATTGTTTGCTTGTCCTATAACGTATATCTTTTTTTACTGCTTCCTTTTTTCAGCTTTTATTGTGTTTTTGTGCTTTAATTTGTGCTATTGCGGCTGAGAATGAAAAAACATATATACATATATACATACATACATTGTAGGGGTAAGTTTAACTCAATGCTTTTGTAGCTGGCCACCTTTAACCACCCCTTTTCCAAAATGGTAGTGGGGAAGTGCTTCCCTGTCCTCCCGCTCCCGATGCCCCCAACTATAATCCCTTTTATAATTTGATAAAGCTTTGTTTTCTACGCTACATTGATGTTTTTATCATATACAGTCAAACAACAGCTTTAACCAGAAAGTAAGCTGGTGCGAATCAACGTTAAATTAAAAAAAACTGGAACAAACGCGTTCGTGTGTGCGCCAAATTCAGCCCTGTCTGACGATAATTTTACCACCAAAATTTCGTACAATCTTTCTTAAACTTGTTTAAAAATTATTACACTTTGTAAATAAATTAAATTAAAAAAAAGATTTTGTACATGTCGACTCTGATTGATCTTAAAATTTAACAAATGTACTGTACGACTTAAATTCGTTGTTTTTTCCAGCTGTTTGTCTGACCAAGCAAAAAAAATTTTGCTCGAGTTGATTTCATTAAATCCAATTGACGCAAACAAAACTATAAGCGACGAATGTGACAAATTACCACAGAACAATTGTTGGAACAACTCTGTACCGATTCAAAATGGTATGTACTGTATATGGAGAAACATTAGATAAATTGTACCGGGAAAACAAAATCTAGTGCCAGGACCGGGCCTGAGAACCAGCAATAAAACTTATAGCTCCAGCTCTAGTTCTGTTCCGATACTTAAAAAATTTATGGATCCAGCTCCTAACTCTTGAACTTCCTTTAAATCCAGCTCTCAGATGCGTTTCGGCATTTTTAAATGACTGGTTTTAGGTCCACGTTTGCTTGAGATCTTTTAAAAATGATTTACTCGATTTCATATTTGGGTTGATTCAATCTATAAACACAAAATTAAAAATACCACTATACGTTTCAAGAAACAAAAACCCAAGATATTTCTTTTTCCAGTACTTTTAAAATGATTGGCTCCAGCTCTAGCTTCGCAATCCTGGCCGGAGATTCATACATAGTTAAATAGCAGGATCGATAACCAACAGTTTTTAGGCCCACCACGGATGGGGTTTCAGGCACGATGTACCAGCAGTAACACCTGATCCACCATTTAGAGATTCAGTATCTAGATTTACTTACTTTGCTTACAACAATAATTAGTTTAAATAAAAAACCAAACAAATTTCTTGGGCTTTCTCACCATCACCCTTCTTCATTGGCTTAAATTTTTTTGATTAAAATACCAAGTTTTATTGAAAATCATAGGATATTGCAAAGTTGTGACTCCTGCAATTTAATTTAAAAAGTACAATTTGTCACGCTTTTAAAACAACTAAATTAACCTATTATTAAAATTCGTCAATACTATGATATTTTGTTTAAAAATATATCGATTTTTTTAAAGCAAAAGTTACATTTATAAAACCCAAAATAAATATTTTAAAATTTCGTTCATTGATTGAATCAGATAAACGCCTTTCAAGGAAAACGAAGCTGAAACAGAACTTAGAATATATAAAATTCGAAAAATGACATTTCAAAACCTTTGCTAATTTATGATATCTTTTGTTTAAAAGACTGCTGCTTTATCTTTTATTTTACTCTTGAACAAAATTTGTTTGATTACTCAATAATATAAATATATAGAGATTGTTTTTTGATTTTAAATAATATAATTTTTTGTTTATAAAATCTAGATTTGATTGCTATTTAAACTATTAAATCTATAAATTTATTAATAATATACCTGTAAAGCAAAATAGATATATGGGTTACCATTATTAGGTCAACCCGACATAAGCAAAGGTTTCTATATACGTAGCTTAGCCCTGATTATGAAAACTAATAAAATAAATTAATTTATTACTTTTTGTTCTAGGTTGCTTGATGGTTGAGCATAAAAAGTCATCAGTTCGACCATCATCCGTCGTCACACCGTTATTAAGTGCAGGGGTTGTATTATTTGGAATTATAATTTTTGGAATTGGAATCTTTCTTTATCGGCGCCATCACTTATTAAATAAATCAACAAAATCCGAAACATTGTCTTCAGCATTTCATGAAAATCACGTCAACAATTCAAATCCAAATGATAATAACGAAAAAGATTACGTGACTAACGTTTTATACCAATCGATGGATGCCAATTGCTACAGCTTGGCTAAAGATGTCAACCAATCAATAAGCAATGAACAATTTGAAAATAATATTAGCGATCTATACACAAAAGTAAACAAAAGATGACAAGTCTTTTGTTTATATTGTTTTTTAATTAACTTTTTTTTCGAATTTTTTGGATAGATATTATTTATCAACTTAATCCCATTTTATTAGTCAGAAAAACAAGCGCTCTTTAAATTTGTATTATCCAGTTGCTTTTATTTCAATGAACATAAGCACTTTTATCGAATATTAACTGTAGTTGGCCAAGTTAACTGAAAAAGAGCTAACAAGAATTGAGCAGTTTTTAAGAAAAACTGCTTCGTGTTTTATTTACGGATTACTTTTAAAAAATAGTCCAAATTCAAACAAAATATCCTTGTTTTATACTCAAGAAGAATATTGGTTTTGGTTCTTTTAATAAAAAAGTGCATTATGCAATACAAGCATTTCGAAACAAAAAATGCTGCAGTTTACATGGAAAACTTAAAAAAGAGAAACCATAAAACGAAACTATTGTAGATACGATTAAACAGAGAGTATTTTACATTTCAAAAAATTTGTAGTAATATTGAAAAAACATTCCGAAAAATTGAATTGTATTTCGATTGTAATTATTAAAAAAATCTTAGTTACACCGAGTGAAATAGTTATTTTTGTAAAAATATTTTACATTTTCTGATCAGGGTTGTTCAAAAAGTGTGTTGTGAGGAAATAAGACTGTCAGTGATCAAAAATAAGATAAATCGAAGACCAACTGATTATAAGTACGTGTAATATTTGTGTTACTAGATTAGTGGTTGGCAAACTACAAAGCGCGGGTCAAATCCGGCCAAACATTTCATGTAAAAGGCGTAACAGATTAAAGAAAGCCTTTTTTTTTGGTCTTCGAGTAAGTTTGAGGCCCGAATTCACGCTGTAAATACTAGTGTGGCCCTCGATTAAAATCAACTTTTAAATCCGGTTCTTGATCTAAAAAGTTGCCTACCCTTGTATTAGAATTACCTAACCCTGTATTAGAGCAAATACCTCGTATATGGAAATTTGCAAAAGACGAATCAGAAGGACAGAGTTTGTTAACTATATTTGTAAAAGTTGTATTAGAGTGAAAGCGTTTGTGCTAAAAGTAAAGCGTGTGGCGAAAAGCATAAAAAAATCTGTTTGCACTAAAACAGAAAACCGTTGGGCAGGGTTTTTTAACTGGGCTGAACTGACTTATAAAGGGGTTTAGAAGATTTGTTTATATTCACAAAATAAAATAATAATACTGGCCAACAAAAAAAATATTCGCCAGATGCCTAAATTTTCAGAGTTACTTTTGGGTATATTTTAAACGCTGATTTTTTAAAATGTTTTTGGTTTTTCGGTACCAGCTGTACTTTTTGAGATATGTTCAGAGCTCATGGATTAATTAGATTTAGTAAGTTATTGTATTTTTGCTGAAGCGCCGTCAAAGCATATTCTTATGCTGAAATTTAAATAAATTATCTAAAAATCAGATTCAACAGAAAACTATATATTCGTGATCATGTTTTATACATTATGTCATCAAAATTTGTGAATAACCCAAGTAATTAATGTATTAAAAAATTTGCTAAAGATATTTTAATTCTGTTGTAACGTGCTTTCATTTCAATCTGTAACCATAAACTTTTGCGACACTCTTGAAAGTATTCAGTCAGCCAAGCTTTACTTTATCATAAAAAAAGATTTACTGCAAAACAATAAAATTTTTGCAATGACGTTGAGGGTTCTGCAATGAAATCTAATTTTCTGCAACGGCGCTGAGGGGCTTCTACAAAAATCAAATTTGCAAAATACAATTCATAAAAATGGCATTTTTGGTTTTGTAAGGATTCTATTCTTCTTCTCCTTTCGGCTTTTCCCTTCAATCAGGGGTGGCCACAGCGTATCGTCCTTCTCCAAACCGTCCTGTTTTCAACGTCCATCTCCTTCGCACCAACTTCCCCCATATCTTCCTTCACTACATCTAAAAATCTTCTCTTTGGTCTCCCTCTTTTCCCCTTTCCCGGTAACTCCATTTCCATCATCTTTCTTCCTATATACTCTTGGTCTCTCCTCCTGACATGTCCATACCACCTCAGCCTGCTCTCCCTCATCTTTATTGCTAATCGTTCTACCTTAATTGTACCCCTGATATACTCGTTTCCAATCTTGTCTTTTCTCGTCACTCCCACAGCAAACCTCAACATTTTCATCTCTGCAACTTCCATCTCTTCTACTTGTTTCTTTGTGACAGCCACCGTCTCAAGTCCATACACTATTGCTGGTCTTACCACTGAACTGTACACTTTTCCTTTTACTCTAGCTGGTAACCTCTTGTCGCAGATTACTCCTGATACTTTTATCCATCTGTTCCATCTTGCCTGCACTCTCTTCTTTATCTCCCTTTCATAGCCACCACTTTCTTGCACCGTTGATTCCAAATACTTAAATTCCTTTACTCTTGGTACTTTTGTATCCTCCATCTTCACTGTTTCGTCGTCATTTCCTCCATTTATGCACAGATATTCGGTCTTTGACCTACTTACTTTGATCCCTCTTCTTTCCAATGCATACTTCCAGAATTCTAGTCTTCGCTCCTTTTCTTCCCTGGTTTCTTTGCAAATCACAATATCATCAGCAAACAGCATCGTCCATGGTGGTTTCTCTCTTTACCTCATCCGCCAGCCTGTTCATTATCATTGCAAACAGGAAAGGACTTAACGCTGATCCCTGGTGCAGTCCAACCTTAACCTTGAAACTTTCTATAGTTCCTACTGCACATCTCACCACTGTTTCACTTTCCTCATACATATCCTGTACAAGTTGCACATACTTTTCCACTATTCCTGACTTTCTCATACAGTATCACATCTCTTCCCACGGAACCCCGCTGTAAGCTTTCCCTAGGTCTACAAATACACAATGTAGCTCTCTTTGACCTTCCCTGTACTTTTCCATCAACATTCTCAAGGCAAATATGGCATCGGTGGTTCCCTTTCTTGGCATAAATCCATATTACCGTTTACTGATTTCTACTCTATCTCTTAGCCTGGCTTTCATAATTCTTTCTCATACCTTCATTGTGTCGCTTGTTGTAGACTAATGCAAGCAAATAAACATTAGCTTTATTCAACTGAAAAACGCTGCATCTACTAACTGTGATAACAACAACTAAAACACAGGAATTTTACCATGCGCGTAACTGCCAAGGCAGCCGTAAGCACACCACGAATTATGCAGGGAGATGACGTGTGATTAGTACAGTACACACGCGCATAATGTGGGTTCGATTACACTACATGGCTCATTAGCTTTATTCCTCTGTTGTTTTCACAGCACTGTGCGCCCCCTTTGTTTTTATAGATTGGGATAAGCACACTCCTTCTCTAATCTTCTGGCATCCGTTCACCCACTAATAGTCTGCTGAACAGCCTGGTCAGAAACTTTATCCCCATCTCTCCCATGAACTTCCAAACTTCTACCGGCAACTCATCTGGCCCAACAGCTTTACCCCCTTTCATCCCTCTTATTGCGTTCCTTACTTCTTCTTTGCTGACGCAATTTACCTCTTCGTTAACCACTTCTGCTTCCTCTGTCCCAGGGTCTCCGTCATTTTCCTCGTCCACCAGTTTCTCAAAGTACTCCTTCCATCTTCTCAATACTGACTCCGAATTTACCATAGCAACAACCCTCACTTGCTGTACATCTTTCCCTGCTCTGTCTCTCTGCCTAGCCAATATGCACAACTTCTTTGTACCTTCTTTTGTTTCCAATCTAGCATACAAATCGTCATACGCATGTCCCTTCGCCATCGCAACTGCCTTCTTTGCCTTATTCTTCTTTTCTTTGTATATCTTTTTAGTATTTTCATTTCTTATTTTGTTAAATGCTTTCTTTTCCTTTTTCTTTTCTTTTATGCTCTCCTGTACTTCCTCATTCCACCACCATGTCTCCCTGTCTCCTTTTCGTTTCCCAAATGTCACTCCCAGTACAGTTTCAGCTGTTTCTCTTAGCATTTTTTCTGTTTTGTCCCACCCATTAGATAACCCATCTTCGCCTCCCAAAATCTTGGTCACTTCTTGTCTAAACGCTTCTTGACAGCTTGTCTCCTTCAGTTTCCACCATCGTATCTTTGGCTTTACTTTCTCTGCTTTTTTCTTTTTCACCATAAGAGCCATTTTGCATAACACCAGAGAGTGCTGCTTTGCGACACACTCATTCACTATTATCTTACAATCGCACATTTCCTTCAAGTTCCTCCTTCTGCACATCACATAATCTATTTGGGTACTTTTTGCGCCATTTTTATACGTCACCCTGTGTTCATCTTTCTTCTTGAAATAAGTATTGATAATCGCCAAATCCATCCTTTTCGCAAAATCCGCAACCATTGATTCTTCCTTATTTCTTGTTCCAGCACCATACCTCCTCAATATTTCCTCATCCCCTATGTTTCCTTCGTCCACATGTCCATTAAGGTCTGCACCTAGAATTATCCTCTCCTCTTTTTTTTACACTTTCTATTAACCCATCCAGGTTTCCCCAAAAATCTTTTTTCTCCTGCATGCTTTTGTTAACCTGTGGAGCATACGCGCTTACTATATTTAGAATGGACCCTTTTACTTGCAGCGTCATGGCCATTACTGTCTGATACCCTATTCACCTCCAGGACACTTTCAGCTAGCTCCTCCCTCACCACTATCCCTATTCCATTTTTTTTTCATCAACTCTGTTGTAAAATAGTTTGCGTCCACCTCCAATGTTCCTTGCTTTACTCCCTTTCTGTTTTGTTTCCTCTAGGCACAATATACCTACATTCCTTCGCTCCATCAAGTCTGCCAGTTCTCTTCCCCTTTCAGTTATTGTTTCAATATTTAAGGTATCCACCCTTACAAGTGGGCGTCTTTCTTTCCGCAATTCCCGCTGCCTCTTCACTCGCCTTCTTCCTCTCTTTCTGCTCTTGTTTTCACTATGTTTAGCAGTAGCATAATTTCCATAGGTTCCCGGCTTTGCGACACCTGAGGCGATTGTTGGAAACCCTAGCCGCGACCGATCCGGAATGGATTTATTAACAATACGCATTTGTGTAATCTGGCAAAAAAGTTTTACGCCAGATGCCCTTCCTGCCGCAACTCTCTCCATTTATCCGGGCTTGGGACTGGCATCAAGAAACACAGGAATGTGCCTCTGATGGCTGGGTTGCAAGGATTCTATTCCATAACGGCAATAAATATACTCTCATTTCAATAATCTCTTCAACTAGTATGATTCTACGAACAAATTTTTGTGAAAGGTACATACGTTGATTACACTACGTAACACAATTTTTGTTTGGCTACTTTTTTTAGTGTCCCTTTATGTATTTTTGGGTGCTGAATTCAAAAATGCAGGTAGTTTTTTTGTAACATCATTACTTTTGAGATATTCAAACTTTTTGTTTGATCCGACGTAGCTGTAGTTAGCAAATTGTGTTCGATTCTTGCAGTAAATTATATCTGCATATCAGGGTTCTGCTTAGTTTATTAAATGCAAAAATTAGCTTTAAAACGTTTATAAAAAATAAGGTTCAAATAAACACCGATTTTTTCAAATAGTAATAGTCACTCAAAAATGCATTGTTGAGCAAGCTTTTCTTTTATGACCGCTCTTATGTTGCCTTACCAAAGACCAAATGTAGTCTCCTATCATTGCACTGTCCCAGCGGCCTTTGTATCGTTTTTCCATGGGCTCAATATCCTGGTGAAATCTCTCACCATGCTCCTCACTAAAGTCACCAAGATTTTCTTGAAAAAAGTCCAGATGGGAGCATAAGAAGTGCAGTTTTACAGACATGCGACAACCAGTATTTTGGTAACTTTTGATAAGTTTTTTCACTAACTCTTTGTAATTTTGGTTCCTTTTATTTCCCAAAAATCCATTAACCACATTTTGAAATGCTTGCCACGCTTCCTTTTCTGTTTTATTTATTTTTGCTTCCAAGCTTTTAGACTTTAATAATGTGCTTTTCTGGGGAACAACGAATATTCCTCCTTTTATTTTGGCATCTGATAGTCTGGGAAACATTTAACGGATTTCTTGAAAAACTTCTTTAAAATCCAAAGCTTTAACAAAATGTTTTAGTAGACCTAATTTGATATGAAAAGGTGGCAGTAAAATATTTTCCCGGCTTACAAGAGGCTCCCTGATGACATTGTACATTCCTGGTGTTAATTCTTCCCATGTCGGCCAATGCATTTTCTCATAGTGCTCACCGTCAGCTCTACTATTCCACCAGCACAAAAAGCAAGAGTATTTTGTGTATTCACTCTGCAGACCCAGCAAAACTCTTAATATTTTGAAGTCACGACAAACATACCACTTAAAATGAGCATAATTGATTTTAATAAGCAGTTGGTTGACATTTTCATAGTCTTCTTTCATCTGTAATGAATATGCAAGTAGAATTGATGGATATACATGTATATTGCCATTGTGAAGTAATACTGCTTTAAGACTTTTGGTAGAACTGTCAATGAAAAGCCGCCACGTAGTAGGATCATGATCTTTTCCAACAGCGCTAAGTAAGCCTGATCCACATCTTTGCAATAGCAAAGGTCTTCAATAACATCAAAACAAACAGAAGACTTCAAGTTCCTATTTCTGTAGGCAAGTACTCTTACAGTTATCGCCAAGCAGATTCCACTCATTTAGTCTGGATGTTCATAACTCTGCTCCAGATTTCGTAAGACCAAAATCACGTATTAAATCATCCAATTCTTTTTTAATTGAAAAATGAGGTTCTCAACTTGTTGATGGTGCATATTCGGCATCAATGTCAGTTGTTGTCGATGAGTCTTCAATGAAGTACATTTCTACCTGAAATGATAAATAACAAGTAGGCTACATAGCATACAGTATAAGAAGTTGGATCCAATCTCAGAACAAATAAATTAGTGTTAGTAATCCACAAAAAAAACTCACATTTGTTGGCAGGTTTGGAACCGGTAAGGTTTCACTGTAAGGAACAGGTGAAATCGATGAGAGTACACTTGGATATGACATAGCTCTTCTTCCGCTGACCTTGCGATACTTCGAAATGTTTATCATGCAAAAGTAGCAATCATCATGATAATTTTGAGGCTCTCTCCAAACTCTGGGAACTGCAAATGACATAACTTTTCCAGAACCCCTCGACCATCCTTCAAGATTAGATCTACAGCTACCACAGATCACATGTGGTGCCCAGGGCTTATCCTGATCATTAATGTCCATCCCAAAATATAGTCTATAAGCTGTCCAATACTTTGTTCCTTTCAGAATTTTGTATCTGGTGTGTTTACCGCTGATGTAGTAGAATCCATATACATAACAAAAACAATTCGGTGAATTTTTGCATTCTCTACTAGACATTTTGATTTTTACTATTTAAAAGATGAATTCAATCTAAGATTAATACAAGACTTAACTCTACAAAATATAATCATAGGGGGTACTGAGTAGGCTGTTGGCATTAAGGCTGGCTGTTAAGTTCTGACTACAACGCGGTACTTCCCTCTGCATATACTGAACAATGTAAACATGACTTTCTAATCGACTATTCTGAATTTAACAGGCAGAGATAAAACAAAAACTGAGGACTGACAGGTAATAAACGTATTTTTGCAAATGAGATTTCGCACTCCCATATGCCCGTTCACACCCTCAGTTAAATAAAACGCCGATTTACAAAAAGATAATGCTAATAGGAACAGATCACAGCAATCATAACCGCATCATACATATATATAGTTAACGGAAAATCAGAAAAAAACGAAATTTTTGTATCTTAAAAACGATCGATGATAGAAAACAACTGATAGCATTTTTGGAATTAGCGCTTGAAAATCATACAGATACATCTAAAAAATTTAGCCAAACAAACTTTTTGTAAAATTTTGTTACGTAGTGTTATTAGTGCGAAATATGTGTAGACCTAAAAATGGTCAATTTTTTTGGGCAGCAAAGCGTTTATACAAACTATTCTTGTTTTCTGTGTAAAGTCTGTGGAATAGCAGAGCAAAAACTAAAAACTTGCAAAAAATAAGTCTTTGAAGAAAAAAATGATTAAGGGCAAAATAACATTATTCATTAACCGACCCAAAAAAAATTATTTTCCCTTCCTACGTACTATAACTTGGTCTTATGGGGCAATTTGTGAAAGCATTTAATTGAGAAAGAGTATGTTTTCAATATTTGTGCAGTGAATTCCCTGAATTGATTATGTGAAAGAGTAAAACCATAATTTTTAATTGTTCACAAATTAAACTGGCTCTAAAATATTACATTTCGCTCGCTACATGACCGAACAGAAACAAATTGTTTGGATGGCATATGTATCGGTCATTAATTTTTTTTAATTCAAAGCAAGAAAACATGCAAAGCTTGTAAGCAAAATTTTGAATAGCATCAAAAATTTGGACTGCAGTTTGAGCCATCAAAGCACACTATCCTCATAGTAATTACATGTAATGAAGAAGTCGTGGTGACCGTTTGACCAGCAGCGTGAAATCTTTCATCAGAATACAAAAGTAATGGAGAAGCGGTAACAGGAAAGAATTGCAATCGCATTATCCTGATCCTAGATATTTCAAAATACAATTTTTAGATACTATATAGAAATACTGAAATAATGTATTGAATTTTCCGATCATTACAGCTTTTTTCAAAATAATCTCGGTAAGCTATTTTATTATTTTATCGTATCAACATACAAAGATCAAGTTAGCTAGCTTTAAAAAGAGATTTTAAGAACCTTCAATGAGCAAATTTTTAAGCGGCTATATTAAGACTTAAGTTGCATAATCAATTTCTTCCGTTTGAAAATATTATTCAGTGTTTATTGTTAATTCATGATAGAACAGTTTTTTAAAGCTTAAAAATAAAATAGCGCCATTCGCGCCATAGAATTTTGTTTAGTAGCCTACATTTTGCAAACAATTCTCTTTAGACATACGTATGAACAAATTTCTCGACACTATATTTGTTTAACAAAGCACAAGAATTTTTTTGAAAAATTTTCCCAGCGCAAGTCATATAGTTTCTGAATTTCAAGCTAGTGAAATACAGTGTTGCTTCAATGGCAGATTTTATAAACAACCTGCAGGTTAAGAACAAACAGGTTGCGATTAAGGTGTATGTAAATTATCCTGTTGTATTTGTCAGATGCACTGTTAAGAAAAAATAAAGTTGAAAAACAAAAATTTCCAAAAATTAACCACTTTAAATAAACATCTTGAAAAATTTTAATATACATAAATTCAATTTTTTTACAGGGTCAGATCTTTTATCTTTTAATCAATCATATACTCTAAAGTAGAATATAAATTTATTTTCTTAACTGTACTTAAATAAACAAATTATAGCAATATTTTGTACTTAAACATAAAAGTTACTTCTGTTTGGCACAAAAATATACTATATAAGTGTTTTCAACTACAATATTTAGTCATGCGTAAATCTATTGCACAAGAATTTATTCATCTGTACTTTATCCTTTATCAATATAAACAAGGATTCATTGATAGCCCACCTAACGGTACAAGAATATATTCCTGTTTTCTCATTGATTTAAGAATGACATTACCTACGGCCAACTTAATCTTGCAAGAATATATTCTTGTTTTATTTCTTGCATAAACAACGATTTATTGATGGCCTATTCAGATGACGAGAATACATCCCTGTTCTATAATTGTTTTAAAAATGATTTCACCAACGGCCAACTCAATCCTGCAAGAATATATCCATGTTTTATTCTTTGTATAAGCAAGAATTTATTGATGGCCAAGTTTATCGCACAAGAATATATCCGCGTTTTAACCTTTAAAAAACCATGGTTTTATCCTTGTATTTATCCATGGCCTGTAACATTTCGAGACATAAATCGAGTAAAAATAATCGACGAATCCTAGGCTTTATCAACTCTAGTTAACTGGAGGAGGTAAGCTAAACTCGAGGAAACTTTACAAGTATATTTTCTAGTTTATCGACGATTTTATGACTGGGTGAAAAGAAAACTGGAGTGGTCATTCGGCTGCAGCAGATGTTCGAAAAGAATGGGAGCCCCAGACCCAAGTTTATCAGTTGCCAGCACCATGTACTTGATCGCATTCTTCGCCTAGTCATGGACGATGAGCTGCACGGCTCAACCAAATCCCCTTTCATTAATTACTACTTTGTGAAGGATTTGACAAGCAAGTACGATCATCTGAAAAAAGTTTTCAGCAATGGAAAAGCTAAGATCAAGGAAATAGGCGGTTGGAGAGACGACATGACATTTCTGTACCACCTCACACGTGTCTTCCGTCACTTTATTGAGAAAAATAAAATCCCCTTTATGAATTTTCAGCAGATTCCCAACATCAGCAATGCACATTGGAATTCTCGTGCCATCCTAGCTCTCCTTGCAGTCATTCTGATGCCTGAAACTCAAATCTGGCTTTATAATATCTGTTTATTCATTTCTTACCCATGGCCTGGCCATTGGTTTAACAACCAATTATTCCGCGATGAGAATTTTGATGAACTGGACGGATTGATCAGCTTGAACTGGATCATGAACTGGACATATTGAACTGGACGGATTGATCAGCTGCTCTGAACGGATACCCGAAAGGTCCAAAATGTTTAAAAAAACACTGGAAAAGAGATGAATCACCCATCAATATTGCCAGAAGCAACTGATGCTGCGAGCGTGCAATAAAAGTAATGCAGGAATTGCTGGCGTCCTGCAGAAACAAGAACAATCTGTCCCTGTAATTTTTCCTATCCAATGCCCAATTGACATTAATTTGACCAATTGACTTCCTTGTTTGTTTTCTGAACCTTAATATTGCTATAATGTGATTCTTGGTAGTTTTTATTCACAAACCGGAAAAGGCTTTGTGTGACTTCAAGAACTGGTCAAAAAACTGATAATTAAATTATTTAAAATCATTTTGTGCGTGAGGTTTTTACATCAAATAAACTTAAAAATTGGATTTTATTTAATCTTTCATAAAATTTCATCGAATTATGATACAGGGATATGATGTTCTAAAAAAGTTGTACCCCTATTGTTCATACTTAAGAACTAACTATTTCGTACCAAAAGTCGGATGAGTCTTGCAAGAACTTTTCCCCGACAAAGCCATCTTACAGATGTGTAAAATAATAGCGATTGATATTCTAATCCGATTTCTTCATACAGCAATGAAAAAAATTCGTGAACTCAAATCTCTTGATTTAAACATTGCAAAGCCATCTTGATTTTCTTCGCAAGAAAGAATCTTCGTTTCGTAGTTTTTATAAATAACTGCGACTGGAAAATTTAAATTTCTATCGGACCAGCAAAAAGGGCGATAGCTGGGATAAAAATTTGTATTTTACGCAGGAAGCAGGTTAACCAAAAACAAAAACACAACAAAAACCAAGAAAAGGCAAAGTTTAATTAAAAACTGCTTGGTACTCTACTCATATTTTAGCGATCAAAGTTATCATAATGCGAATAACTTTGCTATTTCCTCTAATACTTAGATATAAACCGTTTTGTCATACTTATCGTTTCATCAACAGGCAAAGTTTAATCAAAACAGTTCGATGTTATTGTCGTTAACACTTATAAATGAGTCCCGTCTAAATTAAACGCAGACAACAATATATTACAAGTGGTTTATATGCTTGTGTAGTAGCCTAAGCTTAAAGGAAATATCTTAAATCGTAAGGGTAATATTAACTGTACATAAGTTTTTTTGTCTGACTCGCAAGTCATGTAGGAGGTGTTTAACGTTTAACAATTGTCAAACAATTTCTTGTGTTATTCTGGAAAAAACTAATGATATTTTCATGTTTGATTTTTTAAATTTATTTTTAGATATGACAATAATTTGGAATTCCTTTTAAAGACCGTTAGGCAAGGAAAAGTGTTTTTTCCACGTACACAACAAAATAGCTTAGAATAATTTAGGTTGGTGTTGAAACGAGACCATTTTGAATAGGGTACCACTCGAACGCATAACCAACCAATACTGTACTGGCAAACAAATAACTAGATTTTATAGTTGAAGAATAATGAGGATTAAGAATTACTTTAAAAATAATAACTATTTAAGTACTTTTCTTTTAAATAACTAGATCTTAAGATTATGTTCTGTGCACTTGTGTTTCATCTTAACCCTTAAACGCCTGGGTGTTTCGCCAATCACTATTACCTAGTTGGGTCTTTACTGACCCATTGACAGGTGTTTATGCTAAAACTGAGCTAATGCACCACACCACGATGAAAGACGTTAAACCATAACTTTTTATTAACGAAGTTTTTAACAACACTCAAAAAACTTTAAAAAAAGGGATATCAAAACAAGAACAATAATAGAAAGAAACATCAGTGACAAATTGCTTGGTTATTCTACACAGTGTGAACAAGTAGCAGTGACAACTTTGTGCTCAGTGAAACAAAGTTCAACGCAGTTGCTACAGCAGTCTGCTGTCTTGCGATCCAACATCGACCGGCAAAAGTGGCATCTTCTTTTTTTTCGCTTTTTAAAATGGCTGGTTTCAGTGCTGGTAGGTTGCTGGTTTGGGTTACTAGCGACCCCAATGGTTTCGAAAAAAAGTTTACTTATTTCTTGTAAAGTTACAAATGATAAAAAATAGCGTTTATGAAAGTCAATGTAAATAATAGGTTGAGGAATACACAGAGTATGATGGTAATGGGGTGTACAGTATGGGAAGTACGTGCTTGGAAATTTTCATTCATATCGCCAACGATCTACCTAAGCGTTTAAGGGTTAAATATACAGTAATTTTCCAACATGAAGCCTTGATTACTATCTTTATTCCTTATCATTTTGTTTATTTTTAATCTTATTCAAAAATAATAATCTAATTTTATAACAATAATTTATTTTAATAAGATTTTCAATCGTCTCCTGATTAGTTTAATAAAAGAATCACATCGTTGGGATAAATAAATTATTATTTAAATACTTTTTGTGATTTGCAGTTCGACTAATGATATACACACAGACATGACAGAAAAGAATAGACACTAACATAAATATTTTCCTATTATTAATATGTGCTTATTTATGTTTACAGGTGAGAATAGTTCTGGAATAACTTAGAGTAAATCCATAAAATTGCATCTAACACCATTGAAGCAAAGGGAATGTCAACCAAATATTAGTTATTAAATTTGTGGCCATTAATTTTTGGTTTTGTTCAATAAATTATATGTTTATCAAAATAAACAATTTCTATAGGTGTCTATTCTTTTCTGTCATGTCTGTGTATATATGAAATAAAAAAAGAAATCGACGTGCCTTGAAGAGTGCTCAGTAGAAAATGAGAGCTTGTTTGATGTAATAATTTTAAAATCTAGTATCAGAAATGATTTTAGACCGAGCAACGAACTTGTAATCTTTTGATCACGAGTCGATCGTTCTTCACACTGAGCAAGTACAAACGATCAATAAAATTAAGTTTCCTGTTGTACAAAAAACCGAAAACAGTTTGAATTCCAGATTTGCGCTTTCACAAAAACCTCGTGATTCTGTAGAACGGATTAAAATTGAAGAGCAATACGTTGACTGAGTAATATTGCGTTAAAGTGCTCTTAGTCACGCTGGTTAATTATTACTTCAAAAGATGTATAAAGGAGCCAAAATTTCCGCTAAATTTCGTACTCTAAATTCGAAATAAAGAAATTGGGAAAAAACGGCATATAATAATCTCAGTAAAGAAGGAAACTATTTAATTTTATTATTTTGCAATATAGATCGATGAGCTATATATTTTGAGTTGAGAAATACATAGTGGAAGCCACATTCAGTTAAATAAAAACAAACTAATAGCGTATTTTGGTTTCTACCTTGTTTTAATCATAGTACTAAAAACGCAGCTAAAATATAAAAAATATAAACAAAAGTTTATGTATGTAGATGAATTCCTTGTAGACTAAACAGTTTTCTGCAATAATTCTAGAAAATTAGTAAATTAGATTTAATTAAAGAAACAAATTTTAATAGGTTATAAATTTTTTTGATTAATTGTCAAGTTTTTCTTGATCTTTTGTTGACTTAATTATGGAAATCACAGCATGTTCAAGTAAACCTTTTGGGGCTATGAGTAATGGAGTAGGTTAACTGCTGTTAGACGTTTGAAGTTCATCGAGGATACAGTAGGTTTTATTTGTGTTCCGTTAAAAAAATACGGGACTAACTTTATCAATACCATGGAGTAAGTTATAAACGAATTCGGACTGCAGCGATTCTGTTCTGACTTTAATACTCGTGTTAGTGGTGACAAGTTCAGGCCTGATATGAACTACATAAACTGATTATTTGGTCAGAAGAAAATACCAATAATTGACTGGAGCCAAATAAAAAAAATTGTGAAAATTTTATTGAAGTCAGATAGCCAAGTCGAATAAGTAAATAAAATATAGGCTTGGCGTCAAGGGTGGCGTCAGCTTTCTATTCCAACTCAGACAAACAGTTAGGGAAATCGGGCAAATATTCTTCACTTAAAACACGTTTTTGTCCGTTAATTTAAAGTAAAAACTTTTTAAAATGTTTATTTCAGTTGGATAGCAATAATTAATTTGTTTTTAACATAGGTGTAACAGCCGAAAAAAATTTGCGGTTCGATGAAGTTTTGTCTAAATTTTGTGATATTTGTTCTAATCATGATTTTTTATTGCTTCACAAATATGGCAAAAAAATTGTCTGAGGTTCTAGGATGAAGACTAAAACAAAAAAAGTAAACAGAAAAAAAGAATTTATCTCAGATTTTTTTCTAAAATAAAAAATTCCTGTCAGGTTTCTGAATTTTGTCCCAAAATCATAGTGTTTTCTAAAAAAAAGGTCTTCAACTAAAATTGTTTTCTGTCACTGCCCTAAAATTCCTGATTTTGCCCAAATTTTGAAAGCAATTGCCCTTCCCCCCGGCAAATACGGCTATGGTCTTCAAAAAAGAACTGTGATATGAACAGCATTGCTAAAAACAAAGTATATATAAAGTCTTGGATCCCAGGCCAGATATTATAAGTAATCGGTGGCACCGCCATGAAATGATTTTCTTAAAACAAATAAAAGTGATCCTAGTAGTTACAGATACAGTAAGTGAATGAATTTATTAAAATAATTTGCCTTTTTTTGCCATCGAATGTGTTGAATCTCGTGACTTAGCTTTGGGTCGTGATTAATTATTTTTGGATCCTTAAACTAGAAGAGTTTAAAAAAAAGCGAAGGTTTTTATGCGAAACTGAAGAAAATAGATTCTCAGCGAAATAAGTAAAGTACATATTTCATGAAGAAAAGCAAATCTAAGTCGTCGTCATTGTCGACAATAAAGTGCCTTAGTGACAAATACGTAAAGGTTTGTTTCAAGGCATTGAAGTGAAGCGAGTGCATAGGCGACCTCGTTATATCAATCTCGCGCCCTATATTCAATTAGTGATTAAAATTTATTTAGTTTGTTTGAATTTCTAATTTCGGCTACTCATAGACACCCGATGTTTCATTTAAAAATTTTTTCTCATGCTTGCAATTTTTTTGTTTCAATATGTCGGGGTTAACCTTTCCTTTTTATCTAATATTTTGAGCACAAAGATCGCTCCAACAAATCCTAAAATTTTTTATTTGTTTTTTTTTACTTTTTAAAATAAAATAAAATGTTAAGTGTTGCTGAATTCAAGTTCAAACTCATGGTCAAGTGGGATATACAGTTAATATTTTGGGAAGCGCTAAAAATTCTTATATGTAAATCATAGGTGAAGAATAATAAAGGCACATTCCAAAATAATCGAATTCTATTCTTTTTTTAAAGAAAAGTATTTTTACTCTACTCGTCATCATTGCCGTCAATGTTGCCGAGAAAGTGTAAGCTCTGTACATCTATGGAACGTCAATTTAAAACTTCTTGTTAAAACATCCAAACAGCTTAGGAAAAATTCAGCCAACACTGAACAAAATAAACCCTGCAATAGAGGATTAAGTGAAAACAAACTACAAACTTGCGAAAAATGCACAAAGTAAGGTAATTTGGCCCAAGAGTGAGATTTCATAAGTTTCGAAAGAACACGTGATTAATTAAAAAATTTTTGCATACCTACTCGTATGATAAAAAGTATGAATCAGCTTTTCTTGAAGCCTAAATTTTATCGACCATAAAG
This sequence comes from Diplosoma virens, assembly GCA_963680785.1. Taxonomy (NCBI): domain Eukaryota; kingdom Metazoa; phylum Chordata; class Ascidiacea; order Aplousobranchia; family Didemnidae; genus Diplosoma; species Diplosoma virens. The sequence continues at coordinate 28,683,208 of OY796887.1, forward strand.
CTGTTTCAAAAGAATTTGCGTTAACTTTGTGATATAAAAAATGCAGCAAATCAAACTTTTAAAGTTGAAATCAATCAAAAATGTTCATCCGTGTTTCGTACAAGTTTATTTGTGAATATCAACAATTTAAGCACAATGTGTCTCCTCTACCAAAGGAATGAAAGAAACTTGGCGCGTATCTTACGTTGAGTTGCGCACTTTTAAAGAAAGAAACAGAAAACCGCCTATCGAAAAAATTGATACCAAAGCTTGATTATGAGGAGGGCACTCTGCTGAATGTATGTAAAAACTTTTTTATTTTCTTGTGTTGTTAAAAAAGACCGAAAAACAAGCTTTTATTTTCGCTACATTAAAATAAAGTTTAATATAACACGTGGATCTTATCTTAACTGTAACTTTATTTCATTTTTCATTTCATCTTTATTTTTATCATTCTGACTCGAAGTGAAGCATCGGAGAGGCTATGTATAAAGCAAGCAATTATCTCGACCTGCTTCCGGAGAGGCCAAGATATTGCTGCCCGATTAAAATTTTTATTTTGATTTTTTAGTCTTATAAAAATATGACTGAAATTTAGAACTGCTTGCCAAGACCACTAAGCAGGGAAAAGTGCCGTAAAGTGCCTTTCCCAAGGACACCACAGAATGGCGCAAGTGGGTTTTGAACCGAGATCGTGTCGATCACAATCGCCAAACTCTTAACCACTTGACCACATTGCCGACTGCTGCAACTGAAGTCCAAAAATTACGTTGTTTTTTGGATAATTATTATTTTTTAAAATTTTGCTTACCATTAAAGCAATTCTTTTTTTTGACCAAAAAAACTTTTGCTTCAATTTATTTTTATTAAATTTTGACTATATTTTGACTTAACAATTTTGTCCTGTTATAAGAAATTTAACGGAGAAATTTTGGTTAAATTTTTGAAGAAACTCTCACTTAAATCCTTTTAGAAAAGAATAATTGTATTTTTTTGCTTAGAGAGATAAAAATCTTAGTTTATCTTATACATATGTGATCAAGAACACACTAGGATAACAATGTGTTCTTGAAATAATTCGTAGAAAAACTTTAATGTGAGTTAAAAAAAAATTTTATACATCAACAATTGTCAATTTGATGTAAATATATATTACATATATTTTTTCTTTTTTGTTTTCATCTCTATTAATCTTCCCGACTTGCAAAAAAGCGTCGATTGGAGGCGTTATACTTTGCCAGCCGTCAAGCGTTTATTCTGACTTGCCTTCAAAGATGCCTAGATATTGCTGTCCGGTTGAAATTTTTTATCTGTTTTTTTAGTTTTTATTAGAATTATGACTGAAATTTAAAGCAGTTTGCTAAGACTGTCAAGGAGAGGAAAAACCCGTAAAGTGTCTATCTCAAGGACAAAACGGAATGACGCTAGTAAGCTTTGAAGTGCGGCTGTCATGATCACGTTTGCCATCAATACGACGCTTTTAACCACTCGGCCAAATCGCCGACTTTTATGATAAACACGGATTTAAAGAGATATTTTTTCTTTACTTAGATGAGGACAATATTTTAATATTAGCGAATTTTAAATTGGTAAGCAATTTTATGATATAAACCAGAGATTCTTAAACTAAAAATTTTGTACCCTGAGTGGGGAAGGGCGCTTAAGTATTTTTATCGACGATTTTTTTAGAGTTATAGTAAAGACCCTTTTTTGTCTTCGCTTGACTTTGAAGAACAAAAAAATTTTTTGTTTCTCGAGGGCGAGATTGTCAGGGGACAGATGTCAACTAATGGTGTGCTTACAACTGGATTGCGGTTGAAGATATAAATTTCCGAAAATGTGATAAGGCGTACTGCGGCAAAAAAGTTTGAAAGGCACTATTATTGTCGTTTCAAGACAAAAATATCAAAATAATATGAAGTCGAGTGCGGCTTTTATATTCTTGAAAAAAATTTAAACATTCTCAAAAAATTAAGCCGATAAGGCTGGGGTAAAAATCAATCATATTTAAAACCTTCTTAAAACTAAAATAGATTACAAGATATATTTTCACCAAGCAAATTATTTTGCACAAGCTGACGAATTAGTCTAGCACAGTGGTTCTCAAAGTTTTATGATTCGTGGTCCCCTTTTTGAGACTCTCCACACCCGCGGCCCCCTGCTTAGAATATCGTGCCAAAAGACTTGTATATAAAGAAGAAAGGGTCATAATTTTGAAACTGACTCGATCTGAATTCTTTATTTACGTCCCGAAAGTCAAGTAAAAACCAAAAAAAAATCATCACTTTGAAAATATCTCTGATTTTTTCATTTTCATTCCAAAAATCAAGTAATGATGGAAAAAACAGGCTTCTACTTGTGGCCCCCCGGTAAATGCCTAATGACCCCTTTGAGAAAGCCTGGTCTAAAACAGTTAAGAAGGTAGAAGAAACAAAGTAAAAACTGAAAACGTTTTCCTCTCCCCGTCCAAACAACTTTTATTTACTTTTAAAAGCAAGCGAAGAACACAAAAAAGATTTTGACAACCGGTTTTCGCATTCTGAGACAGTTTTCAATCAACAAGCCCGGTTTAATAAAGATTAAAAGGCGGCCCGCGGGACCGATGAGTTTGACAACCTGCTCTATAACATGGTTTTCTGATCCTTTTTTCTAGGACAAAACACTTTTCAACTTCAAAATAAAGTGAAGATTTTTTAAAAAAATCTTCCATATCAGCAAACTTTTTTATAAACAATCAGATTCGTTTTTATTTAAAAAATTAAAGAAAAAATTGATTGCGATCAATTAAAACCGTCAATTATACTATTTTTCAATTTAGTTTTATGATAGGTAGGTCTCGGTACATCAATATTTTTTTATGTTTGTTTTCTAGATCAGTAGCTATTCACTAATCTTTTTCAAACCGTGAGCTAATTTTTGTCTAAACTATTGAGTTACATTAATAGCTACTGGTTAGCTAAACTCTGCTGAAATAGCAAATTTCTATAATTTAGTTTTCCGTTAATAATACGTTTTGGATAAATGAGTTGTGCCATTTTTAAAAAAGGATTGAAGGTAAAACATGTGGTTTTGAGGGAAATCGTGTTGTTGTCCAGTATTCTAAATAATATTTCACTTTGCAAAACTTTCTTTCAGCACCGCAATAAAGTTATTAAAGAATTTAAAATAACTTAATTTTATTTTAATTTTTAATAAAACGTGGTCGAGTTTAGAAATAATAATAAAATGTCTTTTTGTTTAACAGTTCAAAAAATGTATTTTTTAAAAGTTTTTTTGCTGGTTGTTCTACTTTACGTCACATTTCATGTTGCAAACGGTTGTATATCACAAAGACGATCTGAAATAAATTTAAGAAAGCCTAATCCAACCGCATTAAGCAACGCAATAACACCAACAAGTACAATCTTCTCAGGAACACAAAAGTGCGTGGACTTTCGTTTGAATAACAACCAAATTGGATTTTGTTCCCAAATCTTGAATTACAACTGCACACAAATAATCAATATGTTGCCATCGTTTTTTAACCAGCTGAATGTTACAAAAAAATTGAATGACATTCAGTCACTCCTCGGAGAAAAATGCGGATGTAAAAACCAAACAATTGAGCTTTTGTGTCGTTACTCGTTTCCACAGTGTTCGATTAATTCCAAAAACTGTGAGACATCAGTCACGTATACACCGAATGTAACGTTGCCTTGCTCTGAATATTGCCACAAGCTGGTCAACAGGTAAGCGGATATTATTACGCTTTTAAGCCTTAAAAAAACATATATAACTACATTGCAATAATCGTTTTTTAAAATGCAAAGAAAATTATGATAAAACACAACATATCTCAAAATTTCTGTAGCACTAAGTTTATTGTACGAATCTTGATTGAATAATAAGAATAACCAATACTTTTACTTATTTATCAGTCACAATGTGCAAAAGAAGCCATTAAGTTGAAAAGCACAAGGTGGGCTATTTAACTTTAAATTTTGTTGACAAATATGGTTTAAATCATAAAAAATTGTTCTCTATGACAATGGTGTTCAAATGGAGTATAGTCGGCACCGTAGTTGAATGGTTAAAAGCTGTTGTTGCTGGCAATGTCCATTTTCACAATATTGCGCGTCCACAACTACTAACTTTAGTCTTAATGGCTGCTATTAAGGGTGCGGTCGCGGCGGATATGTTAGTCTTCTTAACACTTAATAAAAGTCAGCATTAAAGACAAACAATAACAAAATATTACAATAATTTAGAACGCCGGAAAATTTTTCGCAAAGGGTGGGAATTTAAAAGGTCACCTTTCTTTTTTAGTTTTTTAATTAAGGTTCATAGCTGTACCAGCCGAAAAAAGTTTGAAAAAACAAAGCAATGTTGCTCAAATTCAATTGACGTTCAACAAATCATGGTTTTTGTTCAAATTTGCAGAGTTGCCACTAAAAATCGTGACCGCGTTTTTAGCGCAAAAATTTCGTCAGCACTAAAAAAAGCTCTCACTTTTGTTCAGTGTTCAAAATCTCTACTTTGGTCCAAAAAGTGCGGTAAAAGCTAACAAAAGGTTATTATTTCAGATCAGGGTTTAAAATCTCTACTTTAGTCCCAAAATCACGATAAAGACTAAAAAAAAGTCGATCTAATTTTTTGGTCGAGTTTCTATGATCTATATTTAATGTCGGCAAGAGACAGAGGGTCTCACACGTGATAAAAAATAACAATCTACTGACAATACGTCAAATTAGGGACCTAGGACCACTTTTGTGTATAAATTTATGAATAAACTACTACCTTTGCCATTTGGCCACTCTTTTAAAACTGCGTTTAAAATTACAAAAAATACCAGGTCACAATCCTCACTTTATCCATCGTTTTGTAGAATGCATATTACAAAGCGAGGTATGAGATATAAAGGACCACTTCTTTGTGTGGAATGATATTCCATTTAATCTTAGACAAAATTCTAAATCATTAAAGTCATTCCGTTCTGCGGTTACAAAATTTTTTTAACTAAACCTTTGCAATCCTAAAACTATATAGCTTCCATTTCAGCAAACTATTTCGTTGTTGTTTGTTATTACTAAATTATGATAAATATTAAAGATTTTATTCATGTGTTTTAATTACTCAAAATTCAGGTAACTTTTGAATAGACCACTTGCTGTCTGTTTTTGTATTGCAGTTGCATTGCGTCATATTATACCAGTTAAGCAGAACGAAAAGACTATTTTAAGAAGTAAATTCTGTAGCGTAAGCGTAAGATCTTAAAATCTGTTTATTATATCAGACCTTTCATTGGAAGTTGTTAGTTTGCTGATCATATTTAAAAATTTTTATTGTGACCCAAACTTTTAATTCCACTTCTATTTATTATAACTTACCCACCCAATAATTCTATAATTTACAAGCGATAAAAATAATTTTTATTTGTAGGCCTATGGTTTTGCATAAATATTCACCACAAATCTTAGAAGCTAATCTCCTTGTTTGTCCCTTTCAAGTTTTTTTTTTTTTTTCTTTTTTTCGCTTGTGTTTTATTGTTTTTAAGGTGAAGTGAGCATGCAAATTATAATGACTTTGCTATATCTATACAATGTATTGTTTGCTTGCCCTATAACGTATATCGTTTTTACTGCTTCCTTTTTTTCAGCTTTTATTGTGTTTTTGTACTGTTGCCGCTGAGAATAAAAAAACATATATACATACATACATACATTGTAGGGGCAAATTTAACTCAATGCTTCTGTAGCTGGCTGTTAATTTCAAAAGTTTACAGTAGACCGCACAGCGAATCCCTCCCTTCTTGGGTTCAAATTCTTCAACTATAGGGAAGCTATCCGAGCCTTCCCCAATCACACCGCTGGCTTTCACACACGTCTTTTGGTTTTATAATATATATTAAAGTTGACATTTCTCTATGAAAGTATAACAGGCTTCCACAAGCCAACGACCACAATTATTTAGTCGACAATACTGCCCAAACGATGCAGTTAACGATACAACCAACGTGCAGCCAACGTGCAATTGCAAAACTAAATTTTCCCAAGTTTCGCTTGCGATCTACAAACTCACTCTTCAAACTATAACACTAAACCAAATCACCGAACCACTTGATCACCAACTACTGAAAGGAATTAAATTTACCAACATCTCAATTTATAGCGTGTTCGCCACGTGTAAGTGAACCAATCAGATTTCATTAAGATCGCTGCACGTGATCCGCCCAAAAGCAGTGAACGCAAACAATAGAATTAATTAAGAGGTTTCAAAAAAGACTTCTATACAGTTAATTAACTTTTTCGATTACAGTGCGAGTTCTATTTTTTTTTTATGATTTTAACACTGGCCACCCCTTTTCCAAAATGATAGGGGGGAAGTGCTTCCCTGTCTTCCCGCTCCCGGTGCCCCCAACTATAATCCCTTTTATAATTTGATAAAGCTTTGTTTTCTGCGCTACGTTGATGTTTTCGTCGTATAAAGTCAAACAACAGCTTTAACCAGAAAGTGAGCTGGTGCGAATCAATATTAAACTAAAAAAAACTGGAACAAACTCGTTCGTGTGTGCGCCAAATTCAGCCCTGTCTGACGATGATTTTATCACCAAAATTTCGTACAATCTTTCTTAAACTTGTTTAAAAATCATTACACTTTACATGTCAACTCTGAATAATCTTAAAATTTAACAAATGTACTGTACAACTTAAATTCGTTGTTTTTTCCAGCTGTTTGTCCGACCAAGCGAAAAAAGTTTTGCTCGAGTTGATTTCATTAAATCCAATCGACGCAAACAAAACTATAAGCGACGAATGTGACAAATTACCACAGAACAATTGTTGGAACAACTCTGTACCGATTCAAAATGGTATGTACCGTATATGGAGAAACATCACATAAATAGTACCGGGAAAACAAAATCTAGTGCCAGGACCGGGCCTGAGAACCAGCAATAAAACTTATAGCTCCAGCTCTAGTTCTGTTCCGATACTTAAAAAATTTATGGATCCAGCTCCTAACTCTTGAACTTCCTTTAAATCCAGCTCTCAGATGCGTTTCGGCATTTTTAAATGACTGGTTTTAGGTCCACGTTTGCTTGAGATCTTTTAAAAATGATTTACTCGATTTCATATTTGGGTTGATTCAATCTATAAACACAAAATTAAAAATACCACTATACGTTTCAAGAAACAAAAACCCAAGATATTTCTTTTTCCAGTACTTTTAAAATGATTGGCTCCAGCTCTAGCTTCGCAATCCTGGCCGGAGATTCATACATAGCTAAATAGCACGATTGATAACCAACAGTTTTTAGGCCCGCCACGGATGGGGTTTCAGGCACGATGTACCAGCAGTAACACCTGATTCACCACTCAGAGATTCAGTATTTAGATTTACTTACTTTGTTTACAACAATAATTAGTTAAAGAAAAACCAAACAAATTTCTTGGGCTTTCTCACCATCACCCTTCTTCATTTGGCTTAGATTTTTTTGATTAAAATACCAAGTTTTATTGAAAATCATATCATATTGCAAAGTTATGACTCCTGCAATTCGATTTGAAAAGTACAATTTGTCACGCTTTTAAAACAACTAAATCAGTGGTTCTCAACCTTTTTTCTAGCAAGTACCATCTAAAAATTTTTCTTTATATTACGTACCACAAAGTTCATCAAAAAATTAATTATTTCCATTTTTTTGTTTTTCTTTTTAATTTTTTAATTTTTGTCCCAAAAACTATACGTTCTCTAAAAAAAAGTCTTTGCTGAAAATCTGGCATATCTAAAAAACACAATTTAATTCGAGTATTGGATTTTTATAGAATCTAAAAACTATTCACGTACCACCAGTGGTGGATATTCAAAGTTAGGGGCCCGAGGCAAAGATTTCCAAAACTGGATGTTCTCTAAAAAGAAAAGAGTTTTGATCTCGCATTTCGCTCTTTTCTCCCAAAATCATAGTGATCTCTAAAATAAAAAAAAAAGGTCTTCACTTCGCATCGATCTCTTATTTCCCACTTTTCGTCCCAACTTCGTAATTATCTCTAAAAAACCTTATACAGCAAAATGAGACTATATGCGGTATCTTCGAGGGAGGGCCCGAGGCAATTGCCTCATTCGCCTCACCCAAAATCCACCACTGCGTACCACCTAAAAAAGTCTCACGTATTCACAGGTTGAGAACCACTGAACTAAATTAACCTATTATTAAAATTCGTCAATACTATGATATTTTGTTTAAAAATAAATCGATTTTTTTTAAAGCAAAAACTTACCTTTATAAAATCCAAAATAAATATTTTAAAGTTTTGTTCGTTGATGGAATCAGATAAACGTCTTTCAAGGAAAACGAAGCTAAAACAGAACTTAGAATATATAAAATTCGAAAAATGACATTTCAAAACCTTTGCTAATTTATGATATTTTTTGTTTAAAAGACTGCTGCTTTATCTTTTATTTTACTCTTGAACAAAGTTTATTTGATTACTCAAGTAATATAAATATATAGAGATTGTTTTTTGATTTTAAATAATATAATTTTTTGTTTATAAAATCTAGATTTGATTGCTATTTAAACTATTAAATCTATAAATTTATTAATAATATACCTGTAAAGCAAAATACGTAGATATATGGGTTACCATTATTAGGTCAACCCGACATAAGCAAAGGTTTCTATATACGTAGCTTAGCCCTGATTATGAAAACTAATAAAATAAATTAATTTATTACTTTTTGTTCTAGGTTGCTTGATGGTTGAGCATAAAAAGTCATCAGTTCGACCATCATCTGTCGTCACACCGTTATTAAGTGCAGGGGTTATATTATTTGGAATTATAATTTTTGGAATTGGAATCTTTCTTTATCGGCGCCATCACTTATTAAATAAATCAATGAAATCGGAAAAATTGTCTTCAGCATTTCATGAAAATCACGTCAACAATTCAAATCCAAATGATAATGAGGAAAAAGACCACGTGACTAACGTTTTATACCAATCGATGGATGCCAATTGCTACAGCTTGGCTAAAGATGTCAACCAATCAATAAGCAATGAACAATTTGAAAATAATATTAGCGATCTATACACAAAAGTAAACAAAAGATGACAAGTCTTTTGTTTGTACTGTATTTTTAATTAACTTTTTTTTCAAATTTGTTTGGATAGATATTATTTATCAACTTAATCCCATTTCATTAGTCAAAAAAACAAGCGCTCTTTAAATTTGTATTATCCAGTTGCTTTTATTTCAATGAACATAAGCACTTTTATCGAATATTAACTGTAGTTGGCCAAGTTAACTGAAAAAGAGCTAACAAGATTTGAGCAGTTTTTAAGAAAAACTGCTTCGTGTTTTATTTACGGATTACTTTTAAAAAATAGTCCAAATTCAAACAAAATATCCTTGTTTTATACTCAAGAAGAATATTGGTTTTGGTTCTTTTAATAAAAAAGTGCATTATGCAATACAAGCATTTCGAAACAAAAGATTCCGCAGTTTACATGAAAAACTTAAAAAAGAGAAACCATAAAACGAAACTATTGTAGATAATTAAACAGAGAATATTTTATATTTCAAAAAATTTGTAGTAATATTGAAAAAACATTCCGAAAAATTGAATTGTATTTCGATTGTAATTATTAAAAAAATCTTAGTTACACCGAAAAAATACATGTAGTTATATTTTTGTGAAAATATTTTACATTTTCTGATCAGGGTTGTTCAAGAAGTGTGTTGTGAGGAAATAAGACTGTCAGTGATCAAAAATAAGATAAATCGATTACCAACTGACTATAAGTACGTGTAATATTTGTGTTACTAGATTAGTGGTTGGCAAACTACAAAGCGCGGGTCAAATCCGGCCAAACATTTCATGTAAAAGGCGTAACAGATTAAAGAAAGCCTTTTTTTTTGGTCTTCGAGTAAGTTTGAGGCCCGAATTCACGCTGTAAATACTAGTGTGGCCCTCGATTAAAATCAACTTTTAAATCCGGTTCTTGATCTAAAAAGTTGCCTACCCCTGTATTAGAAGAAATATATGGAAACTCGTAAAGCACGAATCAAAAGGACAGAGTTTGTTAATTATATTTGCAAAGATTGTGTTAAAGTGAAAACGTTTGCGCTAAAAGAAAAGCGTGTGGCGAAAAGCATAAAAAAATCTGTTTACACTAAAACAGAAAACCGTTAGCTAGGGTTTTTTAACTGGGCTGAACTGACTTATAAAGGGGTTTAGAAGATTTGTTAATATCCACAAAATAAAATAATACTGGCCAACAAAAAAAAATATTCGCCAGATGCCTAAATTTTTAGAGCTATTTTCGGGTATATTTTGAGAGCTGATTCCCTAAATATTTTTGGTTTTTCGGTACCAGCTGTACTTTTTGAGATATGGTACAGAGCTCATGGTTTGGTTGCAACTAGTAAGCTATTGTGTTTTTGCTGAAACGCCGTCAAAGCATATTCTTATGCTGAAATTTAAATAAATTATTTAAAAATCAGATTCAACAGAAAACTATATTTTTATGATCACCAACTTTTTGTTTTATACATTATGTCATCAAAATTTGTGAATAACCCAAGTAATTAATGTATTAAAAAATTTGCTAAAGATATTTTAATTCTGTTGTAACGTGCTTTCATTTCAATCTGTGACCATAAACGTTTACGACACTCTTGAAAGTATTCAGTCAGCCAAGCTTTACTTTATCATAAAAAAGATTTACTGCAAAACAATAAAATTTTTGCAATGACGTTGAGGGTTCTGCAATGAAATCTAATTTTCTGCAACGGCGTTGAGGGGCTTCTACAAAAATCAAATTTGCAAAATGCAATTCATAAAAATGGCATCTTTGGTTTTGTAAGGATTCTATTCCACAACGGCAATAAGTATATTTTCATTTCAATAATCCCTTCAACTAGTATGATTCCATGAACAAATTTTTATGAAAGGTACATACGTTGATTGTTAATGAGAAATATGCGTTCAGCTAAAAATGGTCAATTTTTTTTGGGCAGCAAAGCGTTTATACAAACTATTCTTGTTTTCTGTGTAAAGTCTGTGGAATAGCAGAGCAAAAACTAAAAACTTGCAAAAAATAAGTCTTTGAAGAAAAAAATGATTAGGGGCAAAATAACATTATTCATTAACCACCTCAGAAAAATTATTCTCCCTTCCTACGTACTATAACTTGGTCTTATGGAACAATTTGCCAAATCTTTTAATTGAGAAAGAGTATGTTTTTGATATTTGTGCAGTGCATTCCCTGAATTGATTATGTGAAAGAGTAAAACCATAATTTTCAATTGTTCACAAATTAAACTGGCTCTAAAATATTACATTTCGCTCGCTACATGACCGAACAGAAATAAACTGTTTGGATAGCATATGTATCGATCATTAATTTTTTTAATTCAAGGCAAGAAAACATGCAAAGTCGTGGTGACCTAAGGAGCAGTGTGAAAAATTTCATCAGAATACAAAAGTAATCGAGATCGAAGCGGTAACAGGAAAGAATTGCAATCGCATTCTCCAGATCCTAGATATTTCAAAATACAATTTTTAGACATAATATAGAAATACTGAAATAATGTATCGAATTTCCGATCATTACAGCTTTTTTCAAAATAATCTCGGTAGGTTATTTTATTATTTTATCGTATCAACATACAAAGATCAAGTTAGCTAGCTTTAAAAAGAGATTTTATAAACCTTCAATGAGCAAATTTTTAAGCGGCTATATTAAGACTTAAGTTGCGTACTCAATTTCTTCCGTTTGAAAATATTATTCAGTGTTTATTGTTAATTCATCATAGAACAGTTTTTTAAAGCTTAAAAATAAAATAACGCCATTCTCCCCACAGAATTTTGTTTAATAGCCTACATTTTGCAAACAATTCTCTTTAGACATAGGTATGAACAAATTTCTCGACACTATATTTCTTTAACAAAGCACAAGAATTTTTTTGAAAAATTTTCCCAGCACAAATCATATAGTTTCTGAATTTCAAGCTAGTGAAATACAGTGTTGCTTCAATGGCAGATTTTTATAAACAACCTTAATAAAAATCTGTGATTTTATTTTTTGCTCTTTGAAAATTGATTAATTCTGATAAATAAATATGTGGATGTAAATCAAGATACTTATCGCGCAACGGTACTGAAAAAAGTTTGTCAATTTTTACTTTAGTTAACTCTGTTTTTCTCAACCTTTTTTGAGTTTTTGACTCCTCAACGTGGGCTTCAAAAGCCCACCAAAGTTTGACCATTCGTAACTCAAAATCTACTTTAAGCTGTTGTTTCGAATTTAAACAGAGTAAAAAACAATTATTTAACTTTGGTTAGAGCAAAACAGTTTTTAAAATTTTATCGGTAGAAGTAAATGAAATTAGACTTTAGCAAGTTCACTTCAATTTTTACATTTAAATATTTTTTTCACAAGCGTAAAATGCGATTGTAACGGATTCGCGGTTGCAACAGTCGTTAACTTAATTAAAAACTTTGGACTTAAGGAATGACGTCACGCGCACGACAATTACAAACAATGAAAAAGCCACAAAAAGCTTGCAACTGTGACTGAACCGTCAATATATATAAAAAAGATTTTAGATCAGTTTCAATTACTTTGTGTTCGATTAGTGTTGTAATGTTTTCAAATGACGTAAAAAATCGGAATACATGTCGAAGTTTTGCAAAAAAATGAAGGCATTTTGAATAGGCGATATATTGATATGTATTCGTGTTACAAAAGCTATTAAAAACTTAAAAGCATCTACTCGCTTAAGGCCCGTTTCCACTACGAGCGTGGAAAACAGCATTCTTTGTTTGTTTTATTGATTTTTTTTGCGCTTGCTTCAATTTTAACCGCTCGCTTCAATCGAAGATCAATAAAAGAAACAAAAAATGCTCTTTTCCACGCTCGTAGTGGAAACGGGCCTTTATAGTGCACAATCAAAAAAACCTTTACCCTTCTTACATATTATTTCTTTGTTTTTTTTATTTATTTCACAATATAGTTTAGCCAAGTATTTTTTGTTTATTGTGTTTATTTTATTTATTTATTTATTTATTTCATTTTTACTCACAATCAACTTGAAATTAATCATAGTGCATGTAGAAATAAAGATTGTGAATAAGGAAGCAGCGACTAAACGAAGTACGTTATTACATGCACAACGTTTAAATAAAACATGCTGTTTAAATAAAACTCCATTAAATTGTCGTCGTCGTTTGAAGGGTATCCACTCCAGGTCAGACACAAACAGGACTGGGGCCCAGGGTTTATCCTTTTACTACCCCAGACTGCTGCACTGCCTGGATCAGATGCTGGCAGTGATGTCATTAAGCCAGCATCGAGTTTCGTCATCCAAAACCGTCAGACCTCGTGCTCCATGTGGTGCCCGATGTATAGGGCACGCTGTTAGATCATGGTCTGCGGTTTGCTCAGAGGCGCCACACTCGCAATTCGGTGAAGGAGCGAGACCCCATTTGTTCATGGACGAATGAAATCGCTCAACATCAGTCCGCAGGCGGTTGAGTTTAACCCAAGCTGCTCGGGGTAAGCCCATCCCAACAGGTCTGGCACCGGTCCCGGACACAAAAGCACGGAGCCCGAAAGTATTTTTACAATACCGCTTTTTTCATTTGTGATTTGTTCATTCAGAAGTGCGGATGCCAAGTCTGGCAAGGTTGTCCAAAAGATTCCGCGCACCTGGCACAAACGGGCGTCTGGATCTTAGTCTTACTTGGCGAGTATCTGGGGACCCACTTAAAAGACCATACAAGATATGATCGGGGTCCAGAGATCCACGGTGAGCCAAGAAAAGTGTCGCTCCTATTCGGCGAAGCTCAGGTGGCTGGATGCCTGAGAGTACAGGTAGGTGGTCCGTTGGAGTGGGACGCAGGCATCCAGTGACTATGCGCAAGACGTCATTCAAGACACTGTCGATGAGGCGAGTGTGACCACTGCGCACCAGACTGGCACACAGTACTCAGCTGTTTAGTAGACTAGAGACAAGGTGGCTATGCGTAGTGTTTTAGCACCAGCACCCCATCCCGAGCCCACGAGTCGCCTCAGCAGTGTGACGCGCGAGGATAGTTTTTTGTGCAATGCCACTAAATGGTGACGAAACGTGAGCGATCTGTCCAGTTTTACCCCAAAGTAGGGGTTGGACAGAACGGTAAAAGTCTACCGTTGTTGTAGACCTTTAGCTCACGTTTGGCCTCTCGGTTATTTAAGTGAAAGGCTGCCGTCACCGTCTTAGTGTGACTGAGCTTCAACCTCCAAGTCTGGAGATACGCTGACAGTGTGGACATGTCTTGGCTTAGAGTCCCCTCCAAGTCCTTCCAGTTTCCAGAAGAGTGCAACAATGCTAGATCATCAGCATAAGCAAACTTTCTGGAAATCATGGAAGGAAGATCGTACGTATAGATGTTAAATAGGAGGGGAGCCAAGACCGATCCCTGAGGAACGCCGTTTTTAAGATGGCGTAGCCTGCTTTGCTTGCTGTCAGGGTAGTAAGGGTGAAACTTCAATTTCGGACAAGCTCCATGATCATTTTGACCATGTGCTTATCCGGAAGTAGTCTCAGCAGCTTGCAGGTAAGGCCACGGTGCCAGACAGTGTCATAAGCAGCTGTCAGATCGACAAATACGGCACCGGCCTTTTTTTAATCCTCGATGTTCTGGGTTAGCAGAACAACTTGATCTACGGTTGACTTCCCGCGTCGGAACCCAGCCTGCTCTTTAGGGGGAAGTGGTTTAATTAATGGCTCAACACAAGCGTAGATAAGCCTCTCGAGGATCGAACGTAGGGGACACAGAGCAGAGATATCGTTCGATAACTCTTTGGGTCCCCCACGGGTTTTGTTGGCTTTGGGATCGCGACCACAAGCGCTCTTCTCCAGATCTTGGGAATTTTGAGTCGGCGAAAACAGAAAGAAAGGAAGTCACGTAATCAGGACTTCAAAGCAGCTCCAGCATGGAATATAAGCTCTGAGTAGATGGAATCAGGTCCCGGAGCTTTACCTGGTTTTAAATCTTGGAGGGCAGCAGTAAATTCTTTCTGTGAAAAATTGTCAGAGATATTTACTGCGTCTGGTGTTGTGGCCCTCCAAAGGTCAGACACTTCTTGAGAGACAAGTCGAGATGACTTACGGTCAACAGCCTCGTATTTCCCATTTCTAACCAGCTGAGATGCAATAGCATCGGCTGAAACGGGACAGTGACGAGGAGAGTGTCGTGACCTACCGGTAAGGTTGTTCAAAATACTCCACATTTTTCAACTAGAGTGTGAGAAGTCAATGCTCTAAACTGCCTCGGATCTTCGATCCCTCTGCTTCCTGTCAAGCTTGGCGAGTAGAGCTGTAGCAGCCAAACTTGAGTTGTGTCCCTGAGGAGACTGCAGGAAGGTTTTATAGAGGGATTCACACTCTGCATCACAACACGGAACATAGTTGTTTCGATACCCGCGTGAGATAGTCTTTTTGGCTGCTTTCTTAATGGTGTTACAGAAGTCCTGGTAAGCCGCATCCACATCAAGTGAATCAGGCGGCAATCAAAGTCTTTGCGAATTTATTCGTCAAAGCAATGTAGTGACTCCATTTGGCCTTGCGGAAGTTCCATCGCTTAACATGCATGCTTGGCACTGCCATAGCAAACCTTGGTGGTGTAATAAGCGAAGGTCGATGTTGTGACCTGGGGAACTTCTCAAGGACACGTCTATCCGGTAAGCGACTGTTTGGACCTACGCTAGCGAAAGCTAGATCTGGATTGGGCCAGTGTTCCAGCGGCCGGAATAAAAACTGGCAGCGTCCTTGGCATTATATAGGAGGGCAAGACAATTAACACTTGCCCAACCAGCCAAGCACTCACCGTCCGGACTGTTGTCATCGTAACCCCAGTCAGCATGACGACAGTTAAAATCGCCAGCGTACAGACAGGGGTGAGGAAACACTGGGAGATCCAGGGTTCGCAATCGCGTTGGCGGTGGTTTGTAGATGTTGACTATTTTACAGCCATCAATGTCCACACACAGCCACTCCATCTCCGATGTCAGTGGAGATTGGTCCAAAAGCGTGTATCTCAGTCATTCGTGGACAAACGTGGCAAGGCCATGCTTCCTGCTTAAAGAAGACCCAGCTAGTTGGTAGTTTAGAAGTACCAACTTCTCTGCATCAGTGCAGTGGGTCTCCTGCAGTAGGATGACGAGTGCCTCAGACTGCATAGCGAGATGATGAAGAACGTTCATCTTGCTTGCAGTGAGGCCTTCGATGTTCAGCTGAAGAATAGTGGGTCTTCGGAACTTGTTGGCAATGTGCTCTTAAAAGGGAAGTTTTATTCTGGCATTGCCCCGTCCTGAAAAGGACGTTTGCCAATTAGCAGACCCACACTGAACATCAGAATGAACATCGGAATAAGGGTATATTTAACACATTCATAAAACACATAAAAATTATATCTGAAACCCAAAATTTTATTTTAAATGAAAACTTTAAGCAGCACTGATTAAAATAAAACAAACCTGGTTAAGATATTTTAAGAATTGACTTCACAAAAAAATTTTGAAATTGTATCAGGACTTTATGAACACCCTGCGTATGCCATGGAACATATTTCTAAGTAGTAGGTACGGTTCAAAACATAATGCACAAATTTGAAGAAAGTGCTGCAAATATGTTATTTAAACTGTCTATTTGTCACTAATTTTGTGGTTTGCTCTTCTTTCGTTCTTCTTTCGCAATTTTTGGCTTGGATCAATTTTATTTCTAAAGCAGAGGTGACATCGTTTCCTCAAGTTAGATTAAGCAGCTCAATTTTCCGGTTTAAATGCTCTAGTATTATAATATAAATAAGTGACTTACACAAAAAGATGCTTTGAAAAGATACTCAATTTTTTGTTGAAGACCAAATAGTAAGCTGTTCTTTGCCGGAATTATTGTTGTATGTAAGAGTATTCACTCCAAATAAAACACATACATAGGACTGGCCCCCTTGGCTTATTTTTTTATTACATCAAGTTGCTATGTTGGCTGAATTAGATTTCGTCAGGAATGTGCCAAACCACCATCGTTTTTTCTTTTCTTTTTTTTCATTCATCCAAAACTGTTGGACCTCGTGCCCAATGTAATGCCCAATGCATGCGACACTCCAACACAACATAATCTCGGTTTTGTGCAATGGGGTATTAGCAATAGGAGAAAGGAACGAGACCACATTTGTCCATGTACAAATGAAAACTCGCAACTGCAGTCCTCAGGTGTTTAACCCTATTCTCCTCAAGCTTTTTCGAGCTGTTGACTCCTCAACGGCCGGGCTTTAGAAGCCCACCAATTTAACGATTTATAACTCCAAAACTACTTAAGCTATCTTTATGAAATTTAAGCAGAGTAAAGATCATTTATTTAACTTTTGTTAGAGCAAAAAATTTTTTGAAAATTCATTTGATAAAGTATGCAAAATTGCAATTTAGCAAGGTCACTACAATTTTTACGTTTAGACATTCATTTAACTAGCGTGAAATGCGATTGTAGCGGATTCGCTGTTGTAACAGTCGTAAACTTAATTAAAAATTGGACGTAAAAAGTGACGTCAACGCGCACGACAACTATAAACAATGAAGAAGCTTCATTATTCAACGTCAACGCGCATGACAACTATAAACAATAAAGAAGCTTCATTGTTTATATAAATAGCTTCATTGTTTTGGTCGAAGTATAGAATTTATTTTAGACTGGTTTCAATACTGGTTCACATATTTGTCCACATGTTTTTTTAGTTACCAATAGTTATTGCTGCTTTTTTAAAAAAAGTATAAAATAATGAAAATAATTTTTTTTTTTACATAAAAGCATTTGAAATAGGCTATATTTTAATATTTAGCAGTATTAGAATATCGACATACCAATGCTGTAAAACCAACAAACCTTTATCTTTTATATAATTATCATCGTTTGTATGCACTTGTTTTGTTTTTTCGCAATGTATTTCACCGCCACAAAAAGAGTTTTTATTTATTGAAGTAGAAGTACACCGTTGCATTACTTAGAAAAAAAACACTTGAGAAAAACAATATTACTCTATATAATTGTGACTATTAATCGTGGAATATATCTCGGCATCGTTCAAAGCACGAAGTGCAAATTTGTAAGCAGTGCCGCAACCTGGGCGATTTTAATTAATAATTTCTTAAAATAGTGATCTTATGGAACAGTGTGTTTATTCATGCCAGCACGTGAGAAATTTTCCAAATCTTTTGGCAATAAAATTTAACAAAAACTTTGTTTGCTTTCTATAAAATTAAGGAAAAAATCAATTTTATAATATATTTGTTGACAGTATAGCAAGAGGTTGGGAGTGGCGATTTGATGGGAACGGATCAGGATCGTATACGTTCGTTTTTGTCACATTTTATTAGAAAAACATTTTAGGGCACTTTCCCTACTTAAAAGTCTTTGTTAGAAACTCTAAATTACAATCGTATCAGTTAATAAAAATTAGAGTGTCCAATTAAAAAGTTTTTGAACAAGAATATTGTGGCATTTATGAAGATTCGAAATTCACATTTTTTTATTTTGTCACTAAACTATTACAAATATTTGCATATCTTATAATTGAGATTAAATATAGGACAACGTGACTGGCAAATAACCATAAGGTGTCTTGGTCAAGCAGTTACTTTTATTGCATAATTTAAAATAACAAAAAAATTAAAATAAAATAACCATTTGAAAACAAGTTGCGATAAGGCAAAAAAGTAATTAACAAATGAAAACCTAAAAGCAAAACTAGAAAATAAGCAAATCTGGATAACAAAGGTAAATTTGTTTTTTTATTTTGCAATATGAAAAGTTTCGAATGGAATACGGGATAAAATAACACATTTTGGTTCCAATATATTTAATTAAAAAGTGCGTTTTTTTGTTTTACACTTTGGAAGATTAGATTGATTACCTTCAAAAGATGCTAATCACCACAAGACCTCTCCAAGATAACTTAGAGAAAGAAACGTTAAGCTATAAAAGCCTTTTTTTAACTTTACGTAAAACAGGGAAATTCTATGCCGAAATTGTTTTAGTATTTAAAAGTATCCACTTCAAGTAAAGCAAATAAATAAGACTGGCCCCCATGGTTTATTTATTTACTGCGAATTGCTATTGTATTGCCTGAATTAAGTACTTTTAGTGATGCACCAAGCCACAACCGTTTTTTTTATCTAAAACTGTCCAAATTTGTGCTCCTTATAATGCCTAATTCATATGACACTCCTATACAACTTTATCTCTGTTTTGTGCAATGACGCCGCATTTGCAATGAGAGAAAGTAAAGAGACCCTATTTGTCCATGCACAAATGAAAACACGCAACTTTGGTTCGCAGGCAGAATGGGCCAACTGGTCGCAACCGACTGGGCGCAATCCAACTAGATGCAGCCGACTGGTTAGTTAAACTGCGGCCAGTTGGCTGAGGCCAGTTGTCCTAAACCCGTCCACAAGCATTTAAGCATAACTCAAACTGTTCTGAAAACGCTATTTCAAACGAGCCTAGTACAGTCAAAGCGCTGGTAATAAAAGCATGGAGCCAGAATGTACTACCACAGTACTCTGTATTCTATCTATGATTCATGTACTGGGCAGTAGGGTACCTAATTCGGCAAGATTGTTCAAGTCTTTGCAAAGCAAGTGTAAACAAGCTTTTAGACCTTCATGTTTATCGGTAGGCATTTGATAACCAACGAATAAACCATAGTCAGGATCTACAGCAATGCTTTGTAACTCGTAAGCTGTGGAAAAACAGCAAACACAATTTTTCGAATAGATAAAAAGTTATGTTTTTTTGAAGTAGCAACCAATAAACTTAAAAAATTCATTGTACAGTACATCTCATCGGAAAATGTCATGACTTTTTTTTGGTCTTTACTTAATTTTAAACGCCTTTTTTCATACGAAACTTTATTTAGTAAACATAAAAACTCTTTACAAATAAATTGATAGCTTTTTTTTGATCAATTTTCTTCAAGGTTGGATTGTGCTTAATATGCGCAAATTGGTAACTTCAGATGAAAAAAAGTCATCACTTTATTTTTAGAGTTCAGATTAAAATTTTTAGGCTTTCTATGGCAGCCAAAGGAAACTTCAGGTAACGGAAAGCGGTGAAAATTTAGGTCTTCACCTGGTCCAGATGCTCTGCAAATTTTTGAAACTTTACAAAGTGTGCCACAGGTTTGAAAAAATAGCAGAGCATGTCTAGAGTACTATCTCTAGCCAAAAAGAGTATCGCTTCTTGTTGTCAAAGCTCAGATGGCTGGATGTCTGTAAAAACTGATAAGTGGTCCGTTGGAGAGGGACGGAGGCATTCAGTGACTACGCACAAAGCATTATTCAAGACACTATATATAAACCAAGTACGTGGGCTGCAAAAACAAACAAGATCCAGTACTCGGCTATTGAATAGACAAAAATAGGAGAATTATTTCTGATGTTTTGGCCAGTGACGGATATTCAAAATTAGGGCCGCGAAGCAAGGATTCGCAAAAATTGATGTTCTCTAAAAAAAGGGCTTTGATCTCGTATTTCCCTTATTTTTCCCAAACTCATGGTGATCTCTAAAAAAAAAGGTCTTCACTTCAATTTGATCTCTCATTTTTCTATTTTTCTCTCAAAATCATAGAGATCTCTAAAAAAAAGAAGGTCTTCACTTCGATTTGATCTCATATTTTGCTATTTTTCTCGCAAAATACTGGTGATCTCTAAAAAAGTATATACAACAAAATGAAACTATATGCAATATTTTCAATAGGGGCCCGAGGTAACTGCCTCATTCGCCTCACCCAATATTCACCACTGGTTTTGGCACCAGCTCCCACCCTAAAACCGCAAGTTACTTCAGCGCCGGGACAAACAAAGAAAAATTTTTGCGCAATGCAAACGGTGGCGACAAAACTTGGGTGATTTATTTAGTTTTACCTCAAGATAAGTCGAAATTAAACGCAATGATGAATGTTGATTATTGTAAACTTTTAGCTCACAATATTTTTAATCAGAAGAATGTGGAGCGCAGATTATACTTCTAGATTTTAAAAAAGAATCAGTCGTGATTGATTCTGGAGGAACACTGTTTCTCTGACACCCGAGACTGTTTTGCTTACTGTCGCCGTTAGAGTAAAACTTTTGTTGTGAACTAGTTTTATAATCATTTAAACCATGTTCTTATCCAGCAGAAAACTTAGTAACTTGCAGTTAAAATCAAGTTTGTATGAAATAACAGTGTCATATGCAGGTGTCAGATTGACAAATAATACTGGCATTTTTCTTAGTCTTGAGAAAATCGTCAATGATTTCTATGATAACAGAACGACTTGATCCGCGGTTGACTTTTTGCGTCAAAATCATCAATTAGCTCGTTGCGAGCGTACGTAAACGTCTCAAATTTCTCCTACGGGATATAAAGTTGATAAATTTGTTAATAACTTTTTGGATCTCTACAGCCTTCTTTGTCTTTCAAATCGCGACTAGAAGCGCTCTTCGTAGATTTTCCAAATTAGGATTGACGCAAACAGGAAAAAGGAAAATGATTTAATCAAGATTTTGAAATAGCTCTGACATGGATAATAAGCTCTATGCACATAAAACTGGGGCCGGGGGTTTTATCTGGTTTTACGTGGAAGAACCCTTGTAAACAGCCTAGGTCAAGCGTAAGTAAAAATTTAAGTTGGTTTTATTAAGAGGTTTCAAATTAGTGGGTCATTTTAAAACTACAAAGACATTAAAATATAATAGGATAATCATATTAGATTAAGAATAATATCAAACGTTTTTAAAAATTACATTTTGAGTCCAAACATAAAATTTATTGCGAAAGGCAAATGAAGACCAAAAAATGGTTATTACGTTTACAAAAAAATTTTTTTTCGAATTTCCAAAGTGAAGCTTTTTTAGTTTTTTTTTTAATTTTTGCAATAAATTTATTAAACAGTTTGCAATAAGTAAGGACCATTTTTTATACTTTGACTTGAAAATTTTTTGGGAGGAAAGAAGTCATTTGTGTAAATCTAAGAGGTTAGAGCCCTAATGAATTTATACAAAATGCACATAAAATTGAGGCCCGAAGCTTTATCTGGTTTTACGTGGAAAAATCCTTGTAAACAGCCCAGGTCATCCGTAACTAAGATATCTAAGTTGATTTTATTCAGAGGTTTCGAATTAGTGGGTCGTTTTAAAACTAAAAAGACGTCGAAATATAATAGGATAATCATATTAGACCAGGAAACATACCAAACGTTTTTTAAATGACTTATTAAGTTCAAACATAAAATTTATGGCGAAAGGCAAATCAAGACCAAAAATGGTCTTTACGTTTACATAAAAAGTTCTTTTTAAATTTCCAGAATGGAGCTTTTTTAGGTTTTTATTTAACTTTCGAAATAAATTTATTAAACAGTTTGCAATAAGTAAGGACACTTTTTTAAACTTTGGCTTGAAAAATTTTTGTAAATCTCAGACTTTAGAACCGCCATGAATTTATACAAGTTGGAAACCTCTGTTTTATTGAAATTCAATCGTATCAAACGTCTTGTTTTTATTCTATGCTTTCTGTTTGGAAAACCCACATCGAATAGCTATAAACTTTTTCACAAAACTTTTTTAAACAGGTATACTTGTATATAAAAAATACATCAGATTTTTCATTGTTAGGAAAATTTCAACATAAAAACGGCCTGTTACTTCAAATGCAACGTGAAATGCAATTATAAAAAGTCAGGTGTTGTTTAATTATAAGAAGGCGTCAGCATAAAAGCTAAAATGTGAACTAGTTAATTTAATTTTTTTCCCACAAATAAATAATAAAAAGATAGTTTTATAAAAATGCTTATTGTAAAGATTAAATTTTGTCCGCTTGATTGGTATTCAAGCAGCCCAACAGCAATTGTTTTATGTAAAATATTGTATATGTGTAAAATGTTTCCAAACAATCGCCAAAAGCTCAAAAAAAGAAAATGCGATTTACATGAAATAAGTTCTACATCGCCCAAGGCATATTGACGTCGGGAAACGACGTATTCGCTTCGACACGCAAAGCCAATTATTGGTAAAATTTATGTCACTTAATAAAAGCGTGAAATTAAAATTCCACGCTCTGCTTGCGAAAACCAGCAAAAATTCACAAATTTGCTAAAAAACGTCTATTTTAACCGTTAACCCTTGTTCGGGGGCAACTAAAAATAGTACCATCTTATTCAGCATTTCAAATTAGGAAAAGTCAAGAAATTCCAGAATTTTATCTGAAAAGATGAAGTAATTACAAACGTTTTTGCAAGGGCCGGGCTTCAGAAGCCCGGCCGTTGAGGAGAATAGGGTTAAACGTAACCCAAGCTGTTCTGGGAATGCTGCTTCGAATGAGCCGGATAAAAGCAAACTCTGCTAATAAAAGCACGGAGCCAGGAAGTACTCTCACAATACTCCGTGTTCGGTTTGCTATTTATCTTTTGGGTGACAGGATGTCTAATTCGGCAAGATTGTTTAGAAGTTTTTGCGCAGGTGGCAAAAACAGACGCTTAGATTTTTAGACTTTTTAATCAGGCATTTCTTCGTTTGGGGGAGATGGGCGGGAACTGGGTGGTCCACCAAATGGCCAGACATGTTTCCGTCAGCCAAGTCGCCAGGTTCTTGTCAACATATGAGAGGGCACGTACTCCACTTGCATGGTGATAGATGGGGTAGGATGCTATTATTTGTTTAACTGTCGGCTCCTTTGCGCCACATTTACCGGCCGCCGTAAAAATCATAATCCATTTGTGCGTTAAGCAGAATAGACCATTGCCGGTTCGGAGACGGTTAAGCCTCACCCATGCATGTCTGGGAAAGCTAAACCCCGATGGCGTTGGGCTAATATTTTTAATAAATGTATGGACTGGAGAGGGGTTTTCTCGCCATTCTATGCTCCATTTATATTCCGCCTATTGTACTACACTGATGCCTGACTGGGCGGGGTCTTTCAGCAGTTCCAGTGCAGCAAGCACAAACGATGTTTTGATTTAAGTAGTCACACCCGTCCATAAAGTGGAGACAGGAACTTTCCGTATAAGGGGTATTTCAGCTCTTGAGTGCAGCGAGCGAAAGACAATACGGCTTTTTGGCGGCGAAGCTCAGTTGGTTGGATCCCTAATAAGATAAAAAGGTTGTCCGTTGGTGTGGGACGCAGACACAGACACAGACATCCGACAGGCATTTAATACCTCCTGAATAAACAATAATCAGTATCTAGAGCAGTGCTTTGCAACCGGTGTCCCGCGGAAAAACAAAAAATATACTTTTCGAAATAAAAAAAAGTTATTTTCTCTGAAGTAGCAACCAATAGACTTAAAAAATTTATTGTATATCTAACTAAGTAACGTCAAGACCTTTATTTTGTCTTCAGTAAGTTTTGAATGCTTTCTTTCACTTGAAGCTTTATTTAATAGAAATATAAGTCTATAAATTTTAATCTAACTATCTATAAATAAATTGAAGAATTTTTTTTCATCAGTTGTTTCCCAGGCTCGATTTGTACACAATTTGCGCGAATCAGTAAATTCACATGAAAGAAAAAATCATCACTTTATTTTTAGGTTATAGATTAAAATTTTTGGGATTTTTATGACAGCTTAATGAAACTTTAAATACAGGAAAGTGTTCAAAATTTAACTCTTCACCCCAGACTAAGTATGCCGCAAACTTTCGAAATGTTTATAAGTGTACCCTAGGCCGAAAAAGTAGCAAAGCATTGATCTAGACTACCACATTTAGCCAAAAAAAGTGTCGCTCCAAGTTGACAAAGCTAAGATGGATTAATGTTTGAAAAAACTGGCAAGTGATTGTTGAAGAGAGACTGAAACATTTAGTGACTGCGCGCAAAGGTGATTCAAGACACAATTTGCACGATGGACCAAGTTACACAACTTTTCCCTAAGCAGTGCGCGGGAGAAGTAAAGCATCGCGCGAAAGCTCTAGGCTAGCTGCGCGCCCGCGTGACCGCGCACCTTAGAGGGAACACTGCTGAGCAGCAAGTCGCCGCAGCAGCAGAACATGCGAAAAAACTTTTTTGCGCAATGCCAAAAAGGTTATGACGGAACGTGAGTGGTCTGTCTAGTTTTATCTCAAGGTAAATCGGAACTGGACAGAATGATAAAGTTGGTTGTTGTAAAGTTTTAGCTTACATTTTTCACAATTTGGAGATTGCGGAAAGCAGATTATAAGTATACATGTTAAGAAGAAGAAGAATCAAGACTGATCCCGGAGAAACACCGTTTCTATGACGGCGGAGACTGTTTTTCTTAGTGTCACCGTAAATAAGATCGAAACTTCTGTTCCAAACTAGTTTCATAATTATTCGAACCATGTACTTATCCAGCAGAAACCTCAGCAGTTTATAGTTAAAGCCAAGTTTATATGCAATGGCAGCTGTCAGATCGACAAATATGGCAATGGCTTTCTTTTTAGCCTTGGGAAAATCCCCGATGTTTTGCATTAACAGAATGAATTGATCCACGGTTGACTTTTTGCGCCTGCTCTTAGAAAGCAATAAATCAATTGGTTCGATGCAGACATAGGTAAGCGTCTCGAATTCCTTGTAGGAAACTCAAAGCAGATATATTTGTAGAAAGGTCTTTGGGTCTTCCATAGCCTTTTTAGTCCTTTGGATCGTAACTACAAGCAATCTTTCCTAGATTTTGAAAGTTTTGAATTGACGCAATCAGGAAGAGGGAAAGTTATGTAATTAAGACTTCAAAGCAACTATAATATGAATTATAAGTTCTGAGCAGATAAAATTAGGGCGCGGAATTTTACCTAATTTCACGTGAAGAATCCTTGCAGACAGCCGAGTTCATCCATAAGTGAGAGTCAAAGTTGATTTTATTCAAAGTTTTTCAACTAGTAAGTCATTTTAAAACTACAAAGATATTGAAATATAATAGAATAAACATATTAGACCAGGAGTCATCAAACTTTTTGAAAATTAATATTTTGACGTTCAAATATAAAGTTTATTGCGAAAGTCAAATAAAGACCAAAAAAGGTCTTTAGGCCTACTTGACGTTTAAATTAAAAGTTCCTTTCAAACCTCAAAAGTAGACCTATTTTGGTCTTTATTCGACTTTCGAATAAATTTGTTAAACAGTTTGCAATTAGTAAGGACCATTTTTTAAACTCCGGCTTGAAAATTTTTTGGAGGAATGAAGTCATTCGTGTAAATTTAAGTCTTTAGTACGTCATGAATCTATACAAGTCATACTAGTCATGCACTGGTTATTTAATCGTTCAGTTTGTTTCATAATATTATTGTTACGTATTTATTTATTTTGTTTTTTTTCTTTTTTCACTTCTTATGTCTTTATATGATTAAGGTGTTGCAGCCATGCTTTATACTATCTTGTACTTTTACTTTGTTTATCATATGCATGTTTTAACGTCTGACGTTGTGCTGCTTCTTCCTTTTCTTGATCTTTTTAATGTTTATAATTTTTGTGTTAAACTGTTTAATAATGATCGAGAATAAAAACACTGAATGAATGAATGAATGAATAAATGAAGTTGGAAACCCCTGCTTTATTGAAATTCAGTTCTATGCAACATCTTTTATTCTATCTTCTGTTTGCAAAACCCACATTTAAAAGCTATTAACTTTTGACAAAATTTTTGCAAACAATTAAATTAAATTTCAACCTAGAAATGGTCTTTTATTTTATATGCAAAATGAAAGGTAACACTAGTCAACAAAAAATAGCTTTTTTCTAAACGAGTACAAAAGCGCTTATTTTTCATCACAGTACAACATCATCATGTGTACAACACGGATCATCACAGTACAACATCCAGCAAAAATCACGCATCATACCTTCTTTCTAAACTTATTGATATCTTTCTTTCATTGCTTGGGTGTCTTGGTGAAATTTTTTACCCTGCTCATCACTAACTGCCCCAAGATTTTCAGGAAAAAACTCAAGGTGTGAATAAAGAAAATACATTTTCAAAGACATGCGACACCTCCTCTTTTTGTATGCCGAAAGCAACTCTGCAACACTTTCTTGATGTGAAGGTGACTAGAAATTTTCAGAAAATTTGAGCAAATCTATTTAAATGCATGCCAAGCTTTTAGTTCCAATCTATTTAAAGCTTTTTCAAACTCTGGTCTTCAAAAGCTTTCCGACTTTGTGGATCAAAAAAATTCCTTCTTTCAACTTGGCTCGGCCTAATTTGGGAAACTTTTTGCAGAGAAATTCAAAGCGATTGGAACGGTGTTTGGCCATAAAATTCTTCATTAATCCTAGCTTGATATGCAATGGTAGCATAAAACTTTATCGGGATGTACTGAAGGAATATATAGAATATTTTTCATTTCAAGTACATATGAATTCCTTGTTGGCCATTCTTTTGTTTCATGTCTGTGCAGTGGCACGACAGTCCCACAAACATAAAAAACAACAGTGTTTAGTAAACACCCTTTGCAATTCCATTAACATTCCAATAATCTTAAGATCTCCACGTAAGCTCCACTGGTAGTCAGAATAGCGGATCGCATTCAATAAGATTTCAATTTTGTCGTAAAATTTTTTTATCTGGGCAGAATGTGCAATAGGAATGGGGCGACTTTTGTTTACAACATGTAAAAGAACCGCTTTCAAGCTTCTCTTTGAGGAATCAATAAAAAGCCTCCATTCATCTACAAAGGTGAACTATCTCCAGAGTTTGAAACAGCTCTTCAATACCATGGCAGTAACAAAGAGGTTCTTTAATTTTTGCGTTTCCTGTAATAATTTACTTGGATATCTTTTTCAACCATATTTCGTTTTTTTAAAACTTGATGCAAGGAGCTCTACTTTTTCCTAAGAAAGACATACATTTTAATTAAATCATTTAGATGTTTCTGTGAAAATAAGATGGGATCTTCTGTGGTATCGTGCTCAGAATCTGTACAGTTGGCAGAAATGAATTCATTAGAATTGTCTTAATTAGCACTGCAGTCATTAGCATCAAGCCTATCCTGAGGAGGCATTGATCGCGGCATTGACTCAGCATAAGGAACTGGTATACTTGTAGAATCTAAATCGTCTTTCTGTTTAAAGAAAAAGCCCTTTGTTTTGGTGAGACAAAAATTGCAATTCTCGGAGTAATCTTTGGGTTCACCCCAAATCATCGGGACGGCAAATGACATAGAAGGAGACCGTTTATTTAACCAGTTGTGCAAACCTAAATAGCATTTCTTGCATATTTTATAAGGTTGTTTAGGTCTTATCTTGGTCACCTGATAGGCAACCAAAATATATACATCTTCTTGATATTATGAGTGATATTCTTTGTTGTTCTTTGCTCTTAAACTTTTTGCAGACAAAGCAAAACCGATCTGGATGGTTTAAGCACTTTCTAGGCATTATGAATCTACTTTATGAAAAAATTGAAAATACATGTAGTATTAACATAGGAGTACCTATTTTATACCAGTAGAAATAAATAAATAAATAAATATAACATGTTGCCAGGCATAGTTAATATTATTCCCTTTTTTGCGCCGGTCTATGCTCGAACATTTTTCATATTCTTTACTTAAATTATAACTTGCAAAACTCTGTAGCCTACTATCATCCTTTCAATGCCACTCAGCGCTTTCATTTATTGTACGTTGTTTTACCACGTGGAAATATAGTTCTATAATGCAATGTTCTATTGTATTTAGACTGTAAAATGGTTAGTAAAAAAAATTAATTTAAAATAATAAAAACAAAAATATTTCAAAAATGTGGTGTGCCAAAGAAAAAGTAAAATATTTTAGGAATCAGGGTCAAAAATACTACTGAAAACGTCCACCAGAATCTCCGTTTGAAATTTGCTGTTGATCAGTGTAATTATAAAAGTCAAGTGTTGTTTAATTGTCTGAAAGCGAGAGCATAAAGCAGGAGTGTCCAGCCCGCGGCTCTTTGACTGGTTTCATGCGGCTCTTACATTCATATTTATTTTGTTTTTTAAACAAACAAATTAAGTTTTTCATAATGTTTTTCCAAAAATACGCAATTCCAAATTATTTTTTTTTGTTTGTTGATTTGGTGAATTCAAAGTTTATCTGTGAAAACATTGCACACATTGTTTATTATTTAATGCAGTGTTTCTCAACCTTTTTCTGTTTGCGGCACGTTTTTAAACTTTTTCAAAACTCGCAGCGCCTTTGGACCATTGTAATATGTTAATTCAATTCATGTAGTATTTAACCTTTAGTAAGGCTTTAAAAGCCTATTATATTGACATTTAAAATATAACACATTATAAATAGAAAAACATTACAACACACAAAATAATACCACATCTTTGTTAGAACTGAAAACGTCTTTCTGAAAACCCATTCGAATAACAATCATGACAACAATTAGTGTGAATTGAAAAGCGCGCTTAAACAAATAGTAAATTGAATTGATCGGAACGATTGCCGAGTTCAAAACTCATAACAACCATATTTCTTAAATTTTGTTCCGAAAACCCGCTGTCCCCTAAAAAAAAAGGCCTTCACCTAAATTCACACTCTCCTTTCTTAATTTCCTTTCCAAAATCAGTTTATTCTAAAAAAAACAAACGATCTTTGCTCCGGATCTGAGTTGGTTCGTGTCAATAACCGCAGAATTCGACATACCTAGACAATTATTTTCCGAAATGTTTTGCGGCACACCTGGAAATCTCTTGCGGCACACAGGTTGAGAAACACTGGTTTAAGGTATATTACTTGGTTGTGTATGACATTTATGATAAATCTGGCCGAGCAAAATTGTGGGTGAATCTTGTTTATCTATGTGGCTTGTGTGAATAATGTGGCTTTTTGCGGTAGCAAATTAAGAAATCTGGTTCTTGGTCCCTGACTGGTTGGCCACCTCTGGCATAACGACTAACATGTGCTGTAGAAAATAAAAATAGCATCCCTACTTTATTTAATTTTTTCCTACACAAATGAATTTTGAAGTGGGTTCGATTCGCCACACCCTATCCAGCTTTATGTCAAAATAAGTGGGTTCATCACGAAACCGTAGTCTCTCTGTTGACAAAGATGTTAAGCTCATGTCGTGTCTCTATGTTGTGAAGATGGAAGGCTGCCCACACAGTCGTTGTTGTCCTGAGCTTGAGCTCCCATTTGTATTAGTAGAAGGATAGGGTTGCCATGTCCTGAGTAAGAGTCTCATCTAATCTTTACAAGTTACTTGCAAAGTTGAAGATGGCCAAGTCATCAGCATAGGCAAATTTTCTGGTGACTGTCACTGGCAGTCGTACATACGTATAAATATTAAACATGAGGGGAGCCAGGACTGATCCCTGTCGGACCCCATTTCCCTGGCATCGTAACCTGCTTTGTTTTTCGTTACCGGTGGTGAGGGTGAAACTTTGATTACGAACAAGTTTAATAATCAATGAAACCATGTGCCTGGCCGGAAGAAGACGAAGTAGCTTCAGGAAAGGCCACGGTGCCATAGAGTATCGCAAGCTGCTGTGAGATCGGCAAACACAGTGCCGATCTTCTTTTTGGTTGAAAAACTATTATCAATTTCTTAAGTCAGAAGAGTGATTTTATCTACTGTCGACCTTCCGCATCGAAACCCAGCTTGCTCTTTGGATAGCAGCGGGTCTATGATTGGTTCGACGCGGGCATAGATAAGTCTTTCCAAGATCTTGAAGAGGACAAAATGCAAAGAGTTAGGCCTATAGCTCTTTGGGTACCCTAATGGCTTATTCAGCTTCGGGAAGGAAACTACTAATGCTCCCCTCCAAATTTTTCGAAGCTTGAGTTGACGCATGCAGGAAGATAGGAAATTGCTTAACTAGGACTTTAAAGCAAAACCAAGCTTTTCCAAACTTTAACAGATGGAGGGTATTGACAAATTAGTTCGAAGAAAAATCTCCAGAGATATATTTGTCAGGCGGTGTTGGATCCTTCAGAATTGGCCCATCTCTTTAACGCAAAGTCTGGCTGACGCGCCGTTTGTTGTTTTGTACCGGTATATTCCATTTTTTAACGAGTGCGAGGCAATCGAGTTGGCGTTAATGGGGCAGGGGCGGCGTGTTTGTCTGGTTCTTCCGGTAAGTTGTTAATTATATTTCATACCTGTCGACTGGAGTGCGTGAAGTTGATGTTATCGAAAGCCTCGGTCCAACGATCTTTTTGTTTTTTATCAAGATGGGATAACAAGGCGGAAGCAGTTGAACTAGCTGTTTCACCCTGCGGAGCTCATAGAAAAACGTAGTAAAGGCGTTCGCACTCCGCGTCCCTACTCGGTCTAAGTTGTTCCTGCAACCGCGTGGAATTGGCAATTTTGCTGCTGCAGAGATGGTATTACAGAAGTCCTACTATGTCTCATGAATAGAGCTAGAGTCAGGGGATGGTAATACCTGAGATAGCTAGTTTGTGATGAGGCCGCAAAGTTTCTAGTAAGCCTTTTAAAAATTCCAACGCTTTACGGCTTATTTGGAACTGGGGCCAGATTTTTTGAGGCCATAATTAGCAATGGTCGATGTTGGGATCTAAGAAACTTTTCTAAAGTACGTCCATTTAGTTTGGAGCTGTGTAAATCTCCACTTGCAAAAGCCAGGTCGGGATTGGTTCCAGTGCTCAAGCGACCAGAGAAAAAGCTTGGGCATCTTTAGGGCTATACAAGAAGGAAAATTTTCCTCAGCTGCCCAGTCAGCCAGGCATTCTCCATCTGGGCTGGTGTAATTACAGCACCAGTCAGTGCGCCGGCAGTTAAAATCAGCTGCATAAAGGCAGTTGTATGGGAACACTGGAATGGCTGTTAATGTGAGTTGCGAAGTTTGTGGTTTGTAGACATTGACAATCTTGCAACCATCAATGTCCACACTCAACCACTCAATTGCTGATCTCTCTGAGGATTGATCCACCAGGGTCAAGCTAAGTTTTTCGTGGACAAGCGTAGAAAAGCCATGCTTCCTACTTGAGACCCAACCAGCCATTGTAAAATGTAGCACTACTAGCTGGTCTGCATTAGTGCAATGGGTCTCTTGTAAAAAGATGAGACAAGAACCTTGTGACTGGTGGCCAATTTTCCGGATAACGCAGATCTTGCCGGATAGGTGTGTCAAAGACGTTGCTTTTGATTTACGACGAACACATACTGTGGGACAAGCTTTCTCTGTCGGCAATTCTAATGGCCGGTGAGAAATCGCTGCTAAAATTTGACTGACTCTGCCGTACTATTCTATTAGGCGATAATAATCTACATTGACTTTTATCTGAAAGCATATTTTTAGGATCGAAAAACCTTGTTAGTGTAAATTCATTCAAAAGTCTGGTAGCAGATCAACTATGAGCTAACATGATGAAACTATTATTTAAAAATTGCGCCAAGGTTTTTCCATTTAAAAATAATATTGGTTTCTCAATGGATCAGCAAAGTTAAATCTTAAATTAACAGGTGGTCCACGTATTTAAATGAGTAAAGAGCCCTTTACGTAAGCAAAAGAGCGAAAAAATTTGTGCTCAATGAATGCTGGGGAAAACACAACACAAGTCATCACCTTAAGAGTAAGTAATTAATTAAAATTTCCCTAAAATTTATCCTACTTTCATTTTGTTTGATTTTTTTCAGAGATTCATCAATGTCATGAGCATCTAAACTTTTTAAGCCAAGGACCATTTATTTATCAAAAATATTCGCAGGCTCAGTAAATAAAACAACGCGATAGAATTTTACTAGTGAAGACCTTTTTTGTCTTTACTGGTTACAAAAAAATTTTTTTTGGAAACACGTGTCACAACAATAATTCTATTTACGTTTGTGAATATTTGTGCAGTGTTATTGGCCTATTAAATTTTGCGCCGTCGCGAATTGATCTCATTTAAGGCTCGTTTTCACTACGAGCGTGGAATGGAGTATTATTTGTTTCTTTTATTACTTATTATTGGTTCTTTTTTATTTTTTTGCTTCGCTTAACGCTCGCTTAGATCTTAAGCGCAAAAAGGAGGAGCCATCGGCGTCAACATCAGCATTTGATCTTTTTAAATTTTTCGTTATCTTAATTCATACATAAAATTTTCTTTTTGTTAACTTTGTCTAAGATTTTTATTATTTTTCAGACCTGCCCTTTTCAACCCGGAATAAGTATAAAGTTTTTTCTCTATCAAAGGCTATTTGCACTGAGTCATCAATTCACCGAGAAAAGGTTGAGATGAAGCAGGTGGATGATATTTGTGTAAAGTTTAAAGTTT
This sequence comes from Diplosoma virens, assembly GCA_963680785.1. Taxonomy (NCBI): domain Eukaryota; kingdom Metazoa; phylum Chordata; class Ascidiacea; order Aplousobranchia; family Didemnidae; genus Diplosoma; species Diplosoma virens. The sequence goes on from OY796887.1 coordinate 28,716,393, forward strand.
ATTAATAAGATCTAAACTATGTTTAATCAGCCGCAGTTTAATAATTCAAATGCTTAATGCAAGTGATATTTAATAGCTTCATGATATTTTTTTTTAACCAGCTGAGATTTTTTCAGTCATTTTACATAGAAGCAATTAAATACAGGCTCATCCACAGGAAGTTTTAGACAAAAATTCTCAATTAAATATTGTGGAGAGCGATTGATGATTAGATGTAATAAAATTGTGTATTAGTCTCCTTTTATTTTACCAATTGAAGTTATCAAATGCTTATCAATTAGTTATTTTCTCTAAAACCAATTGCTTAGTCAATTATGGTTTCATCGGTAGGCGGAGCTTAATCTAAACAACTTTATGTAATTGTCTTAGCACTGCCTCTTGTCTAAATTTAAGGCGAGAACCGACATATTGCAAATGGTTCATAAACTTTTTTCTACCACAGTTAAGAAAGCTTGAAGGAAATCTCTTGAATAGGCGATTTTAAGGACCGGTACGCTACTGACCACTCGTGTACAACTCCGAAACTAGATTTAAAGGCAGATAACGCGACGTAAAAGGTAAATATCGAGAAAAAAAACAAGGTTTGAAGTTGATTCATTTGACAATAAATAAGTAAGTTTTGTTTCTTCTATGCAAAAAAAATATTTTTCTACTAATGTTTTGTTTCAAAGAAAAAGATTAGCTCTACATTAACTATTTATTTTCCTGACTCGCAAGACAATGTCGAAGGCGTTAAAGGTTGAACTATTGTCACACTATCATCTTTACCTGCTTTTAAAGATGCTAATGATTTGTCTGTTGAATTTTTTTGTTTGATTTTTTTATTTGTTTAAAGATATGACAATGATTTGGAATTCCTTGTTGAGACCGTTAGGCAAAGAAAAGTGTTTTTTCCACTGACACAACAGAATAGCCTAAGTTGAATGTTAGTTACTTCGACTGGATGGCCTTGAACACCCAAGTAAAGAACATAAGGAGATAGGTCGTGGTTGATAATTGTCAGATTTTTTTTCGACAACGCGCGATTTACACAGTTTACACCTTTCTTTTCATTAAAACCGATGTAATTCAGGTGTTAATGCGGTTTATCTGCAACAAATTACGTGCATTCAAGTACTAATAGAATCGAAATAAAATACGCTTATTAAAATGAACACGACAATCATTCAAATTTCGTAAATAACAACAAACCAAATCAATTGACCAATTAAAACACTAATTATTTACTGCCAATTAAAAAACGTCTATAAAAACATTCTACATACCGAAATATTTTTTCAAGGCCACTTTCTTCAAGTTATCAATTTATCGACCACTGTAAAAATCACGAAATATCAACTTTTTGTTCTACTCGAAACAACTTTTAAAGTAGCTTAATCCATCAACGCGTTCTCTCTCTGTTTTTACTTCGGTTTCGGCAAGACGAGTTTAATGCGAAGACGTCACGCCATGCGTCACGCAGAGAAACTCAATCTCTTTCACTACGGAACAACGGCGGCTATCACTATTAAGAAAATTTACAATCTAAGAAACCAAAGCAGCGCTTGCTTGAAGCGAAATTGATAGCCTTTATTTAAGCGAAAATCAACAACATTGAAGTTGAATCCAAACCAGTTTGAAATAATAATGCTGTACTGCGACTCAAACACATTGTCGCATAATGCTGTACTGCCGCATAAATCACTATTTTTCGAGATTATTTGCTGTTCAATTTTATTTTATCTTATATGGTAATTTTCACAATGAAGCTTTGATTGCTATTTTTATGTTTAATCATTTTGCTTCAAATTAAATAATCTACTTGAATAACAGTAATCTAATATAATAAAATTGTTAATCGCCTCCTGGCAATTTAATTGGTTAAACAAGCTGTTTTGATAGGGAAAATAAATTAATGTTTCAATATTTCTTGTGACATGCCAGTTAAATTAATGATATGCATACAAATACCTCGTATATTCTAAGAGTAAATCAAAGTTTTACCTTTACTATCCGTGCTGGAAAGCAAAGCAGGTTACGACGCCTTAGAAATGGCGTCCCACAGGGATCAGTCCTGGCTCCCCTCATGTTTAATATCTTATATGTACGAACTGCCAGTGACAGTCGCCAGAAAATTTGCCTATGCTGTTGACCTGGTTATCTTGCACTATGCAAGCAACTTGCAGAGATTAGTTGAGACTCTTACTTACATTTGATAGGGCACTTACCTTTCGCCGACACTTAGAGTCACTGCGAAAGAAGTTAACATCGCTTTTTGGGATTTTAAGGTGACTAGCTGGATCAAATTGGGGTGTGGATTCAACAGTATTCTGTACAGCCACTCTTGCCTAGGTCTATTCCACTGCTAAGTACTTCGCGCCTGCTTGGTGTCGCAGTGCCCATACTTGCCTTATCGACAACTCCATTAACGATGCCTTGCGCATAGTGACCGGATGCCTGCGTCCCACACCAACAGACAATCCTTTTATCTTATCAGGCATCCAACCAATTGAGCTTCGCCGTCGAAAAGCCGAACTGTTTTTAGCTCGCCGCGCTCAGGAACCGGAGCACTTTATGAAAGGATCCGTCTGCACTTTGCGGACAGCTGCGGCAACTTGATTCAAAACACACATTTGTGCTTGTTGCACTGGAACTGCTGAAAGACCCCGCCCAGTCAGGCACCAGTGTAGCACGATAAACCGAATATAAATGGAGCATGGAATGGCGAGAAAACGCCTCTCGAGTCCATACATTTATTAAAGATATAAGCCCAACGCCACCCGGAACTAGTTATCTCAGACTTGCATGGGTCAGGTTTAAGGTTAAGGAATAAACCAACGCCGTTTCCGAACCGGCGTTGGTTTATTCCGCTCAAAAACGCACAATGGTTTCTACGGCGGCATGTGAGTGTGGCACAAAGGAGCAGAGAGCTGAGCACGGAATAACATCTTGCCCCATTTATCACCATTCAAATGGAGCCCGTGCTCTCTCATATGGCGACAAAAGCCTGGTGACCTAGCTAATGGAAACATGTCTGGGAGTTTAGTGGAGCTCCCGTTTATTTCCCCCAAACAAAAAAATAAATCGATCTTCTTTGCATAGCACTCAAAGAAAAACCAGAACAATTTATACAAAATTAATTAATTGCTTTTAAAAAAAACACAACAGTCTGTTTCATCTTATGGAATCTAAATTATCCTATTTTAATAATCTCTTTTATCCTATAAAGTTTGTTTGACAATTTAGTAGGATGAAATAGACTGTGTTTTTTTAAAAGTGATTAAATAATGTCGACATGTATTGAAAAATAGGTCTACTCGGTGGAAAAATAGAAGTTTATCAAAATAAGCTTCATGTATCTGTTTGATAAAATAAATGTAAAATCTACACGATCAATAAAATTTATGTTTCCTGTTGCACTCGGAACTGGTCGCGATTCGAATTTCAGATTTGCGCTTTCACTAAAGCCCCGTGATTCTGTAGGAGAACAGTATCACGATTGAACCGCAATGCGTTGGCTGAGTAATATAGCGTCATAGCGCTCTTAGTCACATTGGTTTATTGTTAGGTCTAAAGAAGTATAAAAGAGCGGAAGTTTCCCAAAACGTACACATTTTGAAGTTGCAACAATAAATCGACAACAATCTCAAGAAATACGAAAATTATAGAATTTTATGATTTTAAAATATAGGTCAGAAATGTCCGACCTTTTTGAGTTAAGGGATATTTTGGGTCATCAAAAATATTTGCAGGCCAAATGTATATAACACAGCGATGGATTTTCGCAAGGAAAGACTTTTTGATCTTCAGTTTGCATAAAAAAATTTGTTTTGGAAACAAACTTTTGATTTTGAAAAACATCGCGCAAACCACTAGAAATCTTTGCGCATACCAACTAAGGCAGTCGGCCTCGGACTGGATTATATTTTGGTTTTAACCTAATTACGATGATCATACTATAAATACTAAACAAAAACATTCGCATGCCACGTATATAAAACGCAGCAGTCGGTTTTCACCAGAAAATTTTTTAAATCTTCACTTCGCATGAAGAAATGTGTTTTGGAAACACAATTCACCTTATTTAGCTTTGATTTTGCAAAATATTGTGCTGGCTATCGGAAACATTTACGCATGCCAAATGTGACAAACTAGTAGCGTATTTGGATTTTAATTTTATTGCGATAATTATACTATAAACAGTGGCGTATCTACGTAAAATAGCGCCCATGGCAAAGTTTAAAAATGCGCCCCCCTGTTTCACTTGTGTCTTTTTTGTAGTTTATGTTAAATTTCTTTTTCTCAACCACGCAATATAATTAGGTAACAAGCAATTTAATAACGACTCTAAAAAATAAGCAAGAAAAAATTCGGACAGTCGCTCAATAACAGGGTCTTACAACAATACTTTTCGTGCTTTCTTGACGCAAATTCATCAATGATTTATCAAAATTAGTTTTCTTTGTTTCATCCCTCTCTATACTTAATAAAGCTAGATCACACAACCTTTCCTGAGTCACTGAGGATCGAAGGTACGACAGAATTAGTTTTAGTTTATTGAACGGCGCTCGCAACTTGCTATGGATACTGCCACTATCAGCAGAATTTGCAAAGCCATCCGAAAATTGAGAAATACACTTCATCCCCATATTTGACTATGAATGTAAAAAGATCTTCAGGTCGAGATAACCTAACGTTGGTACGACTTGATATCAACATTTTGCAATCAATAATTTCTCCACATAGTTGCTTGCCGTCAAGGTCATCACTGTAAACAGAAGCTAAATTATCACAGAGCGACTCTAAGTTTCCACAGTCATGACTGTAACAAAGTCTTTGAACATCAATCAAAAAGCCAAACTTGACATCGATGTCAAATAACCGAGAGAAATGGTCATTCTTTTCTTTGTAAAGACGGTCGAGAGCTCCCTTCATGAAGCACTTCATTTGATCTATTGCCGATAAACTTGCATCCCGGACATTCTCACCAGCCATTCTTTTTTGCGTCTCGGCCTTCTTTAAAATTTTACGCCCCATTTGTCGAAAAGAATTTTCCCATTTTTTAAACTTTCATCAACTATTCTCTTTCTTTCATAGTTAAAATAATCTCTCAGGCCTTTTAAATCGAGGTCTGCGTTGTGAAAATTCATTGTTTTATCGTGTAATCGTTTTTGAACTCTATCAATTGGTATAAGTAGCCTTTTTCAATTGTCAGAATACGATTTAGTATTTGTTGTTCATCGCTCTGAGTGTCGATTGTCTGACTGTCATCTTCTACCATGTTCTCAAGCAAAAGAACTATTTTTTCAAGATATAACTCTATTGGTTTTACTGCTTCTGTCTGGTTTCCCTAACTCCAACAAGTTTTTACCTCAGCTTTTAAAATTAGAGAAACGGCATCATTTAGCTTTTCCCAACGCTGCGTAGAACGGAAAAAGAAATTCTACAATGAGTTAATGGTCTCAAAAAAAGAAACCATTTCTGTGTCTTGTCTAGCGGCATGAACGCTCACCAGGTTAAGTGAATGATTGTCACAGTTAACAAACGCTGCCAGTTTTTTTTTTTTTTGTATATTCTTTGCTCCACCATTCCGATGTCCTGCCATTACAGCAGCATTGTCATAACACTGAGAGCGACAATTTTCCTTTTTTATTTCATCCTTCTGCAGTTTTTGCATAATAACTTTAATGAAGCTTGTAGCATCTTTTTGATGAATTTGAAGGAAACCCAGAAAGGACTCTTTAACACAGACTGTTTTCTTATCAAAGTCAACAACAACAAGTCTTTTAACTTCGGAAACCTGCTCGCGATGCGCCTGGTCAGGGGTTGAGTCAAATGTAAGATCATAGTAGGCTACTTGGCTTTTTTAATTTTTTCTATTGAGTTTTTGCAAATATGAGATGTCATGAGGTGAATAAATTCATTTTGAACACCTGGAAAAAGGTAAGAGGTTGAATGTGGATGGCTTTCAATAAAACTGAGATGCCTCGCAGCATAGGATCAAAAACGGCAGGAAATTTCATTAAGCCAAAAAAATTACCAACATTTGAATCACTACCTGCTTGAAGTGATTCCCTGTGCCCCCGCAAAGCGAGATTTTGTTCTGCCAGAAACTTTATTTCATGCAATATTCTCTTAAGAATCACACGCCAGTAGTATAAAATGGTTTTTTTGGTGACCGTTTCCGCTAGTGGCGCTAGAGAGCAGAGAAAGTTGCCACGAAAGGCGCCAAAAAGCGCCACTTGGGGCGCCAGAGAGTGGTGAAGTTGAGGAGGGAGGAGGTATTTTGTCCACTTGGGGCGCCCGAGAGCAGATTGGGGCCATTTGGGCCGCCAGAGAGCGTGGTGGGGCCACTTGGGGCGCCAGAAAGTGGTGAAGTTGAGGAGGGGAGGAGGTATTTTGTCCACTGGGGGTACCAAAGAGCGGTGTAGGTGAGGAGGTGAGGAGGTATTTTGTCCACTGGGGTACCAGAGAGCGGCGGAGTTGAGGAGGGGATGAGGTATTTTGTCCACTGGGGGTACCAGAAAGCGGTGGAGTTGAGGAGGGGAGGAGGTGAGGAGGTATTTTGTCCACTTGGGGTACCAGAGAGCGCCGGAGTTGAGGAAGTGAGGAGTTGAGGAGGTATTTTGTCCACTTGGGGTACCAGAGAGCGGCGGTGTTGAGGAGGTGAGGAGTTGAAGAGGGGAGGAGGTGAGGAGGTAGGTTGAGAAAGATAGTAGTCATGAGTTTGATTCCTAACCAAGACAATAGAAATCTAAATCCTAAGAAAAACAGTGGTCCTGAGTTGGATCCCCAACCAAGATAATATCAATTTAAATCTTAAGAAAGTCAGTAATCCTGAGTTGGATTCTCAACCAAGATAACAGAAATCTTAATGCTAAGAAAAACAGTAGTCTTGAGTTGGATTCCTACCCAAGATAATAAAAATCTAAATCCTAAGAAAATTAGTAATCCTGAGTTGGATTCCCAACCAAGATAGTATAATCTCCAACCTTAAGAAAGTCAGTGGTCTCGAGTTTGATCCCCAACCAAGATAATAGAAATTTAAATCCTAAGAAAGACAGTGGTGTGTAATTTTATTCCCACTGAAGACAGTATAATCTCTAATCTTAAGAAAGTCAGTGGTCTCGAGTTTGATTCTTGTCCAAGACAGGTGTAAGATTTCAAACGTTACCCTATGAAAGACAGTAGATCCGAATCCTATTCCTATTCCTTTTCCTGTTCCTATTCCTATTCTTAATCCTATTCCTAATTCTATTCCTAATCCTATTCTTAATCCTATTTCTAATTCTACTCCTATTCCTAAAAAAGACGGTGGTCTTGACTTCAATTCTTGTTCAAGACAAGTTTGGACAAGTCAGTTTTGTTGTATAATACCGAGTTTTCCCATGGGAAATTCCCTAGGTTTTTACCAGGATTGTCTGTAAAGGTTTTTTTGTTATATTTTTGTTTAATTTCACAATTTTCTCCCTAAGAAAGTTTGGTTTTTATAACTTTGTTTAATTTTTTCTAAACAATCTTGATATTTTATAGCTATCTTCATTTTCATCCTAAACAAGCTCGATTTTTGCTACACATTTGTTCAATTTTTCAAAAACTTCTTAGTCAATCTTGATTTTTAGATATCTATCTTCAATTTTTTTCTTGATATCCTCAATTTTTTGTCATGCCTTTGTTCAATTTTAAAACTTTTTCTCTAAACAAATTTGACTTTTGTTATACTTATACCTATATTTAATTCTTTTCTAAATAAATGTGGTTTTTGCTACACCCTTGTTGAATTTTTCAAAATTTTTCTTTGTCAACCATAATTTTATTATACCTTTGTTAAATTTTAAAAAGTTTTTCTTCAGACAATCTTGATTTTTGTCATTCCTATCTTCAATTTTCTCCTAAACAAGCTTGATTTTTGCTACATATTTGTTCAATTTTCAAACCCTTTCTTAGTCAACCTTGATTTTTGTCGCACCTACCTTCAATTTTTTTTTCTAACCAACATTGGTTTTCGTCAAACTTTTGTTTCATTTTTCTTGGTAATCTTGATTTTTGTCACACCTAATCTCAATTTTTTCTAGGCAAACTTGATTTTTGTTATACCTTTGTTCAATTTTAATAGTTTCTCTTGGTAACCTTGACTTTTAGATATCTATCATTTTTAATTTTTTTTCTTGGCAACCTTGATTTTTGCTATACTTATGTTCAATTTTTCAAAAAATTTTCTTAATCAACCTTGGTTTTTATTACACCTATGTTTAATTTTTCTTAACAATCTTGATTTTCGTTATACCTTTGTTCAATTTTTCAAAAAATTTTTCTTAATCAACCTTGACTTTTGTTATAGTTTTGTTCAATTTTAATAGTTTCTCTAGGTAACCTTGATTTTTAGATATCTATCATTTTTATTTTTTTATTCTTGGCAACCTTGATTTTTGTTATACCTTTGTTCAATTTTAATAGTTTCTCTTGGTAACCTTGCTTTTTAGATATCTATCTTCAATTTTTTCTAGGCAAACTTGATTTTTGTTATACCTTTGTTCAATTTTAATAGTTTCTCTTGGTAACCTTGACTTTTAGATATCTATCATTTTTAATTTTTTTTCTTGGCAACCTTGATTTTTGCTATACTTATGTTCAATTTTTCAAAAAATTTTCTTAATCAACCTTGGTTTTTATTACACCTATGTTTAATTTTTCTTAACAATCTTGATTTTCGTTATACCTTTGTTCAATTTTTCAAAAAATTTTTCTTAATCAACCTTGACTTTTGTTATAGTTTTGTTCAATTTTAATAGTTTCTCTAGGTAACCTTGATTTTTAGATATCTATCATTTTTATTTTTTTATTCTTGGCAACCTTGATTTTTGTTATACCTTTGTTCAATTTTAATAGTTTCTCTTGGTAACCTTGCTTTTTAGATATCTATCTTCAATTTTTTCTAGGCAAGCTTGATTTTTGCTATACTTATGTTCAATTTTTCAAAACTTTTTTTTAATTTACCTTCATTTTAGAAACCTTCATTCGATTTTTCCCTAAGAAAGCTTAACTTTTAGGCAGCTTTATTCAATTTTAAAATTTTTCTCTTGGCAGTTTTGATTTTTGTTCTACCTAACCTCAATTTTTTCTCTAACAACCTTGATTTTTGTTATAAGCTTTGTTCAATTTAAAAAAATTTTTTCTAATCAACGTTGATTTTTGTTTTACCTATGTTTAACTTTTTTCTACACAAGCTTGATTTTTTGTTACAACCTTGTTAAATTTTTAAAAAATTTCTTATTTTTTATTCATAGTCAATTTTAAAGTAATTGTTAAAAGTCTTAAACAAAATTTCTGTTGATAGGTTATTCGTGTTCAATAAACAGATGTTTAATAAAAAAGTCGTCCTTTTCCCATTTTTATTATTTAATAAACCGAATTCAAACATAGTTATTATTTTTATGTTGTATGAATTTAATTTCTAGTGTTAGCATTTTAATTGTTTCAAAAATGAATTCGGTTCTAGCTATGTTTCGTCTTTTGGTCCTTTTTATAAACTTTTAATAACAAGAAGACTACTGTAACCTTGACAACGTGTGTCAAGGTCTCCTCTTACACAGAAGCTTGCTGTTCATACCGTATCACGTTTCCTGTTAAAACTATGACGTATTTACGATTGGAGTTTGAAAATCTGGATACCTTAATTTCCAGTGTAAAAATAGACTAAGCGAAGAATTTTTTATAATGTAATGCACCTTGACTTTTATATTTTTTAACAACCGTATGTAAAAAGAAATTTCATTACAAGCTTGACCTAAAAAAAAAAAATTTGATTTTAAAACACCGACTTAAACTTAGTTCGATCCCCAATCAAATACAACCTTTTGTACTAAAAGTTTTACATTTTTTCACGTTTACTAACAAAATTTATCGTAAAGTTGATTATTTTATGCATTTTACCAACTAAATTTCCTAAAATTAACATGAAATTTGAAGTCAAAGAAGACCAACGTAAGGAAGATCAATTTCAAGAAAAGTCAGTCGTTTTTTGAAAATATAATAAGATTTATTCTATCAAGTCCTATCGCAGTTAGTTCTTATGTCTAAATGAAAACAAACCAATCTGAAATTATTTAATTAACTTATTGACTAACTCGAAATCTAAAAATAAACTTTTAAAAAAGCAGGGTTTCTAAAAAAACAGCTAAAACTTTCGCTTTCAGGATATGGTTTGGTTTGGGGTGACGAACACAAATAAAGTAAGAAACCAATAAATTTAGCGCTTTATCTTGAACGTTGCTTACCTCTGAGGAAAAGGTTTGGACAGTGATCTTGTAAAAGAAACCACCTATGGATATTAAAAATTAGACTTTTTAGTTTCATTTTCCGTTTTCTACACCAAGGTTTTAAAGTAATATAGAAAAACGTTTTAACAATTTTCTTAAAAATCGAAAATGTGAAATATCCAATAAAGCGTAAAAGTTTTTAAAGGTGTCAATTTTAACTCGATTTTAATCAGGTGTAACAGCAATGTACATTTTGAAACAAAATTCAACTCGTTTTAATATTTTTAATTCATTCTTCTAACTTTTTATTTAATTCATTTCAACGTAACATTGTTCGATTTTTTAAAAAAGAAATGCTATGCAGAAACTTATTGGTGAATTCCAAGAAAAAATTTTGAAATCGTTGAATTAGACACGGGGTGTTGATTAAAAACCAATTGCGATCAGTCATCATCCCCCAAACTTAACGATAACAAACGATTCAAGTTAAGCTAAATTTTTTTTATTTTTACTAGCTTAATAAATCTTTGAAACATCAATTTTTAGAAAAAGACGGCTTGACACTAGTTAAACCAAAAATATTTTAGTTTTTCTTTTCACATGAAGGTTTTGTGGTCAGGTTCTTAAAATTATCACTATTTAACATTTGTGTTCCGTATTTAAAGGATGATGAAATTGACTTAAAACACAGCAATACGCTTTTGGTAAAGCACCTTTTCTTTGCTATTTAAAAATTTTATTTCGGTCTGTTTTACCACTAATTTTGTAATTTTTAAAAGTTTTGTAAACACTTAAGAATATTTTAAAAGCGGTTGTTTGTTATTCTCAAACAAAATCAGTGATATTAAACCTACCAAGAAAATACCGTCAAAAATTCACTGTTAAAAGTAACCACAGTTTCGAAAAAATTTGGACAAGAACCCGTTTAAAATTAAAAATTAGAAACAATTTCTTAAACAAAAGCTAAAACAGACATGTGAATGTCAACAAAAATAAGCAAAATAGTCATAAAATTAACTAGATTGTATGGGTTGGTGATAATGACATTAAGCAAAAAACACAAGAAAATAAATTGTTATCACCTTAAAAATGACAAAGATAGTGTTCAAAACGAGAATAACAGAAAGAAGAAGAACTGTGATTATGACGCAAAGTTCAACAGTTGACTTGAGAAATAGGTTTTTTGTTGTTATGATACAAAAAACTTGGTAAAATAGACAACACTGTGGTTTAAATAAAACTTTTTATGACGATCTGTGTAATTTTCAAGGTTTGTGCATGAACTTTTGCATTGAAAAGCAATAAAAACGCTATTCTTTTATAAAAAATATTTCAAATTGTAACTTTTATCTAACATTTTACCACCAAACAAACTTGTAAATCATGATAAAAGAAAATTCTTAACAAATTGTGATAATTTTTTATAACTAACGACAACAACACGTAAAGAATTTTTTAAAATAGAAATGTTAAAGACCAGTTGAAGACATAGAAATTGATATGCTCTACAAGTTAAATGCATGATAGTTTAAAAAGAGTAAGTTTATAAAACAAAATACGCAAGTTGTGATTTCAAATTCAAAAATAAAAAAAAATTGTTGGTCTAACCTTTGAAACAACAAACTTAGCTATTGAAACGTGAACAAAATAAAATGTAGGTTTGTTTCGAAACGTTTGCTTGTGGAAATGCAAAATTAAATCATGCTGAAGCGTATGTTTCTGATTTTTTGAGGTACAAACGGTTTCAACCAGTTAAAATTTGTAAGGTTGACTGATTTTTATCATAAAATTAATTTAAAGCATCACATTTAGATCACATGATAAATAAAAAGCTGCTAAAAACAGATATTGATTTGCAAACCGAACAATTTTTAACACGAAATTTGCTATTTTTCAATTGGGACGGTTTCAACTTGAGCGAATCTTGTGAAATTTTGTGATGCTAAACACCTTTTTAATGTAAAGTAGATTGAAAACATTAAAATTAAAGTTACAAGGTGAAAAATTCTTTAAGTCAAAAATCGATATCTTTTAATGAAGAGATGAGTCTAGTAAACTTGACTAGTCAACTCTTTGTTAGTTTACTTTGAAATGTTTGTGTTGTTACTTAGTATTTAAAACAAACGAATCGATATTTTGTTAAAACCTTTCATGCGACTCTTTTCACTTTGAGAAAGAAAGAACAAAATAAAATGAGAACCGTGCAAAAGACGAATATTTGTCTCTGTGTAACAATTGTACAAAGAGTTTGACAAAATTACACCATTTGCGTAATTAAGAAAGCAATTGTGACAAAAAATTTGAGATTGAATTGTTGCTATGCATTTAAAAAATAGCAAAAACCTAAAATAAAGTAGAGTTATTTTAGGATTTGGTTCCAAAAACTAACAAACTTCTGCGACACTTGGAAAAAACGTACACTTTTTAGGAGAAATTTTTTAGATTTTTTAAGCAAGCTAGTGATTTTGTAACTTTAAAATGTAAGACACTTGAAAGAAAGGTCGGCCTTTCAAAAAAAGTTCAATTTTTTTTACGTAAAAGGATCTTAGAGTTTTCATATTAAAACCTTTACAATGTGAGACTGGCCCAGATGGTAGGTGCTTTCACGCAGCCTGGGCCGTGAGTAAGTCTGCTCATTGATTTTAAAATGACAGACCGAAACCGAACCTACCAAAACGGAAGGGTATCCACCCATTCCGATGTTCAGTGTGGGTCTGTTAATTGGCAAACGTCCTTTTCAGGACGGGGCAATGTCAGGATAAAACTGCCCTTTTCAGGGCACATTGCCAACAAGTTCCGAAGACCCACTATTCTTCAGCTGAACATCGAAGGCCTCACTGCAAGCAAGATGAATGTTCTTCATCACCTCGCTATGCAGTCTGAGGCACTCGTCATCCTACTGCAGGAGACCCACTACACTGATGCAGAGAAGTTGGTGCTACCACACTACCAACTAGCTGGGTCTTCTTTAAGCAGGAAGCATGGCCTTGCCACGTTTGTTCACGAGCGACTGAGATACACGCTTTTGGACCAATCTCCACCGACATCGGAGATGGAGTGGCTGTGTGTGGACGTTGATGGCTATAAAATAGTCAACGTCTACAAACCACCGCCAACGCGATTGCGAACCCTGGATCTCCCAGTGTTTCCTCACCCCTGTCTGTACGCTGGCGATTTTAACTGTCGTCATGCTGACTGGGGTTATGATGACAACAGTCCGGATGGTGAGTGCTTGGCTGGATGGGCAAGTATTAATTGTCTTGCCCTCCTATATAATGCCAAGGACGCTGCCAGTTTTTATTCCGGCCGCTGGAACACTGGCACCAATCCAGACCTAGCTTTCGCTAGCGTAGGTCCAAACAGTCGCTTACCGGATAGACGTGTCCTTGAGAAGTTCCCCAGGTCACAACATCGACCTTCGCTTATTACACCACCAAGGTTTGCTATGGCAGTGCCAAGCATGCCTGTTAAGCGATGGAACTTCCGCAAGGCCAAATGGAGTCACTACATTGCTTTGACGAATAAATTCGCAAAGACTTTGATTGCCGCCTGATTCACTTGATGTGGATGCGGCTTACCAGGACTTCTGTAACATCATTAAGAAAGCAGCCAAGAAGACTATCCCACGCGGGTATCGAAACAATTATATTCCGTGTTGGGATGCAGAGTGTGAATCCCTCTATAAAAACTTTCTGCAGTCTCCTCAGGGAGACGACTCAAGTTTGGCTGCTACAACTCTGCTTGCCAAGCTTGACAGAAAGCGGAGGGATCGATGGTCCGAAGCAGTTCGGAGCATTGACTTCTCACACTCTAGTCGAAAAGCGTGGAGTATTTTGAACAACCTTACTGGTAGGTCACGACACTCTCCTCGTCATTGTCCCGTTTCAGCCGATGCTATTGCATCTCAGCTGGTTAGAAATGGGAAATACGAGGCTGTTGACCGCAAGTCATCTCGACTTGTCTTTCAAGAAGTGTCTGACCTTTGGAGGGCCACAACACCAGACGCAGTAAATATCTCTGACAATTTTTCACAGAGAAAATTTGCTGCTGCCCTTCAACATTTAAAACCAGGTAAAGCTCCGGGTCCTGATTCCATCTGCCCCGAGCTTATACTCCATGCTGGAGCTGCTTTGAAGTCCTGGTTACGTGACTTCCTTTCTTCCTGTTTGCGCCGACTCAAAATTCCCAAGATCTGGAGAAGAGCGCTTGTGGTCGCGATCCCAAAACCAGGAAAGCCCGTGGGGGACCCAAAGAGTTATCGACCGATATCTCTGCTCTGTGTCCCCTACAAGATCCTCGAGAGGCTTATCTACGCCCGCGTTGAACCATTAATCGATCCACTGCTCCCTAAAGAGCAGGCTGGGTTCCGACGCGGGAAGTCAACCGTAGATCAAGTTGTTCTGCTAACCCAGAACATCGAGGATTCTTTCGAGGCTAAAAAGAAGGCCGGTGCCGTATTTATCGATCTGACAGCTGCTTATGACACTGTCTGGCACCGTGGCCTTACCTGCAAGCTGCTGAGACTACTTCCAGATAAGCACATGGTCAAAATGATTATGGAGCTTGTCCGAAATCGAAGTTTCACCCTTACCACCGGTGACAGCAAGCAAAGCAGGCTACGCCGTCTTAAAAACGGCGTTCCTCAGGGATCGGTCTTGGCTCCCCTCCTATTTAACATCTATACGTACGATCTTCCTTCCATGATTTCCAGAAAGTTTGCTTATGCTGATGATTTAGCATTGTTGCACTCTTCTGGAAACTGGAAGGACTTGGAGGGGACATTAAGCCAAGACATGTCCACACTGTCAGCGTATCTCCAGACTTGGAGGTTGAAGCTCAGTCACACTAAGACGGTGACGACAGCCTTTCACTTAAACAACCGAGAGGCCAAACGTGAGCTAAAGGTCTACAACAATAGTAGACTTTTACCGTTCTGTCCAACCCCTACATACCTTGGGGTAAAACTGGACAGATCACTCACGTTTCGTCACCATTTAGTGGCATTGCACAAAAAACTATCATCGCGCGTCACACTGTTGAGGCGACTCGTGGGCTCGGGATGGGGTGCTGGTGCTAAAACACTACGCATAGCCACCTTGTCTCTAGTCTACTCAATAGCTGAGTACTGTGCGCCAGTCTGGTGTCGCAGTGCTCACACTCGCCTCATTGACAGTGTCTTGAATGACGCCTTGCGCATAGTTACTGGATGCCTGCGTCCCACTCCAACGGACCACCTACCTGTACTTTCAGGCATCCAGCCAGCTGAGCTTCGCCGACTGGGAGCGACAGTCTCCTTGGCTTACCGTGGATCTCTGGACCCCGATCATATTTTGCATGGTCTGTTAAATGGGTCCTCAGATACTGGCGAAGTGAGACTAAGATCCAGACGCCCGTTTGTGCCAGGTGCGCGGAATCTCTTGGACAATCTTGCCAGACTTGGCATCCGCGCCTCTGAATGGACAAATCACAAATGGAACGCGGAGTACTGTGAAAGTGCTTCCAGGCTCCGTGCTTTTGTGCCCGGGACCAATGTCAGGCCTGTTGGGATGGGCTTACCCCGAGCAGCTTGGGTTAAGCTCAACCGCCTGCGGACTGGTGTTGGGCGATTCCATTCGTCCATGCACAAATGGGGTCTCGCTCCTTCACCGAATTGCGAGTGTGGCGCCTCAGAGCAAACCGCAGACCATGTACTAACAATGTGCCCCATACATCGGGCACCACATGGAGCACGCGGTCTGACGGTTTTGGATGACGAAACTCGATGCTGGCTTAATAACATCACTGCCAGCATCTGATCCAGGCAGTGCAGCAGTCTGGGGTAGTAAAAGGATAAACCCTCGGCCCCAGTCCTGTTTGTGTCTGGCCTGGAGTGCATGCCCTTCAAACGATGACGACGACGACGACGACGACGACGACGACGAATGTGAGACTCTTGAGGAAATTGTTAAATAGTGATAATTTTAAGAACCTGACCACAAAACCTTCATGTGAAAAGAAAAACTAAAATATTTTTGGTTTAACTAGTGTCAAGCCGTCTTTTTCTAAAAATTGATGTTTCAAAGATTTATTAAGCTAGTAAAAATAAAAAAAATTTAGCTTAACTTGAATCGTTTGTTATCGTTAAGTTTGGGGGATGATGACTGATCGCAATTGGTTTTTAATCAACACCCCGTGTCTAATTCAACGATTTCAAAATTTTTTCTTGGAATTCACCAATAAGTTTCTGCATAGCATTTCTTTTTTAAAAAATCGAACAATGTTACGTTGAAATGAATTAAATAAAAAGTTAGAAGAATGAATTAAAAATATTAAAACGAGTTGAATTTTGTTTCAAAATGTACATTGCTGTTACACCTGATTAAAATCGAGTTAAAATTGACACCTTTAAAAACTTTTACGCTTTATTGGATATTTCACATTTTCGATTTTTAAGAAAATTGTTAAAACGTTTTTCTATATTACTTTAAAACCTTGGTGTAGAAAACGGAAAATGAAACTAAAAAGTCTAATTTTTAATATCCATAGGTGGTTTCTTTTACAAGATCACTGTCCAAACCTTTTCCTCAGAGGTAAGCAACGTTCAAGATAAAGCGCTAAATTTATTGGTTTCTTACTTTATTTGTGTTCGTCACCCCAAACCAAACCATATCCTGAAAGCGAAAGTTTTAGCTGTTTTTTTAGAAACCCTGCTTTTTTAAAAGTTTATTTTTAGATTTCGAGTTAGTCAATAAGTTAATTAAATAATTTCAGATTGGTTTGTTTTCATTTAGACATAAGAACTAACTGCGATAGGACTTGATAGAATAAATCTTATTATATTTTCAAAAAACGACTGACTTTTCTTGAAATTGATCTTCCTTACGTTGGTCTTCTTTGACTTCAAATTTCATGTTAATTTTAGGAAATTTAGTTGGTAAAATGCATAAAATAATCAACTTTACGATAAATTTTGTTAGTAAACGTGAAAAAATGTAAAACTTTTAGTACAAAAGGTTGTATTTGATTGGGGATCGAACTAAGTTTAAGTCGGTGTTTTAAAATCAAATTTTTTTTTTTTAGGTCAAGCTTGTAATGAAATTTCTTTTTACATACGGTTGTTAAAAAATATAAAAGTCAAGGTGCATTACATTATAAAAAATTCTTCGCTTAGTCTATTTTTACACTGGAAATTAAGGTATCCAGATTTTCAAACTCCAATCGTAAATACGTCATAGTTTTAACAGGAAACGTGATACGGTATGAACAGCAAGCTTCTGTGTAAGAGGAGACCTTGACACACGTTGTCAAGGTTACAGTAGTCTTCTTGTTATTAAAAGTTTATAAAAAGGACCAAAAGACGAAACATAGCTAGAACCGAATTCATTTTTGAAACAATTAAAATGCTAACACTAGAAATTAAATTCATACAACATAAAAATAATAACTATGTTTGAATTCGGTTTATTAAATAATAAAAATGGGAAAAGGACGACTTTTTTATTAAACATCTGTTTATTGAACACGAATAACCTATCAACAGAAATTTTGTTTAAGACTTTTAACAATTACTTTAAAATTGACTATGAATAAAAAATAAGAAATTTTTTAAAAATTTAACAAGGTTGTAACAAAAAATCAAGCTTGTGTAGAAAAAAGTTAAACATAGGTAAAACAAAAATCAACGTTGATTAGAAAAAATTTTTTTAAATTGAACAAAGCTTATAACAAAAATCAAGGTTGTTAGAGAAAAAATTGAGGTTAGGTAGAACAAAAATCAAAACTGCCAAGAGAAAAATTTTAAAATTGAATAAAGCTGCCTAAAAGTTAAGCTTTCTTAGGGAAAAATCGAATGAAGGTTTCTAAAATGAAGGTAAATTAAAAAAAAGTTTTGAAAAATTGAACATAAGTATAGCAAAAATCAAGCTTGCCTAGAAAAAATTGAAGATAGATATCTAAAAAGCAAGGTTACCAAGAGAAACTATTAAAATTGAACAAAGGTATAACAAAAATCAAGGTTGCCAAGAATAAAAAAATAAAAATGATAGATATCTAAAAATCAAGGTTACCTAGAGAAACTATTAAAATTGAACAAAACTATAACAAAAGTCAAGGTTGATTAAGAAAAATTTTTTGAAAAATTGAACAAAGGTATAACGAAAATCAAGATTGTTAAGAAAAATTAAACATAGGTGTAATAAAAACCAAGGTTGATTAAGAAAATTTTTTGAAAAATTGAACATAAGTATAGCAAAAATCAAGGTTGCCAAGAAAAAAAATTAAAAATGATAGATATCTAAAAGTCAAGGTTACCAAGAGAAACTATTAAAATTGAACAAAGGTATAACAAAAATCAAGTTTGCCTAGAAAAAATTGAGATTAGGTGTGACAAAAATCAAGATTACCAAGAAAAATGAAACAAAAGTTTGACGAAAACCAATGTTGGTTAGAAAAAAAAATTGAAGGTAGGTGCGACAAAAATCAAGGTTGACTAAGAAAGGGTTTGAAAATTGAACAAATATGTAGCAAAAATCAAGCTTGTTTAGGAGAAAATTGAAGATAGGAATGACAAAAATCAAGATTGTCTGAAGAAAAACTTTTTAAAATTTAACAAAGGTATAATAAAATTATGGTTGACAAAGAAAAATTTTGAAAAATTCAACAAGGGTGTAGCAAAAACCACATTTATTTAGAAAAGAATTAAATATAGGTATAAGTATAACAAAAGTCAAATTTGTTTAGAGAAAAAGTTTTAAAATTGAACAAAGGCATGACAAAAAATTGAGGATATCAAGAAAAAAATTGAAGATAGATATCTAAAAATCAAGATTGACTAAGAAGTTTTTGAAAAATTGAACAAATGTGTAGCAAAAATCGAGCTTGTTTAGGATGAAAATGAAGATAGCTATAAAATATCAAGATTGTTTAGAAAAAATTAAACAAAGTTATAAAAACCAAACTTTCTTAGGGAGAAAATTGTGAAATTAAACAAAAATATAACAAAAAAACCTTTACAGACAATCCTGGTAAAAACCTAGGGAATTTCCCATGGGAAAACTCGGTATTATACAACAAAACTGACTTGTCCAAACTTGCCCGGTTGGCAAACAAATTCGTCACCACTGACTTTCAAATTTACGATTAAAACTTTTTGCCCTTTTTGCGCCCCTGTCCAAACGGCGCCCATGGCATGAGCCATGGCTGCCATACCCTAGATACACCACTGACTATAAACACTAATGAAGCATTTACAAAATAAATTCAAGTAAAAATTTATCTTGAAAAATTTGTAGTAAACTAAAAAGTTTTTTGAAAATTTTTTTGAAAATAGCTGATTGACAGTTTAATCAAAAAAATTTTTTTTAATGTTGAAAAGTTTTTGAAAACTGTCAAGTTTTTCAGTAAAATATTTTGTTGACTTAATGATAGAAAAACTGAGACTGCATTTTAGTCACATCTCTATAAAAATCAAAATAAAAAATTTTAAGCAGACAGCAATATATTGGCATATCCGGAAGCAGGTCGAGGTAATTGCTTGCCCTATGTATAACGCCTCCGTCGCTTTCCTACTAGTCAAGAAAATAAATATAGAGATGAAATAAAAACAAAATGTACCACTCTTAACATTCTTTGTGTCAAAAAATAAAATGAAAAACTAACGTCATCAATCTTATGGAGTGCGGGGAGATAAGCGAATGGGAAATGGAACAGTTTGTGCTTAGACTTTAATATTCTTGTTATGAGAAACACTTTAATAGGCCTGATTTGGCATAATTTTATGAACCATGCAAAGTTACTGTACAATTAGAAGCAAACAGCAACATTTTGAATGAAGCCAAGTAAAAGCAGACTTTAAAAATTGTGGTCGGCAGCGTCGAGCAGCAGTGGCAGTGGTCGTTAGTCGGCAGCGTGGTCGAGTGGTTAAAGCGCCGTGCTTATGATCAACATGGCCTTGGTTCAAAACTCACTTGCATCATTCTGCTGTGTCCTTGGGAAAGACACTTTACGGCACTTTCCCTGCTTGGTGGTCTTAGCAAGCAGATCTAAATTACAGTCACATCTCTGTTGAATTTTAAGCGGACAGCAATATCTTGGCATCTCCGGAAGCAGGTCGGGGTAATTGCTTACCCTACGTATTAGCGCTTCTGTCGCTTTCCTGAGAGTCAGAAGTAAAAATATAGAGATAAAATAAAAATAAATTAAAAATAATTCAACATTAAATGGTCAAGGACTAGTTCTATAAACAAAAATAAGTTTTCGGATAACTTATAGTAATTAGCGTTAATATAAAAGCGTTAATATATAACCATTGATCTTATGATTAAGACCAGGAGTCGTTGGGATGTTTTTGGCGTAAACAAAACGTTTCAAAAGCATAATTTTACAATACATTATACCGGTATATATCAAACAGAGGCGGATTTTTTTATCAGCCCTGGTAAACAGTTTTGGAAGCCAGGCAAATATTCTTTGTCACTGATTGGATACAAAAGCTTTTTCTTTAAAAGTAAAATGCAGGCAAAAATATGTCTTTAATCGGTTCGAAAGAAAATCAATCAATGAATTTATTTTCGCCATCAAACAACTTTACCCCGTACAAAAAATGAAAAATAAAAACAACGAACAATAAAAAAAACAAGTACATAGTAAATAGTAAACAAATAGTAACAGAATAGGAATTAAGTAAGCTGGGAATGGACTTCTTCGGTCTTCGAGTCAAGCAACCACCGTTCAAGCTTAAAATCAAAAACATAAAAAAATGCGACCACATTTAGATGTTACAAGAGAATTAGAATGAAAATTGATTGGAGGATTAGAAATTTGTCGAATTATAAGATTGTAACAAAAACAATTTTAAATTGATTTTGAAAGAAGTTTTCGGAAGTTTTTAAATTGTTGGGGGAATGGAGTTCTATATTTTTAACAATTTTTTTGGCTATTGTGTAAACACATTTTGAAAAAACATATTTTGACTATTTAATTTAAAGAAAAAAAGTTTTTTAATGTACACTTTAATTTGAAAGAAAAAACTGATTTTGCTATCAGGTAAAAACTATAATATGAACAACATTGGTATTAAACATTTATTGGTAAAATATCTGAGTCAAGGCCAATGCTGTAAATGGTCTGTGGTATCACCACTAAAGTGATTTTCTTAAAACCAATTAGAGTAGATAGATAGACAATAAGTTAATGTTTGATCATTAGATTAATTGCTGTAATTTCCACATTTTTTGCCACCCAATGTATTTAATCTTGCGACCCAACCTGAGTTGTGATTCATAATTTGTGGACTTCTGAACGAGAAAAATCTAAGAGAAAAATGAGGATTTTTGTCGCGAACTTCAACAAAATATATTCCACGAAATAAGTTAGGTATTTTATTGAGTAAAGCAAGTCTGAGTTGTGGTGGTGAATTTACCCGACTAATTCCAAGGAATTGGGTGGGAATCAACTTCCAATAATTGTGCAACCGGTCAAGGACGGAAACAGAGGTCGAGATTTGAGAGAAAATGCCTAAAAAATGTGCACGGCCGCACAAATTGTTTTCCAAGGCAGCGATCGTGTACCGTTGATGTAGAACTACTGAATTATGACGGATTCGCAAAACTACCTTGTCCCTCGTCCAGCTCCTCACAAACGCCCTTCATGACCAGCACCAAATTTATGATTTTATTTCTTATTGATTAAAGCAGTGGTTCTCAAACTGTGCGTCGCGACGCCCTGGTGCGTCGTTTTAATTTTCTAAGGGAGTCGCACAATAATTTCATTCGTAGCAATACTCAATTAAGCAAATAGTAGCAAATTTCAATGCAGTTTTATCACTTTAACAAATAACAGTAATTGTTGTTAGGGTGCAGTTTTATCAATTTACACTGACTGCTGGCACGTGTTTTCGAATTCCTTATTACGTAACTGCAACGATTGATTACTTATCACGTTTGCCTGGTTGTGTACTACGGGTGGTACATTCGTGGTTTTCACTATACTACGTCTGTATAATTTACGAACATACATGTATAATTTACGAAATAAACTTATGGCATCCCAAAATTTAAAACGTGAAAAATTTACGTCATGTACCACCGGTGACCACTTCAAATATTATACTATCTTTGCCCTGATCCTGCTACTAGTCACGTGCTTTAACTACTGGATCAATGTGTAGAAAACGAAAATCGTATATAACCATTTACGCCCCAGAGGATGCTTTGGCAAAAAAGCAAACGAGCTGAACGTGTCAATGAACGCATTCCGCAATTTTAATATTCTTTTTGCTCATACAAGCAAAGAATACACCAGTCAGTTATAAAATGGATGTAAACAGCAAGCTAATGTTGCAAATTAAGCGTAAATCTGCAATTGAAGATGATAGGCCTAAAAAGAGGTCTCACAAGTACAGCGACAGTTATTTAGATTTTGGATTCACGTTTATTTTGCGGAATGGCGAGGAAAAGCCTCAGTGTGTTATTTGCAGCAAGGTATTGGCCAGTGAGAGCATGTTACCTAATAAGCTTAAACGTCATTTAAAAACATCACATCCGCAATTCGTTGATAAACCCAGGAATTTTTTCTCGAAAATTAAATGATCTAAAAAAGCAAATGTCCACCATTTCAAAATTCACGCAACCCTCATCAAAGGCTTTATTAGCATCTTACCAAGTGGTGCACAGAATTGTTAAGTGTAAAAAACCTCACACCATTGCTGAGGGACTAATACTACCTGCTGCAGTGGATCTTGTAGGTACGATGATAGAAAGAGCTGCTGAAAAGTTGAAGATGGTGCCGCTCTCAGATGATATCATGTGTCGCCGAATTGATGACATGGCACAAGACATTCAGGACCAACTGATTGATGAAATCAAACAGCCAGAATTCGGTTTGCAATTAGATGAAGCAACTGATGGCAGTCTTGATTTATTATGTGCGGTTTGTTGACTTTTTAAACCAAAAGTTAGTAGAAGAGCTATTATTTTGTAAACCTATTGAACTTGGTTGCCGAGAGATTGATCTTTTTAATATAATCGACAATTTTATTTCGACAAACAACTTAGACTGGGAAAAGTGTATCAGTTTATGCACAGATGGCACCAAAGCTATGTCTGGTAGCTGCTGTGGACTGCGAAGTCTAATTGAAGAACGTGCACCAATGGCAAAATAAATGCATTGCATGATTCACCTTGAGGCGTTAGTTGCTCGCGAACTCGGTCCTGAGCTTGGTGACAAAGATGACGTCGTTACCAAAGTTATGAATTTCATTAAAACACGACCATCCAAGTCAAGAGTTTTTCAAGAACTTTGTGCAGAGATGAATGCAGAGCATGGAAGTTTGCTATTTTATTGTTCGTCCAGATGGCTTTCACTGGAAAAATGCTTTGAACAAGTCTACAAGCTGGTGAATGAACTTGAAGCTTTTTTTGCAACAAAATAGTAATAATCTTGCTGATTGCCTAGCTGAGAACAAATTTTTATTAAAATTGGCTTACTTGTGTGATATCTTTGCTAAATTGAATAAACTGAATATTTCTATGCAAGGGCCGGATAAAAATATGCTTGACGTTTCAGATAAAATTGCAGCGTTTATTAAATGTCTTTGTGGAAGAAAGATGTAGAAAGCGTGTCTGGAAGTTCTCAGTACTTTACTTTACTGTCAAGTTTGCCGGAAAAGAAAAGTACGATGCTTTCTTCAAATTTAGGAAGCGTGTTTTTGCAGCATCTACCGAATCTCCAGTTGAAATTCAAAAAGTACTTTCCGGAAAATTTATCCAGTTATGAACGGATTCGCCGTCCTTTTTCTCAGCCTACCCCGTCGTCCTTTACTGAACAAGAAAAAGAAGACCACCTTGATCTTACCTGTGATAATTCTCTGAAAAGAAAGTTCAATTTAGTAAATCCGACAAATTTTTGGATTTCTTAGAATGACGAATATCCAGCTTTGACCAAAAAAGCACTGCGAATGTTCATCTTATTTGCTACGTCCTGTCTGTGCGAAGCAGTATTATCTGCTATAGCTGTCATTAAAAGCAAATATAGATCACGAATAAATGTTGAAAGAGAAATGCGGGGAGCAGTTTCGAAAATTTTTCCAAGATTCGAAGAACGTTGCAAAATCAAGCAAGCCCACACATCATATTAAATAATATGCCAATCTGTTTCGTTTTGATGTTGTATTAATAAATTGAACTTTGATTATAAGCATCTTTATTATCTTATTCTCAATCATATTTTCATTGATGCGTCGCATGCCCAGCAAATTTTTCCAAAGGCGTCGCAACGAAAAAAGTTTGAGAACCACTGGATTAAAGCAATAATTGAGACACTAGTCGGAAGGCGGTTTTTTATAAAACAATGATCATGGGCCTATTCCGGGTTTTAGTTTGCATTGTAATATTATTATTCAAGCGCTCATTGTGATATCAATAGTGAAGCTCTCATTGAGTAGGCAAGCTAAAACCATCCTACAGAAAGCAAATTACTATTTGCACTATTTGGATTAACAGGATGGAAGTGACGTCATTTTTTAAACAAAGACTTATTTCTATCGTCCCGTTTAAAATTGAGACAATACAAGTCAAATTTTGTTTTGCCTTCTCTGGTTTCAAAATAAGAAAAGAAAGGACGGAAGACCGACTTGCTTAGACAGTAGCTGCTGGAAGGAATAAAATTTAAACTTCGTCATACAATCTACGAGGTATTGTCCACGTTATAAAATTTTGATTGCATCAAGACAAATGTGCTGATTCAAGATTTTCTTACGTTTTAACACAATACCTTCTTTTACTGTACTAAATGAAAGAGAAGAAATTTTGTTTAATGATCAAATTTGTGTAGTTTGGACTCGTGGCTTTAAAGCAAATAGAAAATTAAGCTTGAAAACTAAGTCAAAATTACTTTTTTGAAACAATCAAAAGTAAACAGTGGAGGAGAAGAGAAAAAATTGAAGATATGAACTAAAATAGTATCAAAAGTCAATTAGCAAAAAAGTTTGAAAGCAACAAGCTCGAGTTTCGTCATTATTTGTGCTCATAAACGAGGCAGAATCCATTGTTATTCATAATAAAACTAAAAAAGTGTTACCATTTACAATAAATTAAAATTTTCTTAATTGGCTCATATTTCGAATTTGGCGCGACTTTACCGGAGACTTTTCCGCGAGCGGACGAACAATATCGCAATGCCAAGCTTTATTGTCATCTTTTTTACTGTTGAATCTATTAAAATAATTAACTCTTCATTAAAAAAGAATTGATTTTAATTATGGAATCGTTTTGTATTTGTTGACCGTTCAGTCAAATTAGATTCTCTAAAGATAATCATTTAAGCCGATCGTTCAACTAATTAATTTACTGAATATTAAACATAAAATTAAATTCAGGCACAACTCGGGCTTGAAAAAAATTCGGGTTCGGGTTGGGTTCGAGTCTAGAAATTGGGTCCGATTACAAATCTGATCCAGTAATCAGCTATCGAATGGACTAACAATAAGACAGCTGTAGTATGTGGTGTTTTAGCACGCCCGCGAGTCGCTTCAGCAGCGGGACACGCAAAGATAGCTTTTTGCGCAATGCTAAACGGTGGTGACGGAACCTTAGTGATTTGTCTAGTTTTACTCCAAGATAAATCGGAACTGGACAGAATGGTAAACGTTGATTGTTGTAATTGTTTTGTGTACATTGTTGTATTAATATTGAATCGTATGAAATAAATTTGTATGTTCTGTTCTGTAAATTTTTAGCAGACATTTTTTCATAATCTGGAAATTGTGGAAAGTAAATTATACGTTTAAATGTTAAAAAGGAATCAGTTTTGATCGATTTTGGAGTAATATCGTTTCTCTGAGACTCGAGACTGTTTTTCTGAGTCTAGGATAACTGGCCACAACCCAACTAGCCACGTCCGACTGCCCGCAGCCTAACTGGCTGTATTGTGTAGTTTCAAAATGACCCAAAAATCTCAGCAACTTGCAGTTAAAGCCAAGTTTGTATGCAATAGTAGTGCCATATGCAGCTATCAGATTCACAAATATAGCATTGGCCTTTTTATTCTTAGTTTCGAAAAAATCCTTGATGTTTTTAATTAACAGAACCACTTGATCCACAGTTGACTTTTTGCTTCTGTTCTCGAGAAAGCAATAGATCAATTGGTTTGATGCAGACGCAGGTAAACGTGTCGAATTTCTTGCATGAGACATAAAGTCGTTATATTTGTCCATAACTTTTTGGGTCTTCTACAGCCTTCTTCGTTTTTTGAATCGCGACTACAAACAATCTTCCGTAGAATTTCAAAATTTGGAATTAATGCAAGCAGAAAGAGAGAAAGTTATGTAATCAAGACTTCAAAGCAGCTTTAACATGAATTATAAGCTTTGCACTTATAAATTTAGGGCCCGGAGCTTTACCTGGTTTTACGTGGAAAAACCATTGCAAACAGCTGGGGTCATCCGTGAGTTTAAGTTGATTTTTTTCGAAGATTTACAACTAATGGGTCATTTTGAAACAACAAAGACATCGGAATATAATAAAATAAACGTACTAGAACAGGTGTCCTTAATTTTTTTTCAAAAATGACATTTTGACGTTTAAACGTAAAACTTATTGCAAAAGTCAAATGAAGACCAAAAAAAAAGTTTTTTACTTGAAATTTAATAAAGGTTTTCTTCGAACTTTAAAATGAGTTTCGAAATAAACTTATTAAACAGTTTGCAATAAAAAAACCGTTTTTCTAAACTCTGGCTTGAAAATTTTTTTGTGGAAAAAAATCATTTGTGTGAATCTACTGTAAGACTTTAGTACGTCATAAATTTATAGAAGTTTGAAACTTCTGCATTATTGTATTCAATCGTATGGACTATCTTTGTTTTTAATCTATGTCTTCTGTTTGTAAAACCCACATTAAAGAGCTACAAACTTTTAAGAAAAGTTTTTTAAACAAGTAAAGTTACACATAAAAATTACACTAGGTTTTTCAAAGTGAAGAAAATTTTAACATAGAAACGGTTTCTTACTTCAAATGGAGTATTGGAAATACCAACTTCTCTGGATCAGTGCAGTAGGTCTCCTGTAGTAGGATGACGAGTGTTGCAGCGCAGCGCTTACATTCGCTTCATAGACAGTGTCTTGGATCACGCTTACGCATAGTCACTGGATGTCGGCGTCCCACTCCAACGGACCACTTACCAATATTTTCAGACATCCAGCCAGCTAAGCTTCGCTGACTAGGAGCGACACTCTCCTTGGTCTACCGTGGATCTCTAGACCCTGATCATATCTTGTGTGGTCGTTTAAGTGGGTCCTCAGATGCTCGCTAAGAGAAACTAAAATCTAGACGCCCATTTGTGCCAGCTGCGCGGAATCTTTTTAAACAACCTTGCCGGACTTGGCATCTGTGCTTCTGAGTGGACAAACTATAGATGGAACGCGGAGTACTGTGATAATACACCCATGTTTTTATACCCAGGACCAGGCTCTGTGTTTTCATACTCAGGACCAGTGCCAAGCCGGTTGGAGTGAGCTTGCTCCGAACAGCTTGGGTTAAGCTCAACCGCCTGTGGACTGGTGTTATTCCATTCGTCCATGCACAAATGGGGTCTCGCTCCATCACCGAATTGCGAGTGCGGCGCCTCTGAACAAACTGCTGACCACGTTCTAATAGCGTGGCCCATACATCAAGCACCACATAGAGCACGAGGTCTGACGGTTTTGGATGACGAAACTTGATGCTGGTTTAACAACATCACTGACAGCATCTGATTCGGGCAGCACAGCAGCCTGGATTAGTAAAGAGATAAACCTTCGGCCTCAGTCCTGTTTGTGTCTGACTTGGAGTGGATGCCCTCCCAAACGACGACGACGACTTCAAATGCAAAGTAAAAGGCAATTACAGTATAAACAATCAGGTGTTGTTTAATTGTCTGAAGGGGTGAGCATGCGATGCGATTTACATGAAATACGTTCTTCATCTTTGGCAATCGACGTAATTTGTTTTGTCTTGCATAAGCAATAAAGTTTTAGAATTCATGTGATTAACAAAAGCATAAAATTGAGATTCCACGCTTTGCTGCGATAGCAAAAAAAAATTCACAAATTTGCTGAAAACGTCTATTTTATATGTTAACCCTTGTTCGGGCCTATCTAAAAATAGCACCATCTTTTTCAGCATTTCAAATTAGGTAAAGTCAACAAATTCCAGAACTTCGTCTCAAAAAATAGAGTAATTACAAACGTTTTAAGGCCTGGCTTCAGAAACCCGCCCGTTGAGGAGAATAGTGTTAAGATGTGGTCTGCGGTTTGTTCAATGGCGCCGCACTCACAATCCGGTACAAGAGCGAGACCCCATTCTGGATGGACAAATGGAATTGCGAAACACCAGTCAGCAGGCGATTGACCTTAACCCAAGCTGTTTAAGGCAAGCCCATTCTAACAGGCCTGGTACTGGTCATCGGAATGAAAGCACAAAGCCTGGTTGTATTCTCACAGTACTCCGTGTTTCATCTGTAATTCGTCCATCGGGCAACACCAAACTGGCCCGCACTATTCAGATGTCGAGTAGGCCAGAGATAGGGCAGCTGTACACAATTTTTTGGCCAAGTATCCCATCTTCGCAAGCCACCTCAGCAGTGTGAAGCAAGAAGACACGATTTTTATGCAATCCCACAAAATAGTGACGGAAAGCTAGCGATCTGTTTAGCTTTACCCCAAAATAGGTCAAAACTGGAAAGAGTGGTAAAAGTTTATTGCCATTATAAACCTTTAGCTCACGTTTGAACTCTCGATTATTTATATAAAATGCTGCTTTCACCGTCTTTGAAAGACTGAGTTTCAATTTCTAGGTCTGGAGATACGTAGAAACTGTAGTAATGTCTTGACTTCAAGTCCTTTCAGTCTCAAAAAGACTGTAACAGTGCTAGAGCCGCTGCAAAAGCAAACTTTTTGAAGATCGTGGTGGGCAGATCACACGTTGGTATAGGTGAAAAAAAGAAGAGCCAATACCGATCCCCGAGAAACGTCATTTCTTTGACGACGTAGCTTGCTTCGCTGACTGTCAAGTAGTAGGAGTAAAACTTCTGTTCCGGACAAGCTCCATGATCATTTTAATTATGTGTTTATCTTACAGAAGTTTCAGCAGCTTGCAGGTAAGACCACGGTGCTTCACGTTAAAAAAAAAGTTTTTTCTTAATAACAAAAAGGAATTGTCTTTAAAAAATTTTTGTCATATACTTTTGGGGAATGGCAAAGCCTTGTAAGGAAGTATACGATTTAAACTTTGAGAACCACAGATTTACCAGCATATTGAAATAATTTTTGTAAAACTGTAAAACCATTTTCGTTAAATTTTTGTATATTTTTAATTGTTTTATCGTGTTTTCCAGAGTATAATTAAGTTTCTTTTAAAGATCCTCCTTAGATGTTTGCACATAACAATGTATTTAGGCTTGCGTCTCACGCAAAAACATTGCAATAAAACAATAGATATCAATAGACATCAAAAGTAAACCATAGAAGACCGGACTTTATACTTAAATATTTTTTTGTTTTTGAAAGTTTTACTCAGATTAGCAAACTTCAGCGCAATTGGGGCGATAGAAAAAACGATCTTTAATAAAATTACTAATAAAGTTCGAAAAGAACAAAATGCAAAAGTGATAGAAGTTTATATCATACTATTGTAGTCCATTTGTTGCCAATATGTTATTTTTGTATAAGTACATATCTCTGATCACTTTTTGTCAAGGGAAGTTTTAACCCCTGAAACCCCCCCCCCCTTGAGTACGTCTTATAAAGTATACTATAGATTTTATAGTATTAAAAAAATTATAAATATTTTTTGAAAATTCAGCTTATAAGACTAAGGCAAAAGACCTATGATCGAAAATTTTTTTATTTGTTAAATTTTTTTGGTCTTTGGCATCAGCGAATTTAATAAACAAAAAGATTTTTCTATGTTTAAAACATTGTAAAAAAAATTATTGAGGTCTATACGGCAACGATTGCAAAAGTAAGTGTTGAAAACGGAGAGAGACATATAATAAGTGACAGACAGACAATCGAAAGATATAAGAGACACAGAGACTCGCTAGATCTTTTTCTCTCTCTCTCTCTCTCTGGTCCTATTTGAACACCGACCGTGAGGGTATGGAGCCAGCTAAACTTTACTCGCACAGAAGAGGTTACCCGACACAGTTTATATCAATATTGTAATTTAATAATGTTATCGTAACTGGTCCGGCGGTTTTAGACTAATACTTCACAGTCTGAAACAAGTACAATATAATATTAAAGTATAAAGTTAATTTAGCAAATAAAACATCGGTTATTATCTTCCAAATTAATAAATTAGAATTGATACATAAAGAACACAAGCATATCTCAGCTAGCACCTCGCCATGTGCTTAATTAAATCAAGACAAAGAAGAATTACGCCACCGTGTTGCCAAATAAAAAGATAGATGACAAAGTTAAAACTTAAGGGCGAAATAACACGTATATCGACAACAAGTGTACATTAATATTTTATCAACTTTTTCCTCTAAATCATGTTCACTAATAATTAAAAAAATTGTTAATTTCTTTTTTGTTCTCAACGAAATTCTCGGTCGTTACATTTATCGATCATGATTTTTAGATAAGAAATTCAGAAATACAAAACAGATTCAGAGTAATGAGCTTTTTTTTGAGTGACAAAAAAAAGAATGATTCAAAGTGAAGATCTTTTTTTAGACAACACTGCTTTTTAGGGACAATTTTTTTTCTTTTAACGAACGTCCCGGTTCACCACTTTGAAAATATGGTATCCCTAAAGTAAAGATCATTTTTTGGAAAGCACTTCATTTTGTTCATGAAAATTGAGAAATCCGAGACAGATCCAAAGTGAAGACTTTTTAAGAGAACACGTGATTATTGCCTCCCGCAAACAAATTCAATTTTCGAATTCGGCCCTCAAGCTAAAAAGTTTGCCCACCCCTGGGCTAAACTATTAAGTCTTATCAATGACTACTGGTATGCTAAACTCTGCTGAAATAGCAAATTTCTAGCCCAGCTACATCGCGTGAATGAGGCTATTCGAAAAGATCCCATCGACAAGGCCAAACCATACTTCTTCACGACAACGCCAGGCCCCATATTGCACAAGTTGTTAAAATCGCACTCCAAGAGCTCGAATGGGAGGTCCTTCAGCATCCGTCGTATCTCTGGACCTTGCACCCACGGATTACTATCTTTTCCGCTCTTTGTCGAACCATATGAGGGGCGTTACCTTCGACAATGAAAAGGACCTTAAAAATTGGCCCAACAAATTCTTCGATACCAGACCCGGGGATTTTTGGCGGAACGGCATCGACAAATTTGTCGAGATGTGAGAGGAGGTCGTAAACAGCAACGGAGAATACATAATTTATTAATTTATAGCCATAACTTTTCATTTTTGTTTTACGTAATAAAAATCTTTGATAAAAACGCTACGAACATATTCCTCAACCTAATATAATTTATGGTAGTTTTCTATTCATAATACGTTTTGGATAAATGAGTTGTGTCATTTTTAAAAAAGGATTGAAGGTAAAACATGTGATTTTGAAGAGAACTGTGTTGTTAACCCCTATTCTATATAATATTTCACCTGGCAAAACCTTTTTTCAGCACCACAATAAAGTTATTAAAAATTTTAAAATAACTTAATTTTATTTTAATTTTTAATAAAACGTGGTTATTTTTTCATTTTTATTTTCATCTTTATATTTATCCTCCTGACTCGCAGGAAAGCGACGGAGGCGCTATTACATAGGGTAGGCAATTACCCCGACCTGCTTCCGGAGATGCCAAGATATTGCTGTCCGCTAGTAATTTAATAGAGATATGACTGTAATTTAGAACTGCTTGCCAGGACCACCAAGCAGGGAAAGTGCCGTAAAGTGTCTTTCCCAAGGACACAACAGGATGGCGCGACCACGCTGCCGACTGGTCGAGTGTAGAATAATAAAATGTCTTTTTGTTTAACAGTTCAAAGAATGTATTTTGTAAAAGTTTTTTTGCTGATTGTTCTACTTTACGTCATTTTTCATGCTGCAAACAGTTGTTCTTCACGAACACCAAAAGAAACAAATTCAAGAAGGACTACCACTAAAATCACATCAAGCAAGGCAACAATACCAACAAGAACAATCTTCCCAGGAACACAAAAATGCGTGGACTTTCGTTTGAATAACAACCAAATTGGATTTTGTTCCCAAATTTTGAATTACAACTGCACACAAATAAACAATATGTTGCCATCGTTTTTTAACCAGCAGAATGTTACAAAAAAATTGAGTGACATTCAGTCACTCCTCGGAGAAAAATGCGGATGTAAAAACCGAACAATTGAGCTTTTCTGTCGTTACTTGTTTCCAGAGTGTTCAATTAATTCCGAAAACTGTGATTCATTAGTCACGTATGAACCGAACGTAACGTTGCCTTGCTCTGAATATTGTCACAAGCTGGTCAACAGGTAGGCGGATGTTATTACGTTTTTAAGCCTTATCAAAACATAAAAAGCTATATTGCAATGAACCATTACTTAAACACAGAGAAAATTATGATAAACCAGAGGTGCTGTTTGTAAATCGCAATAATTGCGGAGCAAGCAAAGCCTCAAATTCTACTAAATCAATTTTTTAGTCCTTAAAAAAATTAGTAATTTAATATTATACTTTTTTTAAATATGCAAACATAATTCATTAAAATATATATATAATATATTTATTAAGCAAGTTTTGTAAGTATTGTTATAAAAATAAAAGAATAAATTTTAATTTTTTTAAGAAAACTTCAACATTTTGAACTGTCTATCAGTAAATTCTGAACGTTTTCGACATTAGTATAAGAACAATACTCTACCACAAAAGCATCAACGTCTCCTGTGAAATTTTTACTAAGTTATAAAGTTAGTTATAGTAATAGTTTGCTATTGTTTTTATTTAGGGTTAACTTTTATTTAGTGTTAAGAATAAAATTTCCGGGGCAACGACACCCATCAAGTTAGTAGGTTGCGCAGGCGCAATGTTGTAGTAATTGCCACATTGCCAACAAGCGACACACTTTTTCATTAAAAATAATTACATACATATATTAAAAGGCTTGATTTCTTTGTTTTTTATTTTGCCCAAAAATTGTTTCACTCAAGTTTTTTCAATTTCTTTTGCTGCAGGTAAACTTAACCTACGAAATTTTTTACAATCGAGAAAAGTTTGCATCCAAAATTTTAATTGAAGAATAATTAACCAAAAGAAATGATTCAGTAACATCGATAAAAAGTCAAAAAAGGGTTATTTTCAAAACTAGGTAATCTACGTTATTTTAACCATTATTACTAAGCAAATTGTTATTGATTTATCCAAGAACAAAAAATTTGTTTTTAAATTCGTAACTTTTTTCAGTCTGAGGTGACTTAGAAAATACAAAATCTCACTTTATTTTTTCTTACACTGTTTTTATTCACCTTTAAGTTAAAAATAATTATTTGAAACTGGTTTCATTAACATTTATTGCAAAATTTGTCTGGGACAAAAATAAAAACAGAACATTTCACACTTTCTTTCTTTTAGGTCAGGTCATATGACAAGATCAGATTTAGGTCACATTTAATTCAGATTATGTACAATGAACAAACTGAAGACGACGTCCTAATAGCGCCCTTATACATCGGGCACTACGTGGAGTACAAGGTCTGACGGTTTGGGATGAAACCGGATGCTGTCTTCACATCATCACGGTCCGACTCATAAGATTTCGGCACTGAAATTCAGCATACGAGATTTCGGCGCATTGAGTTCGGTGCTGGGTCTTTATTTTTTACTTAAAAACTTCTCCCAAACTAGAAAATTCCAAACAGTTAGATAGGTCATGGTTAATTTTTTTATCTGCTGTTCAGTTTGCGAGCACACTTGGACAAACAATCAATCTTTTTTTAGTAAATAATCGGAGTTTTTTGGGTTGGTATTGGCAGTGGTGGATAATGGGTGAGGCGATGGCCTCGGGCCCCCCTTTTCTACAGTTATCGAGGGGCCCCCCCTTTTTGAAAATGTCGCATGCAGTTTTATTTTGTGATATTTTACATGGTTTCATGAACCTCAAAAACTCTCAAAAGTTTTCAGCAAATAGGTGAAATTTATGTCACATAATATGGCATGTAGGGTAATGTTGGCAGAACACTTAAAATTTAAAACAACAATCCATAAAATCTCTTCAGTTTCTATGTATTGCAGAACAACTACATAATGTAAACTATTCTTAATAGTCAGATTGCTATAAAAGTTATCCAAAGGTGATTGAAATTAAGCAGTAACAACTCTACAACTAAAAATATGCTTAAGAAAAAGAGAAATCTTGTTTTAAATTTAAATTTTTCTATTGATAAAAACACTATGGTACTTAAAATTAGTTGTATTTATGCATACAATATTAATTACTTTCCATAAATGCAACAATATAATGACTAAAAACAACAATGTAACTAAAAAATTTACAAACACTAGTAATAAGAAATACATTTTTTTTCTTTTTGTAGCAAATGCTTCATGTACAATAGAAACCAATAGAACACTAAATTCAGGCTGCAAATGTTTTACCATTAACCAAATTTATATAGAAATTTTCACTTTTTTTTAAAGTTCTAAATTGATTCATATGCAATTTATTCATTTACTTGACTTTCAAGACTTGATTGTAGCTTTTTCAAAAGGGTTTAGCATTTTTTAAAATTGACATTTTGACAACTGGTTTGTGAGGTGATCTGGTAAAAACAACTACTTGATTAAAGTTAAAATTTTCTATATTGTCATTCTGAAAAAAATTGAATTAGAAATTATTTAGGTAAAGTATTTTGATTTTAAATCACAATTTTAAAAGGTAACCTAACATAGAATAAGCTAAATGGCTTCTTACATTAAATTTAATTGTGATTATCAGTTGGTCTATCTTGCACAAACAACCGTAACATTAAATGGTTTTGACAATATTTCACAACACTTTTATTATTTTTACAATTTTAGTTTAAAGCTAGCTTTATTGCAAATTTGCATCGCATATTTCTATTCCTTCCAGACAAAAATCTTCAAAAGATTTAATTAAAGCAGCATAAGCTGAAAATATTAAATAAATAATTGGCTGCTTTATAATATATTAATACATTAACAAACTTTTATTTTCGGTTAGTATTTTTTTGACTCATTTGCCTAAAAGCAAGCATAATTATATTTTTTTACAAACTTTGTTGGCTTTGAAATGTAATTTAAATTTTTTTTTGTAAAAATTAAGGTATTTATACAGTATTTCACGAAAGTTTATATTACCAGCATTTCTTAATCTTTTTTGTGTTAAAAAAACCAAAACTAAAGCTTCTTTTTCTAATAATGTTTTAGGCCATATATTTTTTAATTCTTATGATAAAACTTGTTGTACATTGTGGAGTCGGCATAATTGTTGAGATTTAACATTATTTTGCTCGACTGAATTAATTGTTATTGTTATATATATATTCAATAAAAAAATTGTTTTTGTTATTGTTTCTATGTAATCAGTGCAAATTTGTTTTTACTGATAAAAAAGGATCAGATTTTTGTTTGTGATAGTAGCCTACCTATTTAGTCAGTTCAATTTTAATTCTGTTGAAATATATTTTGACAAATTTATTATTTTTTGAGACTATCAAGACTATGGTACAAATGTTTATTTTGTAATGGTGAGAAAGTTTCAAAAATATACCTCTAATAGATTGTATGCATGCTAACAGTAGTCCAACAAATTATAACTTTCAAATTCGAACTAAGTTCAAGTCTTTTTCAGAAATCTCGAACCGATTCCAAATCCAGGACTACCAAAAATGATGTAATTTTAGTATAAATCCATGAAAGCATGAATCTGAGTCTACGAAATTCAAATTTTCAAAACCATTTTCCCAATTCGTTTGTATGCATTGCATATAGCCTAGATTACTAAGCACACAAAACCAATTCCAAATCAACAATTATTGATTTGAGAACTTGGGTCGAGTCCTTGTTTTTGTAAAAATGGGTCAAATCGAGTTTATAAGCAATGATGAAATTAAAAAATTAAAAAAAATAAACAGGTTCTTTTCCCTATAGTATAGAAGCTATAAATAATAGGTTCTTTCATTATCAGAGATATAAAAATACATAAATTACGTTAAATTAAGAACGCGCTCGCTGAACGTTATGACATTCATAAGAACGTGTTTGCACAAACCGGTGCAAACTCCCTAAATCCAGTCACCGAATTCAAGTCTGTCCAAGACGTTTTCAAGCAAAAAAAAAAGGATTTTAGTCATAAGCATATGCATTGGAGGAAGGAGTTTAAAAGTTTAAAGGAACTTAGAAAAATAAAGGATATGCAGACCAATTAAAAGGCAATAGAGCAGTAAAAAAGTGTAGAGAAAAAAAGGTTTTCACATTATTTTAACTTTTATACTAATTGTGTTTTTGGTTTGTAAACCCCATGCTACGACAATTGATCGAACGACAGTTGATCAAAACAACACTTGATTGAAACGACACTTGATCGAAACGACATTTGACCAAAACGCACTTTATCGAAACGACATTTGATCGAAAAGGCACTTGATCAAAATGATAGTTAAAAAAAAAATTTATTTTTGTACGTTTCTACGATTAAACAATCTCTTTGTCACTGTAAATTAGATTCATAAAAAGCAGAGGCCAGCAGTAAGAAGACAATTTTTTTTTATTTTTTATAATTTTTTGCCAATGTCAAGGTCAAGTTTTTTAACAAGGTTTCTGGGCAAAGGGCGGCAACAGGTTTTAGGGGGCAACAAGTAGACCTTTTGTCATGGTTATGTTTCATTAGATGCTTATTGCTATCATTTTTTGCATTTTTTTACATAGTCAGTTATTTAGAGGGGGGAGCATTGTGCCATGGCCACCCTTGTAGACCTCTTGCAGAAATCAGAGACAGATCCACAGAAAAGATCTTATTTTTAGAGATTTATGATTTTGATACAAAAAATCAACAAAACCGGGGCAGATTTAAAGTATTATGTTTTTGGGACAAAAAATTGAGAAAATTGGGATAGATTCAAAGTTGTAAATTTTTTCTTTTATTATGTGATCAAATGTCGTTTCGATTAGGTGTCATTTCGATTAGGTGTCAATCGATTAACTGTCGAGTCACGTGTAAATCTTTCATGATAACTTTTTGTGTCTGCCACTGATTTGAGTTATTTCCAGTTTCGTATCAGAATCAATTTTTTTCCAATATTTCGTAGCCTATCTTTCTAGATGGCATTGGTAAAATAGTAATCGAATTCTTGTGACGTCATTTCTGGGGGCCCCTAATTTGGATTTTGCCCCAGACCCCTAATTTTGAAAATCCACCACTGGGTATCGGTGCATGCAAGCAAAGGCAAAGCATATGCAAGAACACAAAGTTTGCTTTGTATGTGTTGTAGTAAATAATACCCAAAGCTGATATAAAAAAACTGAGGGCTTTAAAAATTTGATATGCAATATGCAATAAGCGCTTGTATCGGTACGTATGTGGCTTTCAGCACTTAATATTCTTTGGGATCACGCAAAAATTAAGAAAAAGTGTTAATCAAAATAGAAATCTGGGATCTCGCCGAACAGGTTAGAAACATTTTTGAGAATAAGTGAGTAAAAATGGTATGATATAAAAAAGCAATATACGAGTATATGCAGCTATTATAAAGGCGAGCAGAGTGAATTCGACGAGCGAGAGATTTCGACAAAGAAAAAGATCAAACGAAAGGGTATTATCGAATTAATTTTGTTCATCTAAAAACATCCGACTCCAACTATCAAAAAACTATTTGTCTGACTCCCGTCTCTATAAGTAACTACCGACCTTCTCTTTAAAAAATAGTCATGTAATTTTTGATTCTTCAAAAAAAATTGAGTAGCCTAATCATATTTTCAAAAACTGAAAAGTTTACTACTGCTATATATTAGATTATACAACTTAAAAAATTTTTTTGACAGAATTATAAAAATTGCTGCTCTTCAGCTACCTTGTTCTTGTATGCTTAACGACTACAAAAATAATTTTCATTCATTTTTGTCATGATGATCTGATTTGTATAGTTGCCAATTACATACTTTTCGCTTTTTCTTACTTTTTTCTCGTTTTCACTGAAAATTAATTTTTTTGCGAGATCAAATTAAAATTGTTGAGACTTCGGTTGTCGAAACAACTGTAGGACAGAATATTTTGCATTCTCGAGTCAATATTTTTGTATCTTAACCTAGATTTTTAATAATGTATTTTTATCTTTTTAAATTTTTTATCATGGATAATCTTTTCCAAAATCAGTAAATTGTTTCGCTTAATTCAAATTTTTTTTCTTGAGTTATTTTTAATTGGTCTTTTTTTAAAATACTTTTCGATGCCGCTACCATTTATTTTCAAGATCAGTGTTTTTAAAATTAATTTCTTATTTTAGTCTTAATTGGTTCTTTAATAGCAATGCCGGCATTTCTGCTGTTTATTGCTTCTATTAAGATTGGAATTAGAATTTCAATTTAAAAAAAAAATTAGGTCAAAGAATTGTCATCTTATCCTGCCAAGCTTTTCCCGATAAATTTGCCAATTTAGTCAAATAAAATCTTAATAGGCTACTATTCATATAAAAAATTTGGAGGGTGTTCTTTTTAGCTACTTTGTTTTTGGGTATCAAATGACAGCCAAAGTAAACTTCCTTTATCCTTTTTATCATACAACTTAATCATAATCTAAAATCTCTTCTTGACAGGAGAGACACTGATTAAAACAATTGTAATTAAAAAAAAGGTAACTGTTTTAAAAATTAAAATAGTTTATTTGTCTTTGTGACTCCCGAGTCAGACTTACTAAAAACCCCCTGGTTCACTGGCTTTCCACTCCGAATCTGGACTACTAAAAATACTCTTACTCACTGACTCCCGACTTCGCGGCCCTAATTTAAACAATTAAATAATTAAAATTTAACTTGAATTGAAAATAAACATAATTGTAATATTTAATATTATTTGATATAAAGCACTTAGTATCGGATAAGTGTTATTATAAAAAGTCTTCAATCAAATTAAATTAAAAATTTTTTTTGAAATTTAGTACAATTCGCTACGTATAATGCTTTAAAATCGTCTATTCTATTAATGCAATATGCTTAATAACTCTTTAAGTTTCGGATCTCATTTTTTAATATTTTTATATCGTTACTAAGATCAAATGAAGTACGATCTGTCAGTGTCTAAATTTTTTTAGTGTATATTATTTTTACTTGAAACAATGCTTCAGCACGGTATAATATTTTATTTTGATTTTGATTTTATCCATCAATATTCTCATATCCAGAAATATGTAAAAAAGCTTTTAAAACAGATATACCAGGTGCAGTTTTTAAAATGTAAAAACCAAATCCATTCACCCGCAAGCCATGGATCTCGGTTGTAAAAACAACTCTGTATATTTCAATAATGTTGAATGAATGGATAGCATCAAAAGCGAATGCGGATTTCTTTACATCAAGATTTTATATTTTCTAAGTTACTTTCGGCTAAAAAAGATTAGAGAAAAATTTTCTGTTTTTGAATGAATCAATAATAATTTACTTAGTAATAATCGTTAAAATAGATTACCTAATTTCGAGTTACTTTTTTTGACTTTTTATCGATGTTACTGAATCGTTCCTTTTTTTTTTGATTGAAATTTTGCACACAAACTTTTCTCAATTGTAAAAAATTTTCCAGGTTAAGTTTACCTGCAGCAAAAGAAATTGAAAAAACTTGAGTGAAACAATTTTTGGGCAAAATAAAAAACAAAGGAACTAAACCTTTTAATATATGTATGTAGTTCTTTTTAATGAAAAAGTGTGTCGCTTGTTGGCAATGTGGCAATTACTACAACATTGCGCCTGCGCAACCTACTAACTTGATGGGTGTCGTTGCCCCGGAAATTTTATCTTAAAACAAAATAAAGTTAACCCTAAATAAAAACAATAGCAAACTATTACTATAACTAACTTTATAATTTAGTAAATTTTTTTACACTGAGTTGAATACTTTCTCGTAGAGTAAGAAATCAACTTTAAACTGCTTAATATCAACACTTCGTGCATTTCTACTTTTTTGTTGACGATTGAAGCGTGAAAAATTTTAACGCAATTTGCTGTTTTTAAAGTCGTAAGCATGCTTCAATATCCGTTAAAGCGAAAGCCAAGCAATGCTTCGTTTCTCCAATGAAGACGACCGTGATTGAAGTTGTGACGTCAGTTAATCATTATTTGTCAAGATTAGGCATAGGCTGAGCTGATTTCCAATCAACGTTATAGTGCTAGACGAAAAATATGTTCGGGGTGCGCTAAATTTATTTCTGACGGTGGTTTTGCTAAGGGAATTCCGTACGCTCTTTTTTAAACTTGCTCAAAAACAATTGCATCTTTTAAAGAAATTAAATTTAAAAAAGTTTTTATATATGTCGACTCTAATTGATATTAAAATTAAACAGATGTATTGTACAACTCAAAGTCGTTTTTTTCAGCTGTTTGCCCGACCAAGCAAGAAAACTTTTGCTCGAGTTGATTTCAACAAATCCAAACACAGCAAGCAAAACTATGAAAGACCTATGTGACAAATTACCACCCAACAATTGCTGGAATTACTCCGTACCGGTTCAAAATGGTATGACGTGATGCAGTAAAAAATTTACGAGAAAAATTGTTCTGCGAAGCAAAGACTAGTGCCGAGTGGCAATTTTCAATTTTGTACCCATAAAATCGCAATCATATTTTCAACCGATCAAAAATCCAAAATTTTTTTCTCTGCTCATAGAAATTCTATCACTCAGCTCTTGGAGCGATCAAGAAGCACTCTATGTTAGTTGTCATGGCAAAGCTTTTTTTTTTATCAACTTTTTAAGGTGATAAACAAACCAATCTGTTTATTATATTGCGTTTGCAAATGCAACGAAAAATAATTATGATTGATTTGCAAATGTACCTAAAAATAAATATGATTGATTTGAAAATGTACCGAAAATTAAATATGATTGAACTGTAAAGAGCTGAGTGAAAATTTTTTCAGCAGAGAAAAAAATTTGGATTTTTGATAGATTCAAAATATGTAGATTACAATTCCTTGGATACAAAATCGAGAATTGCTGCCGGGTCTGCCATGTTTTGTTAGTTAACCCTTCACGCATAGTTAAAAAGTAGAACAATCGGTGACCGGTAGTTCTCCGACGAGTAAATTCCACTACTGGGCTTAAGGTATTTAATATTTTAAATATGTTGTTTTTCGAATTTTCCTCTACGAAAATAAGGTTAGGTTTAGAGGTTAGAGTAATTAGGATGAGATTTAGAATTAGGGTTAGGGTTTAGGTTTAAGGTTGAGTTTGGAGTTATGGGTTATTCATATTTTTTTCTGTACCGACCATCAGTTTTATCACAATTTTTTTTTTTTTGTCTCTATTATGGAGGAATTTATCCTGCAGTAATTAAGTAATGGAGCAATTTATTAGGATGGAATTTTTTGTGGGGAAATTTACATAGAACCCGATAATCAACAGCTTTTATCCCTCCACAATTAGGGTCCCAGGTACGATAGTAGTAACACCAGCTCAAACTCAGAGATTCTGTATCTAGATTACTTACTTTGCTTACTATAGTAATTACTTCAAATAAAATATCAAACCGATATTTTGAACTTTCTCCTCGTCGCATTACTTTATTTGGCATGTTTTTTATTGATTGAAACAACTTATACCACAAATTATAGGATATTGTAAAGTTGTTACTCCCATGATTCTATCCGAAGAGTACAAATCATCCCTCTTTTAAAGTAATAGATTTACTGATAATCAAAGTTTGTTGGTAGTGTTACATTTTTTTTTGAAAACAAAAAACTGCATTTACAAAGTGAAAAGATAAAAATTTTCGAGTTTTCGTTTAAAGACTCAATCAGACAAACGCCTTCAAAATAAAACGAAGTTAATAAAACACAATTTTTTTACCTGTGAAACAAAAATTGGCATGCAAATCATCAATAAATTTTGCTTATAGAAATCATCAATTCAAGCCAGGGTACATAAAATTCACAATAGAACATTACAAAACATTTGTTGATTTATGTTAGTTGCTGTTTAAAAGGTTGTGTGTTTTATCTTTTATTTTACTCTTGAAGAAAGTTCGCTGGTTTAGTCAAGTTAGCGAAATATAGAGATTGTTTTCTAGTTTTAAATGATATAATTTGTTGTTTATAAAATCTAGATTTGATTGCTATTTAAACTATTAAATCGATAGATTTATTAATAAGATACGTGTAAAGCAAAATAGAGATATGGGTTACCATTATTCGATCAACTCGACATAAACAAACTTTTTTATATACGTAGCTTAGCCCTGATTATGAAAACTAATGAAATAATAAAATTTATTACTTTTTTGTTCTAGGTTGCTTGTTGGTTGAGGATAAAAAGCCATCAGTTCGACCATCATCACCATCAGTTCAATCATCATCACCCGTCGTCATACCGTTATTAAGTGCAGGGGTTGTATTATTTGGAATTATAATTTTTGGAATTGGAATCTTTCTTTATCGGCGCCATCACTTATTAAATAAATCAACGAAATCAGAAAAATTGTCTTCAGCATTTCATGAAAATCACGTCAACAATTCAAATCCAGATGATAATAAGGAAAAAGATCACGTGACTAACGTTTTATACCAATCGATGGATGCCAATTGCTACAGCTTGGCTAAAGATGTCAACCAATCAATAAGCAATGAACAATTTGAAAATAATACCAGCGGCCTATACGATACCGCAAACTAAAAATGACGAGTCATTTATTTATATTCTAAATGAATTTTTTTTTGGATAAATATTATTTATCAACTTTTTCTCATTTTATTGGTCAAACCACAGCTGAGCAAAGATACGATCGGACATTTTACATTTTCAAACTAAAAGTTGAAAGGGTTTACAATGGGGGTTGTTTCTATTGTCTTTACAATAAAAAATCAATGGAGTAGTACAATCAATTCTACTATTTTGCTGGTATAAAAATAATTTATTTGTGATAAAATTAACTGAATATCCACAAAGAATAACCAAAAATTATTGTAATAAATATTATATATACCAAAATATTAATGTATTTATTGAACATTAAAAATACTTTATAAATTAGGCTTAAATAGGCAAAACTTAACAACATTACCAAAAAGATCATTGTCTTGCA
Source organism: Diplosoma virens (assembly GCA_963680785.1). Classification (NCBI taxonomy): domain Eukaryota; kingdom Metazoa; phylum Chordata; class Ascidiacea; order Aplousobranchia; family Didemnidae; genus Diplosoma; species Diplosoma virens. The sequence continues at coordinate 28,759,853 of OY796887.1, forward strand.
TTGAAGCAAAACAACTGCACCAAAAGCAAATATTTATTTGTATGATAATTTTTTTTAAATTTTGAACCATATTTTTAAGGCAATATTTTTAACTATAACTATAGTTTCCGCTTGGTGTTTACAAATTTATTTTATTTGTCACTCATTGCTTTATCTTTTTATTGAAAATTTGTTAAAAAAAATTTGCAGCATCATTACTTTTATCAACTTTGCATTTGTAGAACGAACAAACCAAGTAGATAATGAAACAGACTTTTTCAAAAATTGCAGTCGCTCGATCTTTAAGATCTTTTGAAACTCTTATTGCTTCTTCTACTTTCAAAAAAACTGTTATAAACTGTATAAAATTTCTGTGCGGTGTACGTAATTCATAAACATATGCTTGGCAGTTGTCAGATAAATAGCCAAAACTGCAAAGCGAATCTTTTAACTTTAAATGAGGAAATTGATTCCCTTGACAGATTTACAGAAGAAGTTTTTTCAGGATCGAAAGATTCAAAGTGGTGACGCTTTATTCTTGGGTATTTGAGCTTAAGCGGCCTCCTTTGTTACTTCCTAATATAAATCGACTTTCAATAATAAAAAGGTTCTCCGCTTGATCTTTCCGCAAACACTTTCAGTGTGAACCAATCTTAAAAAGTGCAGCTATGGAGTAAATGCAAAGAAGAAGCTTTTGTCACTGCAATCTACTGGAATAAGGATAATATCCTTGATAACAATTTTGTTGGTCATAACACTAACAAATTCTTTAATTACTGAGAATCAAAAAACGCTACTATAACTTAATCAACACAATTAATGTGAAAAAACATTTAAAAAGGATCCAGACTGAAGCGGATGCAACATGTGAAAAATCAATTCTCAACAAGTACAAAGTATTCTCAAAAGAGATCACAATGTAACCGATTTTAAATGTAATTTCAACGAGTTAAATAGGAACAGTAAAAAAGCGACTAAAACAAATTAACAGAGAAGACGATTATTATGCAACGGGCCTGTTTCGATCTTATGGACCTCATCAAGCATAAGTTATCGTAACCACTAAGGCGAAATTTTAATTCTAAAACAAATTCGAAAACGAATAATAAGGCGAAATTTTAAAACGAATTCTTTAACTTTGCATACGAAATGATATTGCATTATTGCAGTTTATCACTGCATCATTCATCAGCATGTTCTGTGTTCAAAGTCATTAGAATTCAATCAAATCATTTTTCTGGTCAGGGATTTCAGCACCTAGCTTTAATCACTGCTAGTCTCAAAAATATTGGCCGATTTAACTTTGGCAAAAACTGTTGTTTTGTGTCATAAAATGTATATGCTTCATCTAAATTTTGCAAGGCTGTTTATTCCAACGATTTTACGACCTGGAAGAAAAAGTTATAGCATCTTTATTAATTGGTTTTGTTATTAGTTTATAACATTTATTGTAATTGTTTTGCATTGCACATATTTTGTCACAGTTTACTTGCCCGTAGACTTGTATTGACCAAAGTCAATTTTTACAATTTTGTTCATCCTTTCCATCGCAAATAAATCTTAATATTTTCTCGTTAACCTCGTTTAAATTCGTCTGACTGTTGATCGCAGAGCATTCCATGCATCACTTTCGATAAAAAATGAATTGCTTGTTGAAGTTTAATCTTGGTTTATCTTATTTTGTTTGAAAGATCAAAGATTGAGAAGGTTGCTAAACTTATATTTGCATACAATGCCTGCCGCAACCTTACGCTTTTATTTGTTTATTTTCTTTAAATGTACGAAATTATTCAAATAGAATATACATGATATTGGATTTATCTGCTTAAGAAGTACGATTTTAACAACTTTTTAGGGTTTGTAATACCTTCCGCTAGACAGCTTGAAAATCATTAAAGATGAAGTTAAACTTTGTTAATCAAACTATTTTCTATACGCAGTATCTTGGAAAGTTAGTGAGTTGTTATGTTACGTTATAACAACAATTGTTATGTTAGGAAGTGGTTAGAAAAGTGTATAGGAATAGCAAACCAGTCACCCAGCATAATTTCTGCCCGTGGGAGGAGTACGGGTGGGTAAAATTAATTTCGAAAAAAACATAATTTACCATATTTTGCATGTTTTAATTTTGAGTCTCAAATAATTTTTTGTTCTTAAAAATTACTTTTTATATGCTTTTACAATTTGAATAATTTTTTATCGCTATACTAATATAAATGATATAATATACTAATCAATGACCTCAGCTTACACTCATTTTGTCATCAATAAATCTTTTTTGCATTGAACAAATATATAACGCACAACAAAAACCGAGCACCGAACTCGCGTCCTTCTGCTCGCAAGTCAGAGTGTTTTCACAGAGTTCTTTTTTATTACGTAATTACCTTACTTATCTGAAATTACTTTAGTGTCCGCCAAATTGAAAATTATCCATCAAATTGTTTTTGTAGTTTTGAAGGTAAAAATCTCCTGGGTCACGTCATGTTTTTGACAGCTGTTTAATTTATTCGAAAAAAGACTGTTTCATAACAAATAAACAGCGAAGCAAATAACAAGCCCAATTTCTGTTAATTTCACTTTCGATTTAGGACAAATAACAGAAGCTAAAAGAAATAGAAAATATTTTAACAAGCACTCGGTTCACTAAAATCAATGAAGGTGGTTACAAATATAGCTTGATGAAAAATTTTATATTTTGCTATTTTTTTGGCTGGTCAGATGGCGATGGTACACAACCTCACTCGCTTTATTGCTGCCCTAAATGCTGCTATGACATTTGGAATCGGGTCTTTGCTTTTTATAGATACTATTAATCAACCAATAAAACATTTGTTCAAAAAAATAGCATCGAACCCATGACGAACCAGGTCAGCGATTTGATTCCTAGTGCTATTAAAATGAATTGATTCAAGACGCAACGCATGGGTCAATATCGAGCAACGAGAGATATTGCTTGTGCATCTTTTTCGGCTGATATACAACATAGAATTGGTGTGACTGCTATATACGCTGTTGTTAAGAAAAAGAAGTCTTGAATAAATTGTCAATTATAAAACATCAAAATGCGTTCCAAATTATTTTTTGTTTAAACTTAAAAATAAAAAAATAAATGAGAAAAAAACAAACAAACAAACAAGCGTCTAACCATAAGACGAACAAAAAAGCAAGAAATTTTGAAGTAGCAAGTAGCAATCATATACTAAAAGAGACTTGTATAGTTGCTACAATGCGGAACAATCAACCAATTAAAGTTTATTTTATTGACGTCAAAGCTATATCAAATGGAATTACACAATTATTACGCAATTCTATTTGATTTCTTATTAGTGGCAAAGTGAGATTTCTCCTAGACCGTAGGAATAATTATTTAGAGTGGCGTAATTTTTCTAATGCTCGATTTAAATACTTGGTTCTTCCTGACTTTTAGTTTAGACTGCTTGTTTATGTGAGCACAAATTTCTTACAAATATTTTCTATCTTGATGATGTTATTTCACAAAAACCTTTTACAAGAGTCCAACAGTACCTTGAACCAAACCCGCATGAGACGCGGGGCAAGGAAAGATTTTTCCTAAGGCTCAAAAAATTTGGGCAAAAACAAAAATTTTTCGGTACTGGCAATAAATTATTTGGGCAAAATCTAATTTTTTCGGGGACCCACAACGAGTTATTTGTGTAGAATAAAGTTTTCCGTCCAGATTATTGAGCAAATTTAACTAAGATTTGATGTAAAGACTTTTTTTAAAGTTTTTACAACAGTTTTGAGACGAAAATAGAGAAATCGGATACAGATTTAATAATGATTATGCCACATGCAGTTTTTATTATATGGTAAAGGTTTTGCAACTTCCGACAGCTTTCTAAATATACAGAATTTATGTAGTGAGATGTCTAAAGCTGTTTCCTCGAGTTTTACATTGCAACTTTTTTTTACTACAACTTTTACCGCGACTTCTACTAAGTATTGCGCAAAATGTAAAAGTGTGATTTAAAAAAATGCTGTAAAACTATTTCCAGAACAGCGATCACCTATTCCAAACAAATAATGACCTAAAAGCAACGGTAGAAATGACCTGGCCAAACATCAAATCCAAAACTGTATGCGAAATTATTAAATTGTAAAGCACCTTCATGCGCTGTAGAACGAAGCTTTAGCATGCTACGTAAACTCTGGGCAAAAGATCGCCGTTTTTCTCCGGATAATATTTGAAAATATTTGGCATTATTTGTAGATAAATCGCTTGAGCAAGTCTTTGTCTTTAAAATGCTTGTGCATAAATCCAACTTTTTACTGCAACTTTTTTTTTAAATATATGTAAATTTATGACAATTTTATGGGAACAAAAACTTACCTAGTTATTAAACTTTAAACTCCTTGCAATGGCACCCTATTTTTGAAATTATGGATATATATATGGGATTTACCTAAAAATTCAATCTTGGATTAAACTTAACTTTCAAGGTTTTTAAAACAGCTCAAATAATTCTCAATTTTCAAATAATTCTCAATTTTCAATAATTCTCAACAAACAATCAAAAAATTTAAACAAAGTCTTAAGAATTCTCAAAAACTTCGTTGACCATCCAATTGTGACTTAAACATAAAAAATTGTGAGCATTTTTTATCAGTGTTTTAATTACCGCAAATTATAATCTGAATAAACCGTACCCGGCAAATAAATTTTTAACGAAATAACTTTTTAACGGCGCTGAAGTTGCCGATTGCCACAAAGCGAAATGTCGATTAACGCGCTTCCGGCTTCGACGAAATGAAAACTCAATAATAACCAAGGAATATTTTAATGAAAAATAAATAATTAACTGAACCGTTGTAAAGTGAAAGCGATAATCGAGCAGTTCACGTCGGTGCTGACTCACGGGGAAACGGGAATTACCAAAAACTGCACTAAGTCTACTCAAGACTTCAACCAGCAGCCCACAAACACTGCAGCTCGTCGCCTCACAAATTGAGAAGTGTCCTTAGAACTCACTAAAGGCCCGTTTCCACTACAAGCGTGGAAAAGAGCATTCTTTCTCTCTTTTATTGATCTTCGATTGAAGCGAGCGGTTAAAATTGAAGCGAGCACAAAAAAAAAGCAATAAAACAAACAAAGAATGCTTTTTTCCACGCTCGTAGTGGAAACGGGCCTTAAGTCTAAAATGAACGCGCTGCAGACACAAACTATGCTCCGAGATGAGATTAACTAAAAATAAAGCGTAAAACAAAAAAGGCGCTGGCAGCGAATGCACGCGCAAATTATGATCAGAAACTCAAAGGAAATAAAGCAAACACGTGCGTTGGTAATTTTCTACAATAAGATCTAAATGTTAAAATTCTCTGTAGTATAAATTAGAAGCAAAGACTGAATAAAAAATTCACGCTCAGTACTCGTGATTAAATTAAAATGCAGACAATAAATTTCACATTGAAAGTAAAACATTTTTTCTTGTTGATATAAAATAGTTGTTTAAATTCAATCCTAAAAAACAAAACTGGATCCGGAACTTATGGCAATAAAGCGAAAATTTTGTCATGAAAATTGGACAGTTAGCAGGATTTTACATTGACGAAACATTAAATTAACATTACTCATTTTTTAAAATCTTCTAGTGATGTTAATCAATAAATAATTTCAAAAATTAACCAATAACAGCTACTAAAAATCTTATTTTAAAAAACCAAAAAGCTTTTGTTATCTTCTATTCCAAAGATATAGAAGCGTGGTAGGAATTGAGCGAAATAGAATCAGCCAATAAACGTAAAAGCAAAGGTTCAATTTTCCTATTTGTGAAAAAATTCTAAAATTTATTGTTAAGTTGTGCTATTGTCATCAAATTTCCATTTTTTCCTTTTTCTTTCAAGATCAATGCTTTAGAATATAATGCTCTACATCTTCAACAAAAAACACGATTGGGCTAGTTATAAAAAGTTTTGTACGTCTAAAAGCTATGCTTTATTAATTGTGAGCACTACTTTAAAGATGAGAGACCAGCATTATAATCAGTGATGGTTTCACAAAGGGTGGAGGACTGCTGCAAGAAAAAAAAGGGGGCCACTTTTTGACGTTTTTAAAGTGGCCCAGTGCGGTCGCTCTACTCGCTCCGTACTAAACCCATCACTAATTTGTCAAATGGACGAATCAATAGATTATATCTGCGGAAAAACAAATAAACAAAACAAAACAAAAAATGAATAAACAAGAGTTTCAACTTCTAGATCTGGAGATACGTAGAAACTGTAGTCATGTCTTAACTTCAAGTCCTTTCCGTCTCATGAAGACTGCAACAGTGCTAGACCGGCTGCAAAAGCAAACTTTTTGAAGATTGTGGTGGGCAGATCAAACGTATAGACATTAATTATAAGAAGAAGAGCCAACACCGATCCCCGAGGAACGTCATTTCTTTGACGACGTAGCTTGCTTCGCTTGCTGTCAAGTAGGAGTAAAACTTCTGTTCCGGACAAGCTCCATGATCATTCTAATCATGTGCTTATCTTACAGAAGTTTTAGCAGCTCAGGTAAGACCACGGTGCTTCACATTAAAAAAAAACAAAAAAATTTTTTACTTAATAACAAAAAGGAATTTTTGTCAAAAAACTTTGTCATATACTTTTGGGGAATGGCAAAGCCTTATATGAGAAGTATACGATTTAAACTGTAAAAACCACAGATTTACCAGCATATTGAAATAATTTTTCAATGTTGAATATTGAAATAATTTTTGTAAAACTGTAAAACCATTTTCGTTAAATTTTTGTATATTTTAAAATTGTTTTATCGCGCTTTCCAGAGTATAATCGAGTTTCTTTTAAAGATCCTCCTTAGATGCTTAGCACATAGCAATGTATTTAGGCTCGCATCTTACGCAAAAATATTGCAATAAAACAATAGACATCAATAGACATCAAAAGTGAAGCATAGAAGACCTGATTTTATGTTCAAATATTTTTCGATTTTGAAAGTTTTACTCTGATTAGCAAACTTTAACGCAATTGATTGAAAGAAAAAACGATTTTAATAAAATTACTAATAAAGTTTGAAAAGAAAAAAATGCAAAATGATAAATGCTTGTACCATAATATTGTAATCTATTTGTCGCTAGTATGTTATTTGCGTATAACTGCATATCTCTGACACCTTTTGTCAAGGAGGGTTTTGATCTCTAAAACTCCCCTTGTGTACGCCTATGTTTTGTTCATTTGAATTTCCCGACTTCCATTCTTACTTTCTGTTTCGACCTCTTACTCATTGTACTTTTAATAGGTTGTAATTGGCGTGGTCAGCGTGGTCGAGCGGTTAAAGTGCCATTCTGTTGTGTGCTTGGGAAAGACACTTCACGGCACTTTCCCCTGTTTGGTGGTCTTGGCAAGCAGTTCTGAATTACAGTCATATCACTATTAAATTACTTGCGGACAACAATATCTGGGCATCTCCGGAAGCAGGTCGGGGTAATTGCTTACCCTATGTATTAGCGCCTCTGCCGCTTTCCTGCGAGTCAGGAGGATATGTATAGAGATAAAAAAATAAGTAATTATCCCGATTCTTTGTTGCAGATACACATAGTCATTTTCATAATTATTCTAAGCATCACAAAATTAAGGTTAATTGCATGCGATAATTAAGCCTACTTTGTTTTTGTTGAATCACTTTGTGTCGCGTTCTGGTTTTTGAGACATTGAAATTTAGCTTTTATTTCTTTCACTTTTTTTGCTTTGTTTGTCCACCAACGTCCCCCGCCGGAAACCTATATATTAACGAGTATATGCAGCCAAATATCTATATATATATATCTATATATAGAAATTTTTCAAAATTTTTTTGGTCGGTGCTCATCAGGAAAGTGCTCAATGACGTCGAGTCAGAGCGGTTAGATAATTAACTTACAGACCACAAAATTTTTTAATTTAACATTAATTTTATTTGTCCCAACAGACTGTTTCGCCTGCCTGGGCTCGTCAGGGGGCGGTTAAAAATCTTATTCAAATAGAATCTATTTGAATAAGATTCTATTTGAATAAGAAAAAGATTCTATTTAAATAAGATTTTTAACCGCCCCCTGACGAACCCAGGCAGGCGAAACAGTCTGTTGGGGCAAATAAAATTAATGTTAAATTAAAAAATTTTGTGGTCTGTAAGTTAATTATATATCTATATATATATATATTGTTGTTTGCAAATCATCTGCATACACCAGCGGAGCCAAACGCTGCAATCTCTGCTCAGCAGAAAAACTCGCCATCTTGCAAGCCGACCAGCGCACGCTCTTGAACAAGCGATCCGAGTTTGTCTCCAAATGCCGACACCGAAACAAATTTAAATTAAAGAAAGCCTAGCCTGATTTAATATTTTCCAATTTTTTCAAATTTTATTTAATTTTAATTTTAATTTTAATTCGATTTTCCGATGTTTAAACTTTTAATTTTGCAATCCTTTACCCCCTCCCCGTTCACGCCGTGTTTACTCATTGTTGTCGTGTTCCCACCCATTGTTGTCGTGTTCCCACTATGTGTATTCCTGCACCCCCTGGTCTCCTCTGTAGCCATTTCCTCGCTGTCCGTCCACGCCTCCCTGCTTCCTTCCTTTACAATGTTCTTTCTCTCCCACTATCTACCGCGCATTTGTAATTTGATCGCCAGTCAGTTTTTTGCAGCGTCAGATACGTAAATGTTTAGTTTGATAGCAAAATTCTAAATTCTAAATTTTGAGCCTTACAGCTAGCTTGCTTACTCAAATGTTCTTAAATTTTTAAATTTTAAATTTCTAAATTTTTAAATTTTTAAACTTTAAATTCTCAATTTTATTTTATTTTATTTTAATTATCTACCGCGCATTTGTAATTTGATCGCCAGTCAGTTTTCTGCAGCGTCAGATACGTAAATGTTTAGTTCGATTACAAAATTCTAAATTCTAAATTTTGAGCCTTACAACTAGCTTGCTTACTCAAATATTTTTAAATTTTTAAACTTTAAATTTTCCATTTTATTTTATTTTATTTTAATTAACTTATATTTACTTTATCCGTAATATTATTACTTTTGGCTCTTAACTATAATAATTAGCTTTTTCGTGCGTTTTTTCTTAACTTTTCTTCTGCGTTTAGAATCACCTCCTGATGAGCCGAAAAGGCGAAACAGACTGTTGAGGTTTTAATAAAATCTCTTTTGTGGCTTTTGTAATTTAATTTAATGCTCTGAGTTTTCATTGAGCTCTTTACTGACAGTCTTGCCACTTTTATTATTATATATCTATATATATATATATATTTCGCTGCACCTCGTGGCATGGATATAGATACCATATAGAGTCACTGACAAATACCGGCCGGAGATAGAAACTGCGAGAGACGCAGAAAAGATACAAAGGTTGTGGCAGCGGTGCCGAAGACAAACAAATATATTGAAATTGAGAATTGTGTAACGTGGAATTGCTGAAAGCATCTGTATTACTTTATATGTCAGGATTTGGGCTGACAAGCAATTATAATAAATCGAAAACTTTTTGAAAGAGCTATGAGAAATTGTGCACAAAGTTGTGTCTTTCTCGACTTTTTTTTAGGCAAGCGACCGTTTAGCATTTTTATATGAGTGTTTGCATTACGGGTCACAATACTTTTGTCAATAAGCATCTTGCACGTGTTAGCCAATCGCCTTTTCCACGCCAGAAAAAGTTGTTGGTTTTAGCTTGAAAAGAGCGTGATAGTTCACAATATTAAATTAATGATAAAAAAAAGCATGATTTAAGAAATTAATTATGTAAAAACAAGTAGGCTACTTTTTAAAATCTAACAAATTTTTTCTGCAAAAAATGTAGACTAACATCTTTAAATTTTCTTTTTGAAAGCTGCGATGATATTAAATTAAGTATTCATGACTTGTATTGAATAAATGAATATAGCTTTACAAACAGAAAACATGGTTGTAAATGTGAAAAAGCATGCATGTAAAGTGTGAAAAAAAAATCAACCCAAAATAATTTTGATAAAATTAAATTTTCTTTTGTTGATTCTTTGCATTCACATTTTATGATCCGAAAAGGATTTTTATGATATAAAATTTTTTGTAACGATATGAAAGAGATGCTTTGCAGCATACCATAAAACGAAAGTCTTTTACTCGAGTCTGGTGCTTCTCATTTTAAGCAGTTTGGTTTCTATTAATAAAACGAAAGTCGTATATGTATATTTACGTACAATGTATTACAATAGGTTTAGTTTAATGATTTATGTGTACAAATATTACTCTCAAGCAGCGTAGCCACCTTTTAATATTTTTTTCTTTTGGTGGTGATATAAAAAAGAAACCCAGGCAAATTAGTTGGTTAAATTTCAGAGTTCAAGTGACTTTCAAGTGGAAAAAAACGTAAAAATATAATTATTAATGAAATTGAACATGTCTCAAAGTCAGGTCATAATATTGATTGGTTTATTTTTCAAGTAATTCTACAAAAGCAGAGAAAAAACAATCAATCAATTAATTTAATCAACAAATTATTATTCAGATCTCTGTTGTCCAATTAATGATTAACCTACTTTTGCTTAAAAACTTTTTTTAAATAATAGATGTTTTGAGTTACTTTTTAAGTGGTTTCTCAGCTAATTTCAAATTTTACTGACTTTTTAATATATTGTAATTGAAAAAAAATTAAATTTTTAAAAAGGTGCATTCTAACTGCATGTAATAACTTTAACAATTATTAGCGCCTTGATTAAGACTACGGGCTAAATGCATGATTAAAAATACTTTTTTTTTAGTGAAGAGGGTATTTTTTTTTTCTTAAAGAAGTTATTTTTAAAATCAATACAATGATTTAATAACATTGCTTAAAGACAACAAAAAAATAATAATGAAAAGCATTTTACTGGAAAAGAATAAAATTATACCAATAAATCATAAAGAAAAAAACATCTATATAAATGCCGCATGTCCGCAAATTTTAACCACACCATATTGTATTTTTGCGGTATATGGCTTTTTTCTTTTCATTGCCTTTTTCTACGGTTTTTCACAATATATCTTTAATATTTGGCTGAAAGTGTGAAAAGCATTTTTTCATAACAGATTTAGAATAAAAAGTAAATTCATTGTAAAAATTGTGATGTACGTAATATATTTGAAAATTGATTGTTACAACTATTGTACATTAGTGATGAACGTTGAAGGTTTTTATATAGTGTGTAGCAAAATTTTATAAAAGAATAATTTTATGATTTGCCAAAGGTTCAGTTTTTAGCATTTTAACCCTGCGATAACAAATTAAAATAGATTGAGCCGAACTTAAGTAGAGATCAGGCAAACTAGAATTTGTCTCTAAAGCAGCTAAATCGGTGGTTTATCAGTAGTTTTCAACGTTTTTGTCGTTTCCTCCCTTGCAAATATCAGGTATTTTTATTCTTCCGACAATGATCGCAAAAATAATGTTTAAAAGAATCCATCATAATTGTATTTTTTAAATTTTTATCTCTATATTTATCCTTCCTACCTGCAGGAAAGCGTCGGAGTAGGCATACCATATTACCCCAACCTGTGTTCACTTTGAATCTGTCTGGGATTTCTTGATTTTTGTCGCTAAAAAGTAGTGTTCTCTAAAAAAAAATCTTCACTTGAAATCTGTCTCATATTTCGTCGCTATGATGCAATGTTCTTTAAAAAAGGTCGTAACTTAAAATTGGAAATACCGGGACATAATATTAACCGATGGAACGCCGAGAAAAGGCCTAAAAACTGGGCTGTCCCGGCTAAAACGGGACGTATGTTAAGCTTATGTCGGAGGCGCAATACACAGAGGAACTTTTAAGCAATTATCCTTACCTGTTTCCGGAAGTACCAAGATACTGCTCTCCGGTTAAAATTTTTTATTTTGATTTTTTAGTTTGTATTAGAAATAAGAATGAAATTTGGAGCTACTTCTAAGACTGCCAAACAGGGAAAAGTATCGTAAAGTGCCTTTTTCAAGGACACAACAAAGTAGCGCAAGTAGACTTTGAACTAAGACTGTGTAGATCACAATCACTGCGCTCTTAGCTATGCGACCACGCTGCGGTCAAAGAAAAAAAAGGATATTAAAGTAAAAATTTTTTTCTTTAGTCCATACTTTTTGGTTTTTGTCTTTCAAATGCACTAAAGACCAAAAATGATTATAAATTAAAAAAAACAACAACTAATGTTTGATGTACGTGAAGATCAAAAAAGGTTTTAACTTTAATCATCCTTTATAACCTGACATGATGCTACTAGAAAGCAATGCAATTTTTTGGGGGTTGGTAATAAATAATTTCAATATATTTACATGTTTTTTAAATTTCTCTCCAATGATATTTTTCCCCCAACAAATATTCTTCCTTTCAGATTAGCAATTCCTGTTTTGGACGCTTAGTGGCTCATTTTAAAAACACTGAGCTAAACAATAGTGCCTGACTTTTTATCATATTGTGTTGCGACCAAATCAAATTCCTTTTTTTTTGTACAACCTAGTTTCGTAATCTAGTTTACGATTCACTGGCTGAACGGTACACTTCATTCTAATTGGAACAACATTTTTTACATGCAAATGATTCCTTTAATTTAGTAAAATTGCAAGTTCGATTATACACGGAAGTTTTGGTTCGCTCGCTCGCTTAGTAAAGAAAGATTCCCGCTGCCTTGAATAATTTGGTAAGTCACATTTTATTGGGTTTATGAATAGTTCTAATATAGTATATTGCTTTAGGTGACCTATAAAATTTTTGAATCGCAAACATTACATTAGCGTGTGTTTTTGTTTTGCTTGGTGTTGGTGTAGCGGAGCAGGCTACGTAGCGCTTCGCATTTCTCGTCTTTACATTAAATCATTTAATCATTTACTCTCGCTGGTATTGTTTCGCACATTCAAAATTATTCATAGTATCTTAGATTTTAGGCAGAGACTTCTAAATAGTAATACCTGGACTGGAAACTGAATTCGCTTTGCGTACATCATGAGGCCGTAGAGAAAAACAGAAACAACAGTTCAGACAAAGCGATTTTGTCTTAGCTAACTAATCGCGGTTAGCTAAGGAAAGCAATTGAATGAAAAAGTGCTTTAAAAATACTATAAATCGTCACTGCAGTTAGAAAAATGCTTTCTTATTGTTTATTTCAGAAAAGGCTTGTACATATTCACACAGCGCAAATGCGTCAACAATACAAAAGATAATGATATTCATTCGACGAATTCTGAAAAATATTATATTAGTATATACAATAAATGGTCACTGTAGTTAAAAAAAATACATTATTTTTGTTTATTTCAGACAAAGGTTTGTCCATATGAAACACCGCAACAGAGAAAATGCACTCAACAAGGCAAATTACAATGATAAACATTCGAAGAATTTTGCAAAATAGTACTACAGCATATACAATATGAAACCACGTCTTATTAAGGCACTGGAAAGAATAAAAGCCTGCGTAGGCTGAATGAAATAAAGCAAATATATTCGTTGTCGTGGTATAATGATCAAGAGGAAAACAAACCCAGAAGTAAAAAAGTAGGCGGCGAGTAGCATAAAGATATTTTATCATTAAAGCAAACAAAAAGAAAAAATGAAATAAAAATCAAACATAAACAAAAAAAAGAAAAAACGTACAAAAACCTACCGGTTATGCATATTCGTGTAATTCATTTATTTTTCTACTGCTTTATAAAATGATAGTTAGGTAAGAGTTGGCCTTGAGTTAAAAACTAAAACTAAGCAAGAGGAATTGATTTAAAAAGGGTTCCGTTGTAGAGTTTAAACCAGTGGTTTTCAACCTTTTTTAGACCCTTGGATCACGTTTTTTTAAAATTTCAGATGGATCACTTTGCTATGCCGACATATCTAGGTCACTAGTTTAAACTGTATTAAAAAAGGTCGGTAAACATAAATGCATGTTCAATTCTAGTTACGGCCGGATTACGTAAGGAAGAAGTTGAATCTTCTTTATTATATTGAGCCTACAAAAACAGAAAATTAGGCTAAATGTTTACAAAATTTTGTATATTTTTTTGTGTTCTCTCGACAATTTTAATTTTTTTAGGTTTGATTAGAAAAGGTAAGTTTTCTGTGGCTTTTTTTATATTGCACAAAATCTTTGCGCTACTAAAACAAGCCCATTTGTGACTTTTTAAACTTTAGGAAATAAAGATATTTTGTTTGTTAAAAGAAAGTACACAAACCATCATTTACTAAGAGGTGGGCACGGTACTTCTTAAAAGTACCGTGCTGCCCACTATCGGCTTTTTAATAATCGAATTTAGTAGTAATGACTAAAGCTCTTCTGTCATAAATTTGGTTTCATTTGACATTCAAAAATTATATTTAACAAAACGAAAACGATTCCCGAATAGCCGACGTATCTAACTGTTGACTTTCAAAAATAACAACATCTTGAAGTGTCTGTCGATCAAACCTTTCCTTTTAAGTTTCAGGATATCTTTTCCTGTTGAAAATACTGGATCCATTGCTGCGCTTGAAGACCAGGCAGTGTTGCATTTAATAAAGATTTTCGGTAGGTCCTTGTTTTTAAAGCATGAGGCTTTAAAATGTCTCTGAGGGCACTAATCAATTTAGACGTCAACAATATTTACTGCACTTTGTGTACGAATTTTTGTAGGTTTAAATAAAAAGCCAAAAAGTTCATCGGTTTTTTCATGCACGTCTACCTTCAAATAAGTTTTTAACCAAACTGATTATTTTGGCTCTAATGCTTGGATAAACAATAAGTTTTCATCATCTTTATCTTTTTTAGACATCAAAGATAACCAAAACTGTGGGTGCAAGGCTGTTGCAATTGATTAGCGATTAGAAATAATAGACTTTTACACGAAAATTTTTTAAAAAATGTGCTGATCTGCAGTTACCTTGCTGGCTTTTTATGCTGCGTAGCAGGTGGATCGTATCAAAAATAAAACTTGTTAAACAGAAATATATAAATTGAATTTAGTAATGAGAACGTTAAACTCATGCAGTATTTTTGATGGCATTTAAATGGAGCTGAAACTATTGTGATTTACACCAGCTCTAGCTCCAGCTGTGGTTCCTCTAATAATTCTAAACTAGCTCTGGTTTCTGCTCCAGCTCCTGCAAAATTATCCGGCTCCGAAGCTCCGCGTTCCGGCTCAGCAGCTCTGATATTAACTATTAAGCCTACAAACTACTAGTAACTTATTAGCGATGGCGGTTGTAGTCTACCCAAACTTATCTACTATCCTGAGTAAATTAAGCCTAAACAAAAAGTACAAAAGTGGCTACTGGCTGTGAAGCGCGAAAATGCTTTTCAACCTGACCCTACTTCAAACTAACCTGTAACTAGTACCGGAAAGACGGGAAAAGTGTTGGTAAACACTTTACTATAACAACAGCAAATCTGTGATGTTACTGCTGTACATCAAGAAACTCCTTTAAAGTTGCAATTAATGCGAAAAACAAAACATATCGCAATGCTTGCAATAATCTTCCAACGACCATAGAATTTTGCAGTGGAATCATGGTTTTCGAAGCAGCTGCAATGCTGCATATGCGATGCCGAGTTTGCAATTATTGTCTCCGCTTATGAAACTAAAAGTAGGCGCAAGTACCGCGGTTTTAAAAAAAGTATCGCGGTACTGTACTTCGGTACCAATTTTTAAAAAGTACCGACGTACTTTAGGGCACGACACTGCCCGCCTCTGCATTTACCAATTATGAATTATTTGATAGAAAAATCTCGGAGCATAAAATTTGGAACGCTAAACTAATTTCAGAATAAAAAGTATAGCCAATATATTTTAAAACATTGTTTTATTAAGGACGTTTCAGAATTATAACTCATTCCGTTATCAGCAGCGTAATTCCATTGTCAAAGAGTTTTACGCAGTTGAAAATGAAATGAGTTATAATTCTGAAACGTCCAGAATTATAACTCATTTCATGTTTCAAAATATATTGGCTATATTTTATATTCTGCTAGAAAAATGTTTTTACATTCTTTGTTGTTTACTTTGTTTTTACGGCTGCCCAAAACAGGAAACGGATGCCTTCCTTTTCCGACCACAAAACCTCAGCAACCTACTACAAGCAAATCAGCAGCAATTACAGCTACAAATCACCCTTCAAACATCATAACTTCATTTGTGACTCAAGAATGTGAAGACTATCACAGAAATCTACAACCGAACGCTATAAGTGACTTTTGTTCTCAGTTTCTAAACTACAATTGCACAAATCGTTTCATGTCACAGACACATCTTTTTACAAGCAAAGAAAAGAACTTGATGGATATATTATTGCTGATCAATGAAAAATGTAACTGCAGAAACCGAACAATTGAGTTGTTTTGTCGCTACACGTTACCAGAATGTTTGATCAACTCAACAAACTGTGAAATACCGGATTCGTACCAGCCAAACGTGACATTGCCATGTTCTCAATACTGCCACAAGTTGGTCAACAAGTGAGTGAATTGATGTTGGTTTTACTCCATTGATTTTGTAATGTGTGACTGAGAAAAAATTACAATTAACTTTTTTGAGACGCATGTGGCAGTCATCGGGAAATTAGTTGGACTTGGATTAGTGATAGTATTTTATTTATTGAATAACATTTTGTATGTCTTCAATTTCCAAATGGTGCATTTTTTGAACAAAAAACTTTGTTTTAAGTACTGCAAATGAATGGACTACATGAATTTGTTGTCAAACGTCTTTATATAAATAATGAATAAACTTTTTTTATTTTTTCACTGTTTAAGACTACAATTAATTTACATTCATTTTTAAATTTATTATAAAAGTAATGCTTACAATAAAGCTAAAAAAATATTTCAAAGTAATTATTATTTATTTTATATGATTTTAAATTTTTTTACCTGCGGCAACACCAAACGGACGTTTGTTACAATTAAAAAAAAACGAAAAAATAATTTTCTAGATTCACATATACCAGCCACCAAACATGATTAGAATTAGACTAAATAAGATATGTGTTTCTTTAGATCAGGGGCACTTAATTTTTTTAACCAATGACTCCTTTTGCTCTAAATCAGTGGTTCGCAACCTTTTTCCGCCAGCGGCACAATTTGGAAATTTTTCAAACTTCGCGGCATACTTGGACAAGATTTCTTGATTTTCGTCCCTAAAAAGTAGTGTTCTTCAAAAAAAGGTTGCGGAACAATGGACTAATGCTTTTTAAAAAGTATCGTGGCACGCAGGTTAAAAGACACTGTTTTAAGTATTGTTTAGTGCAGTGTTCTTCAAACTTTTTTCATCGAGACCCATTTTTCACAGGCAAATTTTTTCGCGAAACCTAAAAAAGGATCTTCACCTAGAATCGATCTCTGATTCCGCTATTTTTCCCCAAAAATCAAGGTGTTCTCCAAAAAAAAAAAAAAAAAGGTCTTCACTTCAATTTGCTGTTGCATTTCGCTATTTTTCTCCCAAAATCATGGTGACCTCCAAAAATTAAAATCTAAAATCCCGCGACCCCCAGTTTGAAGAGCCCTGGTTTAGTGGACCCCTACACAAAAACATATGGGATTATTTTTTGCAGAAATCAAAGTAAAAACATTTTTTAAACTTCAAGTAAATTTGAAGTTCTAATTCTAGTTTTTAGAGTGGTGAAATCAAAACTCTTTCGTGGGATCATTAAAATAATATTATGACAAAATATTTTTTTCTTGCAGAGCCCCTGAAAATTTCTATGCACCCTAGTGGTCCACATCGACTCCAGTTGAGAACTCTTGCTTTAAATTGAGTAGATCTTGTTGATTCATAAGTTTTACCAGTTTGCTTTTAGTTAAATATTTTAAGTTTAACTGGTTAGAAATTCAAGTGCAACTTAACCCATGAATAATTACAAATTATCAATCACCTGTTTATTTTTATAATGCAAGCATAAAACAACAAGAAAAAAATGAGAATCTTCTTATAAAAAGCTAAAATCTAAAAATAAAAGATAATGTTTAGAGACAAGTCTTTTCAGGTATGTTAGCTTGAAGACATAATCAATAAAGCAGTTAAATAAACTGTAGGCGAGCGATGAAGGTTTCGAGACCGTTTTTTTATGGTCTTGGTCTTGGTTAGCAGTTGCGCTGGTGGTTTTTGTTTTGGTCTTAAGATGATGTGGTTTCGGATTATGATGAGTTTGGTACAATACAAAAATTCAAAATTTACTTGCCTTTTAGGTTGAAACTCGAAATAAAATTTTAAAGAATATTACAAATTTTGTTTTGTGTAAAAAAAGCAAGCCTTGAAATCGACAGCGTTGATAGGTACAGTCTCAAAAATATTTCATATTACCATTTCAAATATCTGGTTGAATATCAATTACATCAAATACCGAAACTCTTTTACTTAATTTTAAAAAAACATTTTTTCCTCATCTGGCAATACTTCAAAAAAATGTCATAAAGTAAGCATTTCATATAATCATTTTTCATACCAAAGTATAAGCATTAAAAAACAATTATGAGCAAAAAATTTTAAGTCATTGATACAAGATGTCATAAATTTGTTTCTATTTCTAATTTTGTAAAGTTTTATTCAACCTCAGCAAAAATGCGGCTCTCGCGCTTCTGATCCAAGCGAAGATCTTTTTTTGGTCTTCATCTAGCGCAGGGGTCGGAAACCTTTTTGGGTAAGAGAGCCATAACGGCTACGTATTTTTAAATGCATTTCCATGAGAGCCAACAATATTCCTCTAATTTTTAGTTGTATGTGTGTGGGAAGAAATTTCTTCGTGAGCAAACTTATTTTGATTTCTTGATTTTTGTCTCATAAACATAGTAGTCTCCAAAAAAAAAAGGTCTTCACCTTCAATCTGACTCTGATTTCTTTATTTTTGTCTTAAAATTGTAATGATCTCCTAAAAAAGGGTCTTTACTTTTGAAATCTTGTGTGCGCAGATCTTTTTCTTTTATGAGCGGTAATTTATGCTTGGCAACAAAAGAGCCAGATGCTGTTATCAAAAGAGCCACATCTGGCTCGCGAGCCATAGGTTCCCGACCCCTGTGTTTTGTTGATGCAAACCAGTTTTGTTTGATGCTGTAGCTTCTTGTCCTCTTTCACAATCGTTATTATTGGTTATTTATTAAGTGTAATAAGGGAAAAGGTTTATTAGTTTCAATTCCTAATTCGGTAATTGAACGACATGATAGCACAGTCGCATAAATTATCTTTTAAGGCCACATGCGACCATACGGCCCCAGGTCTTGCTACTGGCCTATTTCCCTTTTTTACTTTCAATGCAAAAAACATTTTACTGCTATTAAGAATCAATAATATTTTGACGAGAAGTGAAACATTAAAAGTATAAGTTTAAAAAAAATGGCAAAACTCCTTTTTTAAAATGCTTGATATCAGTACCATGTATTTTAAGTGAAAATTTTGCAAAAAACTTCTTTCATCAGTTTTTTCTGTTTTTAAGTTAATAATCTTATAACTATTTATGATAATAAACTAATTAAAAACAATTTGATTGAGAGAAAACTTTTATTATTCAAATAGTTATAACAGACAGCAGCGCCATTCCATTTATCATTTTAAATATTTAATCAAATTAGCAATTTATAAGAAGGACATTAATTTTACCTCTTTCAACAACAGTGCAATAAAGGACCATATCCAATCATGTGAAGAATGCTTAAATAAAGAGCCTAAGTTAAAATTATTTACATTTATAAAGAAATGTAATTTTGCGTCCGAAGCAAGAATCCATAAAGCTCTTTTAATAAAAAACAAAAACAAAATTCTTCTCTAAATAAACAACAATATGCCAATGGAACTTCTTTCTTGTTAAATACTTTATAAATAATTGGCTGCTAATTTTGTAATTTATTGCTTGATTTATCTTTTAACTCTGCTTTTATGTCATATTCTGAAACATAGTAAGGGCTTACGCTCCACAGGTTAACAATAGCATGGAGGAGAAAAATGGTTTTTGGCAAGACCTGAATGGTTTGATAGAAAGTGTATCAAAGCAGGAGAAGATAGTTTAAGGTGCGGACCTAAATGGACATGTGGGCAAAAAAAACATATGAGATGAGGAAATAATGGGGAAATGCGGTGCTGGAACAAGAAAAAAAGCAGGATCGATGGTTGTGGATCTTGCCAAGTGGATGGATTTGGCAATTGTCAATACTTATTTCAAGAAGAAACAAGAACACAGTACCCAAGTAGATTATGTGATGTGCAGAAGGAGGAACCAGAAGGAAATGTGTGATTATAAGGTAATGGTGAATGAGTGCGTTGCAAAGCAGCACCATATGGTGGTATGCAAAATGGCTCTCATAGTGAAAAAGAAAAAAGCAGAGAAAGTAAAGCTAAAGATACGATGGTAAAAACTGAAGAAAGCAAGCTGTCAAGAAGCGTTTAGACAAGAGGTGACCAGGATTTTGGGAGGCAAGAATGGGTTACCTGATGAGTGGGACAAAACAGTGCAAAATGCTAAGAAAAACAGCTCAAACTGTGCTGGAGGTGACATTTGGGAAACGAAAAGGAGACAGGGAGAAATGGTGGTGGAATGAAGAAGTACAGGAGAGCATAAAAGAAAAAAAGAAGCAAAGAAAGCATGGGACAAAATAAGAGATTAAAATACTAAAAAGATTTACAAAGAAGAGTAAGGCAAAAAAGGCAGTTGCGATGGCCAAGGGACGTGCATATGACAATTTGTATGCTAGATTGGAAACAAAAGAAGGTGAGAAGGAGTTGTACAGATTGGCTAGGAAGAGAGACAGAGCAGGAAAAAATGTACAGCACGTGAGGGTTTTGAAGGATAAAAACGGTAATGTGATGGTAAGTTTGGAGGCTGTGTTAAAGAGATAGAAGGAGTACTTTGAGAAATGATGAACGAGTAAAATGACAGAGAGCCTAGAACAGAGGAAGCAGAAGTGGTTAACGAAGAGGTAAATTGCGTCAGCAGAGAAGAAGTAAGGAGTGCACTAAGAGGGATAAAAGGGGTAAAGCTGTTGGGCCAGATGAGTTGCCAGTAGAAGTTTGGAAGTGCATGGAAAAGATGGGGATAAGGTTTTTGACCAGACTGTTCAACAAACTATTAGTGGCTGAACGGATTCCAGAAAAATGGAGAAGGAGTGTATTTATCCCAATCTATAAAAACAAAGGAGACATACAGTGCTGTGGAAGTTACAGAGGAATAAGGCTTAAAAGCCACGCAATAAAGATATGGGAAAGAATAATTGAAGCCAGGCTAAGGAATAGAGTAGAGATCAGTGAACAGCAATATGGATTTATGCCAGGAAAGGAACAACCGATGCCATGTTTGCTTTAAGAATTTGGATGGAAAAGTATAGGGAAGGTCAAAGAGAGCTTCATTGTGTATTCGTGGACCTAGAGAAAGCTTACGACAGGATTCCAGGAAAAGAGTTGTGGTACTGTATGAGAAAATTACAAATGACGGAAAAATATGTGCGACTTGTATTGGATATGTACGAGGAAAGCTAAACATTGGTGAGGTATGCAGTAGAAACTACAAAAAGTTTCAAGATTAAGGTTGGACTGCACCAGGGATCAAGTGTTAAGTCCGTTCCTGTTTGCTGTGATTATGGATAGGATAACGGATGAAGTAAGGAGAGAACAACCGTGGACGATGCTGTTTGTTGATGATATTGCAATTTGCAAAGAGACCAGGGAAGAAGTAGAGCGGAGACTAGAATGCTGGAGGTATGCGTTGGAAAGAAGAGGGATCAAAGTAAGTAGGTCAAAGACCGAATATCTGTGCATAAATGGAGGAAATGACAAAGAAACAGTGAAGATGGAGGACACAAAAGTACCAAGAGTAAAGGAATTTAAGTATTTGGGATCAGCGGTGCAAGAAAATGGTAGTTGTGAGAGGGAGGTAAAGAGGAGAGTGCAGGCAGGATGGAACGGATGGAGAAAAGTATCAAGAGTAATCTGTGACAGGAGGTTACCAGCTAGAGTAAAAGAAAAAGTGTACAGTTTAATGGTGAGACCAACAATAGTGTATGGACTTGAGACAGTGGCGATTACAAAGAAACAAGTAGAAGCGATGAAAGTCGCAGAGATGGAAAATGTTGAGGTTTGCTATGGGAGTGACCAGAAAAGATAAGATTTGAAATGAGTACATCAGGTGTACAGTTGAGATAGAACAAATGAAGATGAGGAAGGGCAGGCTGAGGTGTTATGGACATGTCATGAGAAGAGACCAAGAGTACGTAGGAAGAAGGGTGATGGAAATGGAGTTACCGAGAAAGAGGAAAGGACGAAGGCTAAAGAGAAGATTTGTAGATGTAGTGAAGGAAGATATGGGGGAAGTTGGTTCAAGGAAGATGGACATTAAAACAAGACAGTTTGAAGAAACATCATACGCTGTGGCTACCTCTGACCGAAGAAAAAGGCTGAAAGAAGAAGACAATTAACAGTATTAACTTTTTTGTAATTAGCTACATTTAACTTTTGACATTGAATCATAAATCCCATTGTTACGCTTAACAGACCAAAATAATAAAAATAACTTATCGTAAACTTCAAGTTTTTTATTCTAAACGTTTAAATATTTTTTCTACTTGGTTTAAAACTTTTATTGAAAATTTTAAACCTCTTTCTTTGCTAAAATTCAAACTCTAGTTTTTTGTTTTTTTTGTCCCAGATGGCAGGTGCTTTCTCGCAGTCTGGTATGTAAGTACGTTTGTTACTGCTTTTAAATAAGACTGACCGAAACCAAACCTGCCGAAACGGAAGGGTATCAACCTATTCCGTTTCGGCAAGTTTAATACAACTTTGATACATTTTTTGCTCCACATGTGGTCTCTAGGGGTCTGCAAAACAGCATATCCTTTTCAATTGAAAATGAACGTGAATTAACAACGGCAACATTTAAACAGTATTAGTTGTTTTACGGCATTGAATTGAACAAAAAGTCAGGTTTATACTTTTTTGAGAACTTGACACTCCATGTCTTTTGCGAGCTTATCAATGGGTGTTTTAATCGTAGAACCCGAGAGTGAAATCTTTGCCATCTTCTTGCTTTACCATCTTTTTTCCCAACACAAGGCCAGCAGGCGTTTTTACCATACACGGTTTAATCGATGTTTCACCAATGTGAGATTTCTTCTCTTTAGCAATTATGTAAGCGATTTCGAATAACGCTTCTATTATTTTTGCAAACAAAGATTGGCGAAAGCACTTGACTTACAATTTTCAATTTCTTCAGACAGTCTTTCTTGCTTTAAAAAAAGATAAAAACTTACCTTTACGGCGAAAGTGTATTGTCTGTAGATGACGCTGGAAACAATTTGATCACATTGCGCGATTGCAAAAATTTTCATAGCATGTCACGCTCTGTGATATACTTGACTATTTACTGCGGAATCTATAAAATTATATTATGATCATTGTTATGCCTTTACTTTTTCCGATTTATTTATGCAATGCAGTTATCTACACTATTTAGTTTGCAGCCATTTCGTCGTGCCCCTTATGAGTATTTCACGCCCTACATGGGGTACGCCCCAGAGTTTAAGAAACCGGGGTATAGATTCACTATTGCAAATATGTACGGCATTAAAAAAAAGTTTCGATATTTTATTTATCTTTCATACATTATCGTCATGCTCTTTTAAACTACAAAATTGACTAAAAAACGTTTTCTTTTCAGCTAATTTTTTTAATTTTCTTTTCTTTAAATTGCTTCGACTCAATTCACTCATTTGATTAAACAACTTGAATGAAATTATTCAGACTATCGAGTTTTCATTAAACTTGTTTTAAGAAAAACTGAAAGTTCAGCTTTTGTACTAGATTAACTACTTCAACGGAGGTTTTCACTTGTTCCATTTCTGTAATTTCAGTTTCTACAGTATATGTTGAATTTTTGTAATTTTAGCAATTTTAATCCTACCACGGAACATTTTGATCCAATTTTTTTATTTCATTACTTTATGGAGCAATTTATACATTTTTCAAAAGCCTTGCCTAGTTTTTTATTTTATGATTACCATTACTCGTACTTCATTTGTTATGTTGCTGCAAGTAGCCAGCGTACTGTGGCCTTGATTATAGCCTTACACCAGCTTAAAAAACTAAGAATTCTTTATATTAGTTTTTTAATTGCTGGGTAAATTGCCATAACCTGCTTTGCGATTTTTAGACTTAAATCAACAACAAAAAAACTGAGTTTTTTAAGAAATTTTTAAATATTAATATAAAGCGAAACATTACGGATCATCAATGTGAAATAATAAATGAAATCGTTTTAATTCTTGCTTAATGTTTGTGCTTGCATTTTCGTGGGTTAATCTTAGAGACGAGCATATAGCTAGCTACTAACAAGATCAACCAGGTAATTTTCTCTTGTTCACGTTTTGAGGGTGTTTCAGACGTCATTGTGGCGACGCTTCCGCGCAAGTTACCCCGATAGTTTCGGTTTAAAATGTTAGTAAACCACTTTTTTCTGTAATAAACTTTATCAAATTTAAAAAATTTTTAACTTTTTTATTTGTTTTAGCTGTTTTACTGATGAATTAAAAAGTAATTTGAGCCAATTCATTTCAAGTACCGGCAATAATCACGAAGAAAACAATTTTAGTTACTGCAACTTACTAGATGAGAAAAATTGTTGGGAAGCTGAAATTCCCTTTCAATCAGGTAAAATTTAGTAAACACATTGTAAAATTAATTTGTTGTAAAAAAAAGTCAATTAGCTGGTACGACCCCGGAATCATTGAGTTGGGGAAAAGCTTTCGTGGCCAATTATGCAAAAGCGAAGATTAAAAAAATAACTAAGCTTGTATAAAAAATTCGTTGGGATTATCGCGCCATTCCACCCTTGAGGACAGGTGTATTCTAATTAGACAGATACAGTATAACGTTTGAGTTGAATTTTCTAGCGGATAATCAACAAAGTTTAAGAAATTTGTAAAAATTGACATTTACTGTACTCAAGAATTGTTTGCTTTGACCTACACTGCAGAAGAGAAATTCAAAAAAATTCAAGACACATATCAAATTTTCTAAAAACGAAACAATTAAAAAAAAAGCATTTAAAAATAAAACATGTGCATTCTTGTAACATTTTAATTTAGATATAAGAGAACTTTTGTTTTGCATAAGGAATGAAGGGATGATGAAGTGACGCCAGCCAAGACCTTTAAAACTGAAAACAAAAAAAAAGTTCAATTTTCGACTCTAACCTTTTAAGAGAGCTTTGAAGCAAAGCTGAAGGAACTGCAAAATTTACCGCCGCATGGTGAAATAGATAAGATATTGATGGCAAACGTGATCGAACGGTCATGGTTCAAATCACACAAGCTACATTTTGATATGTTCTTGAAAAAACATTTTACGGCACTTTCCTCTGTTTGGCAGTCTTAGCAAACAGCTCTAAATTTGAATCATAGCTCTCAAAAAACACTAAAAAACAAATAAAAAATTTCGACCAAACACCAATACCTTGGTGTCACAATAATAATCTTAGTTATGTTATTTGT
Source organism: Diplosoma virens (assembly GCA_963680785.1). Classification (NCBI taxonomy): domain Eukaryota; kingdom Metazoa; phylum Chordata; class Ascidiacea; order Aplousobranchia; family Didemnidae; genus Diplosoma; species Diplosoma virens. The sequence continues at coordinate 28,785,266 of OY796887.1, forward strand.
TGCTTATTGAATTTCACAACATTGGGATTAATCTCATTTTCTGGTTTTAAAATGCACCGATTTGGTTTTTCACATTTCGAATCTTAATTGTTGTTCGATCATTGCTTTACAAATTATCTCAACCTCTCGTTACTTTGAGTTTCCGACATCCATTTTTATATTCTGCTTAGACGCCTTACTCATTGTACTTCTACAGTATATAGGTTCCAATTAACTCGATTCATAGTTGCAATCAGTAGCGCATTTAGGGGAGCATTGTGCTATGGCTCCCCCTTGGAGATCACTAATACAAGAAATCAGGGACAAATTCAAAGTAAAGACTTTTCTTTATCATTTAAAAAAATGTTTTTACTAAGCATATTTGATTGTGGTTGTATGCCCCCCCCTTTCAAAAATTCTCGGTAAACCATTGGTTGCAACAGTCCTCCGTTTATCATAATTTTTCTAAAGCATCACGAAATTAAGGTTAAGAGAATTGAATAATCACAAAATTAAGATTAATTGCATAGAATCGTTCTTTGTATTTGGTTTGTGTCTTGTTCTGGTTTTTGAGACATGGAAGGTTAAAACTTCTATTTTTTTCACTTATTTTATTTTTCTCTGTTCATTCACAAACATCATCTGCCGGGAACGTAAATATATAGGCATGCCATATTTCCGAAGGGGCAAACTAGAACGCTCGTTAACAGAAAAAAATTCTTTTGCACAAACGTTACTAAAATAACGTCAAAAATGGATTTATGGCAAATTTTTAAAGTTGTTGTGATAATTTATGGACACCCAGTACATTATTATACACCCTGTACACATACATTATGCTGCACTCGTGGCATGGATATAAATACCAGACAAAGTCGCAGAGAAATACCGGACCGAGTGCCGGAGATAGAAACTATGAGAGACGCAGAAAAGATTCAAAGATTGTGGCGGCGGTGGCCAAGACGAACAGAGATCTTGAAATTGAGAATAGTGTAATGTGGAATTGCTTAACGCTTAATCCATCTGTATTTCTTTATATGTTAGCATTTGGGCTAACAAACAATTCTAATAAATCGAATGTTTTGAAAGAACTTTGAGGAATTGTGAACAAAGTTGTGTCTTGCTTGATTTTTTTAGTCAAGCAACCGATTAGCATCTAAATCAGTGTTCGCATTACGAATCACTCTACTTTTGTCGATATACACCCTTCACGTGTTAGCCAATCGCCTTTTCCACGCCAGAACAAAATCGTTGGCTTTAACTTAAACGGAGCGTGATGCTTGGCATCTCCAAAAGCATGTCTGGATAAACGTTTGGCGGTTGCCCTAAGGATAGTGTCTCCGACTTTTTCCTTTGAGTCAGGAGGATAAATAAAGATTAAAATATAAAAAACGAGCGGTACCGAAAATTTTTTAGGAAAAAAATTTAGCCTTCCAAACTCCAAATTTTATGCTTAAGCACATAACTGAAAAATAACGTGATTTTTGTTAATTTCAGATTGCTTAAATGATGATAATGAAAACGAAACAACTACCAAAAACATACTAATGAGCACAGACGAATACAATGCGAAACCTACTAATGAAACAACAATGGCTGAGAAAACAACACCTTCTTTAACTTTAATCGTAGTTATAACTGTGTCATGTACAGTTGTTGCTATGACAACTGGAATCGGGATTCTGCTTTACAAGCGCCATCAGCCATTTAATAAATCAACAAAAGCCAAAAAATTACAGCAAGATATATATAAAATTCAGGTAAACAGCCCAATTTCAGATGAAAAAAATGATAAAAAAACAGTAAATAACATATTGTACCAATCAACTGATAACGCAGAATACAACTTTGCAACCGAAGTTTATCGTGTTCAAACTCAAAGACCGACTGATAATAACATCATAGATTTATACTCTAAAGTGAGAAAATGATTTGGCAGAGACAATTTCCAGCAAAAACGTTTATGATAGTAAAAAATAGGGTCTTTGTAGCTTTTTGACAGACACCAATAAAAAAATATTTAGCATGAAAAAGCAAAATATACAAAAGGAAGGACGTTTATATTCATATACAAATTCTCGACTATAATCTTTGAGTGACAAAAAGTTAAAACTTATATAAAAACCAAAGGTTTAAAATTAGAGAATCTTCACCGTTATCAAAAATATTGGGGAGATATGCTTTAATTTCCTTTTATTTTTGCTGTCGGCTCAGTGATTCTTTTCTTGTGCATTGAATGCTTTCTACGTTTTTTGTATTTTATTGTGGTTGCTTTGTTGCTGTTTTTGTTCAATTGCTGTTATTTTTCTCAATTTTTTGACCGTTTTTGTGTTTTTTGTTATTCCGTTGTAACATAACAGTTGAAAACCTTCGAACCTAGTGTTTTTGGCCATTTATTATCAAATCTGTAGCCAATCCATTGCTTTAAAAATATAACTACTTTGTTGAATGCAGTAAAGACTTTATTTCAGCGGTTCCCAAACTGGGCGCCGCGAGACCTTGTCAGGGGCGCCGCGAAAACATGTGAAAGTTGTTGCATTTACCGCTTTCCTCACAAAAATTACAATGTAAAAGTTGTTAGTAGCTTTTTACAATTTTACAGTGTGTGGTAAGCAGCAGCTGTGTGGAACCGCTTGTTAGTTGTTAGTTACAACAACTTATCTAGAAAACCACGCGAATTTTTGGCTCGTAAGTTATCAGAAATGAATAAGCAGTCGGTCGTATTTTCAAATTTTTTGCAAACACCAGCCAAAGCACAGCTTGTGTCTTTTAAAGTTGCGTACAGAATCGCGAAATGTAAAAAACTGCATACCATTGCGGAAGAACTTGTGCTTCCTGCTGCTCTTTTCTTAGTTTCAATAATGATTGGAAAAATCAGCTGCTCAAAAACTAAAAGCTGTTCCGCTCTGATACAACACCATTAGTAGGACGATCGATAAAATTTCGAATGATATTAATGATCACCTAGTAGCAAAAATGCGTGGAAATGAGTTCAGCTTACAATTAGATGAGACAACAACCAGTACCAGTAATAAAAATGCTTATTTAATTTGCTACGTACGCTTTATCGATAACGAGGACAATATCGTTGAAGATTTGCTCTTTTGTAAACCCATTTCAACAAATTGTAGAGCGCATCAATTGTTTGCAATACTGAACAAATTTTTCAGGAAAATAATCTCCAGTGGAAATATTGCGTTGGTGGTTTATGTACTGATGGTGCCCGAGCTATGTCTGGCTTCTTTGGCGGGCTGCGGGATTTTTAGAAAAAAACCTAAAAAATTTTTAATACCCAGTTAAAGACATCATTTTATTTTAAATTACTATTACCTAGTACAACATTTGTGTAAATAGTAAAGAAAAATCAGCAATTAACAATGCAAGGAATGTAGTATAGGCCAAAACAAATTTAATTTCTTCAGTTTACACTTTTTGGTTTAAATTTACAAGATTCTTTTGATATCTACCGGATCAAGCCAAAGGACCAGCTATTTCATACACTATAATGTATTAATTCTTCTTCGTTAGTTTCATAACTACATTATTCTAGTGAAGATGTTAATAAATTTTATTTGAATTCGCAGGTCTGATATCTCCGGTCAAATGAGATGGGTTTATCGATTAAAGCTAAAAATATTTTTTAAAGATAGGTAAAACATATTAACCACTGGATAATATTGATATAAATAAACATTCAAGATTTATGCTCAAAATTTAATTTTAGTATTGACAAATATAAATTTAAGTCGTCCGTGTTTTTAGTAGAGTGCTTAATGATTTCAGTTGCCAGAGTGATTAAATTAACTAACAGATAACTTATTAAAATTGCTATTATTAAAAAGTTTTAAAGAAGTCTTTTTCTCCTGTAAAACTTATTAGTGGACGCAAAATCTGAAAAAAATTTTTAAAAACTTGTGTTTTATTAATCGTATGTGTAATTTTAATATACAATATGAACTTTATATAGTTTTACGATTTTACACAATTTTTAAAAAAAGTTTAGCTTTATTTAAAAAATTAGCGTTTTGATAAATTTGTAAAAACCTTGTATCAATTTTTTAAACTTAATATTTATAATAATAATTTTAAAATGCAGTAGTTGACTATTCTACACGTGTATGTACAACTTTACGACTTTCAAATACAGCCAATTTATGAATAAAAGTTTTGTAATTGTTATGTATATCTTGGATTTTATAAAACCATCTTAGGCATATGTACTTTAGGATGCAAAACAGCAGAGTTCAGCTAAAATTTAATAAAATATTTTGTTTTTTAAAAGAAAGTAGACAAACCATCATTTACCAATTACCGGTTATATACCTTTTAATAGAAAATTTTCTTTAAATTCTTTATTATTTACTTTATTTTTGCTGCTGCCCAAAACAGGAAACGGATATTCTTCTTATCCCACAAAACCTCAGTAACATACTACAACCAAATTAGCAGCAATTACAATTACAAGTCACCCTTCAAACATCACAACTCCATTTATGACGCAACAATGTGAGAACTATCACAACTATTTACTCTTGATTGTCTAAGCATAGGCTTATCATACGTCCCGTTTTAGTGTGGACAGTTCCGATTTTAGGTTTTATCCCGGCGTCCCGCCCGGTTAACCATTATGTCCCGGTATTTTTAATTTTAAGTGAAGACCTTTTTTTAAAAATCACTACCTTTTAGGGACAATTTTTTTTCTTTTAACGAACGTCCCGATTCACCACTTCAAAAATATAGTATATCTATCTAAGCAGGTTTTGTTCTCAATTTCTAAACTACAACAGCACATTAACAAATGCTTTAGTTTCATGTTACCAACACATCTTTTCATAAAAAATGTGATAAACATATTGCTAATCAGAGAAAAATGCAACATTTTTTAGATATTGATCTAATAAAAATCTTGCGTTTCTTTCTACGGTTTTAATGGCTATTATTGTTATTGATTTAGTGTTTTCGATTTGTTTTAGTTTTTCTTTTGAATAACGGAGGGTAAAATCTTTTTTAATTTTTTAAACTTTTTCCAACAAAGCGAAAACGATGATGTTTTGCTTAGATATTTTAACAAAAACCAGAGTAGAAAGAGTCAATCATGCTTAAATATATGTCACTATTACACCTGAGCACCGCCTTGAATGAAAAATGCGTAGCTTTGAAGGGATTTTTGAAAAGATTCTCTGTAGCAAGAAGCATATCACAGTTTTGCTTAAACTTTGTTGATCTACGCTCACAACTCTAAACTGAAAGTATAGTATATTAGTTGATGACATTAGTTTGTGTGAAAAACAGTTTATTTTTCAGTAATAAAACCTAAATGCTTTTTAAAGTTAATGCAAAAAAAAGTGAATAAAAAGCACCACCAACTTTGCTAACCTAAAAAATAACGTTGATCACTTTTGCTGTTTAAGATAAGTAATTGATTGAGCAAACATAAAAGGTAATTTTAACTCTTAATATTTAAGTTTACCCTTGTCACAGCAATGTAGAGAATTGCAACAACTTATTTGATTCCAACCAATATTATATTGGTGCTTTTCTATTTATCGCCGGCAGCGTTGCGCCAACTTTTAAGAGCTTGTACGTACGCTACTGTATATACAAAATTATTCTCTGTGTCTGCATTTTTCCATTGATTTGGTATGTAAATATTAGAAAAAAAATTAGTAGAATTCTCCTAATGTAGCTGAGTTGGGAATAGTTTGTACCCTAATTTTTTCTTAGTAATTTTCTTCTCTCTATAGTTATTTGGTATATCTGAAAATAATCTTATAATAATTTCATATAAAAAGAATAGAAAAGTAAAAAACATCACCTGTACGGCAAATAGCACTTAGGTTTTAATAAATAAAAAGACAAAAAAGCTTTTCTTGCTCAAGTTTTTGTCAGGTTACATGACAAAACTTATGCAAACCAAAACGTAGCGAATCTTTAAGTTTCAGACATCTGTTATTTATCAATTTGTTCAAGTTTGAGGTAAACGATTAATGTTTGTAAAACAATTTCAATGTGAATAGAAGACCCGAGATGTTAGCAAAAAAGCCAAATAAATGTTAACGATAAAACTTATAAACTTTTTATTTGAATAAATTTTGCTGGTAAAATATTTTTATAGCTTTTTATAAATATCTCGACTTTTGATTCAAATCATATTTATTTGTTTAAGAAAAAAATAAATATATCAAATCTCTTGAATTAGGTTGTCAATAATTTTTTTATAATTTATTGTACTTGTAAATTGATTTTTTTATCAGTGCAATACGTTAAAATAAAACGAAAATTCGTATTGTTAACTCAAGAGGGTCTTTCCTTATTTACACATTAGTTTTGTGAACGAACATCCAGCAACGTTATTTCTATCTTTTTTTAGGCTGCTTTGATAAAAATACACAACGGACAAAAGCCTCTGAAGACACAGCAGCAACGCATGAAGCAAAATTAATTATCATCATAGTTTCATCTTTTGTTTGTGTTGCCGTAATGGTTGGAATTGGAATTTTTTTATATAAACGTTATCAATCATCAAATTAAACAACACCTAAAATTGTATCTGGAGATTTTAGTCAAAGTTTGAACAACGGTTCAAATTTAGACAAAAACGCAGAAAAAAAACAGTAAACAACAAGTTGTACCAAACAACAGATATCAAAGAATGCTCCTTTGCAACAGAAGTTGATCGTTCTCAAACTGAAGCACATTCTTACTGTAGCGTCATAATGAATGCAACAAAGAGACAAATCTTAATTAAAACACTAGATTACTTTAATTTGTTGTCAATAGTCAACGTTTTCGAAAATTTAAAAAATTAATTTGAGTAAAATGAAAATTGTTGCATATTTTTACATAAATTCTTAGAAATTTATTCGTTTATCGACGCTGCCTGCATCTTCACCAATACACTACGTAAAAACCTTAGAAAACAATTATTGATTGCTGCCCAATACTCATCACAAAAAATAAAACAAATACTAAAGCAACAATGAATCTTTAAATTTACTTCTAAGGGAAAAAAAACTTCAATTATTTATGGTTTTTTTGTTGATTTCTTCATACCCACCCTACTGCATAGCATTCAATCAAAATGGTGAGATAAAGTTCCAGTTTTTTCCAAAATTTTTTGTTGGTTTCTGTAAATTTTGGTCAAGAACGAAAATAAAATTTGAGTTTGGTCAATTTTGATGTAGTTATTTGTTGTTGCGTGTAAAGCCAAATTATTGTATTTATAAAAGTAAAACAAGTTTTTAGTTCTACAGTAAACATAAGATTGATAAAAAAGAGGAATTATTTTGATCAAGTTGATATTTATTTAGTCTTAGTTTGTTCATCATTAACGCTGTAATAAGCAACTTTATAAAACTGATTTTATATTTTTGTTAAAATTAATTTAATGTAGATAGTTTGAAGAAAAATTTAAAATGAGATAAGTTCTGTGTATATACTGTATGTACATCGATTAAAATTTTTATAAAAATAAACTAATTTAAAGTTGTTTACTTAAGAATTTTTTTCATAACTTTATTTTGTCAAAACCGCGATGTTGTCATTATATTTGATTGAGTATTTTTATTCATTTTTTATTTTTTATCGGTAAATAATTAAAAATCCAGTGCTTATGAGTCATAAGTCATAAGTTATGACTATCATACAAAAGTTTTATTCGAATTTTTAAAATCTCGACATTATTTAAAAAGAAGTAATTTTGGCGACAAATCCTTTAAGTAAATGCGCTTAAACTTAGGCTAAAGTCTTGTAATTTAATTGAAATATTTCTGGTTGCAATTGCAGTGTATAATTTTTTATAAAGAGGAAAATAGAGCATAGGCTTAGAGTATATGAATTGTTACTGTGTCCATAAAAAATTTATATAGAAATTTTGTGTGGGCACATTTTTGCCCATTGTTTACGATATTGAATCGAAAGTAGATTGAATGAATACAAAGGCATGAAAACATATTTTCCAATAGCAATCAATAAACACTTTTAAAATTAATATTATGATTCTATGGAAAACAAACACAGTATAAACCTGAAAGCATGTTTTTTTGTTGAAATTATGTGAAATATGTTTAAGCTGCAAATATTTGTGCATCATTTAAATTTTTTTCATGTGAGGCAGATACATTTTTGTGTTGATGCATTGCGCCCTCAACTTGTCATTGGATAAAAAGTTTTTTAAACAACTTGCTTTCTTATTAAATTTTTATTTTATATAAACTATATCATTTTTATAATTATTATTAAAATTAACTAAGTTAAAACTTTTTTTCGCTGTCTCCCATTATTTTATAATTTTTGACAGTTGTAGATTATTTTTAAAAATCAAGATAAAAATATTTAAAATAATTTGGCTATAAACTTTAGAAAATCACGTTGGGGCCACGGTTGGAACCATTTATATTTTTAAATAACTTTAGGTTCTTTCACAAAAGAATCGTATAACAATTAGCTAAAAAAGTTGTTTTTTTGATTTTGGGTGATTAGTAAAGTTAAAGAAAACCGATTGATAAGAGAAATCTGCTTTAAAAACTGATCTGTGAGACCAAAATTTTATAACGAAGCAACCGATTTTATGATAACAGGTAAAAACAAAATACACTTTTAAGAACATTTTTTAAATGAAACCGAAATTTTTTGGTATCTTTAGAGTAATTAAAGGTCATTAAAAATAACTTTCGTATAACTAAAAAAGAGGCGGATTTTATTTTAAGAAACCAACTTTAAAAATGTAGTTTAATTTAAACAATCTCGAAAAAATTTTAGTCCTGAAACCAGGGCCGGCGTAAGGTTTTCTAAGCCACCTCAAAAAAATGGAATTGGGAAAATTAATAATACAATGTTCAACGACCAAATGAAAAAAATTTTCTCATTCTATACATTTTAGGAGCCTGTTGAATGAGCCGGACTCCCAATTAAGGAGTTTGGAGGGTGGTTACGCCGACCCTGATTTAGACCTCTACCTATATAGTAGACCTACTGTATAATTTACGATAGCAATTGTTTAAACCGATTAAGTGCAATAATTACACTCTCATTTAGTAGTTGATTTATTTAGACTACAAGCAAAAAGTTAGTGTGGGTTAATGGCCATTTCAACCCTCCTCCACAACAGATGTCCATGTATAAAACAAAGAAATAGTGAATCATTTTTAAAGTTATGATTAATGAAAGTTTTACTAAGATTATAAGTTAAAAATAAGACGTTCTTTATACCTCTTTGTACTGATGAATTTCCGTGGCTTTTGTGATAGAGCAATTCAAAGACCATTCAATTTATACAGAAACTTTTCTGAAAAAATCCAAGAATTTTTACATCAAGTATTATGTAAGTCACAAACTAATAGTTCGTCTTTCCCTCTAAAAACCTTTACCAATTAAAAAGACATCGGATAAAATTATATTCAAAAATGCTACTGTTAGAAATGCTAAAAATCGCTCAATTAGTTACGTATTTAAAAGATTTGGTATAAACGAGATTTGGTTTTCCACTTTTTTTTGCAACTTATTATAATCCAGTCCATAAATCAATAATTCTCAGTCGGTGTGTCGCAAAACTTAAAACAACTTTCGTCTATAGATCAGTGGTTTTCAACCTTTTTATATCCATTTTTCCCTTTGGCCGTTTCTAAACCTTTATTTCCTTCCAAAATATTACAATTAATAACGCGACAAAAAATGTCCAATAAATTAAGTCAAAGAATCACAATTTCATAAAGATTTGAAAAGACGGGAAGTTCTTTTTATTATTGCTTTTTACCCAAAGCCTTCTTCCAAATGCAGCGTAAAGACATTACACGGAGACCCAACAGCCAAGCGATTCTACGTGGCCTCCACCAAAAATAAAAGGGAGAGAAGGATTTGCTAATTTGACAAAACCAACAATGATCAAGAGTAAGACATTTAAGCTGGAGGAAAAAAAGATTAATGTTGGCTTAGCAAAAGCGCTGCAGCAAAAACGTTTCTGATTTCGGACGCTCAAAATATAAGATGAAAGAAAGAGGATAAAATTATTGTAGCAAAGTTTAAAGAGGACAAAAGGATAGATCAAGAAAAAGTAATTAAGTTACTTTGAAAAAACTGAGGGAAGTTAGAGAAAATAAAGCGTCTTTAAGTGGGTGATGAAAAAGTTTTCATGCGACTAGTAGAAGTAGATGAAAGGGCAGAAATTGTTGAAGAGAAAATCAGTGCAGCTTTATACTGGCCAGCTGTTAAGCAGTATTATTTCCCGGAAGATTAGTTTGGTGAGGTATCAGTTGCAGATGCAGATGGACCGCGGCAAAGAGAGCCAAGACAAAAAATCAGACTCTCGTTCTAAATTAAAGGTTGGCAATTCGCGGCTCGGGAGCTGCATATGGCTCTCTGCGGCTTTGAGAAATCAATGAGCATTCAATTACAGGCAGCAAAATTAAATAAATATTTACCAGAGTTAGCAGGCAATATTATTTGAATGCCCATTTAAATTTGTTAATAGATCTTTTTCCAGCCACGTAGTGGACGTGGCAATCGTTGCTAAGCCGACCAAGCTTTGGCTTTATTTAGTTTGTTTTAACAGCCAAGTCATGAAGCGGATAGTTTATGTCGGTGATTTGAATTTGAGTTGGGAGTATAAAATTAGTTTAAACTTTTGTATCCGTTAGCTAAGTAATGAAAACTAATTTCACGGATCTACAAAGCTAGATTTTGCTCGTAGTCAGATACTGTAGTTATTTTTTTAATAATTTTTTTTAACCTTTTTACGCTGTACCTCGTTGTAATTTTGCTTTTAAAATTTATTTAAGTCCAATGTTACAATTACATAGTTCAAATTAAAACTAAAATTAGGTAGACAACCAAACTATTTTGTAACTGTATTATGGTTAACAGATTTTATTAATTTAATTTACAAATATTAACGATTTACGCGTCTGTGACAACATTTTTTGTAAAAATGTGTAAAGTAATTACATTCTTGTCGCAAATAACATAATAACATCTGGTTTATTTCTAGTGTTTATGTGCATTCTTGTCTGTAATTATATAAACTTCAAAACGTAATGAAGTATAATATTTTAAACGAAGAATGTAATTATTTTACGAAAAATGTCAACACGGACGCGTAAATTGTTAATATTTGTAAACTGAATTAATAAAATCTGCTTACCACGTTACAAAGTAGTTGGGTCGTCTACTTAATTTTGGTTTTAATTTGAGCTATGTAACACTGGATTAAATAAATTTTAAAAGCAAAATTACCGGGAGCTACAGAGTAAACAGATGTTCAGAAAAATTTCTTAAAGAAATAACTACACGTAAGCAAAATCTAACTTAATAAGTGCAAAAAACAACTCAAATTCAAATCATCGAAATAAGCTATCCGTTTTATGACTTGACTGTTAAAACAAACTAAATAAAGCCAAAGTTTGGTTGGCTTAGTAACAGTTGCCATGTTTATTAGGTGGTTAAAAACAGTCTAAATTTTAAGAAAACGGTTTTGTGAGTTTACTGATGAAAAGAAAAAAACGGTTTTGTGAATTCAGAGATGAAAAGAAAACCTAATATTTCCTTGTCGCCCCCTTAGCAGCAACCTATTGCAACCAAATATAACTGCATAAATGGAATTGGCGGTGTCAAAGTTTCTGGACTTCAACTTTGAACGTCTGACAGCTGACTTTTAAGATATTTCTCAGAAGAAAACTGTTCTTACTCAGAATAACAAATGGAATAACTTTAAAAACCTCCCCAGACAGGAAAATCTGATGTTTTAAGATGGAATACCATTTGTCACAAACTTTACTCGAGAATCCAAAAGGATCTGTTGAACTAGATAACCCGAATACCTATGCTGAAGCAAAGCTGTGTTTATTTATTTATATATTTATTCCAGCTCAAGAAATAGTTTGCCGCGAGACTGAAGTTTTTCAATGCCGTTGGTTCAGGCTAAATTCGAAATGATTTCTTTAAAAAATTCTCTCCACAAATAGAAAGCACAGTTTTTTAACTGTAAAAAATATATATTTACAAAGTTCACAAAACTCGATCAATTCACAAAAAACTTGGCTTCCAAGCTGCACCAAACTTTAAACGATTCCAGCGCCACAACAACTTTGTATATACTAACCAGCTATAAGGAATGAATTAGCGCCCCGATGACTAATTTTAACCTTAATATTTTGTCCGCTACATAAAACAATTCTTTCTCTGTAGAATTAATCTCCGATCACACTGGCACAAAACAATTCCAACACTTGTCAATCAAGTGGAACAACTCAACTGAATCTTCAACTGAAAATTCAACTGGAAAATGAAATGAAAACAAAACGCACGCTTATAATGTTAACAACGTGGTCGAGTGATTGTGATCAACATGGTGTCGGTTCAAAACCTACTCACGTCATTCTGGAAAGACACTTTATGGTACTTTCCCCTGGTTGGTGGTCTTGGTAACCTATTCTAGATTAAAGTATATCTCTATTAAATTTCGAGTGGACAGCAATATCTTGGCATGTCCGGAACCAAGTCGGGGTAATTGCCTACCTTATGTATTAGCGCCTCCGTCGCTTTCCAACAAGTCAGGAGGATAAACATAGAGATAAAATAAATATGAGATCACGTCACGTGACGCCAAATTATAAGCGAATTTTCTGTAATAACATAAATTTTCCCAAATAGCAATTAAATTAAGGTTCCAATTTACAACAGCTAATCAAAGACGCGCCAGCGAACGATTACGTAAAATCGAATTAACTAAAAAGTTTAAAGCATTTTAATAAGCGTTCGAGATAAAAAAAAAAAGAGAAAAAGGCGCAAAAGCGCTTAGAATTAAAACGGCAAACGAACAACTACACTTCTAAAACAAATTGCAAATAAACTAAATAAGTTAAATTAAGTGGGAGGTATACCGACTATCCAGTCACTTTTAATATGAAAAAGATTAAGACATACTAAAATTTAAAACTACTGAAAAACAAAATTAACTTTAGATTTATGAGGTTAAGATTATTTTGTAAAAGAAGTATGACACCATTCCCGATACATATGCATACATGAAAACGTATGTAGATTTTTGATTCCTCACACGTATGTAAGCAGGCCTTTTCCAACATGAACTACATTAAAAACAAATATCGCTCACGCCTCACAGACAACAGTTTACAATCCTGTATGAAGTTGAAGGTGATATTAAAAAGCCCTAATGTGAAGATTCTGGGCGCTGAGGTTCGGGAACAGAAGTCACGTTAACCAACCATGATTAATACGTGTAACTAATTACATTAACCAACCATTATTAACAGACTATATTTTGCAGATATTCATATATTTTCATTGTTAAGTGAAATATTAGTGTATTAGGCGTAGTGTTATCATGTCAAATACGTTTTGTGGGTCCTGGTGTTTTTTTCTTTGAGACACGGGTCAAAATGGCTTTTTAAATGGTAAAAGTTGCCAATCCCTGATCAAAAGGATTTTAGAGAGGAAGAAAAAATGAAAATTGGAATAAGAGCAAAAACTATAGATTTATAATCGGTAAGAAAGAGATTATAGTGTATTGGTACTGTTTTCTCGGGATACAACTCTATATTGATTCAAACTTAAACGACTGAAAGATAACACACTTTGTTATTGCACAAAGATCTGCAGCATTTGTATTTTAGCCAGTGTTTGATTATTTTTTGTTAATTTTAGTTTATTTTTGCTGTATTAAAATTTTTTGTTTACGAGTAATATTAAACTTAAAAGATAAAAGAATTGACAACAAAATTTTGAAGCTTAAAATTACTCCTTCAAATTCATGAAATTCCTCCCTGGCAGTCGGAAACTACTGCTGTAGATCGTTTCAAATTTTAAAACGTTTTTGCTTTCTTAAAATCTGAAATTTTGTTAATATGTTTTTATTGCTCTTGTTTGTAGTAAAATCCATCTAAAAATATAAAATGAAAATATTTGATGAAGAGACATACGACTGATCTACAACGTGGTTTGCATCATGATAAACGTAGATGCGCGTAACAATTGTTTATTGTCTCCTTGAGAAGATTACAATTTAAAAACTATATTAAACTTAATCTGACTGCAGTAGCTTGTTCTGTTTTGGTCTAAATTTTTAAGCTCTCTGGCTTTCGAATAAAAACTATTAAAACCAGTTATGGGATTCAGGGAGTTTGCTTAGGTTCGTGCGAACTCATTCTTGGAATGTCATGACTTTCAGCGAACCTGTTCTTAATTTAACAAAATCTCGGTAAATCTATATTTCCGTATAATAAGGGAACCTGTTGTTAGTGAGTTTAATACAAAAGAAAACCTGTTCTTACGATTTTGAATCTTATCACTGATTAAAACACTTGGTTTATTTAATAGCTGGTGCTAAGATGAACTTTGCTGGCTAAAAGTTTTACTTCTTCTTCATTTGATAAGCTAAAAAATATAAATTTTACTTTCTAAGGACCATCAACAAATACGCTCGTATAACTGCTGCAAAATTAATTTCATAAAAAAAATTGATTTTATGGATAAAAAAATTTTAAAGAAATTTTTTATTTGTTTCCCGCTGTTAATAAAACTTTTCCAAAAAATAAATTAAAGCGGAAATTTTAACACATACGTGGACTCAGCTAGAGTATTACTTCATGATTAATATTTACGGAGTTTATAAAAAATCAACTTATGTTTTAGATTTGAGAGCTTCTATTAAATGTATTGTTTTACTAAAGGACAGCATTGCATTTGAAAAATCTACGGAAGTTCAATCTTGAAAATATAGTCGGGCAGTGAGTTCGAGTTCAGTGTGCTTGATACAGAATGTCACAGATGACGGCACTCTTTAGTGATGCCTGTCCTAAAACTCAAACCAACCTATCTATCGAAAAGAAAAGAAGCTTATTGATTCGCAAAACAACATTTTTTCTGATCAACATTTTGTTAAAAGAACTCGAATGAATTTTTATCTTGTCTAAAACTCTATACGTTGATTTACGAAAAAGCCATCTAAACAATTTTTTTCATTCGCCTCTTTGCGTCTCTGCAAATACGTTATTTCAGCTTTAACAGAAATCAAAAACAAAAACTTTTTAGAATTGATGACAAAATGCATGTTCGCCTAACAGTACTAGATTTTTTGTTTTAATCACATTTAATCTGATATGCAGCCACAATTAAGGCAATATGGTTTTATTATTAATTTATTTGTACAAGATTTTTGCTTGGAAGCCGATAGGTGTGCCGCAAAACAGCTGTAGCGGCGTAGTCAAAAAAAATAAAAGGGAGAGGGGGCAAAATTTTGTGCAAAAATATATCAAAAATAAACAAATATTGATGGGTAGTAATCACAATTTGACCTTATAAACGCATATTTTTTTGTCGATGATCAGTCCATCATATCGAGTAATTAACTCCTTAACTTACTATCCCAAAATACATTTTAGATTCAAAGTTTTCAAAATTTCTTGCCACGAGATATCTCGGGTTATCAATTATGTGAATATGTATGACTAATACGAGATATTTTGGATAAACCATAACTATCTTCTAGACATCGTACGCCGACAGGGTTGAGTGATGCACCACTTGTTGCTTGTTGTAGTGCGCATATGTCATACTTTCTTCGTAATTCTAACCTTAACCGTATAACCTTGTAGTTGATTTTCAGACTTTTACAGTAATTTTTAAGCTTTTTTGATTACGACGTAAAAAAACTTTTTTTAGTCCTATAACCAGAAAAAACAGCATACAATATATCTCGTGATAGACCATATTTAGCCTTACCTCTTCGCATATATCTCCGAAATATTTCTTCATGTGTGAAAAAAACTCAAAAATCTGATCTTAACGATATAATTTTTTTACAGGAAAAAATAACAAGTTCAAAATTTAATTAAGATTTATGGTGTCTATAGGATATAAACTTTCAATTAATTGACTAAAAAATTTATGTTCATCTTGACCTATCATTTTAAAAACAATTAGTACGTTAAGGGTTAAAGATGTAAGAATAAAAGCAGAAAAATAAACTGCAGAAACTACACGGTACAAGATATCAGTTTTATGAATCCATCTTATGGTTTGTAGCGGAGTAAAATTTTCAAGAACAGTATCAATCAAGAGAATTTGTAAAAAAACGAACTCTAATTGTACTTTGCATGGTTGTGGAGTTTACATTTGTCAGTCAAAAAGCGCAATTCACTGCAATTGAATTGAATTACGTAAGTTTACGGAAAGCGTTGCTTGCAATAGTTGCAATATAAAAAACGCTTCAAGAAATCAAAGTTTTATTCTACGAGTTGTAGCAGCAAATTTTTTGAAAACAGGATTAGCGCTTATTGCCATGTCATTATGGACATACGTATATTAAACACAGACTGAGTTTTTGTAGAGCTGATTTTATCAGTCGCGACGCAGAAGTGGATAGTTCGGCAGTGACCGGAAACACTTAAAGAGTAGCGAGAATTTTGAGTAGTATTTTGATTGCAGGAAAAACATCGGGTTGGCAAAGTTTATAAAGCCCTTTTCCAAACCATAACTTCAGAATGATTTTCACAAAATCTTCGCCCGGCAGAAACTGAGCGACAAGTTACTTTCAAACTATTTGTTTCTTGTTCATTTATTTCTGTTGAGTCCTACTTTTTTGCTTTGCAAAATAGCTAGATATCAAAGCATTTTTTCGTTTTTCATTTTTGCTCTTTCCAATTGCTGACAATCTTTTTTATCTTGCAAATGTACAAACAAAAATCTTTAAAGCGCATGAAGAACTCAAACTTTTGATATGACATAGTCGTGACGTAAACATGAATTGAATGACACAATTCGTCCATTGTAGTTTGCAATCGTAAAGCAGTGCAATTTAAAAACACGTTACAAGTGACAACAGCAATTTATTAACTGGTAGGGGGAACGCAAACAAATAGAGCATAACTGCGTAATGAACAGTAACTGCATGGCATACGCTGCAGATCGCGATCAAATTATAATTTTTTAAGTTACTGTCTTCAAAATTTAAGAGGGGACAGAGCCACTTTATGGTCACGCTACTGAATGTGCTATAATTTGAAAAAAATTGAGAATCACTGCCGTAAATTCTTCTGCGCTTTAACCAGCAATATTATTTGCTATCAATTTGCAATCAATTTTGAATCAATTTGAAATAAATTTGCTAAATACTTTATTTTGAGTTTAACTCTTGGTTTTGCACAAAAAAATGCGTAATTACAAGCACTACTAAGAAAACAACAATTAAACTACTATTAAGCAAGAAAACTATTAAGTCTTCATAATTAAGTCATCACAAATACTCCAAATGTTTTTGATTATCAACTTTTTAATACTGTGACAAATAATTTTTCAAGCTGATTAAAACAAACAGTCACAGTAAAAAATTTTATTTACGTTCGGTTACTGAAACGATATATATCAGTAAGCAACGATATACGTATAATAATAGTGAACAAATCTAAATAAATGTTTATTGAAAACAAACTGTTTATTGCTTTTAGACTTAAGATATTCTTCAGACGACCTAAAATTTGAAAAACTATTAAAACTGGCCGAGAACAAGTTTGCAAAACAATGGAAAATATTTTTTAGTTCCAGCTTCAAGCTTTCTTAACTACCTTCTTCATACAACTCTTCATCAATAATTTCCATTGGTGTTATTGGTGTTGTTGTGTCGGATTGCAAAGAAAAAATTTTCTCGTTGTAAAAGACATTGTCGCTTTCGACACTACCATACGACTGGTTTTTCTCCATTCGTGCACTGGAGCTTTGCTTCTCATCTTCTTCAAAGACGTCGTCAGGATAATTGCAAATATGATCATTGAAATCATTTTTCGATTCACACGCGCAACAAATTCTTTTCCTCCACAGTAAAAATATTCCCAAGCAAATAAAAGGAATTATAAGACCAACAAAAACGGCAATTATAATCCAAATTGTAATATGAATACTCGAAAATGTTTTTTTAGCATTTATTTTTGTGTCATTGTTTTCACGAACCTTTTGATTGTTTTTGATACTGCTTTGTAAGGTTATTTGGTCATTAAAGTTAAAAACTGACGAAGTCGTTGACAAAATTGTTGATTTGTTTAATAAAACGATGACCATTTTATCTGTTGGAGTTGGTACTGCCCCTGCTGATTTTGTTTTGCAATATTCATCTAAAAAAAGCGATTTTTTATTTAATGCTACAATCACAATCGTTTATAGATTTATTACAGGTCTGTAGTTGAGACAACGATTTAAAGCAGAGGTTCTTAACCAGTGGGCCATTGGAGCATTTTGAGATGGGGCACAACGTTATTTAAAAAATTGTTAAATACGTTGAAAAACTTAGTTTTATTTGCTTTGCATTATTTAATTATACTCTTGTGTGTTTATTCAGTACTTTTGATTGAAGTTGCAGTGACAGAAGCTGCTGTTTTTTTTGCTATAAAATGTTAATTTTCATTGTAATTGCCGAAATAAAAGTGTTTGGTTTTGCAAAAAAAGTGTTTTTTTATAATTACTGTCAGCAACCATTTTGCTTGAACAATTACAGTATTACATCATATACATAATGTTACATTATTTACGAATACGATGGTCTTTTTTTAGATCAATCTGTCGGTCTTGGTGGCGTGATGAAATGCCTTCTATTGTATAGCCATCATGTGCGCGTGTCAGACACATCTAATTCTAGATATACCTGGCGCTTGTGTTGCCTTGATCATTTTTGTTATATACCTCTTAAAGGACATAATCGGCAAAGGGTAACTTGTTGGTTTTGATATATTTATTAGAAAGCATAGGAGTGACAGTTTAAGCGTATTTTTATATATGGCAGAAAGGTTACTGCTATTCGTTTCGCTGGCATTACAGTTGAATACGCTGAGTTTGATGGTAAAAGCTTTTTTGTGTTGATTTTGTGAAAAGAAGTAGACCAGATAGTCAGTGATTGCACAAGCCAAATCTTAAATTCTTATTTAATAGATGCAGAGAGAGAGAGAGAGAGAGAGAGAGTGTGTGTGTGTGTGTGTCTACCGAACCACTTTCCCTTACAACTATTTTATATATTCACGGGTGTTAATTTCAAGTTACTTTTAATTTAATAATTAGTTTAATCATGAGTAAAAAAGCAAGAGTTAATCATTAAAAAGGATAAAGTGATGATTAGATTCAATATAGTTTTGCACTCTTCCCGACAAAGATGCCCAGAAAGGCCAATGTGTTATATGCTGCAAAGTCCTTGAAAACGAATCGCTCCAACCAAATAAATTGTCGAACGATTTGTTTAAAACTCATCCTGAGTAGGCCTATAAAGACAAAGGTATCGTATTTTCTTAAAAATAAGACTTACCCTAAAAATAAGACCTAGCGTGAATTTTCATGATGATTTTAATATGCAACCTACTCTTAAAATAAGCCCTAGTTGATAGTGAGAAATTATGTCGTCATAAAAGTCAGGGTTAATTTTAAGTAGCATGCTGTAGCAATAAGAAAATTAAACCTAGGTAGCAACTGTAACTTAATGGTTAACTGGTACATAAGCATCATGGTGATGTCACACTATTCGCACGCTTTATCGATATATTCGTTTTACTGATTTGTTAAAATACAACTTCCAGACGCGGGAGAGCTGTTCAACAAAATATCATTCGCGAAAAGGAAGGCGTTCATGCAAATCTATCTACTTATACTGCTTCCACTACATTTAATTCTTTTTTGACAAAAAATTATGGAGCTTATATTTGAAGCATTGAATCAAAAAAGAAAAAGTGTAAATGGTGAAAATTGGAAACAAACAGATGAAACTGAATTGTCTGCATGAATTGATCTTGTCCTCAGAACTGGATTGAATCATGATAATTTTAGACTAGTTGATGAGCTGTTTGGCATAAAGACAGGACTATCACTGTGTTGTGCTTCAATGAGTCGTAATAAATTCAAAGCATTGGTGCGATGCATAAGATTCGATGACTTGCTTACGAGTGCTGCTTGAAAGGATGGTGAACGAGGAAAAACCGCACCTACAGACGTGCTCCTGAAAAAGTTTATTGAGGCATGCTAAAAAGATTACAAGGCTGGCCCTTGTAATTTTTTTACAAATTACTGTTAGTCCTTAGAAAAAAGTGTCTGTGCCATCTAAACAGGGGTAAATATGGTATAAAAGTTTAGTTGTTGGTTAATGCTAGTGACGCCTACCTTTTAAATGCTCAAATATACAAGGGAAAAGGTCTCGATGGTTCAAAGCGACATCAAGCAAAAAGAGTGGTTAAAGATTTAACTACATCAATTGTAAATTCTGGAAGAAATATTACGTGTGATAACTTTTTCACTGATTTCAGTCTAGTCGTAGAACTACTTGAGAAAAATTTAACAATTTTAGAAACTCTTAAGAACAAGTGTGAAATGTTGCGGCCTATAATTCGGCTGAGTCTTTCATGGCAAAGGCACTTTAGGCATATAAAGGACATCAGAAGCGTCGACACTTTCTTTCAGCCTTGCTGAGCAACTTTGCATGGGGCAAATGAAAAGGCGTTTTCTAACAGAGAGGAAATATCTACCAAAACATGTTATTATGTGCATGAATGCATTTGTCACTATTGAAACAGCTCAGATCAAAATAATGAAACCCGGAAAAGACGTTGCAAAAAATATCCCAGAGAACTTGATATAAAACGAAGAAGTCATGCATCACCTGTAGTGAGCCAATTTGTGGCAGTCATACTAAATTCATTTGTATTAAATGTTTTACAGATCAAGAATAAGCTAAATTTGTTAAAATGTATTGTTATGCAAAATTTGAAAACAATATAATCATGTGCAACAAAGGCAGTTTGAATTTATTAGATTCCTTGAAAAATTTACTATATTACTTTAGCCTTTTTTTAAAGACTAAAAAAGTATACATTGTAAACTGTGCTTTTTTATGCTCTAGATCCTGTTGAGCATATAACTATACCGATTGGTAAATTTTAGTTGATGCATAGTCCTAAAATTTAGTACAATCAAAGAGTCCATGAGGTCCCCGATGGCCTTCCGTGTAATTTTAAAAAAACCTGGCCAACAAAGAATTTGTAATCGTGTTTTCGATTTGCTATCTCGCCTCCTCATTTTACAACATTTCTGCGTACACCACATCAAGAAGAAGTCCTATTGAGGTCTTAATTAACAAACAAAATGCTGGTACACCAGTAAATATTTCCAAAATGCAAATTTTGCTTCATAATAAATAGAATGCTTGCATATTTACAACTAAATCTGGATACATCAAGTTTATTATCAAAATACAGCAAGCACAACCAGCCAAACATATTTCTTTGACTTTGCTCTTTTTACTGGAACGATTTTTATTTTGACTAAAAACAGCTTTTTTTCCTTTATTTTTTAAAATTTTAACTTAAGAATTTTGTGTACATGCGGCAATTGTCTGTACATGTGTTTGGAGAAGCGCATTTTGCTTGATGCAACTAGATAAAGATATTAATTTTATTTTATTTTTTCTTTATATTTATTTTCCTGACTCGCAGGAAAGCGACGGTAGCGCTAATGCTTAGGGCAAACAATTATCCCGACCTGGTTCCGGATATGCCAAGATATTGCTGTCTGGTTAAATTTTTTTATTTTTGTTTTTTAGTTAATTATCTATCAGTCTATCTTAGTTAATTAATAAATTATTAATCATTTACTATTATGAACCCTACAAAAAGGGCACTTCTGCGTAGCGTTGAATGCGCATAAAATTTATAATGCATGTACAAAATTAGATTTATGCATCAGCAATAAAAATTTTTAATTGAATGCTTTTATAACAAACATAGAT
Organism: Diplosoma virens; assembly: GCA_963680785.1. Lineage (NCBI taxonomy): Eukaryota > Metazoa > Chordata > Ascidiacea > Aplousobranchia > Didemnidae > Diplosoma > Diplosoma virens. Next base: position 28,807,008 of record OY796887.1, read on the forward strand.
AAAGATATACATTTCCAGTACAGTTAGCATTTTTATAATGAAGATAATGCCTTGTTTTAAAGTAACTTTGCCACAACCAAATTTCTCAAAAACTGTGAAGATCAGGGATTCTTAAAAAGAGTGGGTGTGAAAAGTCTTCTGGGGAGACCGGAACTGCTGGAAACTTCTATAAGAAGGAGGCGCAAAATTTACAGTGACGTTAGTAGGTGTAGGCCGAAATGTTACAACCAATAGTGGTAAGCTAAAGAACGTAAAACAAAACATTTAAATTCTATACAGCAGACAAAAAATTGCAAAATAAGAAAACAATTAGTGTTTTGAAAGTAAAACTGGATGAGACAAAAATTTAAAAACCTTTTAGTTTTCAACAGTACAATGCATTCTTTAAAGAGATCATAATTAACCAATTAAGTGTAGTTTCAATGAGTAAAATAGGAACAGTTAAAAAGCGACTAAAACAAATTAACAGAGAGGACAATTATTATGCGACAGTATGACTCGTATGACTCGTATCTCATATGACGAGCTCTAATAAGAGTAAAACTCGAGTCTTTTTTAAGCAGTTTGGTTTCTAGTATTATCCAAAATACCTCATGCTAATTATAAAATTCTTCCTTCCCTCGTCAAGCTCTAAGAGTGTAAGCGCGATGCTTAACGCTTGTCGGGTAAGTTCCGGTCATGAGGTGCGGCCGTGGTCTTACCACACAGTCGATTCTGTGTATTCCTTGCGCGGCAAAGCCGGGAATGATTTCAAACTGCTTGTAGTCGAGTTGTTGTCCGGCTCGCGTGGTCTAATGGTGTTGTCTCCTGCTTGGAAGACCACATGCAGCGAGTTCGATTCGCAGTGAGATATGCATTACTGACAAGCTCTAATAAGAGCGAAACTCGAGTCTGGTGCTTCTCATTTTTAAGCAGTTTGGTTTACAGTATTATCCAAAATACCTCATGCTAATTATAAAATAGAAAATGATTTTGTGAAAAAGTGCTTTACTGATGTCCCAGAAGAAATGTGTCCTAAAATGGTACAGGAGTTCGAGAAAGTAAGTTTATCTCGTCGGACGATCGCAAGGCGATCGATGAACTTACTGGTGATATTTGTGACACTCTTAAAGGCAAAGTGAAAAACTTTTTATCATGGAGCTTCGCAATCGATGAAACCACCGATGTGAAGGACGCGGCACAGTTGGCTATATTTATAAAAAAAAAGTGGACAAGGAGTTGAACGAAATCGAAGAACTTCTGTCAGTACAGTTAATGAAGGATACTACAATTGGTGCTAATATCTTTTCTAAAGTTCTCAATGCTTTTGATAAATTTGCTTTGGACCTATCCACTTTAAGCGGAATCGCAACTGATGGTGCTCGAGCCATGTCCGGAACTGGCATTCGATTAGATTGATCTCTTGAAATCTGCGCTTTGAAAGAGAAAAATATCAGTGACAATATAACAATTTTTCACTGTATCATTCATCAATAAAATTTATGCGCAAAATCCTTGAAATTCAAACATGTCATGGGCCCGGTCATTAAGGCAGTAAATTTTATTCGAGCTCGAGGACTCAACCACCGGCAGTTCTAGAAGTTTCTGGATGATCTCGACACCGAACATCAAGATCTAGCTTACTTTTCCGAGGTGCGTTGGCTAAGCAAGGGTAGTATGTTGCGACGATTTTACGAATTGCGAAAAGAAGTCGCACTATTTTTAAAAAATAAAGGGCGACCAATGGCTGAAATGGAAGACGAAAGTTGGTTGTGTGATCTAGCTTTCTTGGTCGATATTACTACTCGCATGAATGAACTCGATACAAGGCTGCAACGAAAAGCCCAGTATGCGAGTGAAATGTACGGCTACATAAAAGGCTTTATGAACAAGTTGAGACTTCGGCACGCACGCATACAGAATGCGAATCTCTCTCACTTTCCAACTTTAAAAGAAATGGGAATGCGCTCAGAGAAGAAGACCGAATTTGCAGATCAACTTTAAAAATTGTTTATTGAATTTTCAGCTCGCTTCAAAGATTTCAAATCTCATGAACATTTATTTGAAATATTTTTTTCACCATTTCACACAGACATTAACAAAGCCCCCACTGATATCCAAATGGAACTGATTGATCTTCAGGAGAGGACTAACCTGAAGGCCAAGTATGTGGAAATGAATCTTGGTAATTTTTACCGAAAATATCTTGACCAAGATAAGTCCCCAAATTTAAGAAAGTTTATGGCTTCTAAAATGGCATTTTTTGGCTCAACTTATTTGGTGAGTAATTTTTTTCTAAAATGGGTTTCATGAAATCTCCTTATCGATCAGTAATGACCGACGAACACTTGGAAAATGGAGTTGCCAGCACCTCCATTAAAGTAAATTTAAATAGAGTGGTTCAGAAAAAAAGCCAGCTGTATATTTCTCACTGAATTGTTTCTACAAAGATTAAATCGCATTGCTATGCTCTGATTATACCATTATGTCTTTTTGTTTTTTAACTAAACGATTTTTTTCCAATAATACTGGTATTACTGTTTTTGATATTATTGCAGTTTTATTTTTCTCGCTGGCAATATCAATAGTCGGTAAAATATTATCTTATTTAAAGGTGCAGCCCGCAGAATATTGTTCTTATTGGTATTTGGCCCGCCATTAAAAAAGATTGCACACCCCTGCAATAGAGAGCAAAATAATTTCCAAATCACTGAGAATCAAAAAACGCTGCTTTACTTTACTTTAATTGAACTTATTAAACTTGTCGCAATAACTTCTTAGCAACTAAAACCAAAGTCATTCTACATTTGTGATAGAGTAAGAAAACCTTGAAAACATTTTGACCTTATTGACTTTATCAAAATTAAGCCGCTTGGAAAAGTTACAAAGTAGTTTAAAAAGAAATCTAGGTTTTTGCAAAATAATTTTTTTGCCTAATTAGAGAGCATAGGCTCCTTATAACCTCTACATTCAAGAATAAAAACAATAATTTTGTCAAAACTTAACAGAACTGCTTGTTGTTTACATGCATCTGATTCAACAGCACAAAACTTGAGCTTAAATCCATTAAAATATTCGAAAATTTATTCGACTTTTGTAATGGCGCAAAAATTGGAGTAAATTCAAAACTAGAGCAAAATGTTCCTCAATAAATATTTTTAGTTTTTCTATATACTGTAAAATGAATATATGACACCTGGACCTTATTACGAAATGAATGTATGATATCTGGATCTTAGCATTAATAACTTGCATATGTTTTAATTATTTAGATCAGCGGTTCCCAAACTGGGCGCCGCGAGACCTTGCCAGGGGCGCCGCGAGAACTTGTGAAAGTTGTTGCATTTACTCTTTTTCTGACAAAAACTGCAATGTGAAAGTTGTTAGCAGCTTTTTACAATTTTACAGCAGTCTTTTTACAATTTTACAATTTTACAGGTGTGTGGAACCGCTTGCTAGTTGTTAGTTGTTAGTTACAACAACTTATGTACAAAACCACGCGAGTTTTTTGCTCGTAAGTTATCAGAAATGAATAAGCAGTCGGTCGTATTTTCAAATTTTTTGCAAACACCAGCCAAAGCACAGCTTGCGTCTTTTAAAGTTGCGTACAGAATCGCGAAATGTAAAAAGCTGCATACCATTGCGGAAGAACTTATGCTTCCTGCTGCTTTTGACTTAGTTTCGACAATGATTGGAAAATCAGCTGCTTAAAAACTAAAAGCTGTTCCACTCTCAAACAATACCATTAGTTGAAGGATCGATAAAAATTTCGGATAATATTAATAATCAGCTAGTAGCAAAAACGCGTGGAAATGTGTTCAGCTTACAGTTAGATGAGGCAACAACCTGTACCAGTAATAAAGAGGCTTATTTGATTTGCTACGTACGCTTTATCGATAACGACGACAATATCGTTGAAGATTTGCTTTTTTGTAAACCCATTTAAAAAAATTGTAGAGCGCATGAATTGTTTGCAATACTGAACAATTTTTTTCAGGAAAATAATCTCCAGTGGAAATATTGCGTTGGTTTATGCACGGATGGTGCCCGAGTTATGTCTGGCCGCTTTGGCGGGCTGCGAACGTTGGTGTAGGGCGTTGCAGTTAACGCAAAATGAACCCACTGCCTAATACAACATGAGGCGCTGGCTTCGCAACAGCTCAGTGGTGACCTTAATGGAGTGCTTAAAGCTGTTGTCAAAACTATGAATTTCATTAAAGCAAGGCCGCTTAAAGCTCGGCTTTTCCAACGTCTTTGCGGTGAATTAGGAGCAGAGCACAACAATTTATTGTTTTATTGTAATGCAAGGTGGCTTTCCAAAGGCAAAGTTCTTCTGCGGTGTACGAATTGAGAAACAAAATCTCCATATTTTTAAAAGAAGAAAACCATGCATTTGCTACTACCTTTGAGGATGAAGTTTTCCTGACTCAGTTGGTGTATCTCTGCGATATTTTCTTAAAATTAAATCAATTAAGCATCTCCTCCAAGGAAAAGAAACGGATCTTCTGCAACTCCATTACAAAATTACAGCCTTTGAAAGAAAACTACAGTTGTGACAAACTGATCTGCTGATAAATAACAAGTAATGTGATAACTTTCCATTTTTAAAATCCCATTTAAACTTGCAATCTGGCAATCTTTTCCTGCAGAATACCGATGAGTGTGATATGAAGACTGTAATGTGTTCGCATTTGGATGCTCTAATCTCGCATTTTGAGAAATATTTTTCTGAAGACATGGAGAAGCACAATTGGATAAGAAATCCTTTTGTTGATAATCAAAATGCCTCTCAGAGTTTTACATCTCTGGAAGCTGAACAATTTATCGATCTTTCTTCTGACCTCACTTTGAAAAGCTTATACAACCTTAATTTACTCATTTTATTTTGGGTTAAGGCTCGATCTGAGTTTCCACTTGTAGGCTGTAAAGCTCTCCGTGTTCTTGTGCCTTTTGCAACGTCATATTGTGTAAAGCCGGTTTTTCTGCGGCAGCAGTATTCAAGTATCGCAATAAAGATTGACATTGAACGTGGTATGCGTGTTGCAATATCAAACATTGCACCTCTGTTTAATAAAATGTGCATACAGCAACAAGCTCACTGCTCACATTAAATGTTTTTTAGTATTTTGCGAATAATTCTGACATTTTTATGCATTTTGAATAATGAACATGATTTAAGTACAATTTCTTAGTAAAACTTAAAATTTGCAAATTTTGGCTTCATTAAGGCGCCGCGAGTATAGATAAGTTTTCGAAGAGCGCCGTGAACAAAAAAAGTTTGGGAACCGCTGATTTAGATCAACCAAGATTTTGTAATTTCAAAGGTAGATACTCGATAGAGTATTTACAAAACATAAAAGGTTAGTGTTGGAAAATAATACATGGAAAACTTTTTTTTCTAAAAATCATACAAAAATACTGTGGTGCTGACTTGCAGATTTTCTTCCACGCGGATCGAAGCTCGGAATTATTTGCTTTGACTGCGGTGTGAATTGCTGGTAATTTTTAAAGTTGCTCGTAAGTTTTCGAGATACTCCAGTAAGTAATTTGTGCTACATAAACCGTTATGGAAAGTAATTATTATATTTATGCTAAAAATGTACATATAGTTTTATGTTAAACTTTTTAGTTGTTGATTTGTTTATTTCGAAACATGATTGTGATTAATTACAAGCTCGTACAAAGAATAATCTGGCAAAAAAGTTTTTCATTTTTTAAAATTTTACCTGTTTTTGCTCTACAAATGTAGGTAACATTTAAATATTTGCGGTAAGCGAAGGATAAAAGACAAGGATGTCTAAAATCAACCGACTTGTTCAGTGACACTGAGCAATTAGATTGACACTTGCAAAAATTTTCCAGGTTACTTGTAACATTGCTTTCACAGTCATCAAAAAGTATATTTTTGTACTGCACACACCTGAAACAAGGTTTAATCAAAAAAATTAGTTCGAAAAATTTGCAAATGTCTTCTGCGTATTCAAATTTGAGTCTTACAAAAGTAGACTTAGATATCAAAAGCGAGAATAAAAAAATTTCTGGAATACAGATTTTTCCAGTAACTTTCGGCTCGTTAAACATCAATTGATAAAAATAATAAGTACACGTTAAGTATGCGATCTTACCATCTCTAACCATAACCCTAGCCCTAATCAGATCCGATGGACGGTAGACCGCATTCTTAACTAGAAGTTAGTTAACAAGCTTTTTGTTATATGGTAGACCACACATTTAATCAGTACCAAATAATAATTACCATAACAAAATTACAAAATTTAACAATAAAAACTTTATGACAATCGATAAAACTATTTAGACAGATGCTTATAAGGTTCGTAAAACATTTAAATAATGCAACTGCTTGTAAAACGTTATGAATTTTAAAATAAAAATTTTAAAAAATGCCAAAACTGTTTAAAAACAAAAAAAATATTATTCATCACCATACATCAGGGACGCACTTACGCTTGGACGATCTTTTTGCTGTTGCCGGCCTCATCTCAAAATTAGTTTTAACTAGAGGCCATCAGTAAGTTTATTAAAAAAATTGTTCACGTGTGATCAAAGCAAAAACGTAGCTTTCACGCCTTTCATCAAAAGTGATAACTTTTTTTGTTTTCCCCAGCTTTTTTGGATGAAAATCGGTTTTTGTTTGTTTGGATACTACGTATATTACACAATCGTCATTATCTATTTCTTATGTGGATCCTTCAAAAGCAAAACTTCAATTTGTAATTAGTTAAGTAAATGATAAGTATGTACGGCCGCATGAATTATTATTTAAGACCGCAAATTGTGCACTGTTGGTCTACATCAGTGGTTCTCAAACTAGGGACCGCGGTCCTTTAGGGGTCCGCGAAGCAGTTTCAGGGGGACCGCGAAGAGGTTGCAGAGTTTGATGCGGCACATGTCAAATGGCAGCATAAATCAAGGTAAGAAATTTAGTTTGATCAATAAATCGGTGCTGCTCAGTAAATCTGTTATTAAAGGTCTTACCAATGCACAATGGAACACTGTATAAATAAGAGTCAATTATTAAGTAATTATTTTGTTCTCAATTATCCCAATGTGTTCAATATTCACAAAAAGCGAGAAATTGAGTGCTAGTTAGAGCAAAGATGCAATTTTGAATGAAAAGTAGCAAGTTAAATTAAGTTTTAAGACAAACCGAGTTTAGCGCAGACGTATGAAAACATACAGCCAGTTTTTTTCTTGAAAAAGGTTTTTGTTTAAATTGCTTAGGCCTAGTTATCTAATACTATAGCCTACAGACGTACAGTAGCTCGAAATTTTATTCTGACGTGCTTACTAAACTGTTCCTGATACGAGCTGTTTAACCTAAAAGTTAGTCATTAAAGAATTGCCCAGATCTAAGCTTTAGTGCAGCCTAACTTGCAGTTATGATTTTAATTAACTATCAAAATTTTTGAGTTTCAAAACTTATACTTCAAAAATTTTCGCTATGAAAATTTGTAACTTAATATTTTGCTTTCACTATGCCTTCAAAAGAGAAAATGAGATATGACGATTTATGCTTAAAATTTGGTTTTACAGTCATAAAATCTGATAGAGAAGAAAAACCAAGTGTGTTTTATGCTGCACAGTGTTGGCATTTACTTCACTAAAACCTAGCAAGTTAAAAAGGCATTGAGAAAAGCATCACCCTAATTCATTAGACAAGGATATAGATTCCTTCAAACAAAAAGCTGAAACATTGATCAAGTCCAGACTTGATCAATCAGGAATGTTTTTGGAAAGACACTACGAGTGGTCTAAAACTCTCCTATTAGGTTTCACAAAAATTGTTGCCAAAAAAAAACCCACAACATTGAAGAACAGTTGATATTGCCTTGCTGCAAAAAATTATATCGAATGTGCTAAGAAGTTCTGAAATTCAAAAATTAAAACGCGTCTTTTTGTCAAGCGATACTGTTAGCAGGCGAATAAGTGAGCTGTCTCGTAACATTTTGCCGCACTCAAAGACTCGAATTCAATGTTTAACATTTTTGCAATGATTGAGGAAACGACTGATGTAGCTAACTTAGCCCAACTTTGCGTCTTTGTACCCTATGTATATAATAGGCATCTGGAAGACGAACTTTTGTTTTGTGCAACTTTCAGCACCAAAACAACCGCAAGGAAAATATTCGACAAAGTGGGTAGATTTTTTGGTTTTTTGAGACAAAGTGGACAGATTTTTTGAGGTATTAGGTGGGAACATGTTATTGACGTGTGCATCGACGGTGCTCCGGTGATGCATGGTTGCCGTTCCGGTTTTTAGACCGTGGCGAAAGAAAAGTCCCCAGATGCGTTTAACTCACACTGCACTATTCATCGTTAAGCACTAATGGCAAAAACTATGTCTGATGAATTGAAAAGTGTTCTGAACGACGTGATTAAGCAGTGAATCTCATTAAGGCAAATGCACTCAACTCCCACCTGTTTGTTGATTTATACAAAAAAAGTGATTCCGACTTTGAAACTTTTTTATTACACTCGCATGTAAAACGGCTTTCAAACGGAAAAGTACTAAAGCGAGTTTTTGTTCTTTGAAAAGAAATACACGAATTCCTGCATGAAGCTACAGCTAAACAAATAATGTACGTAAAATTCTCGGACGATGCTTTCTGATATGCCTGTCGTTTTTGGTAGACATCTTCGAATCTGTAAATTCTGTCAATCTGGACTTACAAGGAAAAGAAATCACCGTTCTCCATTTAAATAAAAAATTGACTGCTTTCAAAATGAATTTAGCTTTATGGCATTTAAACAAGAACTTTGCCCATTTGCACAAACTAAATACATTTCTTGATGAAAACAGACTTCACGTGGACGACAATATTCTTAACGTGATGAACCACCATGTTTCAATTCTAAGCGATGAGTATTTCGATACTTTCCCGATCTACTACGTAGAATTTGAAAAATACGTATTACCTCTTCATCAGCAACCCATTTGTACTCTCCGTTAGCGATCTGTTTCAGAAGACAACTTTGTTCAGGTGCAGTTTATTGATTTGGTGAATGGTGGCGATGTAAAATGTGCTTTTCGTCAAATATGTTGCAGTGACTTTTGAATTCAAGTGGCAACGTCATACCCTGATGTCGCAAAGATGGCTCTAAATTAGTTGATTCCATTTCCTACCACCTACGAGTGCGAAAAAGCGTTTTCCGCTCTACTTTCCATCAAAACAAAATCTCGAAACAGACTGGATGTGACACATGATATAAGAATCGCCTTATCCAATACACAGCCCAACATAAAGGAATTGCTGAAAGCCTAGCAGGCACATTCATCCCATTGAATTGTACTTGTAAAGTTGATAACTGAAATATGCTTCTTTTTTTCGGAATAAATAGCCATTTGCCTAATACACATAGCATTTTATGTTGAACATCCTTACAGCGAGAATAACTTTTTTTTGCACAATTTCGCAATAGAAATAGAGCTAAAAGCGCCGACCCAGCTAGTCGACAGCAAAGAAATCGTGAGGTCATTAAAGATTGCTGCAAAACCAGAATTTATGTTTAATTTACATGGGACCGAGAGTGATTGAAAAAATTGTAAGGGGATCGCAAAGTAAAATTTTTTGAAAAGTTTGAGAACCACTGGTCTACATAAACTTGCATCAATATTACAAGTTGATATTTGTCAGTAGCATGGTCGAGTGGTTAGAGCGCCGTGATTGCGATCGACACGGTCTTGGTTCAAGACCTACTCGCGCCATTCTGTTGTGTCCTTGGGAAAGACACTTTGCGGCACTTTTGCCTGCTTGATGGTTTTGGCAAGTAGTTCTAAATTTCTTTTATATCTCTGTTAAATTTTAAGCTAACAGCAATATCTTGGCATCTCCGAAAGCAGGTCGGGGTAATTGCTTGCCATATGCATAGCGCCTCCATCGCTTTCCGTGCGAGTCAGGAGAATAAATACAGAGATAAAAAAAAAACAACAATAACAATAGAATACCCATTCTGTTGCTTTGCATTTTTCAAATACCTTTTTTGAATAAAAAAAAACAAACAAAGAAGATAAGTTATTTTCTGGCTGTTGAATTATTATTATCAAAGCTAAAAAAATAAATTTTTTTGTCATCTTTGGTTCTCGGCTTGCGAAAAAAAGCTCTCTAAGACAGATAAGCGGGGCCTACAAAAATAACCTAATTTTAAATGTTTCCTTTAGTGTAGCCTAATAATTTGAATCGGTAAAATAACAGGAGTTGAAATGACGGGTAGAATTATTTTACACGAGGTTGTAGGCAATGAACTTTGACGAAATCGCTATGGACAACAAATGTTTAAAATATAAAACAAAACACAAACAGCCAATATAAGTTAAAGCAAACTAATATTACGATTAAGACTAAGTAAATCAATGCCGAATTTGTTTTTTTTTATTTTAGGAATATTTTCCAATGCCAAGTGGTCAGCATTCATTCTGATGAGAAGGCTTTGCATGGTTAAAAAAGCTTACTCTGAGCTTTTTCAATTATTCAGCCATAAAAAACACTAAAAATAATTTATTTTACAAAAACTAACCAAAAAGAAAAAAGTCTGAGTTTTTCTAATCAGGTTTTTTATTTTTTTATTAATAGTTACAAAACATTGATTCGCTCACCTTGAAGTATCCTTTGACTTGCGACCATATAAAGCGGAAGTTATGGACACAACATCAGAAGTATTGCAATATAAAGTTTCCGTTTCGTCTTTGCATATGATTTTGTTTTTTACTAAAAAAACAATAAAGTACTTTTTTCATTAAAAAAAAACTGCTCAACTGTCGTAAATATTTTAAGTGCTCTATTAAATTGCTGCTCGAGGTGATTAATTGCGGTTTTTATAAATTCTTCGCCGAATATGACTGGGGTTGAAAATTTGCAAAAACAAGTGAAGATGTTGCGAGAGTTAAAACTTTTGCTAGCTCTAATAAATATTGGCATGTTTTGGCGAATTCTGTCCTATAATCGTTGAGAAGTGCGGCCTATGTACCGAGTATCACCGTGGCACAAAAAATTATAAATTACATTGCTTAAAACCGAAGCAGGCAACACGTTCTTTTTGATTGCAGCGAGAAGTAGGTGAGATGAAAAAACAACAAGTGGTTACACTGCAAAGCATTTTTTCACATTGGGTTTAATTTTACTGTTACGTCTATCCGAAGGAGTCCCCAACCAGGACAGATGAAAAAACACAGGGCACTTCTTCATCGTATGTAAGGTAGGTAATGTAAATTCTTTTAACTTTCGAGAAATTGTTTTCTTAATTACGTGGTCGGGGTAGCTATTCAGAAAAAACTTCTTGTTACTACCTCGCTGGCTTTGGGGATTTCCCAAAATTGAAAGCATCTGAAGTCAAAAAGGCAAAGAGTAAACGATATACAAACTTTTTTGATTGGAAAGTTTACATCATCATCAGAATATTTTTGATTTTTACTTTTATATTTTTTAAAAGTTTGCATTTTGCTACAAAAAATAATATTAGAAAGTGGGATTTTTGGGTCATGATTTATTGATCCCTTACACAGGTGATCCCTTAATCCCCTGAGACCACTTTTAACATTTTTTCATATTTAACACTAATGGGTACTGTTTCAACATTCCACTTACTTGGTATAAAACTATAAAACATAGAATGTTTAACTACAACATCAAACAAAATTATCGTGAAACAATATTTTTTGGTCAAAATCTCTTCGTTTTAAGCTAAGAAAATTTACTGCGATATCTTGAATCTTGCTTTTATATTTGTGTTTTATAATTTTCGAAAGCAAAAATGGTTGCTCTGTAAACGAAGAATTATTTAAACAGTTTCCTTTCAAAGGCAATTGCTTTTTTTCCGCAATGGCAGCTTTTTTCTTGCAAATTAATTAAAGTTAATTCTTGCAACTTAGGATTTAGTTGCTGTTTATCAGGCCTATATCCTAAAATAACTTTTGCTATATTGGGGAGCTGTAACTAATAATTCTACAATTGTTCCAGTTTTACATTTTTTTAGGTCTTGGCCGAAGGAAAATGTTTTACTAAAATTGTCAAAAAGACGTGTCGGAATGCTTGTTACGTAGTTGCTGTACGCGTATGATAAAATAAACCCGAGGATATTTTTTCCAGACTTTTTGTACTTGTTGTTAAATTTTTATTTTCTTAAAAATTCACTTTTTTTAAGAGCTTCGTTATACAGTGCATTTTATGTGCACAAATTATGAAAAATTCTTAATAATTTTTTAGTTATACAAAATAATAATCAACAAAATTGTGTCGCAAAGAGCTAACTACTAAATATTTTTGGAAGTGCTTTTAAAATACAAGAAACATTGAGAAAAAAAATTTATTAATTGCTCGCTGTTGAACGGAAAATGTTTCCACGGTTTGATAATAATAAAACTTAATTTCGTTTTCTGAAAGGACTGATGGAAACATTATTGTACGGGAATCTTTATTTGTGCCTACATATACGCATACATACATGTATAATTTAGCTTCGATCTTCGTGTAGTTTTTCTCAAATAAGATCTTTAATTAAACTTCCCTACGAGAAATTGTATTGACTTTTCGTAATGATTACTAAACATCTAGTGTTAAAATAATTTCTTGTTTCGTGTCAATCGAATTTTAATATTCCTGGTTTTTGTGGTTACTGCTCAGTTTTTTGTGGAGAGAATACAGAAATATTTATGTTTTAAGTATTTAGCCTATTGTCACACTTCATTCATAATTTTAATCGTAACGATGTAGTTTATCCCCGTTAATAGTAATTCGTAGTGTTATTATAAGAGAATACTTGCGGCTCTTTGAGCGCTGTTTGCGATATACGTCCAATTTGTTCTATTGCTCGATACATGTATCTTTTTCTCTTTGTATTGACGTAATATGTTTTTGACTAACGTCATTGTACTGGAAGGTTCGCGTATATGCCACTTCATTCGTGTAACGATCTCTCCAGGGGGCTCTGGCTGAATCTCGAATTTACGAGAAAGTTTACGTCACGTGATTTTGTTTTCTATATAAAGCCGCTGCGTAGCGAGACATTAAGATTATCGTTGTGAGGTAATTTGAAGCGACTCGAGTGGCGGCTCGAGCGAAGGTGATTTTGTTTGGCCACAGGAGGTGTACCGTTAGATTTTGTGTCGGTGGACAATTGTTGAATTTATTTTGTGCCAGTGGTTGGCAGTTTTTTTCTACAGAGGTAGAATTATTTGTGTTGATTGAGTCGAGTTATAGTGTTGATTTCGCTTTGCAGTTTGGCAAAGCGTGGAATAGAAGTTTCGTCGGACGTGATATTTTTGTAATACATCTGTTTTTATTAGAGACAGGGGTCTCTGTTTGTTGTGAAGAAGAGTCTTCAACGAAATCAATCCGAGCTTTCGTTAACCAACTGTATAAACCGTCAGGCTCATAGCAAGACTACTTCTTGAGCCGGAATAAAATAAAATTTAGACACAGCTTTGTTTCAGCGCAGGTTTTCGGGTTACCTAGCTCAACTGGTCCTTTGGGATTCCCGAACAAAGTTTGTGACACCTATATACCGCACTGGTGAGCGCCAAATATTCGAAGCATTACTGTCTGCACTTATTTGTATTCATATACAATATAAAGGTTACAATATGTATTTCAATTACTTAAAAAAAACACAAAAATTGATTTTATTCCATAGAATTGTCTGACTATGAACGGACTGCTGTGATTTTTTTGAAAAAAATAGGTGTCCATAAATTATCGTTACAATTTTCAAAATTTGTCAAAATTTTATTTTTTGACATATTTTCATTTGGTTTGTTTTATAGTGAAGGAAAATGCTTCAAGTTTTTTCATTCTTAGCAGGTACTTGTGGAAATAATTAGGTTTAAAATTACAATTTATTTAGTGATTAAGCAGAATATTTTTGAATTTAGTAGCGAAAGTTGAGTTCATGAAAATACGCACTCCGCAGGAAAAAGCCCATTGTGTTTCCTGGTTTATACAGAGTTTAATTTTCCTGTGGGGCTATGTAAAAGGTATCGTTTACCGAACCAAAGTCAGAGTCATTAATGATTTCCAACATCGAATAATTGAAGCCATTGATGCAGTTACTGTAGATACGTATGTTAGCAAGAACATGGCAAGAAATTGAATATCGGTTGGATATCGTACGTGCGACTGATGGTGCACACGTAGAAGTGTACTAAAGCATTTAACGTAAACTTGAAGCATTTCCCTTTACTCTAAAACAAACCGATTGAAAATATCTTGAAAAGGAAGACTATGGTGAATTTTTGAAATCGTAACAATAATTTATGGACACCCTATAATTTTGAACGAATAATACAGGCTACTAATTTTCAGGTTCTTTCATTGAGCACTTTGCAAATATAAATCAAATCACTTTTGAAGCCAATTAATATAAGTTATATATTAATATATATGGACTGTAGTACTTCCTTACCTTTCATTGCTCGAGCATGTACAACCAATAAAACAATCAAAGCATTCAAATAAATCATTTTTTTTAAGTTAATAGTAGATGCACACTTTATTTTTGACAAATTTACGTTCTGAAATTATTAAAAATTACTTTAACCATATTTGGTACAACCAGTGATGGCTTTAATAGGGTGCGAACGGTGCAGCCGCACCGAGCCCCCTAAAATGCATCAAAAAGTGGCCCCCTACACAAGAAATTGCTCTATTTCTTCATATTAGCACCAGGACGTCGATGGCATGTCAAAAAGAAAAGAAAGGGGCATCTCAGTCTGACGACCTTTTTTTATTTTTGAAGATCACAATGTCTTGGGGTAGTATAAATTGCCTCTCCATGCTTTGGACCACTCAATATTGGCCGCCCTAAGTTGAAGACCTTTTTTTAGTGATTATTTTGTCTCACCCTGCTTTGGATCACTCAATGGTGCCCCCCTAAATTAAAGACTTTTTTTTTAGTGATTACTTTTCTTTCTTACATAAAGTTCATCTACCTTTTTTTAATACATTAAATCAGTGGTTTTCAACCTGGGGGTCGCAAGAAGTTTTTTATAAATCAAGGATATCCAACCCGCGGCCCAATTAAGGTTCTGATGCGCTCCTGCGACAATTTTCAGTTTTCTGGCTATAATGAAGGTTACGAAAAAGAGTTCCACAAAAGTTGAAAGACATTTGGGGCGAAAATCGATAAAAAAGAGGAGATTCTTGAAGACCTTTTTTTTTAGAGATCACTATGATTTTGGGAGAAAAGTACGGAAAACGGAGATCGATTCGAGGTGAAGACCTTTTTTTTCAGAGAACACTATGATTTTGATGATAATTAAATTTCGTTGACCGAAGCGGGTCGTAAGTTACCTTGGGTTGAAAAACGGGCCACGGTATTAAAAAGGTTAAAAAGCACTGCACTAAATAGTGGCTCCCCCTTACGTTTCTTGCACCAGGCTTCCTTTTTGTAAGGCCATCACTGGGTACAACCGTTGAAAATCTAACCAATCAATTACAAAAATAACGGCTTTTTGTTTGATTGTGATATTACTTCATACGTGCTTTTAGGTAAAATTTAAAGTAATTTGTATAAAGTCTACCTTTTCTATTCTGATAGTTTTGCTTAGTTAGATAAAATACAATATTTTAATCAACGACTACTAATTTACTCACAGCCGATGAAACTTTTATTACATTGGCGTCAGTGATGGCCTTACAAAAAGGGGAACCCGGTGCAAGAAAAATAGGGGGAGCCGCTGTTTAGCGTTCCGAAACAAAGTGGTCTCAAAAGAAAGTTGATCACTTTAGGGGTACCACCGTCATGTTGCTACTATGAAGAAATAAAGCAATATCTTACTTTGGAGGGTGTGACCACTTTTAAACATTTTTTAGGGGGACGCCTGGTGCGGCCGCACCACTCACACCCTACTAAAGCAGTCATTGAGTGGCGTAAGTATTTTTTATAAAAAGCTTGAATAAATCAATTTTTTCTAGTTTGACGGTTTTGGTGGACGGTTGACGGACAAACTCACCGCGATATTATATATTTTAGTTTAAGCGCACACCTTAAAAAAGCTCACCGTCTGCCACTGATCTGTATAAAAAATTTTACGTCCCTGAAAGATACAATCGGTTGCAAAAACAATCCTTGATATGATTCAATAGGAGAAAAGCAGAACTGTCCAGAACCCTATTTTCACCCAAGCCTAAACTAACTTTAACATAACTTTAATCTATCCGTAAATTTTAATGTTTACACCTTAAACACGTGTTTATAGTATAGTAGATTGTAATATTTCAAACAACTATTTATAATTAATTTTTCTAACTTCTGTTGGATATTTGCTTTAAGCTGTTTTTTAAAAAATTTTTAAAGTAATACAAAAAGTAAAAAATTACCTTTATAGTTAATAATCTGTTTCTACTAACTAGAAAATACCTTTCTTTTCATTTAAAAAAACAAACTTTTTTTGAGAAATGCCGTGTGTTTGCAATATGTCATTTAATTATTTTTTGTTTATTTTTTTCATATTGATATTTTTATTCTTAATTTGTACAATGTAATTTTTAGTTTTCTTTTAAACACCTCCTGTTTATCTAGCTTTTTCTGCAGCTAAATAATTGTCTCGGTAAATTTTTCATGTCATCATTCATTTTTCTGAGCGTATGACGACACAATATGACTCACTACATGGCGCTTACAAGAAAATCCTTACATAACTCGGATGTGATTACATTTTAATTTTATTCTTTTTAAATTCTGTTTTACTTTCAGCTTTTTCATTAATCTAACTGCGGAATATTTTAATATTAAAACTTTTTCTTTGAAAGCTTTCTTAATGAACAAACAACTTAGACAAGCAATTCTATTTCCAGTTTTTTAGCAATAAAACTTTCCTATATCAATCAAAGCTTAAATTTAAGTGCATTTTTAAAAATTTTTTTAAAGTGTAAGTTACAGGTTGACAATTCCATCAATATGCGTTAAGGCTCGTTTCCATTACCAGCGTTGACGGGAGTATTCTGTGTTTGTTTTATTAATTTTTTTGCTTCTCTTAGCGGTTAAGCGCCAAAAGAAGTAGCCGTCTTATTTCTTAAGCAGCTTACAAAAATGATCGAGTCATTTCGAACAAAATAATGAAATAAAAACTTGTGGCTTTTACCTGTACTTAAATTTTGCCGCATAAAGAAACATTACTTTTGAAATCTTCTACCAAAAACGGCGGGTTAAATTTAAAGTGTTTGAAATTTATTTATTTTTCTGACAGCCAATGTAAATCAACGAAGAAAACTCGGTCGTATGTGAAATTATATTTGCCGGGTGGAATGAGTAACTGTTTATCCAAATGAAAGCGCAACGGAAATTAACTAAACATGTTACGATCACCCAAAATAGCATTTAACATGCCACGCCACGAATATGACTAATAAATTGTTGCGACAAACGAGAAATTAGTGTACAGTTTGTGATTAAATTTTAATTTTTGACCATTATCTTGAAACATCAATGATTAACTGATACTAGTTTAGGGCTAAAAAGTCCTATTATAGTCCTAAACTAGTACTGGTCAACACAGCCCGGCGGGCCGAAAGGCCGAAATACTAATACTCTCTGCTGTTATTATTTCATACTGTTATTCTTCATGAGATAGATGTTATTCTTCGTTATTTTCGGTAACTAATGGTGTTAGATAAGATAGCATATTAAGTCCATATTTTTTTGCAGTCTACATAGATGATCTATCGAAAGAACTAAACAAAATAAAAGTAGGATGTTTTGTTGGAAAATCTCTTGTTAATCATTTATTATTTGCTGATGATCTGTGTTGTTTTTGCCCTAGCATTCATGGTCTTCAACGTATCATTGACATATGCCACTTGTATGCTTCCACTCATAATATAATATTTAACTGTCAAAAAACACTAGGCTTATTTTTTGCATCTAGCAATTTTAAATTAAATATTAAACCTAATGTGGTACTTAGGGATTTCAAGATATGGTTTGTAAATGAAATTAAATACCTTGGGGTATTTCTTAACTCCAAGTTACGTGATGATGAAGATATAGATAGACAGGTTCATTATTTATATGGAACTGCAAATAGGTTAAAAACATGCTTTTACAAGTGTTCGACGAAAATAAAAAATGTATTATTTCGCACATATTGCTCGTCTATGTATGCATGTCAATTATGGAATAACTTTTTGTCTTCTAGTCTAAAAAGAATACGTGTAGCCTACAATAATTCTTTTCGATTTTTACATGGATTGCCTAGGTATGTAAGTGCCCGTGAACATCAGGTGTTGAATAACATTACAACATTTGATGCAATTCTAAGAAAAATGTCCTGCTCCTTCGTTTCTCGTTGTTACGATTCTAATAATGAACTAATTTTTTTCTTTAATGACCTCGGAATGTTTTATGAATTAATCATATTATAAATACTACAACACATTAGTTTATTTGCAATAGATACGTGGTAACTTTTTTTTAAAGTGTTGTTTTTTTATATGTGTATCTTATTCTGTGTAGTTTTTACTGTTTTGTTTTTGTTTTTTTTTCTGTTATGGACTGTGAATCTGATTTAAATAAATAAATAAAATAAAAACTGTTATTATTATCAAACTGTTTTTAGCATAACACCCATAATGTTTACTTTACATTCCGCTACTTATCAAAATAATTGTTTATTTATAGCAGAGAGTTTTCATTGTTGCTAGTCTAAATAGATGATAAACTTTTTATGTAAAGTTCCGTTGTCAATATTATCACAGTTTTGTTTCAAGCCATCACTCAAAGAGGTTTGGGGCAGAATTTGAAGTGAATTGGCAAACATGTTATCGCCAATTATCGTACAAACAAGTGGTGTTTTTAATTAAGGATTGTAGTTTCGTTGCAAAGCAAACAATTTAAAGAATTTTGCTTCAGATACCGTTGTTACCATTCAGTGACAAATACAAATAAACCAAACATTTCTTTGTACGCTTTTTAGGCTAAAAGGATATCACGATTTGGCGATGTCATCTTTACAACATTGGTTCTTGTAACACAGCTAAATGGGGGTACATAGTTTTGTCACAATGGAAGGTAGTCATTACCAACAAAGTGTCAGGTTTTTCATTTTTTTATTTCATCTCTATATTTATCCTTCTGACTCGCGGGAAAGCGACAGAGGCGTAATACATTGGGCAAGCAATTACCCCAACCTGCTTCCGGAGATGCCAATATATTGCTGTCCGGTTGAAATTTTTTATTTTGGTTTTTTAGTTTTATAGAGATATAATTGAAATTTAGAACAGCTTTCCAAGACTGCCAAGCAGGGAAAATATCTTAAAGTGTCTTTCCCAAGGAGACAACAGAATGGTGCGAGTAGGTTTTGAACCGAGACCGTGTCGATCACAATCACGGCTCTCTTAACCATTCGATCACGCTGCCTACCACGCTGCTTTGCTACTCCGTAATCGATCCCATAACTTCGGTATCGAGATCACATACAGGAGAGACCGGGTCTGGTTGTCACAAATTGCAAACTTTATAATCTAGCAATAAGTTGGTCATAACTCTTTTTTTTTTTCTTTAGTTAAACTTTCAGCTATAGCTTTAAAGTAATTTTACGGTTATTCAGCATCAACAAATATTTTTTTGAGGCTTTTAAAACAGCAAAAAAAGGGTGACAACCTGGGGAAATCTGTCCTGGTTGTCACAAGCATTTGAGTAAGATGTCACGGCTATTTGTAAATTGACACTCACTCAGTTGCTGCTAAATTTTGCTGTACACCAAGATAAAACGAACAATTTATTGATAAAAGAAGAATACAAAAATATTATATACACGTTAAGTAAAAATAGCACCATATTTCTTGTTCACTTAGCTGTTTACAACGATGTTTTATTATTGCTTCGCGGTCGACCGCTGGTTACAATCAAATAAGGTTAAAATCATCGTAGCTGTGTTGAACGAATGAATGGTAGGCATGCAATCTGCAGATTTAGTTGCACGAAACAGCTTGATTATTTTTTATAATGAAAAAATCAAATGTTTGTACACTCATCTTGAACCAACATTCACTGAGGTACTAATTTCTCTTTGGGTCTTCATCGGTATTGTTACGATGAACGTTTTGACTGGGATGATTCTAAGAACTTAGCTGGAAGGCCTAGTTTTTCAATTCTCGCACGCGTTCTCAATTACTTAGAATTATCAGTACATTACGAATTTCAGATAATATAAACTAACCAACAAAGAAAACTATACCACGAGAATTTAAATACGACTAAAGGTGCGTTTACAGCCGTTTACAGTACTTTTTTCTTTCAGCGCGATCTTAGTTTGTTTTATTGACGCTCAAATCCACTCATTTTTTCTCGAAAACATGAGTGGATTTGAGCGTCAATAAAACAAACCAAAATCGCGCTGAAAGAAAAAAGTACTGTAAACGGCTGTAAACGCGCCTTAACGGTAAAACTCTCTTTGATTAACTGCACGTGACAGGCAAACAAAGAAAAGCGATCAGATAGATCCAAAGAACCCACGAAGAAAAGAAAAAGGCAACAAATATAAGTACACATGGCATTGTCACGAGGCGAGAGTATTTCTCACCTTAACAGGTATCACAGTTATGTTATGACACATAACTTTGAGAAAAAGGAATTCATTTTTCATGTGCCCAGTTTTTGCGTTGGCAACACTTGCACCTTTTTTTTATTTTTTTTTATTTTTATCTCTATATTTATATTTATACCTAAAGATCTTTTGACTTGCTATTGGAATAGGAGTCCATACATACTACGCAATCAGTTTCAGTATATTCTGTATTTCAGTTCCACCACAAAAAAAGTGAAGTAGAAAATTTTAAGTAGTAGAAAGCAGAACAGAAAAAGGAAGAGACAACAAAACGATTAACGTTATGGCATGCAATCAAGAATTTTAAGTAGTAGAAAGCAGAACAGAAAAAGGAAGAGACGACAAAACGATTAACGTTATGGCATGCGATCAAGATAAGAACAAATTCTAGTTTAGCAATGGCAGATGATTTTCTCTTCCTTTTTCTTAGTTGGCGAACTATTAGGTCTGATTTTTACATAAAACAAACTGTGTTGTTTATTCTTTGGTAAGCGCACCTTTTTGCTAGCCTTTGCTTTTTGTGCGATTGCTGTTTTAACTGGGGTGTCAATCAGAATTTCTAACTTTCGTTTTTGCGACCTTTTTCTTTTGTTATTGTTGCAAGGTTGAGCTTTTGGAAACGGACGAACTTAAACTGGCGATATACTTCTACTACTAAACAATTCAACCTACTAAACAATTGACTGCTCAGCGCTGCCAATCCTTGTTTGGAAGGAGTTACAGCTGCATCTGATGATGTAGAAGGTTGCTGTTCTATACCAGTAGCAGTGCTTTTTGCAACCTCTTATTTTCTTGACTATGGTCATTTCCAGCAAGCTGATATTCTAATAAGGTTTCCTGAGTCTTGTTGGAAGTCGTTTCTGCTTCTCCAGCTTCTGGCAATAAAAGGTCATGATCAGTTACATGTCCTGGCAAAAAATTCGAGTCAGAAAATATTTGTCGGTTAAAAGGATATATCGCGGTTGATAGTGATTTCTGATCAAAGAAGAACCTGTTCTTAAAATTTTGAACCCCATCATTTGGTAGTAGTAGTAGTAGTAGTAGTCAAGACAAGACAAAAATTTTTATTTGGCATAACCATAGCACAACATATTAACAACAAACAAACTTTCTAATTAGAACAAAAATCTAATTGATTGAAAATTGTGCATGCAAGTTTCACCATGGAGGCATCGAAAAAGCCATACGGTTATCAAAGTCGAGGTGCCTCCATTTTTTTATGAAGTTAATTTGAAAGGGCAAGAAATATTAGACATGAAATACTGGTGCTGATTATAAGAGAAAAAAACAAAACAAAATATAAACAAACAAAAGCAAAAAAAGAAAGCGTAAAATTGATACAATAATTCTAAAATAATATACAGTGATTTATTCGAAAAATATGAAACTTTTTGTACATATTCCAACTAGATTGGGTTAAATTTTTGATTATTTATCCAACTTATAACACTTTAGTACTCTATTAGTATTTTGATATTAGTTGTTTTTTATATTCTTTTTTGAAAGAAATAAAAGAAAAAGATTTAACGGAATTAGGTATTTTATTTCACAATATTGCTCCTGCATATTGAATTGATTTTTTCCAGAATTAATTTGGATTTGTGAGATATAAATACTCTCATTTTTTGCTAGTCTAGTCGAGTGATTATGAATTTCTCTGGACTTAGTGAATAAAACTCTAAATTGTAGTGCTTTTCCATTATTGATATTTTTGAACATGAGTTTACCTACTTCCAGCTTATGTATGTCTTCTAATTTAAGGTAGTAGTAATAATAGCTTGTTTTTATTTGCATCGAAAAGAATAAAATAGAGCAAAGGTCGCAAATAAGCCAACGGTAAATAATCATGCACAAGAAAATCGTAAATTGTCACCGCGCCCACATATTAACAACAAAGATCAAAAAAAAGGAAACACGAAAAAAATTAATCGCTGAAAGAGATAAGAATACACTTTTGCAGGTCACAAGTCAAGAGTGCATTGCTTAATCAAGGGTAGGAATGCAAGACGCTGTTGGGTCGGACAGGCAAAGAAACCCAATAAAAGAAATCCTATCGTGGGTCATGCACAATTTTATAAAAGAATATTTGGTATTAAAGTATTTAAAGATTTGGTATTAAAGTATTTAATACAATATACGTGTTATTAATTATCTCAGTTTATTAATTATCTATTCATAGATATGATTAATAAAATGTTCTACAAGGCACTGAATATTCTTGGTTTATTCTAACGTAAATAATATTTTATCGAGGGTCTGAAAATTTGCAACAATGTAATAAAAACTAAATTAATAGAAAATTTATAATAAGCATCATTACATCTACTGTACACTCAGTGACACACTGGATAACATTGAGGCACTAAACATTGATCAACTATCAAGCGATTACCCCAACCTGTTTTAGAAGATGTCAAGATATTACTGTGCAATAGAGTTTTTTTCATCAACACAGCGCTCCTATATGCCTATTCATGTGTTTAAACAAGATTCATTGTTTCTATGGATATAAAACCCAATGGTTGTATAAATTATAGTGTAAGGGTTATTTGTAATTTAAAGCATATTAATAAAATGACACACATTACACATTTTTACCAAAAAAAAGCTTAGGTCCAAGTTTCAAATTTTGGTTTAAGATGCTGATCATATAAGATCTGTTTGTCATGATCTTATTCAAATCAGAAAAGATCTTGTTCACTTGTTGCTTACAATTGTTTTTATACAATTTCAAATGATCCTTGTCTCGATAAATAAACATTTACTCAGATTTGTAATTTATGAAGAGAAGAGGCAGCATCTAGAGAAAATTACAACAGATAGACAGTAAAACGATTTTAACTTCCGAATAGAAAATTTAAAAACCATCGTAACTGAAATGCTTACTATAATCCTAAACATTCAAGGTAATACCAGAAGATCTGACATCTTGTTAAAAAAGCAAATTATAACGTCTTGAAAAAACTAAACCTCCTATTATTGGCATTTTTTACGCCAAAAGGTGTCGCAAGTTGGAAATGTTTGCGTTTGCCAAACTACGCCAAGCAACACAGACTTACAAGAAGTTGTCGCAATAGTGGCCAAGCACTGGCAAACACGTAAATAATGATGTCTGAAACTGAGAATCAAACTCTGTCTACTAGAGCAGGCGTGCGAAATTCGCGACCGGCAAAAAAATTTTTAATCAGATCCTCAATTCCAAATCTTCAATATTTCGTAAGTTTTTAAACCAGAAACCAGTGTTGTAAAGACTCGAGTCCGATTTTTGAGGACTCGGACTCGTACTCGGACTCGTGCATCAAGAACTGGGACTCGAACTCGGACTCGTAAATTTTTTTTGTCGGAACTCGGACTCGTTAAAAAAACAGCGTTTACCGAGTAGAAAAAATAATTCTAATAAAAGAAGCTCGATGATTCTACTCAGAAATTACGAAAACAAAAGCAGCCAGCCACTGGCAGCCAGACATTTGATTGCCAGTTGCCGAATTGTTAAGCTTCTTGGCAAACATAAAGCAGACGGATTACCGCTGCAACAACCAGATTTGTCCGTGAGAAACAGCTGTCTGCAAAACTTTGTTGCGATATCAAATAAAATCTTAGTTGATTAGGATAGATTTCGTGGACGAATCTGTAGTTTGCAAATGGAAAAGATTTAAGGGTGAAACTTAATTATCTATAAAAAAAAGTCTTCACTTAAATTTGTCTTTAGGTCGTTCGTTGTTGGGCTTTTAAAAACTTTTTGCCTGACAATTGAAATTCTGACTTCGCATCAAAGCGCAGCGTATATAGACAGCTGCGCATTTGCTTTGGTATTGTGACGTCACAGAGAGTTTTTTTGGAAATTTTAGTAAATAAAATCAAGCCGTATACATTATTAGTTGGCATTCCAGAATGCCAGCGAATGTGCTACGCTAAGCAGCTGTGGCTGCCAGCGGACGCGTAAAGGTTAAATCCATAAAAACAAAGATATTTCGGTATCACTTTGCTCTCACCTTTAACTTGTTTTCTTTTAATCGGTTAAGTTCTAAAATCTTCAATGTAATTGTTCAAATTTTAAAACTGATTATTATAACTTTTTAGTTTTAAAAGTGTTAAACTGTTAAGTATACAAAAAGTTAAAGTTAAAAGAAATAAAGATGCTCATGCAATTTTTAGTGAACGTCTGAGCGACCACGTTTGATTATTTTCAATCTTATTATTTGTGTAGTCTACTAAACTAACAAAAGTTGTTGTTACGTAATGCAAATGGCTTCTTCAGAGAAAATTGGACTATTTTTTGTGACCTATCGAAATACAATGAATCGTAGCTGCTAACAGCGGGAAATGTGATATATTTGACGCTTTTAACAGATCAATCTATTTACAGACTTTTTTAAATTAAATTTGGTAACCTTTATCGATTCTAAATGACCTAAATGCATCGTCCTAATTAAATAATCTCAATGTGACCTCGCTTTGGCAGTAATCTATATAAAGGCATAAAATTGATTTTTTGTTGTTAAATTTTGTCGTCCGAGCCACGTGGCCGAATTCGGGTTTATTATAAATAGAGAGAGATCGCTATCATCGGACAGTAACCAGAATTTCGGTCTGAGAGCGGTGACCATTGTATTGTTTTATGCTGTATTGTGTTCAGTAGCTGCGCGCGTGAAATCGCAGATAAAGAATAAATTCAATCCTCTCTTTCATATTCAAGTTACAGCTATATTTTTCTGAATCGGGCGTCATAGAGTTACACATACTAAATAAGGGTAGTTTGTAACTAGGAGGGATTTCGCTGACCTTATTTAAACAAGTTCAGCACTAGACGGATATAGCTATTGAATTCCGTAAATCGTCGGAAACGCCAGCATTCTCTCAACGAAGAGTGAACTTAAGAATTGCGAGTCTTTCCTTCATTTAACAAAAAATTGAATTTATAATTTACTCTCTTCTCCAGTTGTTTGTATAGGTATAAGGTAAAAATAAGACAAATATGAGTAGTGTTGTAACAACTGTGTGTAAATTTGGTTTTGAAAATCATGAAACAAAAAAAAGAAGGCTTAAAAACTCGGCATTTTGCAAAATGCCGAGTTTTGCAAACAAAAGACAACAATCACTGACTGTGTGCCTACAACTACGAATTTCGTCCGACATCTAAAGAGAAAGCATCCAAATGAGTAAGTACACAACTTTTATATTAAGCTTAGTTTAGATCATTTTTTTATCATGTAGCCGATGTTGACTTCTTTAAAAAACACGGCCGTGCGCTAGGTTGGCACGGAAAGAATTTTATTTGCCTCCCCTAAAAATTCCGTTTTGTTAAAAAACTCTTACAATTGCCATTAAGGCTGGGTTGTCATCGAAAGGGTTTGTTGATGCAGGCGGAAAGGGTAAAACGAGTTGAAATATTAACCAATTAAAAACTGTTTTTGGCAAGGTTTTGCCCCCTAAAAACCAATCACCGGAAGCCTGTTTGGGATCATAGGCCTACAAGGGTAATGTCTTATTCAAATGGAATAGAACTATTATAACTCTTATAGTCTTTTTGTGAAAGTTTCTCTTTTAGTGCTTTACGTATATAAGGCTATAATGTTAATAAAAAGCGGTGAAAAATTTTTAATTGTAAAATTAGTTTTTTTGATACTGCTGCAAATTTTTTTGTATTTATTTAACTATTTATTTTCAATATAAAATGAATTCAAAACAAAGCTATGTATACTGTAAGTTTTTGTCAAGGACGGTACAAGTTAAAAAAACAAAAAAATTTACCGATGCAAAATTGTCTAAAGCCCGGTATCAAATGTATTTGATTCAATGTTTATCGCTTTTTTTTTTCTACATTAAAATTTACGTTCGTGCAGTTTTGTTAGAACTGCAATTGAAGAGCTTTTTATGGTAAAACTTCAAAATCAATTTGGTCGAAGGTTTTAAAAATTAAAATGTGGTAAATCGTATAAACATACCACTTGTGGTTTTAAATTAAAAAGTTTTGTCTTTATCTTAAACAATTTTAAAATTTTACAGTTTTTGTTTTCGGCATCAGTAGTCTAAGTGCTATTTAAAAGTTACCGGTAGCTTTTATTCTGATAGCTTTATTGGCTTCTGATAAAGAGACCAGAGCTGATGCAGACATGAAAGCTAATCATTTTAAGTTAGAAAAAACTTCCTTGGCTTGCCAAATTTAAACTTGAGATAGTTTTTGGTAACAATAACTCATTGTAGTGTAGGGTGTTTAATGTTATCTTTTAAATTGTTTTTAATTTTATTTACAAGTGAAATTGTCAGATTGATGATTGAGCGTAAAAGAAGAGAGGTCCAACTCTGCAGCATTAACATAAGAACAATCTTTAGCGGCAATAAAATTTATTATTGAAATATTAGCTTTTGAAGCTTTGCGTTATCTTTAGCAAGTCATGGTTTTGTAAATTATGTAACGAATTGTTTTAGATACAAAGATTATCAACAGCAATGTGCAAATACCAGTTCTCATTCGTCATTAAAACAGCAGGCAAGCATGAAAGATTATATTTCAACGCAAAATCCAGCAACCTACAGCAACAGCAATCCTAAACCATCCCTAATCACCGAATCTTTAATAACTGATCTAATAGTCGGGGAAGGATTGCCACTAAGATTAGTTGAATCTACAGGTTCTTTAAATTTTTTAAATGTGGTATATCCTCAGTATAAACCCCCTTCTCGCCAAACAGTTCGAAAAAAAATTTAAAAAAAAGCAGATGATATGAAACTCAAAATTATGAAACAATTCCAAAATTGCCAAACTGTGAGTATAACAGTGGACATATGGTCCGACAGAAAAATGCGCTCTTTTCTAGGAGTTACGGCACACGTTGTCGTACAAGAAAAAGAAGCCCATCTACTAAAGTCTTTCACACTAGCGTGCGAGCAATTTGTCGGACGGCATTCGGGAGAAAATATTGCAGCAGCTTTTGAAAAAATAGTTCAGCAATTTGAAATTAAAAACAAAATTACATACATCATTACGGAAAATGCTGCAAATATGAAAAAAGCGTTTAACACTTGTTTCCCTAGTTTTGAAGAAGAAAATTTTCCCACTTTAAATGAGCGCGCAAGTACAAGCAGCCTCTTATCGGAAAATACTGACCAGGAAGATGTTGACAACGAGTTTTCCATGTTTCCCTTGGATGAAGCCGATCAAATAGAAGTGGATGCTGAATTAGAAACTATTACAAGCAACATTCGTCTATCGTGCTTTTCTCACTCTCTTCAACTTGTCATCCGTGACAGAATAAATCATTCAAAAAGTATGAACTTAACGCGCTTATCCTTTCTTTCAACGAAAATACTGTAGGCATATAATTTTATTTTCATGGGATCATAATACATGATCAAAAGTAAAGCAACTGCAGTAGTTTTTATTTCTGATTTTAAAATTATGTAATTATCAAAGTTTAACTTATATCGTATTCTACAAGTCAACTGAACCGTTTATACATAAGTGTAGTTCAGTTTTATGAAAACTGGACGCAACACCAACGATCATATAGATTTATAAAACAATAAGAAACTTCAACAATTTTAAGCAGGCAGTGGGTTTTTTTCTCAGATTATTCTTGTTTTCGTAGGTATCAGAGGAGCTCTCTCCAAAGCATCAAAGCTCTCTAGTTTGATGCACACAAGTACAAATTTTTTTGAAAAATTCACAAATATGTTCGGCGAACATCGACGCATTCCAGCTCTAGTGTCTACTCGTTGGAACTCTATGTTCAAGCAAATCGCCAGTGTAACGGCCTTAGATCATTAAAAACTATCTACAGTATGCAGCAACGCAAATTGCATGGAACTGGACTTTTCTCCTCGCGAGTGGCTACAGCTCGAAGAATTTGTCGAATTGCTGCACCCATTTTATGAGGCAACTATGTTGACCCAAGCAGAAGATGCCCCAACAATAAGTTTGGTGTTGCCCACAGTATCATCATTAAAAAAATATTTGGTTGAGTTTATAAAGAAAAAATCAAAACACTTAAAACTCATGGTAGAACAAATATTGCAATCTTTGACAACTCGCTTTTCCGGAATTTTTAAAAACGGAGAAACAAGATTTTCTGCTTTAAGAAGTTCCGACACTTGGTTCGTTGATGAGCCTTTTGGAGATATTATTTATGTCGTGGCGGCAACACTTGATCCAATGTTTGGGTTAGAATGGGTGAAAGAAACCAGAACAAATGATGAAGAAAAAGAAAGCCTGACTTCAAGGGTAAAAGGCAAGCTTTATTTTATTTTTATTTTTGAAGTAATTTCTAAGCTCCGCATTTCATAAAATAGAACAAAAAAACTTAAAAAACTTGACAGTTTTTTTCTTATTAAAGATTTTTTAAAGTGCATAATACAGGATTGAAAATATACATTGTAATAACAATTTTTATAATGCAATGTTTGGAAATGTTTTTTAAGACTCGAACACCATTTTATTGACAATGTTCTCTACTTTTTGCATATTTTCAAAGCATTCTCTCCAAAATTATAAAAAAGCTACATTAAACTAGTAAAACAAAACGTTTCGTAAAATTTCCATTTAAGAAATGTAAAGTACTAATTATGTAAGATGCCAATATTGTAAATAACGGCTAATTATTTGCCAGATCATAGGATAAATTGTTAAAAAGTAGGCTATACATGCAGTAATACAAATTTCGTAATTCTTGCTGTCAGGTGACATTTATCAGAAAAGATCTGTTTAAATATAAATTTACTAACTAATTCCTGCCCTATATTGAATAATTTTTCTAAAAAATGTTTTTTGTTCTCTAAATATTTGTTATGTATTTAGAGCTGATTGTTGCGGAATGCAACAGGGGTCCTGCTTTGATTAATCCAGGTACAGCGACTAGTGAGAGTGAAGATAAACCACCCTGCAAAAGTTCCGGCTTTGTTTGCTGTGTACAGCAAGGCTCGTCAAAAATTGTCAAGAGAAAAAAATGTTACTCTCAGGGGACAACTCGAAAGTTACTTCGATTTAATTACTCATACCAATACGAATTATACCAACACTTTAACATTTTGGTGCATAAATTCTTCAAAATTTTATTTTCTTTATCGGGAGCCTTGATGATGCGACCGCACAGGTCTCGCATCGGCATTGATGATTTATTGTCTGCTTTGAAAACATTAAAAAGCAATTATGATTTTAAAAAAAAAATATTGTGAATTAAAAACTTGTGCTTAATCGGTGCTCTAGCTTGTTAAGAGCTAAAAAATTGACCAGAAATTTTGTAGCTCGCACATTGATTATACTGTTCTTGATTTGAAGCTATTGAGTAAGTAGCGTGTATATTGTAAAACGTAACTTCAACTTGCTAAGATTTGTATAAAAACTCAAGTGGGCGTCATTATTTATTTAAAAGAATTAACATTTAGTGCATCTCAGCAATATAAGCAATAAGCATGCTTTTATACAAAACTAAAAGCTTTTACAACATAGGCCCGAGCTATAAACTATTAAGATCACGAATTGTTGATTTGACATTTAAATTTTTTTTTAAAAATGCAAATTTTATGACTTGCGGACTCGGACTCGCACTCGGACTCGTAGATTTTTTTTTCTGAATTCGGACTCGTGCATCAAGAACCCGGACTCGAACTCGGACTCGTAGAAATATTTTTTGCTGAACTCGGACTTGTGCTCGGACTCATAAGTTAGGGACTCGCACTCGGACTCGTAATAAAGGCAAAGTTTACAACACTGCCAGGAACAGATTTAAGTTTCATTTAAAAAAACGACATGGGATTTTTTTGCAAAAACCGACGGGTAATAATAAGTAGCTGCTTTGTTAATGTATCCACTTTAGAAAGAGTGTCTGGATGTGATTTCGGACAGGGTCTTTGCAAAGACTTTATAGAAAATTGGACTATATAAAATTTCGTTCGTTACGTCATTAACCCCATCTATGTTTCCATTTACCAAAGACGACAAATGAAATAATAATGCAGGTTTAATGCAAGATTTTACTTCTTTTAATTTAACTCCAAAAGTCAAAAGACGACAGAAAAACAATTTAGACTAGAGAGTATACTTTTCTATTTATTGCACAATCATATCAAACAGCAGACAACTTAAAAAGTAAAACCCACTCAATACGAAGGTTTTCCGTTTTCATGAACCCTCTTCAGATGAATAAAATAAATAAGTCAAGTAAATTTTTAAACTAGTGGTCAACGACCAAATTCAGCAAACTGCTCACCAAAAATTTTGTTTGGTTAAAATTATTTCTACGAGTTTTTCACACACGAGTTTCAGTGGAATAAAAACAATTAAGCAATTAAAATGATGCAATAATTAAGCAATAAAAATTAAAAACTATAAGCAAAGAACGAAAAGACAAAACAAAATCCGATACAAAAAAAACAATTAAATTAGAATACATTTAAAAGAAACGAAAATCAATTAAGACCAGGGTTATGATTTTTTATAAACAAAGCTTTTAAAATTACAATTAGGCCCACATATACATTCAAGGATTTTTTTAATTCTGATACGAATAAAGGCTAAAATATTTGTAAGATGTTATTTGTTGACAAATACCTTATCTTTTATTTGTATTAGATATATATAATGGTTTGCTAACAAATACTTAATGTTTTTATTTGTATTAGAATTACATTTTTAGCTACTTTATTAGAATATAAATTATCAGTAGTGTAAAGACATTACAATAAATATCACCCAACGCTGTATGTTGTTTTACGGAACTCAGAATTTCAAGTTAAAACTCAAGTTCCACTCTCATTTTACTGCTGAAATGTTAGGTTGTCATATCATTGTAAGCCAAGTTCATATTATGCGAACAAAAAATAATAATTTGATGCTGAATTTTCAGATTCCACGTCTGTATTCGTTGCTCCTGTTTACAATATTAATATTCTATATTTCGGCCATAAATCGAAACACTTTATTTAATAAATTAAAAAAAAAAAAACTTAGTTCGAATGATACGAACTTGTCATACATTGCTACGTCAACCTGAAATTCGAGCAACAAGTTGTGGGTGAACACTTGGGTTTTTGTGAAATTTTATAAAACAGCATAATTCGGTCTAGTGATATTTGTAAGAATAGTAATTATTATAGAAAGTAATTGTAATTTTGATACAAAAATATACGCAGCTTTGTTTGTTAAAAACATAACTCTGTTCTTGACCGATTCTCGTTTCTTTTGAATGTATTTTATTTAAATGTTTTTTTTGTTTTTTTTTTTGTTTTTTTTTGGATTAAATCTTGGTTTGTTTTTTGTTTTTCACTGGCAGTTTGGCCTCTTTTACTTTTTTAATTGTTCTTGTCCTATTTAAACCTTGCTTTTAAAAATCATAGAAATAATTTATACTAAAATTTTTGGTAAACAGTTTTCCTAATTTGGTCGTTGACCTCTAGTTTAAAAATTTGTTTGACTTATTTGTTTTATTTTATTCTTTTGAAAAGGGCTCGTAAAAACGAAAAACGTTCGTGTTGAGTTAATTTCACTTTTTTAGCTGTGAATGTGTTGTGCCTACTTGGCATGATTTTATATAAATAAATATATTTTCGCTGCACTTTCAAGTTTGGAACTCAGTTAAACCCAAAACTTAGAGATAATTTAAATAAGGAAACGGGACCCAGTAGATAGAAGCGCCGGTTTGGTGGCAAATACAATCAACAAGATCTGCGCTTAATTCCTACACTCCTCATGGATGCTTAGAAAAAAGCTTTAAATTTCATTCATACACTTGTATATAAAAACTTCTAACCGGAAAGCAATTACTTGACATCTCCGAAAGCAAAACAAGGTGAAGACAATCGCTTGTTGACTTTGTTAAGTTTAACGCCTCAAAAGTTATGATTGTGGAAAATAAGCAAAGATAATGATAATAACAAATAATACTTTTCATAAAATAGTATTCTCAGAGAAATCTGTGTACCAACTCTACAAATTTTTTGTCAGCTTACAATGTTATGCACACAATACTGTAAAAGATTCTTCAAATTTTTTGTTTAAAAGATTCTGATTACGCAGCTAACAAATTATGGAGACTTTCTTCAATATTTATGAAAGATCTTTATTTTTGCATGCATCTGAAAGCCAGTGTAATGATTAGCGCTTCGGTCTCAGGCACAAAGATAGGGTTCGGATCTTGGGTCGCTCGTCGCCGACGACTCGTCACCATGGTAACCCTGCCATCCAGTGGCGTACACAGATAGTTTCCAAAAGGGGCCAAAGTTTCGTCGCAATCGTGTGACGTCACAAATTAACTTGGGGAGTGCCGAAGGCACGACCATTATAGGGTGGTCCGGGGGCATGCCGCGAAAAAATTTTGCAAAATTACATCTAAAAATACACATTTTCGTATCGATCAAATCGGAAGCTTCTCAAAAACCAAAAAAACGTTCGCATATGCTTCGAAATCCATAGCGAACCCCGAATACTCGCAAAAAAACAGATTTGCTTTTGCTAAAACTGCTTGTTTTTGCTTTACAGTTTTTCATTTTTAGGGTCTGAGGGGGAGCCATGGCACAGTGGCCTCTCCCCTCGGTACGCTAGTGCTGCCATCCCATGTAAGTGCCGGTTTCAAAGAAGAGGTTTGCAAACTCGTCGTCGTCATCGTTTGAAGGGCATCCATTCCAGGTCAGACACAAGCAGGAGTGATCCCAGGGTTTATCCTTTTACTACCTAGGCTGCTGTACTGCCTGGATTAGATGCTGGTAGTTATGTCATTAAGCCAGCATCGAGTTTCGTCATCCAAAACCGTCAGACCTCGTGCTCTATGTGTTGCCCGATGTATAGGGCACGCTGTTAGAACACGGTCTTCGGTTTGCTCAGAGGCGCCACACTCGGAGCGAGACCACATTTGTGCATGGACGAATGGAATCGCCCAAAACCAGTCTGCAGGCGGTTGAGATTAACCCAAGCTACTCGGGGTAAGCCCATTCCAACGGGCCTGGCACCGGTCTCGGGCACAAAAGCACGGAGCCTGGAAGCATTTTCACAGTACTCCGTTTTCCATTTGTGATTTGCCCATTCAGAAGTACGGATGCCAAGTCTGGGAAGGTTGTCCAGAGATTCCGCGCAGCTGGCACAAACGGGCGTCTGGATCTTAGTCTCGCTTGGTAAACTCTTTATATGCTTTGGCGTAAAAACGCAAATACTCGGTTTATTCTGTTTTTACTTTTATTATTTAGCTTGTAACAAGAAGTTTTATGAATTTGTAAACTCTTTATTTTAGTAGTATCAAAATTGTTGTATTTCATGAATTGACTATAATCATATATATTGAAGCGATTGAAAACGAGCAGAGCGTGTAAGCGATGGTAATAACAAAAACGCTCCTAAAATCAATACGAGAATCCACAGCAGGACGTTTAATATTTTTGGTAAGTAACTCGTACATTAGAAAGCTTTAAAAACGCTTTTTAATATTCAAAGTATTTCAATAAACGCTTGATCAATTGCAAAAAAATAAATTTAAAAAAAGAAGATATAAAAAACAATAAGTTAAATTTAAATATAAAAAAGTGAAAATTTCGACCACTTTTCTAATGTTTATAATAATTGTAGCACTGTCTTAACATCGAAAAACAATTCTATGAATTTCAATAAATACCAAATAGTAAAAGCCATTAAATGAAATCGTAGCTGTGAATTACTAATTGCCATTGACACTGTTGAATGACCTACACGAACAGAACTGCCTGAATCCGACGTTCAGGATGGACACTTGTTTTCTTGCGTGTACAATAACAATGAAAATTGAATGGAAAAGAGCTTGGTCTTTTCCATTCAATTTCTTTCTTGGGCAGAACAACTAAAGACCTTGGTCTTTTTTCTTAAGGAGTGCTGATTTCATACTTATTCTTATTATAAGAACAGAGAAGCATAAAACTAATTCAAATTACTAAACTGATCT
Source organism: Diplosoma virens (assembly GCA_963680785.1). Taxonomy (NCBI): domain Eukaryota; kingdom Metazoa; phylum Chordata; class Ascidiacea; order Aplousobranchia; family Didemnidae; genus Diplosoma; species Diplosoma virens. The sequence goes on from OY796887.1 coordinate 28,841,442, forward strand.
AATATATATAGAGTATATATACCTCGTACATATATACACGAGCATATATATATAAAGAGAGAGAGAGAGTTGCAATATAACAAATTACGTATAAATGAAAAACCCTGGTAAATGAATATTATTTCTGCCTTAAAAGACAACAAAACTCTGAATTCATTTTTTGTCATAAAAAACTATTTTAGTTTTAAATATCATTTTGGCGTAATTTAAGCTCTACAAACTTTCTAGACGACCCATAGATATTTCAAAATAAAAATTCGAAGAAAACAAGAAAAGAATAAATTTTACGCACAGTATCAGATAGGAGCGAAGAAATGTTAAAATAAATATTTGGAGAAAATCACATTGTGACGTTCTTCTTTGGTGATTTAATTTCTTCGTAATCTGCGTACTCGTTTAAATCCGGGGATTTTGAATCGCTGTGTAGCTGGTTAAATGTAAATTTTGTGTCTGTCTGTTTTATACTCGGCTCATTTTTGTTTGTTTTTGACGAGTCAATATTCAGCACACTTTCCAGGCAAACCTTTTTTAAGTTTTCTTTTGATTCTGTTTTCTTTGTATTATTTGGTATGCTTAAGTGATTATAAATTTGATTGCTTTTGTCTTTACTTGTATTTTGAACAGCGAACAAAGTGTTGTAGTCGTGATCATTATTCGGCGTCGGTTTTTTATTTACTTGGTACAGCTGATTTTCGATCAGTCCTTCATATGTCACAGTTTCATACGCAGCTGATTGGTCAATATCTGTATTCAACGTTTCGCTTTTGACTGGTTGTGGCGACTGAGAATTTGCTTCTGGATCTTGATTTTTATTGAAATTACAAAACTGCTTTACGTAATATTGGCTTTTGTACAAATACAAAACTGTAGCAGTTAAAACCAAAAAGATTATTATGAAGACTATAATTGGAACCAAGAGCAGATCGGATTGATTTGTGCTTGAGACTATTTCAGTTGTGCTACTGAGATTCTTTCCACTGGTGCTCCTGATTGCTTCTGTTGATAATGTTGTTGCATCCCTTGTTATGTTTGTCAAGGTGGCAGAAAAGGTACTTTGAACTGAAATTGTGTTAGATGCAGTCGACATCAGCGATGTTGTAGTCGAGAAAAAAGGATTTGTGGGGGTAATGGTTGTCATCATTTTTGATGGTCGTGATTTCGAGGAAGCTAAACACTCTAAAAAACAATTTGATTTTTTTCTACTGGGTTTCGTGGGCGCTAAGCATTTATAAACATAGTTTGTATGTATTTAAAATTTTGTTATTTACCGGTATTTATTGTTTAGAGAGTATAGAAACATTTTTCTTGTAGAATTACAATGTTGACCCAGTTTGAGAAGGAGTGCGCAACAATTTCGATGTTACTTGCCGTGATACAGATTTAGTTTCAACTAAAGTCCGCCAGCGAGTTAACTTTGAATAGAAAAGTACCAGGTGGGACCCAAAAAAGTCTCCACTCGTGATCAAAACATAAACTTTGCTTTCGCGTCTTCATTGAAAGTAAAGATCTTTTTTTGGTTTGATTAGTTTTTTGCTAATGAAAGCGGCATTTGTTTGTTTGGAAACTACAGTAGATTCAACAATGGTCATCATTTTATTTATCATGTGGCCCTTTTCAAAGCAAGGACACAAGGTTGCGATAAACGGATAAATTTTATTCGGTTAAATCCTGACACAATAACAGGGTCGCACAAGCCAGAAATGGCCAACTTTTCTGCCCGTAAGATCGACTTAAAACTTTTTTTTTTGAAAACTCGCGATCGACTGCCACGAAAATTTTGTGGCACATAGTAAAATTTTAATTAATGTCATAAAAACTTCTATGAAATAAAACACAAAAATCGATCCCTTAATTTACTTTTTATTTTATCTCGTTTATCAGTGAGATGTTTAAGTCATGTGATTCACCAGGTTTTAATAAAAAATCAGGCTTGTATCCGGTTAATGAGAGCGTTATGCAATTGTCCACGTGACAGTCGGTTTGCACAATTATGTAGAAATAAATAAGTGGAAATTTGGATGTTACAATGTAACAAATATACCAGCTATTTAAAAACTGTCTAAAGATTGATATGCCCTATAAAACAAAAGATTTTTGCGCACGAAAGACCGAAGGCACAAAAATCAGATGCAATCGAGTTGTTGGGCACCTGTTGCGTGATCTATTATACAAGGTCTCAGGTTGTGCAACATGACCTTAGAGCAGTGTTTCTGAACTTGTAGGCCACGAAACTTTTTAAAAAACATTAGTTCATCGATCCGCGACCGTTTTTTTTAGAGAACATCTCTTTTTAGAGACAAAAAGTAAGAAAGCAGACATTGATTCATAGTGAAGAGTTTTTTTTGGAGAACATCTCTTTTTAGGGGCGAAAATCAAGAAATCTGCATCAAGTGTGCCGCGAATTTTGAAAAAGTCCTAAAATGTGCCGCGATTTGAAAAGGTTGAGAACCACCGCCTTAGAGTGATAAAGTTTGATTTTTTTGCTGATCATTGACAAAACTTTTCATTTTTTCATGTTTGTCTTTTAAGAATACAAAATTGGAATTTTAAGGTCATTTATTTGAATTTTAAAATAGTTTAAAATTTACTTCATCAATCTCAGAAAGTAAGATTCGAGAAATATTTTTTGAAACTTCGGAAAAATCTTGATGTGTGTACTATTTCGTTGGAAAAAGCTAGTTTAATTTTATAAAAGTTTTTTGAAATGTCTTCAACGACTGCAAACTTTTATTTAACTAGTATAGAAGCGTATACAAAATTGTTCGAACCAAATAAATGTAAAATATGAAATACTCTTGTTTTTTTGGAGAAATCTCAAAAATAATAAAAGCATGCGACATCAATTTTGCCATTTTTTTAAAAGAGCAAAATTGCATTAAAACAGGGTTGGGCAAACTGTTTAGCTCGCGCGCCGCATCCAAATTGAATTTGTTTACGGGCCGCACTATTGTGATCTTTAAAAAAAAGATGTTCACTTTAAATCTGTCTCAGATTTTTTAATTTTCGAGCCCAAAATAAAGTGATCTCTAAAAAAACAAAGGTCTTCATTTTATTTCTTCTTCTTATTTCTTGATTTTCGTACCTAAAAATGAGTGATCACTAAATGCAATGATCAAGAATTTGGTTATAGACAAAAAACAATTAACAATTTTTTTAATTATTTGTTTGAAGCCTTAGCGGGCTGTAGTTTGCCCATCCCTGTATTAAAACCTTTATTATTTTCGATGAATTATAGAGTATACGCTTTTAAGTGTTTTTTTTTTATATATTTTTACTTAATAAAATCAAACAAGTTGTTCTACATACTCGTATACTGTATACAAACTAGAAATAATTATCGCAAAATCGTTTTACAAAAAAACTTTTCTTTACAACCACTTAAATCATTTCTTCTGTTTAGATTGTAAAATAACAATAGTTGGCAATGCTTTAAATGTAAAAAAATTTAAAATCAATTTACCCTCACCTGGTACGCATTTGTATTCAAAGTGAAAACCCCCTGGACAATTGTCTTCAGACGAACAGGAAGCATTGAATTCACATTGTGATTTACAGTTGCACTTTTCTTCAATTGGGATAAAGAAATCGTTGTTATTATTGTTGTTAGAATCGGGTTGACTATCAAACATTTACAAAATTAAAAATATGGTCAGTTTTTTATAAGGTTTCTATCAGAACAAACTTGTGAATTGGGCTAGGTTTTCGAGCTCCAGTTCAGGTTTGGGCTCAGGCGGAATTCGGGCTTATGTTTTCAAAAAACTCGCGCCTGAACTTGGACCACGTGACAGTACGTCATGCTCATTAAATCATAGCAATTTGTCGTATCATGATATTAAAAATAATTAAAATTTAAAATAAAAGATTATCAACTGTGAATTATCTTCTGTATTATCTTATTATCTTCTGCAGTAGACATACATTTGTTAGGTTTTCGCAGTCAATTTGATTTAATTCATAACTTAAATTCAAATTAGTAGGATCTTTAAATATATTTTTGAGCTCAGACCGTGTTAAAGTCAGATTCGCGGGCCATTTATAGGACTGACTTTCAACTTATCAGAAAAACTTAAATTTTCTGATTCTTTTAGGGTGTAAATTGGATTTTTTCGATTTGCCGATTTTTACAAAACGCGGGGAGACGAGAAAAGTAACGGGAAAAAAAGATGGATTTTTAACTTAAAACAAAAGAAGTAAAATATTTCAAGTTAGCAGGACAAAAATACATTTAGACTTGTTTTTGCAACTTTAAAAAGTTTTTAAAAGTAAACAAGTTGAAAATTAATAGGTAATACGTTGTCCCAGTGTTTAGGCCTACATAAATAAAACAGTGTATTTATACACAAAGTCAAATCTGCGAGAATGACTGACGCAATAGCATAATTTTATTTTATTTATTTTATTCTGACTCGCAGGAAAGCGATGAAGGCGCTATGCATAGGGCAAGCAATTACTCCGACCTGCTTTCGGAGATGCCAAGATATTGCTGTTAGCTTGAAATTTAACAGAGATATAAATGAAATTTAGAACTACTTGTCGAGACCATCAAGCAGGCAAAAGTGCCGTAAAGTGTCTTTCCCAAGGACACAACAGAATGGCGCGAGTAGGTCTTGAACCGAGACCGTGTCGATCACAATCACGGCACTCTAACCATTCGACCATGCTACCGACAAAATTACCCTATGCAACAAATTAGCCGAATAAAATTTAAGTTTATCAGTAATATCAGTGTTTGATTGTATTAATTTCAATTAAATCTAAAACAAAAATTATACAAGTATATTTATTTTTGTTATATTTATCATTAGAAAAAAATCGGGATATGTTTTTGCTAAATCCTGAATTAGAAAAAATGGAAATCCAAAAGGCACTAAATTCCGGTAATTCCCGAAACCGGAATCCCAGTTTTTATACCCTAGTATAAATGTCTTTAAAATTAGATTTACCCAAGCTTTGCATTCCACATAAAAATGTTTAAGTCATTCAAAAACAAAGTTTCTGTCTTGATTTCACGACATTGACCAAAGTAGTAATGTCATAAACTAACCAAATAGAAAAGTTGATTCCTATTTAAAGATTTCTGCTAATAGCTTTGGAAGAAAAAAACAAAACAAAACGTTGTAAATCCCTCACATGGTCGATGGAAATCTCAAGCAAATCGGGTTCAACACAAAAATTTTTTCCGTTCCATCGCAGCTGATTTTCGGTGTGTCTAGTCCGCAGATGAAGATTGTGGTTCTTCCTGAACAATCCAAAGCAGAAAAGGTGAATTTGTTTAATTAAAAAGTATTTTAATGAAAAGAGATAATTAATATTGGTATACCCCATGGCTATGCTTGCAAATAAATATAAAACTTTTTGGGAAACCTTAACTGATAGTTTATATTGACCTTATAATTTATTTAATGGTAAAAATTTATTTTCAATTTTTATTTAAAAAAGGCTGTAACCCGAAGCTAAAAACGTTGAAAATTTTATTTAGTTAGTAGTCTATAAAAACTGATCCAAGGATTTGGGTCTAAAATTTGCGAGCCAGTCAAAAATACATTGTAGGTTCTATAAAATTGTCCGATTATGTCACTCTCTGGAAAAGAACAAACAAATAATAAAGTCTTTACTCGGAGCAGCTGGTCTGACAAGTCACTAATAAATAAAAAAATGTCTCACTTCACTTCATTAAAAGTTTTAATAAAGAAGATAAAAATGTTTTGAAATTTTTTTTAGTCAGATGCAAAAAATCCAATCCCATTGTATCGGAGCACTCTGCAAATACTATAAACGATTACGATTTTATGTTGTATTGAAATCTATCTTATCGATGGAAAAGAAAAAATTTGAATTGACGAATACATCATACATACATCATCTCAATAACAACAAATTATGTTTAAAATATCCTATTTGTAAGATCAAAAAATAAGAATAAAACGGTAACTTCGCCAAATTTTCACAAATTTGCTAAAATCTATTCACCAAGACGTGAATCTACGAATTTTCTAATATAGATAAGGTTATTCAGTATCTTTTGAACATTTTTATAGTGGAAAGCTCTGCACATCTTTTAGATAACAGGAATATTTACATTTTTATTATATTACCTACAAAGTAACTCAACTGGTCATAATCATACAAAACAGGGAAAAACAGGGGGCGATTGCCAACTAAAGGCGCAAAAAATATAGGCAAACTTAATCTTTTTTTTTCGGACACTGAGCATGCACTTTTTAAAAAGGAGGATGTTACTTATGCCAAATATTTGGACAAAGTTATTCTATAGCCCAAGATGATCAAAATCAGGGCCCAAATACAACAAAGATTTAATGCAAAGACCTTTTTTTTGTCTTCAAAAAGTTATTTCCGCTAAACCAAGCACTTTCTTGCACACATTTACGTTTTTTCTTCCATTTACAACTAAAAAAGAAAGTCTTCATATTAAATCTTAGGGATATTTGTGCATATTCCATAAAAGAATACAAAAACATGATTTGGGCAATCGTCAAAAAACTTGTGCAAAACAACTTTGCCCCCAAAATATTTTGGTCTGGTATGGCTACGCAACTGGTGGATTACCAATTGCATGCAACTGACGGCGCGATTGCTATGAGTTAAGTTAGTTTTACAAGACAGATATTTTCTACGTACTTCATGTGACAGATTTTGAAAAATCTTGCTTACTTCTTGCAATCCTATTTGAGAAAACAATCATTTTTGGTCTCAGTCGACTTAATTGGGACTTTACACTTTTACTATGCAAGATTTCTGACCTTTGTTTGGTCTAGTTGAGTAATCATGCTATATAATAAACATTATATTTCTGCTTTTTTCAATAGTGAGATAAATTTTGGCGGCATCAAAATTATCAAATCTTCACAATATAAACAAATCATTTTTTTTATAAATTATAAAATTTGGTAAAATCATGCAACATTTCAAATCCAACAACAAATAGATTCAAACTTACCTGAATGTAATTTGCTCAGCATGATAAAAAATACGAGGAAAAAATACATTTTTATTTGCATGTACTTTAATAAAAAAAACTTTAAAAAATTCTAAACACAAGAATATGGCAATCAAAAACTATTTTGGAATGATAAAATTAGAAAACACTTCTTTGATTAAATTATATGATAATTACAAAAGCAACAAACGACAAACCGTGAACGTTTCTTTTCTTCGTTTGTTGTTTACTCACTGCTTTTTCAAAAATGATAGGATCTTCGAAGCTGTTAGTTGGCCACATTCAAAAGTGCAAATTTTTTTGTTTGTGTTGATAAAAAGTTTATCATTTAATATGTTTTTTTATATAGTTATTCATTAATTTAGACGCCAAAATCTTTTTTTTTTAATATTGTTGAAAAACAAATTAATGTGAGAAACTTAAATCTGTTGTAGAAATAGATTTTTTGAATCAAGCAAACTATACGCCCGACCGAGTGTATTCTTTACTTAATAATAATCGTTTAATTTTTAGCTAAAAAATTAGGGTTAGGGTTATTCTTTACTCTAGCCTAATTAGTCTTTTCTCTTAGCTAACTCTAACCCTAACCTTAAAAGTGAAACTCACTATTTTTTGAAACCGGGCGTATTCTTTATCTGTTCAATAATCCTGGCGTATAGTTTACTTGATCCGATTTTTTTAAACTTTTTTTCTGTTTATTGCACTTTGCAGTATAATCCAACTAGTTTAACTTTTTATTGCATTCTAGTGTTTTAACGTGTAGATTTGAATTATGATTTAGTATTTATGCGTAAATACGTTTGATTTTTTTATACTACTAATGTATGCTGTTAAACCTAAGAATTAAATTTATTGGCCAATATATACTTGTAAAAAAGAATCAACACGAAGTGAGAGGTTCTCAACGTCAGCTGTATGATTCGAAGCAGTTAGGTATTTTATTTTACTAAAGAACATTTGGCAAAACCGTTTGTAATGTTAAAAATAACAAAATTTTTTCTTTAATGTTTGCTTATTTTGTAATTAACTGTTGTCACGATTGCTTGTAATTTCAATAATTTTTAAAAAGTAAGTCAAGTCTTGAAAATCTTCAGAAACACGGGTTTTAAAGAACACTTAGACCACAAAGAATACTATCAATCTATACTCTGTAGCAGGGGTGAGGAACCGGCGGCCATTTTATAGTTAATGTGCGGCCATATGTAGCTTCGTAAATAATTGCGTCGTACATTGTGTTAATTTCTAAATGTATAAGGAGTCTTTGTATAAAGTAATTGATTAAATAAACAAAATAATAGAAAAACCTTAGTTATGTTGAGGTTTTTCATAATAAGAAAATCGTTCTTAAACGTTTTTAAACAACATTTTTTCAGCTGTGGCTTGAGTTACGAAATACCTAATGCCATAAGTTTACTTGTTTCAATTTGTTATGTCATAATGCTGCTGTAATTCTTTTAGCAACTTTTCATTTTATCCTCTTCGCTTAGTTTTGATTTGTAAGCAGGTTTCTATACTGTATTAGTAGAATTAGCAGGTTCTAAATAGATTTATTTGGATATCACAATTATTTCTTTTTAGCTTATTATTTAGGTTAGATGCGGAAAGAAACGAAAACAGTAAATTAAAGCAAATTGTTTATAGACCTACTTATTGTCAGTATCGCGTCTAATTTGTAGCGACTTAGTCTAATCAACTCTCCTTATCTTGTGTTGATAAACTAGCCAAGTGATTTGTGTTATGTGCATAATAGTAATTATTGTTTAAATTTCATTAAAGTGGATTATTCCAATAATGGCTCCAAAGCGAAAACGAACATTAAACGAAGAAGGAAGAGTATTTAACGAGGAGTGGGTGGTGCAATACTTTCTTGTGCCTAATAAAGACAAAATGTGTTGCCTACTGTGTGACGCCACAATTTCTTGCATGAAAAAGTACAATGCTAAGCTTCACTAAGAAAAAAACCTGAAAAACACAAGCATTTTTAGTTGGAAGGAGAAGAACGTAAAGTTGCTTTTGAAAGATTGAAGAATCAAAAAGAGCGTCAGCAGCAAATGTTTAAAAAATATCTTGTCAAAAAAACGATGCCTTTGAAGCCACCTACCGAGTAGCACTTTTACTGGGAAAAAGAGGGAAGCCATTTAGTGATGTAGATATCATAAAAGAGTCAATCATTGAAGTTGTCAGTTACATACATCCCGAGAATTTTAGCAAATACATGTATAAAGAACTACCTTTCTCGAACAATAATAACAAAATTCAACAATTCAAAAAGAAGTCAACATGAATTAGCATCAAACTTAAAACAACAACTCAATTCAACAATTCAAAAAGAAGTGTTTTATTCAATAGCTATAGATAAGTCTATTGATAATACTGATTCTGCACAAGTTTTAGTTTTTATTTGTGCGATAACAGGGGATTTTCACTGTTTTGAAGAATTGCTTTGTTTATGTACCATGAAGGATAGAACTCGTGCAATTGATATTTTTAATGCTTTTAAAGAGAAATGCAACGAAGCAAAGCTCAGTTTTGCTAACTTGGTAAGTGTATGCACTGATGGTGCTCCTGCTATGAAAGGTGTCCGAGAAAGATTTATTGGCTTACTTAAAAAAAAATTACCTCATCCAGAATCATTAATTGCTGTTCATTGCATTTTACATCAACGAAATCTTGCTGCTAAATCTGCTATTGTAGGAGACACATTTAACAAAGTTTTAGAGATAGTTCACTTTATCAGAGTGAATTCAATTCGTCACCGTCAGTTTCGTGAGCTGCTTATATATGATGACGAAACTGATATTGTAAATATGCCGCTTTACTGCCAAGTCCGCTGGTTATCTCAAGGAAATATTCTTAGCAAAATTTTCAAGTTAAAGCAACAGATAGTCAGTTTTTATGAGAAACAAAAGAAACATTGTTATTTGTCGGATTTTGATTCCATTAGGAATGCTGCATTTCTGTGTAATTTAATGTCTACACAAAATGAACTGAATATTTTTCTTCAAGGTAAAAGCAAATGTATTTATGACATGTGGAGCAAAATTCAAGCATTGAGGAAAAAATTAAAATTTTTGAAGAATACCCTTGCTAAGTTTGAGTTGCCAGAAACCTAAGAACATTTTGCTCAATTGACAAAAGCTCAAAAAGAACATGAACGCCCAAATGAATCATTTAAGGAATTTATATCTGTCCTTGATTCTCTGGTTCAGAATTACAATGAAAGATTTAAGGATTTTGAAAAACATGAGAATTGTTTAAAGTTGACTTTCATGCCTCATTTAGTGGACATTCCTTCAGTACCTGCTAATTTGAAGATGGAATTAATAGAACTTTCGGAAGACAACATCTTGAAATATTTTTTTAATTCTAAAAATGATCCACTCGAAATTTGGAAAAACGCGATTGATTACCCACGTCTTCGTCATCACGCTCAAAAAATGCTTTCCTGTTTTCCCACCACTTACTGCTGCGTGTCAACTTTCTCATATATGACACAAATTAAAACAAAGTTGAGAACTCAGCTTACTGATATGCATTTGGAAGACCAACTTAGGCTGCGAACTACTATGCTAGAACCAAATATTGAACTCCTGGTAAAAAATAAGCAATATCAAAAAAGCCATTAAAGTTACATTCTTAATTTGGTATTTTATTAAATTAATAAATAAATTTATTAATGTAATAAATTTATTATTACATTTGCTTTTACCTTGAAGATTAATAATTAATTTATTAAAAACACAGCATACACCAAGCGTGTCAGTCTCCAAAAAACCTATCTCTGCGGTACACCACCATCAAATATTTATGCGCGTTGATTCTAGAATTTGCTATGTTATTGTTTTAATCATAATTAAACTGTAAACGAACCTGCTCTGTTCCAAGTTAAAATATTTTTTATATTGCGGCCATATGATCAAACATAATTTAAAATACGGCCATCCAAGCGTAAAAGGTTCCCCACTCCTGCTCTATAGTTTTGACCATATGATCATGACTGGCTTTATAAAACATATTCTTGAAAAAAACAATTTAGAGCAATTGTTTTTTTAAAGTTGTTATGTTTTGAATGGATGTTCACTTCCAACCCAATAAAGAATTAATCTTAATTTTTGACATTTTGATGAAGTGAATCAGAATAGATTAAAAAAGGGCAGCGTCGATTTCTTAACTATATTACTCTAAATTATAAAAATCCTATGACAAACAATTCTTTTTAGATGATGCAAAAATCTGTTTTAGTTTTTTATCTGCTTGCACTGTCAAAGTCATGGGAATTTTGATAAACTATGACATGTCAATTAATATATTTTGTCTTGCTTAAATAAAGATTGCCTAATAGAAACCAAATCTGCCCAGCACCATCCGTAAGTTTCTCTAGTTTTGTTATTGAATTTGAATAATCTTGTTCTGCAGCAAAAAACTTACCTAAAAAATAAGTAAAAATTGTTTTTATTAGAATAAATCTTTGATTGCAAACTGACAAAAAAATGCCAGTTATACGTGAATAAAACTTAAGATAAACAAAACTTTTTTACTTTTTTTCGAATCTAATTTAGTCGGAAAAAACTAATTGAATTTTAATTGCAATCATGCAACCATAAAATAAGCTCTTCATTTCTTAACATAGTAATTTATAACAAGCTTTAAACTTGACGATAAATTTGAATTTCTACCATTCAATAGATAACTATCACAAAATCCTTCAATTAAACTGTTTGCTAACTTTTTCGGTATTTAAAGTTATATTTTATTGTAAGTTGTTGTTTTCTTTTTTTTTTGTAGAATTTACAGTTATAACACGTCGCCTAACCAGTGGAAATTATGTTGTTTTAAAAAGAACAATCAATTTAGCACGAGTGCTTACGCCATTGAAGTATAACAATACCGGATTTGATTTTATGACGTACATGATCAACAGAAGTCCTTACACGGAGTCATGTCATGCTTCTTATGATTTGCTATAAAATTAATTGACTGGCAATATGATCTCTACGTGTTCCGCGTACTTTGATCAATGTTTTTTATGATTTAAGTGATTTTTTTGTTTAATTGTTCAAAATGTATTATTTATATTTAGGGCTGTGAAATTTAAAGATTAATTAATCGATTAATCGTTAATTTTTTTTACAGATTAAATTTTTGTTTAACTATTAATTGAATTCAAATTTTATTTTTAACCCATCTGGATAAATGTATTAACATCCAGAAAAATAATAGTGATCACAGTAAAATGGTAACAGAGAAGAAGTGATTTATTAAATATAAACCTGTATCAGGTAAATTACAAGAACATTTTGGATTTAAATTGTTGGCTGACCATAATATCAAAAATGCTGACCAAGTTTATTCCATTCTTAGTGACAAATCGTTTGCATACCATGAATCAAACAGGTCGCGAGCTTACCACCTTAAAAAAAACACTCGCTACAATATTCAAAATTTCAGCTTGCAAAACAGCTTCATTTAGTCAGTTAATAAATGCACTGCAGAAATTTTGATTTAATCGAAATTAAATATTAATTAATCGTTAATTTCCTAAAAGTTAACTATTAAAAATAAATTAATCGTTACCCGCCCTATTTATATTAAAAAGCTAAAGTTAAAAAGAAGCACAAAAGAATGAAAAGTTTTATCTGCAAATTTTATACACTTGAAAAAATAAATCTAGGCTTTAACTAATAGACGACTACAAGTAGTTTGACGACGATGACATTTTTCTCGTCTGTGCTTACTTTTCGGTTTTATTTAGTATTTAAAAATAAGTAAAACTTTGATTATATATTGTGTGTTTCAACCAATTACAATTTTTTAATTGAAAGCTTTTTAGGGAAACGCTTCCTTGATTGTAAGTTTCTTGGTTTAATACAAAGAGATTAATTTTTACCTAAAATTAATGTTATTAGATTTCAAAACAAATTCTCAAAGTCAATTGTTTTTTTACAAAATTTTTGCTTTTAGAACAGTGGTTCCCAACCGGGGGTGCATGGACCCCAAGGGTCCACAGAGTGATTTTCAGGGGTCCATGACCTTTTCATGCACAAGATGAAAACAATAAGCTATAGCAAAAGAAACGAAACTGCCATGTAATTTTGCTTGCAAAAAATACTACTGTAGTCTGCGCAACGCTAGAAACTAAGCTTTATTGTACAACTTGGCACAAAATCTATTGTAGATAATATGAACGAACTTGTTTATTTACTTCAAAACAGTATTGAAGTAATAAAATTCAATGCAACATTTTAACATTGTTTGTTTTTGTGTAGCTTGTCTATTCGTGAAAAAATCTCTGAAAGACGTCTTATTTTATTCTCCAATTCAAGACGAATTCTTTGCATAGTTTCGATAAAAAGCCTTGTTGTGATACCGGACAGGGTATTTTAATTGAGCAGTGTTTGGGAGTGATAAAGCAGCTATTTTTTTATTTTTAATTTTTATATTTATCTTCTTAACTCACAGGAAAGCATCGTAGACACTATACTAAGGGTAACTGTGAAGTGATTAATTCGATCTGCTTCTGAAAAGCCAAGATATTATTGTCTGGTCAAAATATTATATTTTAGTTTTTAGTTTTTATTAGAGATATGAGTAAAATTTTAGAGCTGCTTGCTAGGACCGCCAAGCAGAGGAAGTTCCATCAAGCATCTTTCCCAAGAACATAACAGAACGGCATGAATAGGTTTTGAACAGTGACCGTCTCGATGACGTTCACCATTAAATCATAGCGCTTTCAACCAATCGATCATGTTGCCGACTCTTTTCTTGATAGCTTCCTTTCCAATCACGATTTCGGCAATTTTTTTCGCACACCGCTTTTTCAGCTTCTTTTGAGGTTTGTTTTCTTCCGCTGTAGTAAGAGATGAAAATTACGAAAAGTTTACATTGGTTTCATTTAAACTTCTATCAGAATTTCGGAGATTCATTAATTTTAGAGTACTTTTAGAGAAACTTCTGTGTCTTTTTAAAAATGTTTGGTCTTTTTGCGAGTACTTTGAGCAATGAGAAATGCATTTGTAATTTTGAGAGCTTTATAAGCAATCAGAGAGAACTTAGAAACAAATGACACATTGAGGTTTTTCTTCTCTAACACTATTTAGAGATGTAAGCCCCATACCGGTACTCAATATAGCCTATGAGTCATTTTACTTTTGCTTCTTTTTGCAGCGCATTCACAGAAAAATGCCCAGATGTGTTTATTGAAAGTTTTGTTCAATCTGTCAAAATTCAATCAACTCCAAATTAACGGAGACGATGTTAGCTTACTTCACTCTCTACAGTTTATTTGAACTATAGCAATAAGAGCTACTTTCACTTTCAGTGTTATAATCTTTCCTGCTGTAATTGTGACGATTCTAATCAGCTGTTAAAATCTTTTACAGTGAGGCTCCATCTGCTACAAATTACGCTTTCACAAAACATAAATTGACATACAAACACTAGTTTTTCATATTATGCTTTTTCCAAGTATACCTATCAGTTTATACAAAATATAAAGCAAATGCCGTTTGCTTTCGCTCAACTTACAGGTTCAGAACACCGAGCACACCAAAGATGTGTTACAGTAATCTCCCGGTTAAGTTCGCACCCGTTTAAGTTCGCATCCCGATTAAGTTCGCAAAAATTTTTTAAAAAATCAAGATTCAACTTTTACAAAAATTTATTGATATTTACAACAAATCAGATAAGTCATAAAAATGTTCACGATTTAAACAAGTCATGAATCGTCAGCTCATGCATATTTCCTTTTCTTTTGTGTTTTGCATCCAAAACAACCTGCCTTAATTATTGCTGGAAAAGCTCAAAGGAATTTCTCAGCTCATTATAGTAATTTCCTGCTTGAGCTTGCACATCGGGACACAACAACTGATCCTCAACTTCAAAAACTTTATTGCATATGTGTTCAAACCCACAAAAAGTAACATGTTCCCTGTTGGTGCTGGACTATGTGCGCAAGATTCGACCACAGTGTGTACGTTTTCATCTTTATTATCATTTGTTGCTTGTATACTTTCCGACACCTCATGTGAAAATTCTTCACTGTTTTCATCATAAACGTGCACAAACTCATCTAGAGTGCTTTCATCTATTGGAATATTTAATGTTTTGAAGCTGCACAATAGATCAGTCATCATATCAACTTCTTCGTGAGCTCCACCTTTTAAAGTTACTAATTCAGCCTTGTTAAACGCATTCTTTATTGTCGCATCTGATATCGCATCCCAAGCAAGTTTGATATCTTGAGCCGCATCTAGCATATGAGCAGGGTTACCGTAAGCAACACCTGCTGCTCTTCTAGGGAGTATTTTTTGCTTGCTCTTTTTTGCTAGCTTTTAAATTCTCATCCAGCTCGTAGAAATCTAAAATATCTTTGAGATATAAATATTTATATTTTCGGGAACATATTTTGCAATTATGGCATATAACTTATCCAAAGCTGCAACAAGATCAGAATTTTTTCGGTCCACCTCTGCACCTTCACCGTGAAGAAGAAGTTATTGGATTCCACGGCGTTCTCTAAATCGGCTAAACCACTGCCATGATGCTTTGAAGTCATCCTGCAATATTGATAGTTCTTAAGCAATTTACTTTGCTTTCAAAATGGCGAGGAAAGTGGAACAGGCAGGTTTACTCGATGCATGATATCAATTTACAGGAATAACTTATCTTCTACCTCTGTAAACCTACCCACAGACGCTCTGAATGTTTTCTTTTTTGTTTCTTCAGATATCACAGCAGAACGCTTACGAATATCTTCACGCTTCAACCAGTCTTTTGTAATAGTAGCCTTACTCACTAAGTACTGTCGTGTGATACTTCGTTTACAAGGAGGATTTGGCTGATTCAACTTGGATATTACCGGTACTTCCAATCTTTCTGACTCATTTAATCGCTTAACTTTGCGTGACACTATTATGTGAATAATACTAAAAATCAATTTTTATCTTAAGTCAATACAGCAGTTAGTCTCAAAACACTAGCTTAAATGACGAGAGTTTTCACTTTAACTGATACAGTAATTGTACAGGTTCTATGTTACGTAGGGTTACCAACTTTCTGTTTTGCCATTCCGGGACACCTTAATACAGGGGCGTCGAGGCGTCGAACCTTTTTAAGCCGAGGGCGAGTTTGGCTCATCAAAAATATTGTTGGGACAAACAAATGAAACACCTCGATTTTTGTCCCAAAATCATAGTGATCTCTAAAAAAAAAAAAAGGTCCTCACTTGAAATCAATCTCGGATTTTATTATTTTTCTCTGAAAACTAGCGATGTCGGAAAAAACAAGAAAAAAAGGAGTTTTTACATAAAATCTGTCTTCGATTTCCTGCGCAATTTTTGCCAAAATAGGTAGGACAGAGCCCAAAAAAGTTGCCCCAAAACAATCCAAACAGCTGTCAGTAAATTCCGGGACAAAAGTGACCCAGCCCGAGACACGGGACGCCAGAAGTCAATTCCGGGACAGTCCCGGCCATTCCGGGACGGTTGGTACCCTAATGTTACGTAATAATCGCTTAGGTATAAATGTTAAGTTCGCACCTACCAGCTAAGTTCGCACTCGCTGTTCAGATTCAAGTTGCGAACTTAAGCGGGAGATTACTGTATTTATTTCAACGAAAAATTCCAAAATTTAATTTAAGACTAAAATGTCGTAGCAATGCTGTTTTTGCAATCTTTCTTCCTATCTAATTCATTGCACGGTATACTCTGCTCAAACTGTTATTAGTTTATTGTAGGCGTAGATTACTAAATTTCCCATGAAGTATTTCGTATACTCTTCAATAATATTTGAAATTTTGTTTCTTTTTCCAGTGGAGACCACATAAACGTAACAATATTAACTGGTTTTATTAAAGGGGTCCAAAAGTTTCAGCCAAATCACGAAAAGGGTCAATGACACTAAAAAGTTTGGGAACCACTGTTTTAGAACAGTGAAATTTCGACCGATCTTTATTACAAAGGTAGTCAAGAAACTTTGAGAAGTAACTTGTTACAAATCGTTTCAATAAGTAATAGCTCAAATTTTTTAAAATAGACATCAAACAATAACGATGGTCCCAATCGCCTGGCGGGACGTTGGTTTTAAGCAGTGTTTTTCAAACCTTTTTTTCTGCGACCCAAAATCGCTAAAAACAACGATTTACAAATGTGATTGTGACCCAAATAAATTTGAGTGAGCAGTTATTTTGATTAGAAAGAAAACGAAATTGTTATGGAAGCCGACAATGGTTGTCTAATTTTTAGCTGTAAATGTGTGGGCAGAAATTTGTTCGTGAGCAAACTTATTTCGATTTCTTGATTTTCGGCTGAAAAACGTAGTGATCTCTGAAAAAAAAAAAGGTCTTCACCTTAAATCTGACTCTGATTTCTTGATTTTCGTCTTAAAATCGCAATGATCTCTTAAGAAGGTTCTTCACTTCTGAAATCTTGTGTGCGCAGATCTTTTCTTTTACGTGCGGTAATTTACAAGCCTTCGGGACCCATCCGCATAGTCTTGGCGACCCAGTTTTGGGTCGCGACCCATGGTTTGAGAAACGCTTGTTTTAAGTAATAAGAAAACTGCGTAGTAATGAAAGCAACGCTTCTTTGTTACGTCATTCGTGATTGTTCAAAATTTGACAAATTGAAAATGCGATGTTTGCTGACGACGTATTTTCTACTACGCATGAAGTGAATTAAACTTGTCAGCACTCGATATGTACACGAATATAGAAAAAAACGGAAGTTTCCCGATA
This sequence comes from Diplosoma virens, assembly GCA_963680785.1. Lineage (NCBI taxonomy): Eukaryota > Metazoa > Chordata > Ascidiacea > Aplousobranchia > Didemnidae > Diplosoma > Diplosoma virens. The sequence continues at coordinate 28,859,132 of OY796887.1, forward strand.
TGAAGCGTTATTACCTGCGTGATCAGACGAAGGAGTTTTAGTTTGGTTGAGTTTGCAGATCAACGCAATCGCCTTATACTTATGTATTCTTTTACACGTCACGTTATAGGTTTTTGTTGTTTAAAAACTTTCATGCTTCAAAGTTCTGACTTTTTTTTCAATATCTTTTCTAAATTGTGAATAAATTCTTTCTTTATAACCTTGGTATGTTAAGGGTGGGAGGGAGCAAAAGTTTAAGGTTAAATCGTCATACATTACACTCTTCTAGGCACCTTCTTCATTTTGTTGAAACAAAGCCCAATCGATTTAAACCGAGATGATTAAATTGTAAAAAACTATAAAGGCTAGGAATGCTTAGTAGCAATTTAATGTCAGAGAAAATTAAGAAAATCTCAAAACACTTTATAAAAAATACCGTGATTAGAAAGTCCTGAATAAAAACAACTTTGACTGCCACTATACACACTTTTCTCTTACGCCAAAGGGAAGAATATACTTAATTAAGTCTTCTCTGTTTTGGTTTTTTGTTATGTGGAAAAGTATTTTTTGACTCCCTTAAGGCTCCTTTCCACTACGAGCGTGAAATGAAGGAACCTTTGTTTCTTCTATTGATTTTTTGGCTTCGCTTAGCGTTCAAGCGCGAAAATAAGTAAAAAATTTAATAAAAGAAACAAAGAATGCTCCATTTCACAATCGTAGTGAAAATGGTCCTTTTTTGTCTTGATATGTATGACAGTTCTATCTATTTTTTGTTGGAAAAACAATAACAAGAAAAAAAAGTGAAAACCAAAAAAGAAGGGTTTTCATTTATGTAACAAAAGAAAATCACGATACCCTTTGAAATGGAAACGCGGCAATAACTTTAAAAATCACTGATCTATATAGTTTTGACAAATTTTTGCCAACCTAAAATGCTGTATAAAAAGAAATATCCTAATGTAATAAAATCAGAAATGTATTTTTTTTTGTAAAAACTTTTGTATCAAAATCTTAATAGCTGATGCATGAAGATAGTTCTGTAAAAGCACGTTAAAGTTTTTACACGCATTGGCTACTACGCAAAAGAATGCTTTTTGTAGTGTACGTAATAAATTGTAAATTACATGTTTACAAAATAAGTTGAAATTTTTATTTTACTCATAAGTAACAAGGATTTGGGCTAAATCATAGAGCAACTATAAATTACACAATGAGAGTGTAAAACATATTTATTGCGCGACAAGGCCCTGTTTCGCCCTTATGGGGCTCATCAGGTGCAAGCAAATACATCTCACAAATCAAAGTATCATTTAAAACAGCAAAATTTAATTATACAAAATAGTAATTACGTTGGGGAACAAAAGCGAAAGTTTATCTCACTCCACGGAGGTGAACTTCACATTCGTTGTCCAGGTCGTCTTCTTCGAGTCATAATAGTGTGGTCTTGGTATCTTGTCACCAAGGTGGCCGATCGCACACTATTATTGAAGTGAAAAAATTTATAAAGAAAAGAAAATTTTCTCACTTCAATAATAGTGTGCGATCGGCCACCTTGGTGACAAGATACCAAGACCACACTATTATGACTCGAAGAAGACGACCTGGACAACGAATGTGAAGTTCACCTCCGTGGAGTGAGATAAACTTTCGCTTTTGTTCCCCAACGTAATTACTATTTTGTATAACTAAATTTTGCTGTTTTAAATGATACTTTGATTTGTGAGATGTATTTGCTTGCACCTGATGAGCCCCATAAGGGCGAAACAGGGCCTTGTCGCGCAATAAATATGTTTTACACTCTCATTGTGTAATTTATAGTTGCTCTATGATTTAGCCCAAATCCTTGTTACTTATGATTAATAGCCAAAACACATTGATCAGATATGCGCGATGCATAAATCTTTGTGTATGTTTGTTCTTCATGCCGGTGCAAGGTGCTACTCGGTCTACAGATGCGGTAGATTCCGTGCATTCCGAATGTAGTAAATCCGGTTCTCTTACAACTGTATTTTATGCTTTGTGCGCTGTTTATCATTGTATCGTTTTGCGTTGTACGCCCTAACATTTGCTTCTTTTAGAAATTGCCGTAGGCGTTTGATTATGTAAATTCAGTGTATAAAAGCGACAAGTTTTCTCACTTCAATAATAGTGTGCGATCGGCCACCTTGGTGACAAGATACCAAGACCACACTATTATGACTCGAAGAAGACGACCTGGACAACGAATGTGAAGTTCACCTCCGTGGAGTGAGATAAACTTTCGCTTTTGTTCCCCAACGTAATTACTATTTTGTATAATTAAATTTTGCTGTTTTAAATGATACTTTGATTTGTGAGATGTATTTGCTTGCACCTGATGAGCCCCATAAGGGCGAAACAGGGCCTTGTCGCGCAATAAATATGTTTTACACTCTCATTGTGTAATTTATAGTTGCTCTATGATTTTATTTTACTGCTGCTTATAAAAATAAAATGCAATTATAAGTTTTCTAAAGTAATGTACGTAAATTTGACGTTTCTGTAACAGCTAAACCGAATTCTTGTGGAAAAGAATTGTATGATTGGCCCAAATCGTTAAGTTAAAATTTAAAAATATAAAGCTAAAAAAATCTAACCCTAACCTTACTTTTAACTTTTAAAATATAAATAAGTTTATCCGTAAGTCTAATTTTTTTGTGTTTTTTTTTTGGCTTTTTTGCATTCACGGAGTTTGATTGAAGCGAAATCCATCAATAAATTAATAGAAATGTACGGATAGATTATAAACAATGGTGAAAGTGACCTGAAACAATTCACTTCACTTCGTTCCGGTAAAACAATTATTTCGAACAGCGTTCCGGTAAGAGCTTTTTCTTACCATGTTTGCTTTAGCAAGAAAACACTTCGGCTTTTAATATAAAATGAAGACCTGTAATTTATTGTATTTAAAATTTTTTTTTTAATGTCTTTATTTTTTACATTTGTTACTTCTGAAGATACATCTCGTATCGTTCCTGTAAGAAAGTTGTTTCACTTTTACCACATCCTATAAAGAACACAGTAATGTGTTATAAATATTCTCAAGTTATACAAAAATAAAATCTATTTAATGTGTAGTGCAATCAGTGATACATTTTTTAAATAATAAAGTTATTGAAAATTGGAACAGTAAATCTGAATTCACTTTACATAAACATATTGTTTTCTAAGAAACTAATGGACTTTAAACTCTTACTTGGATCTGACTGTTAGCAGCTCAGGCTGAGAGAGAACTAAGTGTGAAGTTCACTATGATACCGTGTTGTCAACAGTACTTTCTTGTAGTTTTGTTTTTCTTCAGGTGCGTTTGCAGTAGGTCTTGGAGATGAATATTACACCAACTGGGGAACACAATTTTTGTTGGATTAATACCGATAATTGTTTTTACCTAATTTTGTGGTGCTAAATTCAAAAATGCATTTAGTTTTTTTTTAAAGCTACAGATTTTTTTGCAATTGAGCGTTTTTAGTTTTAGCGAATTTTGCATTCCTAACGTAAAATGAACAGAAGTTATTTCGTAATAGCTATTCACATCTCGGGCCACATGAGAAATTTTGAGTATACCAGGCATCAATATTTAAGTCTCAAACATTTAATCAATTTGCAAATAAGAGTATGTGAAATCATTGTCTACTGTCGATACAAACAAAATACAAGATCAAATTTGGTTCTGTTCAAGCAAGAATTTGCGCTTGTGTAGCTCTTGCGCTTGAAGACTTCCTCGGGACAATCTTGCTTGATGCTCCAGCAGTAGTCTGTCTATGTTTCCGTCCCATCTTCCTTGGTAGCAATGTTTCATAGTTATGCGGTCTTGATCGAACCGCTCATCTTGTTCATCACTAACTGCTCCGGGGGTACTGGGGAATTCATCAAGTTAATTATGAAGGAAATCCAGCTTGATACTCATTTTGGGTAGGGTAGTCGCATCCCGACTCATTTTACACCCAAGGTCGCTATAAGCTAAGAGCATTGTAGTGATCAAAACGTTGTGGTTATCTTCTTGTTACCAAAAAAGTTTCGTGTAACTGCTACAAAAGAAAGCCAAGCTGATTTCTTCTTGTCGTTCATCTTCTTAATAAATTCCTAACTACGCGTACGTGCAAGAGTACAAATCAGAGGTCCATCGAAGACACCAGCCTTGATTTTGTCCAACGACAATTTAGGAAAATCAGAAACTTTATGCTAAAAACACTCACCATCATTATCCAGTGTCTTCACAAACTGCTTCATCAAGCCGAGTTTTATGTGGAGTGGGGGAAAAAACTATATTTTCTCGGCTTATTATGGGGTCGTGTACAATGTTTGGTATGCTTGTTTCCAAAGTTTTACGAATAGGCCCCTCCTTTTGGGTCCAGTATTTCTCTCGATCTCGGCTATCTCTCATGCAAAGATCACAGGGATACTTTGTGAAACCTTTCTGTTCGCCAAGGAGAAAGCTGGCTGTTTTAAGGTCTATGGAAAGGATCCAATTGTACTCATAATATTTGAGTAAGTTGATGACCTCTTTTATGCCATCATACATTTCCCTCAAATGCACAGAATAACCAGTGAAAACTCCTCCATAAAGTGTGCCATTGTGTAAAAGAGCACATTTGAGGATCTGCTTAGAGCTATTTAGAAACAGTCTCCATTCAGTTGGGATGTACGAGGCAACACCTAACAGTCTGAGCAGACTATGGATATCGTGACAGTAAACAAACTGCTCCTGTTCTAAAAAAAAATATCACAAAAAGCTGGTCTTCCTTTCGGAAATACGAAACCTATGCAGAGTCTTCAAGAGGGTGCTTTTTTTGCAGCCTGGAAGCTAGTATCTCTAAAGCTTTCTTGGAGGGTCCCAAATCACGAACTAAGTTATTCAATTCCGTTCGCAATAACAGTTCAGGGACTTATAGCCAAATGGTGTCATCCGAAAAGGATTCAGATGCAGAAATCATCTCGTTACTGCAGTTCTCATGCTCTCCTTGATCATCATAACAGTCTTCACATGAGGAAAAATCACTAAAAACCGGAACCAGAAGTTCTTCCCAATGTGGAACAGGTTGAATGGCTGAGAGAATGCTTGGATAGGAGATCTTATGCCGATTTTTCTCGCCAACACCTTTCCTGTTGACCATGCAAAAATGGCAGTCGGTACGTGATTTCGGGATTTCCACCAAACTATGCGAACTCCATGGTTTGGCGGGAACTCAATGATGTTTTCTTTTTGTTTTCCTTTTGGCTAATTGCGGAGCATTTCCTCACAGTTATGACACACAATATGATATGACCATTTCTTTTCTTGATCACAAAGGGGAATTTGAAAATATGCTTTGAAGGCACGCTTTGCGAGCGAAGTTATATTGCGCCTTCGACGAAGCACTAAATAGCACTCAATACATAACAGAAAGAATCAGGCTCATTTTTACATTCACGTCTACGAGAAAAAGCCATGTTTACACCTGATATAATAAAATGTTTTGTAAGTCAAACAACTTAAGAAAAAAACTATAGCCCAGCAATATAAAAGTAAATTAATATACAAATGTAAAAATATGGCAGATTTAGGACCGTAGTTGGTTGACCTTTGCTAAAGAGTCTAGACTAACTAACAACGTGTGCAGTGCTGTGCGCACCCTCGACTGCTAACTCAAGAAGTTTACTACAATCGCACGCTTTTTGAATGCTTGGTAACCTGATAGTCTTGCATGACCGCACACAGTCAGTACTCCTTCCAGGTACTTTATCTGTATAGCTGCTGGGGCTTATAAACAGACCGTATTGATGCTCTAATTTGACTTTTTCGATTGCATTTCCAGCACTTCTTGCTGTCACCGACTGCACATGCTTCATTACAGCGAGATGTCTGACCTTTGTTCGCACCAATTGCATGCTTCACTAATGGTATCGAAGGTGCCGCAGCTAGAAAATCTGCTAATTTGTAAAGTGGACAAAAGTTAATTGAGCGTCTGCGACTGTCAGTGGTGCGCTGCACTACTTTTGACTTCGAGACGAAGATTAGATTAATTAGGTATAGCAATATAGGCATGCATCGATTGTCTTTAAAGAAATCCGGATTTTCAAATTGCGCAAAAACTAGAGCATGTCGACGAAAACCAGGAACTCCAGGTTTGGAATCAGCGTCAAAAATTGATCAATAATTATTTGAAAAATCTCATGCAACACAACATAAAAAAAATTGTTTTCCTGTATATAATCATTGTAATATGTCTCCGGAAGGAAAAAGGTCATAATAAAAATTATAAAAAATGTTGTAGCTTCTTCGTGTGGTCTCATTAACATAAACTTGGTTGCTACTTTCTGTTTAAAAGGAATTGATTTTTGAAGGTAAGCAGTACGAACTCATTTAAAAATTTGTGAAGTTTTTTTCCCATCAAGGACACATCGAAAATCACTGAGTTAGATTAAGCATCAAACTCCCGTCCTTCTCGATCTTGACCAGGCTGCCGACTTGATTGCAAGTCAGATTAGCATTACCGATCTATCCTACCGATAGCAGCTTATTGTACAAAAAATTGATTTTTTTCCAACTGCGTTAAACCCCGCTGATGTCACTTGCAGCAAGCCCAAACTCATGTGACGTCATCTCCAGCAATTTCGTTTAATGTTGAACCAACCAATTCTTTTAGAACCACTTGTAGTGATGGATGTACGAGTATTTGGGTGTTCAAAATTAGTTTGCTTTTTTATTGATTAAACAGGTGCAGCCAGGGCTCTACAAAAAATATTTCTCATCAATGTTTGTGTTTAAAAAATTTCTAAATGAAATATTATTGGAAAACACAATCATATCGCGCTTGAGAACTTCTGCATAAGATCCAAACATAGTACAGTACTTTATATAAAAATATTGATAGGATGGTCATGATATCGGCAACAGTTCCAATAAATACCTTACCGGTGCGAGAAGCCAGCTGGCGCTTTTGGTAGCTTCATAATTTCAGCCAAAGTTGCCATGAAAAAAAAGCATGATTTGACTTGGCATTATGCATCTTCTCTGCAATAAACGAAAAATAAGTTGGATAAAATGTAATACATACAGTGTTTTTATACAAGCACTAAAAAATTTTTAAATAAAAACTTGCCAAGAAACATTTTTTTGTCTTTGCTTGTTTTTGTGTGGACTAGGTTTAGCTTTTTTCTGCCTGCTTTTTCATTTAGTCAAAAAGGTCCACGTTTATGATTTTGGAAACTCTCTGTTAATAATATTGGAATAAGGTCTGATAGGCTGCGTCATCTTTCAAACGGAATACTTTAAAACATGAAGTAAACTTAGTTTTATAAAACCTTTAAAAAAATGGTACTGAAATACGATCTTTGTGAAAATTTTATTTGTTTTAATAGATTAACCCTAACCTCGAACATTTTAATTGAATGGGCTAAATCAGTGGTTTTTAACGTGGGGCGTCCCACCGGTGGAGCTAGGCTTAATTTTGGCGGGGCATGGAGATTTAAGATATTAGAAACTAATTTTGGTGGAAAAATACAAAGGGCCACGAGCAGAAGCCTTTGCTAAAGATCTTTTTTAATCTTCACTTGTCTTTTGGGGCGAAGATGAAGAAATCAGAGACAGTTTCAAAGTGATGACCTTTTTTGATTAATGCAATGCTGCAAGTTTATGATTAGGAAAAATGTCATAAAATTTAGGCAAAGTAAATTGCCCCCGAAAATTTTTTGGCTGTTGCAACGTGTACCACCAAATGGGAGGCATCAGAATTTTAGAAGCGATTGGGTGGACACATAGCCAAAACAAGATTGAGAAAATCAGAGTTGTAAATCGGGTCGGGCTTAAGCGATTTAAAAAATTCGGGCCTATTTCGAACATTTGTTTGCATTCTAATATTATTATTCAAGCGCTCATTGTGATATCATTATACAAGCTTTCATTGAATAACTAAAACCATCCTTCAGAAAGCAAATTACTATTTGGACTATTTAGATCAGCAGGATGGAAGTGACGTCATTTCTTCAACAAAGGCTTGCTTATATCGCCCTTTTTCAAATTGAAACAATATAAGTCACATTTTGTTTTTCCTTCTCTAGTTTCAAAATAAGAAAAGAAAAGACGGAAGATCAACCTGCTTACACAGCAGCTGCTAAAAACAATGAAATTTAAACTTTGTCATACAGTCTATTGTCTACATCAGGGGTTTCCAAACATTTCGAGCAGGGGGTTGTATGTAGATTTTTTGGACCTCCTTGGCCAAATCCAAAGATGTTCTCTAGTTGTTCTACTAATCAAGGTGTTCTTTAAAAAAAAAGGTCTTCACTTGAATTCACACTCATATTTTTCAATTTCGTCCCGAAATCAAGGTGTTCTCTAAAAAAACAAAAAAAGGTCTTCACTTGAATTCACACTCATATTTTTCAATTTTTGTCCCGAAATCAAAGTGCTCTCTAAAAAAAAAAGCTCTTCACCTAAATTTGGTAACTACTTTATGGCTATAGGTTTTCCGACGTAATTCTATCCAACTGTGGTTCAAAGTAAGTGTATGTGTTTTTTACAAAGAGCTCCGTGTGCCGGATTTGGCCCGAGAGCCGTACTTTGGAGACCCCTGGCCTACATTTTGATTGCATCAAGACAAACGTGCTGATTCAAGATTTTCTTACGTTTTAACACAATTCCTTCTTTTACTGTACTAAATGAGAGAGAAGAAATTTTGTTTAATGATCAAATTTGTGCAGTTCGGACAGGCGGTTAAAGTAAATAAAAAATTAAGCTCGAAAACTAAGTCAAAATTACTCTTTACAATAATCAAAAGTTTTGCAACGTCTGGCAGTATTGAAGTTGCTATGATAAAGCTTTTTTAAAATTAAAAAGATAAAACCATACCTAAAACTTTTTTGTTGATTTTAAAATACTCCAAGTAAAAGAGAAATGAAAAAAATTCGCGTTTCGCCATTATTTGTGCTTAGCAGCGAAGCATAATCCATTGTTATTCATAATAAAACTAAAAAAGTGTTACCATTTACAATAAATTAAAATTTTCTTAATTGGTTCATATTCTGAATTTGCCGCTAATTTTATCGGAGACTTTTCCGCATGCAGACTAACAATATCGCAACGCCGAGCTTTGTTGTCATCTTTTCTACTGTTGAATCCATTGAACATAACTCTTCATTAAAAGAGGATTGATTTTAAATATGGTATCGTTTTTTATTTGTTGACCGTTTAGTCAAATTAGATTCTCCAAAGATAATCATTTAAGCTGTTTGTTCAACCAATTTATTCGCTAAATATTAAACGAAAAATTTTATTCGGGCGCCATTCGGGCTTGAAAAAAAATTCTGGTTCGGGCTGGATTCGAGCTTATATTTTCGGGTTCGGGTCGGGTTCAGGTCTAAAAATTGGGCCCGATCACAAGTCTGAGAGAAACACTAGGCTAAATCAATCAAGGAATGAGAATGCGCATTTTAAGTCAGTCACGTGATTTGATCACGCTCTAAATTTCGCTTTGATGCGATTTCACGTCTTCTCCAAACGTTTTTAAATGTGCTGGAAAGAACAACCACGAAACAGATTTTCACTACTTTGTGACCTTTAACTTTTCTCGAATTATAATTTACCAACAGCGACGATTTTTTAGTAAAACTTTTAAGTTATCACGATTGATTTATCCATCTTTTACTACATTAATTTTTTTAGAGATTCTGGATGGGGTGTTTGATTTTATAAATATTTGGCTTAACAAGATAATTGGAATGCTTTCGTTGAGTTAGACTCAAAACAATTCAAGAACAAAAAATATTCTTTATACATCTCATGTTATCGTTGTTGTTACTTTTATTTTTTAATTTTAGCAAAGACTCAAAAAAATCGTCACTTCTATTTCGAAAACCAAAAAGAAATTCTTTCCTTTTTTTGTCAAAACAACCTTTCGTTGGTCTGAAATCGGTTTTCACGAAACCTAAGATTTTCACTATTTACCAACATCAGGTAGTCTTTAAATGTAGTCGTAGACCTCTTGCAGGCCGCATGTGATGCAAGCACTACGATAACTAAGCAGCTCATTTTATTTATTTAGTTCTTCAATTGAACTTTTATGTAACATTTTGTCAGCCTTGTGCCATAACCTAACATTATCAAAACAGGTATTACTTAAAACGACAAAAAATCGAACACTTATTTTTTGAACATTTATTTAAGATGAATTTTTCCTAATTTCCAAAGTGAGAAGCTGTGTCCAATGGCTCAAAGCCCGCTGATTGTGATCATATTTTTAATTCATAATTTTTTATAAATGTGTTTAAGCTGGAGATTGACAACGACCTAAAACTTCTTTTGAAGAGATATACAATCACTCAATGAATATTTTGTTGAAATGTTGCTCCTATATATTTTCATTGACGCGAAACATCAGTTGGGATACTGCAATCTTTTTGTTCAGGGCGTTGTTGCATTCTTGCCTCTATGTGCTTAAACACAATGAAAAAAATGTAATAATTTTTACGGCTATGTTCTTGTTTTTCTGAAGACAATTTCAAGAAAACAAGGAAACAATAATAATAGCACTTCTTTAAACATATAAATCAAACTTGAATCTACTATGATTTAATAAGTCATAGAAAGGTCCAATAAATTTACGTGATACAATATGATATACATAAAAACGCTTTAATTTCAAAGACTCTAAATTCATGAACATTTAATAAATGAGATGTTTATGGTGCAAAACGTCAGAGAATAAGTGTTATTTTTAAAAGTATTTATATTGATATACGACGCTTAATTATAAAATAAAAAATTTTATTTCAGAATTATAAATGATTAAGCGGAAATTTTTCTGCCGCCAGTTAACTTGTTTTTTTTATTCGCTTACAGCGTTGCAATTTTTTACATAAAAATTAGTATTTGTAATGAAAACTGTTGTAATTACCCTCGTAATAAAATCATGTGCATTACATGCGCAGGACGTAGATATCACAAGTTGTTTTCAAAACTTTCTGTGCTGTATACCATGTGATAAACAAGTTTTTATTCAAAACACTATCAAAATTTTAGGTTCCCATGTGACAATTACGAATACAAAAATTGCACAAATTGAAAAAATAAAATCACTAAAAAAAGTTTTTTATACTAATATTTTAGCTGAACTTTAGCATTTTGATCAGAATTCTTTTTTGTACAATAGATTTTAAATATCCAGTCGTAATGTAAAAGTATCACTACCATATATTCTAAACAAACCATTAAATGCAAAACGGAAAACTTGCCAGTTGAAAAGCTTTTGGAAGCAATTTCTAAGATCCTTTTATTTACCAAAGCAGGTGTACCAAACTTGAATTACCAGTGAGTCGAGCAATGCTGCTTTTCTTGATTTATGAAAAGTTCAAAAAGCCTCAGAAAAAGTGTTAGCACCACAAAATATTTTGTTTTTTCTTGGCTATCACGTTCAAAAGTTGGTTGCAAAGTTGGTATTTTTATTCCAAGATTTCAAAAAGCATAAAATACCAATTTTTATAAGAGCAAAGTCTTTGAGTACACTTTCAATTTAATAGCAGAGTTTTTTTCGCTTTCAAGTGATTAAAACAGTGATTCCGATTACAAAGCTTTAACAATTAAAACATTAACATAAAAAGTCAACGTTTTTCAACTAAACATTGTTAAGCCGTCGAACATACAATGGATTACTATGCTGGGGTCTTTCCGCATCCTCTTCGATTGTGAATGCCGCCTCGGAGTAAATAGGATTCACTTCAATCACACGATCATGAGGGTTGCTTTGCTGTCCATTTATCGCAGATCTTTTAAAAGGCTTTTTACTATTGTCCGAGGAACTTGATGTGGATATTTCAGGGTCTTTTTTTTTTCTTTTGTCAGAAAGAACACCATCACGACCATCATTTGCTTTATCGCGCTCTTCGTAGACAGTTTTTGCAGTCACACGCTTAATAAAGCGTAAACTTTCATATCTCTTTCTTGCCATAAACAAGGCCAAAACAATCATTACAATTAATAGACCTCCCATCGTAAGTCCAGAAACCGTACTTTTATGAACATCTGATAAATCTGAATCTGGCGATGGTGTGTTGTTATCAGCGGTAGAAGTAGAAGTAGAAGATTCTGCAATAAAATAAAGAAAAACATTTATATTTTATTTAAAAAGAAAAATTAAAACATCATCTTTTGCAATTGAATTAGTTTGAGACAAAATCACTTAAGCATTTCATCTAATAAAAAGTAATTCAAATAAAACCAATGTTTTTGCGGCGTGAATGGAATAAGAATTTAATTCATTCTTCTTGATTTAAGCTGTATTTTTTTATCAAGCTTTTGATTTAATTTAAAAGATCTTTTAACTTATAAACGAATTAAACTTTTGTAAACTTTACTTCCGATAAAAAAAAATGTCTAAATTTTTCGTTCTGTCAAAAACAGTTCACTTTAATAGCAGTTTCAAATTTAAATTACCAGTTAATTTTTTGACAAACATAGGTCCTACATACCGATTTCGGAATAATTTCCACATGTGTAATTTACAACAACCCCTTTTTGATTGTTACGACAACTGCCGAAAAAATCAGATGGAATATTGCATTCGCGTTTTTCATTGCAACGATTTCTAATCGAACTTTCGGCGATAACGAGGTCATAACAGCTGCTCTGGTTAGTTTCTCGGTTTTCATTTTCACATCTGCAAAGGTGATCAAACATTTTTCCATTCAAGCTTATTAATCAATCGGATTGCGTAATTACTCTTTGTTGATTTTTACTTAGGTCTTTAAAATGTACGTTAAAACTTTATTTGAAAATTACCATTGATATCATGTTGAAGGTTTTAAACCCTTGCTAATAACTTTAAAATTTGTCGATATCACGAAAATTGTCAAGTATTTTTTTTACTTTAAATAAATGTTTTTGCTTAAATTTTTTTAAAATAAGTACTAAATTTCAAACTGAACAGATTACAGAATGTTTTGTTTAAATTGCACTTAGATCAAATAATTCTGAAAACGTAAGTGACCAGCAAAGTCATTACGCCGAAGCGGCGCCCAATTTAATTTCTGAACATTTTGAAAACGAACTCAATAAATGTATTTAAAAAAGGAACCATAATACGCTAACTTGTTTAAAAAGTGTTCAAAAAGCTATAATAATTCTCGGAGACATTGCTCAAAACAAATTAAATTTTTATGAAAACTTGAAATTGTCCGTAATTAGGCCCGAATTCGATCGCTTGTTTGTTTGTTAATCTCCATCGATAAGATAAACTATTAATTTTTATTTCAAGTTGTTCATTTAAAAGATAAAATTAAGTTCAATAAACTGCACCGAAAGTACTGTGTGAAACATGGATTACTTGTGTAAGCATTGAAAAGACAAACTATTTCATTCGTAGGTAGTTAGTTCTTCTTTTGTGAACTCTTTTAGTATGAATAACATTTTAATGAACTTGGCAGCTTGTTGAAAATTAAAATTTTAGTCCTTTATTGACCGGCAGTTAGCGGATGTCAAAGGCTGTATGGTAAACTCCTAAATCTTGTATTACTGCTGTAAACCTATAGTTCATCATCTGAGCTTTCAACTAAGCTTTACACTGTTATAATCAGTAATCTGCTGGGAAAATGACTTATTGTGTTAAACTTTTTTCATAGCTTATATCCGTTTGCTTCCAATATTCATTTATTCAAAATTTCAGTAGAAAAATTTATAACTCGATAAGCCTTGAGAAAGTTAGTAAAATTATTGGATTAAGTTTAAAAAATGACCCTGGGCTCATTTTTTTATTATTTCATAGGGTCATTATTTTTATTTGTTAGCATTGCATTGAATAAGGAATAAATCGGTGTCATGCGGTATGCATGAGACTGTTAATCACAAATTACATTTTATCGACCCTATTGCTGGTACTCACACAGAGCATATTGAAAGCTACTGAATTAAATTGAAAGCTTGCTGTAAAACAGTAATTTTCAACCTCGAGATTGCTATCCTCGTGGGGGTTGTTTGGCTATTTTTGGGGGTTGCGGAAGCGTTTAATAAACAGAATTTTTGTATTAAAGGGAAGGCTATTTTTGGAGATGATTAATATGAGAAATCAACGACAGATTCCAAATGAAAACCTTTTTGTACTGTTAACTTCGAAAATATGGTTACAATAGCATTAGATAGCCTGCAAACTCCTAAATTAATTTTTGTTTACCGAAGGCGGTCCTCAAGTTAGCTTGGGTTGAAAATTGGATCGTGGTATGAAAAAGGTTGAAAACCATTGCTGTAAAAAAATAAAAGGAATTTCGAAAACTGAGCTTAATTCCTATTTGCAAGAAGACATGTGGGGAGAAGAAAGTGACCAAGATATTTTTTAAAGAACTCTTAATTTGATTAGTTTATATTCTGTCTACTATTTTGTTTATTGAGAATTTTTTTCAAGGTCATTTTTTTTACAGACATTTTCTAAAACTTAATCCAAATTATTCTGCACTCCCTTACCAGCAACGGTACGTTTCCACTACAAGCTTGAAATGTAGTATTCTTTGTTTGTTTTACTGATTTTTTTTGTTTTGCTTAGCGCTCGCTTTGATTTTAAGCGCGGAAAGGTTAATAAAAGAAACAAAGAATGCTCCATTCCACGCTCGTAGTAGAAACGAGTCTTTACTCTCAATGTTTTTTTGGCCCGTGGATTATCTTTTCAAAAAAATAATCGATAGACCATATTGCTATGCTGACATAAATGCATTTGTTGCGCAATCGATTTTGGAACTTCATGATATAGTTTAGAGAAGTGATTCAAAATATAGTCTTCAGAAAGTTTCATAAATACCTTAAGTTTTTGACCTATTTTCGATACAGTTTAGCATAATACATTGCATTTTTTAAAAAACTAAAATTTACCCGGCAATTAGCAAGGTCATGTCAGAAAAGCATATTTCATTTTGATCTTAAGATAAATAATATAAAACATTTTGATGGAAAAGCAAGTTCAAAAAATATTTCAAACTGTTGATGAAAACAAAAGTTAGAAGTTGTCTTTGATATGCATTATCTATGCATTGTACCCATTGCTCTGGTTGTTTGACGGTCCGTCTTCAACAGAATATATTTGAATAAATCCAGAATCACAGGACAGCGTTTCATTCATTCCGGCACATTTCGGTATGTATCGAGTAAATGATAATCCACCTTAGCAATGTACTTCAAGTCAGTATGACTAAAATTTATTACTTTCACAAGAATCTTTTTATAAATTTATAAACAATCGGACATAGATAAAAAATCTTTATTAAAAAGCAAACAAGTAAAGACATTTAAGCACAACTAAAGAATTTGCTGCACAAATCCCATAAAACCAGGTTTCTTTTTTTTTTAATTTCAAAATTGTTTCACTAAAACACAAAAATGGCGGCTCAGTATGTCACGTGGTTGGAGCAGTTCATTTGTCGTCATAAAGGTGAATTAACATCCGTACTTGATTGATTGATACCAAAGATTTAAAATTGGCATTAGAATTATATCTACTACTTATAATTGTTACCCAGCTTTAAATTGAAACAAAATAATAGTCCTCGGTTGAACGGTTCATTGCGATAACTCTCTGACTTGCGAATAGAAAGAGCAAGTTCTATGCTCAGTCCACTTGAATTATTTCTGTTGCATCCTTAGGAAAGACGCTTCACGACAAATCCCTCAGTAGGGTCATGTGCTTGCCTAAATGATAATTCCCCTTAACACAGAAAGCAGCTTACAGGTTAATACGCCCATAAGAAAAAAATAAAATAGTACACGTTGATGCTAAAATTATTGCAACAAAATAGTCTATAAAATTGTATTTGAATAAAAAACTTTGTATAAGCTCTACAATTAAATCAACCATAATTAAATTTAATAAGGATTTAATTAACTGATAAAGTTTAATATATAATATAATCATTACGGCTTTAAAGAAATTAATTTAGCAATTAATTTTTTATTCTGATAATCTTTAAAATTTACCTGTGAAAAATAATTGTATAAAAAATAAAGAATAAATAAATGTAGTAACTGAAGCTTGCTGCAAATGAAATCCTCTTTGTAAATTGATATCTTGCAAAACCATTTCAATAACAAATTTTCTGCAAGCAATAAAGCTGTCAGTTATTTGCAGTGATAAAATTTTTTGATTTTATCATTTATCAGTAGATTTTGTACTTAAGAAAAAGTATTACTAAAATTCATTAACTTTTATTTATTTGCAGTTGGACTTATTCAAAAAACGTCTTATTATCTTTTCTTATGTACCTTACTCTTTGCCTTAGACAATGTTATTTCACGTGAATTTAAAACTGTTTCTTCCAATCTATAATTTGTATTAAAACGCCAAAAAAGCATGAAACTGTCTACATCAGAACAAGCTGTTCTATTAAACTATTGAAAAAGCTTGTCTAAATATTTATGTTTAGCTTTAAACTTTTACAACATACTCTGCATAAAATTACAAACAACAATTCGAACGTTTCTTAATAAACAATAAAGGAAAAATTGATTAATTTTTGTAAAAATCATACTAACAAATTGTTTTTCAATTACAACAACTCTGAAAAACAATTTTGTAGAACTACTGTTACACAACACCAGCTTTGTACTCATCGATTAAAATGGGATTCATCTCCATTATCTCATCAGTCAACAGAATCATCACGATTCAAAAAAATTAACTTTATTTCGGAGATTGAAAAGCTTTGATACTTATCACTGCTTAGGTTATTACAGTGCGATAATCGCTGTGTTCCATTGCGAGAAATCCATCGATCATTAGCGACCTTTCCAACCATGAATCACTGCTTAAAAGGATACATGAAGTTTCGTGCAAATAACATTGCATGAATTGCCGTTTTTTGATGTTTCTTATAAACTTATTTTCTCAAAATAATTTTTTTCTTGAAAAACCTTTTTGTGTTATTATTAACATAGCACGCTTTAAAAAAATATCCCGTTTTTCAACGTGAGTAGCGCAATATTATTTGTTCTATCAGTTTTTGTTTTCCTAATTAAGCAAAATCGTACTTAACTTTTATATAATTGTTGCAATTGAATTTAATTACAAATAATATTGAACTATGACTTGCTTTTTAATTTTTTAAAGTTATAACGTCGCTGTATTCGAGCTCAAGATTTAAATTATGAAGGTTTTTCGTTGAAGCTTTGAGACAAAAAATTTTTGTCTTTGTACTTAACTCTGGGTTTAAAGAACAGTAAATAGAAAGAATTAGAAAGCATATTTTAATTTATAACTAATTTGTATGCAGCAGCTTCATCTGCAAAATAGCAAACTACGTACCTTTTTTGAATAAGAATTTTTTGACTTAAAGTAGTTTAAAAAACTTTTTAAAATCTTGTTTTTTTACTACCTCAGTATTTAATATCATTTCTTTAAAAAAATTTAGGTACTGTACTAACTAGATTAAGAAAAAAACTTGTTTAAAATTGTGGTTTTATTTATTTTTTATTTTATTTTTTCTTTTGTAACAGCAGTGAAATATTTGGAAAATGCTAATTTTTTGGATGTAGCAATAAATAGTTTTGTCAATTTTTTTCAAGTGTTCAAGTTAAGTAAATAAATTTTTTGTTGTCTCGCTATCAGCAGTAGAAGTTTATGGACTGACATATTGACAAAAGTAAATTTATTTTTTGTTTTTAGTATTCACTTTTTTAAACATCCAACGACAAATAGCATTTAAAATGTTGGATATGTACGTCACTTCCGCACTTTGTTGGTTTGTACAAGATTGCTTGTGTATTACTCACGGACGCCTTAAGCGGTTGTCAATGATATATTTGCATTAGTATTAGTAGAGTTGATTCAATTACAGACTATTTTTATAAATATTGTACAAAAAAAACACTTTTTCTCTCGAGTCGTTAAGCGTCGACAAATCACAAAAGAAAAAATGGTGTTTATTAAAAATGAAATTCAAAGAAATTAAAAAGTTCAATTTATCTAAATCAGTTAGCTAAATCAGTTAGTCTTGTTAAAAAACGGAGTTTAATTTTCCAAAATCTTTAGTTTTGTAATCCATAGTTTTAAATAAACCAAAAAATCACTGATTTGACTTTTTTTTCCAAATCTTTAAATTTTTGTATCATATTTACTTTTTGTTTTTCTGTAACCCAGCCATCGGAGGCACATTTCAGTGTCTCTTGATGCCGGTCCCAAGCCCGGATAAATGGGGAGGGTTGCGGCAGGAAGGGCATCCGGCGTAAAACTTTTTTGCCAAAACAGACAAATGCTTAATCATTATCAAATCATACTGAATCGGTCGAGGCCCGGGTTACCAACGACCGCCTCAGGTGTCGCACAGCAGGGCACCTGTGGAAATTATGCTACTGCTAAACATAGTGAAAATAAGAGCAGAAAAAGAGGAGGAAAGCGAGTGAAAAAGCAGCGAGAAGCGTGGAAAGGAAGACGCTCACTCATAAGGGTGGGTACTTTAAATATTGGAACGATGAAGGATGAATGATGAACGATGAATGAAGGGGAAGAGAGCTGGCAGATATGATGGAGCGAAGGAATGTAGACATATTGTGTCTACAGGAAACAAAGTGGAAAGGTAGTAAAGCAAGGAACATTGGCGGTGGATGCAAAATATTCTACAACGGAGCTGATGGAAGAAAAAATGGGATAGGGATAGTGCTGAGGGAGGAGCTGGCTGAAAGTGTCCTGGAGGTGAAGAGTGTGTCAGACAGACTAATGGCCATGAAGCTGGAGGTAAAAGAGTCCATCCTAAATATAGTAAGCGCATATGCTCCACAGGTTAACAACAGCATGGAGGAGAAAAATGATTTTTGGGAAGACCTGTACGGGTTGATAGAAAGTATATCAAAAGAAGAGAGGATAGTCCTTGGTGCAGATTTTAATGGACATGTGGGCGAAGGAAACATAGGGGATGAGAAAATAATGGGGAGGTACGGGGCTGGAACAAGAAATAAGGAAGGATCAATGGTTGTGGATTTTGGGAAAAGGATGGATTTGGCGATTGTCAATACTTATTTCAAAAAGAAAGATGAACACAGGGTGACGTATAAGAGTGGAGGAAAAAGTACCCACGTAGATTATGTGATTTGCAGAAGGAGGAACTTGAAGGAAATGTGTGATTGTAAAGTAATATTGAATGAGTGTGTCGCAAAGCAGCACCGTATGGTGCTATTCAAAATGGTTCTCTTGGTGAAAAAAAAAAAAGTAGAGAAAGTAAAGCCAAAGATACGATGGTAGAAACTGAAGGAGACAAGCTATTAAGAAGCGTTTAGACAAGAGGTGACCAGGATTCTGGGAGGCAAGGATAGATTACCTAATGAGTGGGACAAAACAGCAGAAATGCTAAGAAAAACAGTTGAAACTGTACTTGGAGTGACATTTGGGAAACGAAAAGGAGACAGGGAGACATGGTGGTGGAATGAGGAAGTTTAGGAGAGCATAAAAGAAAAGAAAGAGGCAAAAAAAACATGGGACAAAATAAGAAATGAAAATACTAAAAAGATCTACAAAGAAAAGAAGAGTAAGGCAAAGAAAGCAGTTGCGATGGCGAAGGGACGTGCGTATGACAATTCGTATGCTAGATTGGAAACAAAAGTAGGTGAAAAAGAGTTGTACAGATTGGCTAGGCAGAGAGATAGAGCAGGGAAAGATGTACAGCACGTGAGGGTTATAAAGGATGAAAATGGTAATGTGATGGTAAATTCGGAAGCAGTGTTAAAGAGATGGAAGAAATACTTTGAGAAACTGATGAACGAGGAAAATAACAGAGAGCCTAGAAGAGAGGAACCAGAAGTGGTTAATGAAGAGGTAAATTGTGTCAGTAGAGAAGAAGTAAAAAACGCACTAAGAAGGACAAAAAAGGTAAAGCAGTTGGGCCAGATGAGTTGCCAGTAAAAGTTTGGAAGTGCATGGGAGAGATGGGGATAAAGTTTTTGACCAGACTGTTCAACAAACTATTAATGGGTGAACGTATGCCAGAAGAATGGAGAAGAAGTGTGCTTATCCCAATCTATAAAAACAAAGGGGACGCACAGTGCTGTAGAAACTACAGAGGAATAAAGCTAATGAGCCACACAATGAAGGTATGATAAAGAATTATTAAAGCCAAGTTAAGAGATAGAGTAGAGATCAGCAAACAGCAATATGGATTTATGCCGGGAAAGGGAACCACCGATGCCATGTTTGCTCTAAGAATGTTGATGGAAAAGTACAGGGAAGGTCAAAGAGAGCTACATTGTGTATTCGTGGACCTAGAGAAGGGTTTCACGAAAAGAGCTGTGGTACTGTATGAGAAAATCCGGAATAGTGAAAATGTATGTACAAGTAGTACAGGATATGTATGAGGGAACCGAAACAGTGATGAGGTGTGCAATGGGAACTATAGAAAGTTTCAAGGTTAAGGTTGGACTGCACCAGGGATCAGCGTTAAGTCCATTCCTGTTTGCAGTGATAATGGACAGGCTAACGGATGAAGTAAGGAAGAAACCACAGTGGACGATGCTGTTTGCTGATGATATTGTAATTCGTGAAGAGACCAGGGAAGAAGTGGAGAGGAGAATAGAATCCTGGAGGTAAGCATTGGAAAGAAGAGGGATGAAAGTAAGTAGATCAAAGATCGAATATCTGTGCATAAATGGAGGAAATGACGACGAAACAGTAAAGATGGAGGATACAAAAGTGCCAAGAGTAAACGAATTTAAGTATTTGGGATCAACGGTGCAAGAAAGTGGTGATTGTGAGAGGGAGGTAAAGAAGAGAGTACAGGTAGGATGGAACGGATGGAGAAGAGTATCGGAAGTAATCTGCGACAATAGATTACCAGCTAGAGTAAAAGGAAAAGTGTACAGTTCAGTGGTAAGACCAGCAATGGTGTATGGACTTTAGACAGTGGCAGTTACAAAGAAACAAATAGAAGAAGTGGAAGTCGCAGAGATGAAAATGTTGAGGTTATTATGTGAGTGACGAGAAAAGACAAGATTAGAAATGAGTACATCAGGAGTACCGTTAAGGTAGGAAGGTTAGGAATGAAGGTAAGAGAGGGCAGGCTGAGGTGGTATGGACATGTCATGAGGAGAGACCAAGAGTAAGTATGTAGGAAGAAAGATGATAGAAATGGAGTTACCGGGAAAGAGGAGAAGAGGGAGAGCAAAGAGAAAATTTTTAGATGTAGTGAAAGAAGATATGGGGAAAGTTGGTGCGAAGGAGACGGATGTTGAAGACAGAAAGATGTGGAGAATGATCATACGCTGTGGCCACCCCTGACTAAAGGGAAAGGCCGAAAGAAGAAGTTTTTCTGTAATTTCAATGCAAAAGCAAACTTATTTTTTCTGTTGCAAAAGCATTACTTTTGATTTTTTCTTATTTATTCTACTTTTAGGCCTATACACTTTAGCCTTATGCCTATGCACATTTAAATATTTTTCAATTATCTTTATCGAACAGGTAAATCAATAAACTAGTTAATTTTTTTACTTTTATTGAAGATTAAAGTCGACTTTTGTGTAGCATTAGTTGTTATCTGCTGATGCTACTTCAATTTATTATTAAGCTAGATATTATTAGTTACAATGGTTGTCTGAGTGTTTTAACTATGATATAAGTTTTGAAAAAGTCTCGTGATACAGTGTTGTCATACTTTATTCATAATCCAAATCGCCTTATAACTCCATAGTTGTTTTTCAATTTTTGCTTATGACATCATTAAGCTTTTGATTATGACATCTTTTTTCCATGATTGCGTATTGATGGCGTAATTGATACACCACTCCCTTCATTCAATTTATTTTGTGTACGAGTTGTTCTTATAAGCAAATTTTACAGATTTATTTTATCGTTATATTCAAGCTCATTGATTGACTAAAGTTAAGGATTGTGACGTTTTTCGGGATTATTACGTGTTGCCTGGAATGTTCAAGAAAAGATTGATATAATAACACTGTATAACACAATTTTTGTTCCTGGCTCGTACGTGTTATTTCTGATTAGTTACATCTAGAAACTAAAAAAAGCTCATAAAATTTATGAAAAACTTTGCTTTTGTGAATTTGAGAGTGATTTTTTTTAATTCAGAGTTTTGTTCGAAAACCTGGGTTTTCATTCATTATTTGCCCAGCTTATTTCATAGACATTTGAACTTTAGAGAATCTCTAAAGCTAGGCGACGTTAATAACGGCGAACAGTGAACGAAACTCCAAACGGTTTATTTAATATACGGTATAAAGCCTGGTTATATTTTTTTAATTATTTTTGCTATTGGAAAGGTTTACATACATATTGTATTGTAGTTAATATTACTTGTAAGAAAAAAATCTAGACGAATTTTTATCGTATACGAGGTGTGACAAAAAAGTAACCGGATTGTTGTTATAAAAATTTTAAAGATAATTCATGAATTGTCTCCTTCAAAGTACTCCCCTCCAAGTCAATACACTTTTGCATTCGATCCTGCCACCCACGAAAGCACTTGGTAAAATCCTCTAGTTTAAGTCTCTTCAGCTGCCTCGTCACTGAAGCCTTGATTTCTTCTAGAGACGAGAAATGAGTTCCTTTCATCACAGCCTTCAGCCTAGAAAAAAGCCAAAAGTGACAAGGTGCCAAATCTGGGGAATAAGGAGGGTGGTCAAGAGCTGTTATTTGCAGTGTTGTGCGTTGACGGCGTTAATTTGACGGCGTCAAATGTCAGCGACAATTTTTTGTTGACGATGACGCAAACGCCGTAAAGATAGATATTTTTCGGTTGACGGAATAGGTGTCGCCGACAACTTTTTGCTTGTTTTTTGCGTCAAGCGTTAAGCGTCAATTATTTTTTGCAAGGTAAAATATATACAAAAATTTTTCAATCGCGGACTCCAATGGCGCATTTTCATTTAAGAAAAAAAAGTTACGAAAGCTACAGCATGTAAAAACAGATTTAGACCACGTCAAATAAACTACTCGCAAAAAAACTATAAAGTTATAAAAGGGTGCTCACGAATTCTCGCTTTGAAAATGCAGCTGCTTCCAATTGGTAAAAATGTTCTCAAGGATCACAACTTTGCTTTCTAAAAGTTTTTAGAAAATCCACCTGCTGGAACATCATGAAAAGCCGCAAAATCAAAGAAGCGTAGTTGAGGAACTTAAGCGCAGTTGTTTTTATTAAGGGCACGATAGCAACTTTCTTTGTTTTCGCTGGATGTTGTTTAAACACCAAAAAAAAAAGATATGTGTGGTGCTTGAAAGTGTTCGAGTCCCAGCTCAGTTGGCAAATTCAATCAAACTAAAAATCACGTAATTGTGGTCTGTGGAAAATGTTAGCAAAACAGAGACTCAGAACACAGAAAATTGTTATCAGAAAAATAAATTTTAAGTTTTTTTGTAGAGCAAACAGACTAGGCTACTAAGTAAATAATTTTACAGTGTAGTTAATTTTCATATTATTAAAACTACGAAAATAGTAATTGCAATTTCAATATAGTCTGTATAGATCACAATAGTAGGCTTCGACCGATATTCAGCGCTATCCATAGTAAGTGTTAATGCAGACTCGAATTCAGTCAAGGTTAGATTTTTTAACTAAAATTGATTTTTCCATCAATGTCTTTGAATGAAAAATTGCTTTATTTTCGTTGCCTTACGTAATTGTTTTCGACAATGACATCATCAGAAGTTAGTTTTTTCCTGCCAATATTTTGTAAACCAAAAGTTACGTAATTCAGGGTGGTCCAACTTCTGCACTCTTGTGGGCCACTTTTCAAAATTATTCGAGTTTGCTGGCCTCAACCGGCCAAAAACACCTATTTTCGTCCCAAAATCAGGGTGTTCTCTAAAAAAAAAAGAAAAAAGGTCTTCACTTGGAATCGGTCTCCTAAATTCCTATTTTCGTCCCAAAATCATAGTGCCCCTGCTTGTGATCGACAAGGCTTGTGCAAAATTGTTCCGCGGGCCCGTAGTTGGACCACGCTGACGTAATTCTTGCCGATAATGACATCGTTTAAAGCCTCTCTCCATGTGTTATCTTAGTATGAATAGTCGGACCCTCATGGGCCATTTTCAAATCAGACGCAAACGTCGATCTTGTTGGGAGATTGTGAAGCGATTTCAGTTAGTGAGTGTTCGTGTGTTGTGTTAATTTTTGAATTTGTGTTTATTTCTGTTTTATAAGTTTTAATATAGAAAACCGTATTCATCCAAGGTGCGCGTATTTTCATCCCAACTTCACCGCAATAGTAAGAATGACGTTTGCTGAAAATACATGTCATTGTACACAACCAAATAAATTTTTTGTCCAGTTGGCTGTTGTCAAAATTTGATAGCTTGCTAATTTAATTTTTTTCTAGTTGATCAAAAAATTGTCTCCTAATTAGTAACCCAGCGTAACCTCTTTACAAAAAAGTGCTTCTTAAATTCAATGCTTTTTAAATTAGCGATAGGCCAGACTAAATTGACAAAAGGTTTTATAGCCTTCGATAAGGCTTCCACAGTGTTTCTGAAAATTGGTATTCAATTTAATAAAAAATATCATAAACCCGTCGAAGAAGCTACTAAACTATCTTATAGAAACAATGTTTAACGATTAGTAATTTATAGTTGTAGATTTAGCAATTCTCGGCATCTCCGAAAGTTAGTCGAGGTAATCGCTTGCCCTAAGTATAACGCCTCCGCCGTTGTCTAGCGAGCTAGAAGAATAAATAAAAATAAAAATAAATAAAAAATAATAAGAAAATATAAATTTACTCGCTATTACAGATACGAGTAATCGTATAGGCGTATACTCGTATAGGCGACGGGATGAAGGACAAAAAGCGGCCAACAAATTTTTCTAAAATAACAATTGAGATGTGACATGTACAATCAAACTTTAAGAAACCCAGGCGTTTAGAAGAAAGAAAATATAGTTTTGGTAGAGAGGTTTTTTTTTGTACCATAAAATTGCTATTGAAAGCAGCCACATTGGATTTAACATCTTTTTTAAATGATTTATTTATTTACATATTAAAGAGAAAACAAAAAATTAAATGAACGTTTTCTGCTAACTTCAGCCCTCTTCAGGTTTTCATATTGAATATAGTCTTCTTGACTTTATTTCGATTTAAATAGAGAAATTATTTGTTAACGCAGACAAAGTAATTTTATACACAACAAAGACAGATTTTTTCGGAACTGTAAACACATTAGCGGTAGTTAAACGAAGCAGAAAAAAACAAGTGGATTTTAAAGACTGCAAAAACAATGGCGGTGAATGAAAATACTTGTACAGATTTTTTTTAATTTTTAGTAAAAATTTTGTTCCATTGGCATATGATTGGCGATTTAAATTAGGACTGGACTTTCTTATTAAATATATTACCATAATGATTCGATCGATTACCACAATACACGCTAAATTCCCATCTTGGCTAGCAGTGCCACCCATCATCATTACGCAGCCTAATCATGCACTGCTTAGTTAATCGCTCAGTTTGTTTGATAATATTATTATACTGTATTTTTTTTTCTTTTTTACTTCTTATATCTTTATCTGATTAAGGTGTTGCGGTCATGCTTTCTACTGTCTTGTACTTTCACTTTCTAATTATCTTGTGCATGTTTTAACGTCTGACGTTGTGCTGCTTCTTCCTTTTCTTGATCTTTTCAATATTTATAATTTTTGTGTTAAACCGTTTAATAATGATCAAGAATAAAAATGAATGAATGAATGATCTAAATTATAGGGTTAGGATTAGGGTTAGAGAAGAACGTAATTTTGCTGTTACTTCTAACCTCTGTGGATTTAACTCAGATGTATTGACTGCAGATGTAGGGAGCTATTCAGATGCACAGCATTGAATTTTGTCGAGAACCTTAAAAGAAAGGTCAATAATAGCGAATTGATAGCATATTGTAGTTTTTGTTTTAACTTATAATGTAAACATTTAGAAACGAGTCAATTGAAAATTGGTAGTTTTCTGCTTTAAATTATATCAATAGCCAATTGTTTGGGTGGGTGCTTTGTCTGGTGGCAGGCACAGGTTGATTGATAATTTTAGCGCAGGTACGAATTGCCGTTAAATTGAGGACACCTTTATTGAGATAGAATCACTGTAGAAAGTCATTTTGGATCTTTCGTAACACCATGACCCTTTTAAACAGTCCTCACCTTGAAATTTGGTGAAAAAATGGGCGATTAGAAAGTGAAATATTTTAGGAGAAGAATTTTATTTTCTCAAAATTTCAGAACTTTTTTAGTGGCAATTGATTTCCATCTTTATCATGACTAGCGCGTTTTTCCCCGTTTTTCCCCCTCCCTCCGGTAAAATTGGTCTGCCCAGCGCATTTCGCAAGTGAATATGAAGTTTGTGACGTGCTGTAGAATTAATTGAATCTCAGCTTTATCATAATATTAGGCTATTACTTTTTGATGCTATTTTAAAAAAAAGTATACGTTTGCTTTCATAAATAGTAGTTTTCAGTCAAATAATACTTTCATTGATAGTCTTGTAAACTTAGATGTTCTTTTTAAATCTCATTTTTGTGGCTTTTATAAAAATCTGCTGTGTATCTAAATCATTCAGCCCATGTTGTAATGTAGATCATGAAATAGTATTTACTTTAATGCAACTTTTTTTTACTGTTGTGCTTAGTTGTTATTAATGTTTTGTCTTCCTTGTTCGTACGGGCGCTAAACCTGAAGTAAATAAATGAATAAAACAAGTCTAACAACCATTTTGTGACGCATTTGTTTTGAAATTACATCATTTAATAACAATTTAGAAATTCCTAATTTTTCTGTCCTACTACATAAGCAATGATTTTTTTTTAACAGTATTTTAATTTGTGGGATTGACGCTAATCTTGACGCTGACGCTGACGCCGTTAATATTTTTGAGCGTTATCGGCGTAAATGACGCCGATAAAAATTTGAAGAGGTGACGCCGACGCTAACGCCGTCAAGATTTTTTGTCAACGGGCACAACACTGGTTATTTGTTTTTTGACCAAGAGCTGCCTCACACTAATTGCCTTGTGTGCGGGTGAATTGTTATGGTGGAGAAGCCATGACTTGTCACTCCACAGTTCCCGCCTGCCGCGTCCAACTTGGTTATGAAACCTGCTGGTAGAAGTGCTGATTCACTGTTTCACTCTCAGGCACAAATTTATGATGAACCATACCCTTCTGATCGAAAAACAGCGATCAGCATGACCTTGATTTTTAATTTTAATATGTGCGCCTTCGTGGGTCTGGGTAATTCTGCAGTCTTCCACTGCATGCTTTGCCTCTTTGTTTCAGAATCATATTGGAAAACCCAAATTTTATCTCCTGTGATAATCTGCCTAAGAATATCCGGATCGTCTTTAATTTTTTCCAGCATGTCTTCACAAAATTTGACTCGGTTCTGCTTCTGGTTATCCGATAAAATCTTGGCACCATTTTGGTACCCACCTTTCGCATCCCCAGATCATGCAGCGAGATCGTCCGCACTGATTGTCTGTTTAGGCTCATTTCATCTGATATCATTCGTACAGTCAACTTGCGATCACTTTGCACCAGCTGCTTCACTCTAGTGATGTTTTCATCTGTCCTCGTTGCGGAAGGTCATCCCGCCTTGGGATCATCCTCCACTTCCTCGCGGCCTTCCTCAAAACGTTTGTGCCATTCGAAAATATGCGTCCTCGACATCACATCTTCACCACAAGAAGTTTAAAACCTTCAGTTGGGGCTTCCTCAGTTTTACCAAAAACTTTAAGCTGATTCATTGTTCCATTCTTGAGCTACTAACAGTTTCGCAACAACCGACAGCACGGAG
This sequence comes from Diplosoma virens, assembly GCA_963680785.1. NCBI lineage: Eukaryota > Metazoa > Chordata > Ascidiacea > Aplousobranchia > Didemnidae > Diplosoma > Diplosoma virens. Next base: position 28,886,837 of record OY796887.1, read on the forward strand.
TACAAACAAACACGACTAGTGCAAACAAACTATTACTATTCAACCGACGACTATCATTTTGTTTCAATTTAAAGCTGGGTAACAATTATAAGTAGTAGATATAATTCTAATGCCAATTTTAAATCTTTGGTATCAATCAATCTAGCACAGATGTTAATTCACCTTTATGACAACAAATGAACTGCTCCAACCACGTGACATACTGAGCCGCCATTTTTGTGTTTTAGTGAAACAATTTTGAAATTAAAAAAAAAAGAAACCTGGTTTTATGGGACTTGTGCAGCAAATTCTTTAGTTGTGCTTAAATGTCTTTACTTGTTTGCTTTTTAATAAAAATTTTTTTATCTATGTCCGATTGTTTATAAATTTATAAAAAGATTCTTGTGAAAGTAATAAATTTTAGTCATACTGACTTGAAGTACATTGCTAAGGTGGATTATCATTTACTCAATACATACCGATATGTGCCGGACCGAATGAAACGCTGTCCTGTGATTCTGAATTTATTCAAATATATTCTGTTGAAGACGGACCGTCAAACAACCAGAGCAATGGGTACAATGCATAGATAATGCATATCAAAGACAACTTCTAACTTTTGTTTTCATCAACAGTTTGAAATATTTTTTGAACTTGCTTTTCCATCAAAATGTTTTATATTATTTATCTTAAGATCAAAATGAAATATGCTTTTCTGACATGACCTTGCTAATTGCCGGGTAAATTTTAGTTTTTTAAAAAATGCAATGTATTATGCTAAACTGTATCGAAAATAGGTCAAAAACTTAAGGTATTTATGAAACTTTCTGAAGACTATATTTTAAATCACTTCTCTAAACTATATCATGAAGTTCCAAAATCGATTGCGCAACAAATGCATTTATGTCAGCATAGCAATATGGTCTATCGATTATTTTTTTGAAAAGATAATCCACGGGCCAAAAAAACATTGAGAGTAAAGACTCGTTTCTACTACGAGCGTGGAATGGAGCATTCTTTGTTTCTTTTATTAACCTTTCCGCGCTTAAAATCAAAGCGAGCGCTAAGCAAAACAAAAAAGATCAGTAAAACAAACAAAGAATACTACATTTCAAGCTTGTAGTGGAAACGTACCGTTGCTGGTAAGAGCGTGCAGAATAATTTGGATTAAGTTTTAGAAAATGTCTGTAAAAAAATGACCTTGAAAAAAATTCTCAATAAACAAAATAGTAGACAGAATATAAACTAATCAAATTAAGAGTTCTTTAAAAAATATCTTGGTCACTTTCTTCTCCCCACATGTCTTCTTGCAAATAGGAATTAAGCTCAGTTTTCGAAATTCCTTTTATTTTTTTACAGCAATGGTTTTCAACCTTTTTCATACCACGACCCAATTTTCAACCCAAGCTAACTTGAGGACCGCCTTCGGTAAACAAAAATTAATTTAGGAGTTTGCAGGCTATCTAATGCTATTGTAACCATATTTTCGAAGTTAACAGTAAAAAAAGGTTTTCATTTGGAATCTGTCGTTGATTTCTCAAATTAATCATCTCCAAAAATAGCCTTCCCTTTAATAGAAAAATTCTGTTTATTAAACGCTTCCGCAACCCCCAAAAATAGCCAAACAACCCCCACGAGGATCGCAATCTCCAGGTTGAAAAGTAAAATTGAAAAAAATAAAGATTTTCCAAACTTTCTTATCATAAGTCATCAGGAAATAATAATTAGAACCTGGAAACAAAAAAAATATTTTTGTTACACAGTGTAATCTATTAATTTTAAACGAATTCAATATTATAAGTTACATAACATATTTACTACTTTATCACAAGATTATATTGTAAGGTCATAAAGTGCTTTGTCCCATTGCTAAAATTAGTGTGGTAATTAATCTAAAAATTTTTGTTTGTTTGAATATATTTAATCTCACTTGAAAACTTTGCTAATTTATATATAACTCGCAGCTTGTATCTTAGTCATTCTAGTTAAAGTAGTTAGAATTGTTTGGTGTTACTGTGCCTATGTGGTCGTGGTTAAGTTGTTTGAGGGTCAATGTTGATGCTTAAAAAGGTAATTCTATAGTGAGATAAAATTGTTTTAGCTTAGTTGAAGACAAGCTATTAAGTTTAGTATTAGCCATTGGGGTGCTAATTTATTTTTATAGTTAGTTAATAGAAAGTTGCTGAGTGTTTATTTGCAGTTGTTGGCGCTGTGAATTGCTTTAAAGTTTTATAAAGCTGAGACTAAGATTTTTTTAAAATCGATCAAGTTCGTTTGATTTTGTAAATAATACATTTTTTATAGTTAGAAACAGTGATTGTTTTCTGTTTGTTGAGAGAACTTTTCAAGTAAATCATTCGTCTTTAGCCAAAACTAACTGTTAAAGAACTTCAGTCTCCCGGCAAGATATTTCTAGAGCAGGCATAAATAAAAATAAACATAGCTTTATTTCAGCGCAGGCATATGGATTACCTAGTTCAACTGGTTCTTTTGGATTCTCGTGTAAATTTGTGACAAGCATATGATTTTAAGCCAATGACATCGATTAAAGTATTAGAAAAAAAGGCTTAAAAAGTACATTATCATTTCTGGCAGTAAAATAACTATTAAAAACAATGCAAGTAAATCACTGGATGTCAGACATATTTGAAAGAAAAAATTTTTAGTGTTTAAGATGAATTAGAAATCATAAAAACATAAAAACTATCTTTTGTATTTTGTAAATGTAGCTGTGGACGTTTTGGCCTCATAATTTTTGACCTAGGACCCTAACCCTAACCCTAATCCTGTCCCCAGCGAAATATCGAACCACCGTATTTTGTAAATGCATTAATTATTATTTGTGCAAATAATCTTACTCAAGTTTTACAACTGTCGAGCAATTTTTAAAACCTTTTTTTTTCAAAACTTTTCAGCCGCAATAAAAACCACACGTCATAATCGGAGGCAAAAAAGTATCTTTCGACAGCTTTTTCTTTAAAAAATGCAAGTAATTGTGCTTATTGGTCAACTTATTACAAGTAAATTTTGAAATTATTTGTTTTTTCTTATTGAAAATGAAATGCTATGGTAATTAATTGGGCCAAGAAAATATCTATTTTAGATTAAATAACATGTGTCCCTTAGAAATTTTATCGGGCTCCACAAATTAGGTGTAGCCCAAGTTGAGAACCATTGATCTAAAGCAGAAGTTCTCAATCTTTATAAGCGCATTCCACCCTTTGTTCATTTTAAAGCTTTTCATTCCACCTTTTTGTTCACGTAAAACTTTTCATGTCTTTTTTCGATAAATCAAATAATATGTTTCGGGTCTTTCCTATGAACTACTACTGTACATACCGTGGTGGGAAAGTTTGCGTGTCTCGGTGCCCGCAAAGCTGTGTTTGCCAAAGATTTTACTTCTCCTGTTAGGAATACCCATGCCAAGAAGATTTGCAGATAGAGATTAGACAAAATGTTGATGGCAATTTCAAACCTGGATATACTGTGCTCAAAAGCTATGGCAAGCAAGCAGTCCAGGAGAAGGAAATCTCTTACATAAAAAACCCTTTGCAGTAGAAATATACTGCAAAATCATAATGTGTTACCTAGAATATCTTTTCGTGTTGCCTCGGCCGTCGCGCAGATTTAAAAGGTACGCGTTCAGGTACTTGGCAGAGGCATCTGTTCGAACATTCTGCTTAACTCCAATTACATTACACTAAACACAAACACTCCAATATGTCTACCACTTAATCAAACACAACACCTTGCTTCATCAGACATCACCACTGCTTCCGTAGACTTGCGTGACTGCACTAGCTGGCAGACCATCCACCCCCTCACATCCAATCACTTACCTTTACTCACCACTCTCAGTATACATCACAAAACCAAAACAATAACAAACTACCAAAAGGTTGATTGGATATCATTTAACAAATTGTTAATGATCTCATCTCCTACAGATGATACAGCATAAATGTTCATGAGGCAAATAAACACCTTATCAAGGCAATTTTGGATAACGACAGACACTTCATCCCCAGATTTTTTATTATAAATTCAAAACAGCATAAATTATACATCACTTATCTAACCGAAAAATTCTTCATCAGGAAATTACAACAGCACAAATCACACTAACTTACCTATGCATATCTATCACCCTAGCCATAAACGCCAAAAAACAGATTAGACCCACAAATCATTACTCTTAACAATCGCATGAACCAACAAACAAATACTCAAAAAACAAATACCTGGAAAACAGCACCTTGACAAAATTAATCACAAACATAATCCACACTCCCTATAGGGCAACAAAGTAAAACAATCCAACAAAAAACCACCTACCCAACAGAACAAAAGCATTCGCTTCAGAACTAAAACAACCATCACTGATATAACCATTAATAAATAATTCACAAATGTCACTCCATATTGCGTAAACAAAATCAACAAGCACATAGACCAGCGTTTCCCAAAGTGGGTTCCATTAAAGAATCTAAAGGTTTCCATGAGCCACTACCCAATATTCTAGTATAAAAGCAAAAACTTTTTGTCGTTGCAATCCATAACTGCAAGTAATAACTTTTTTCAGGCATGTGCACTGAACTAGCTCCCTAAGTAGTCTCCTATCCATTGTTCATGCAAGTTATCGCAAGCAAAAACAACGATAAAGGCTTTTTTTTTTACAAATGAGTTAGCCACTACGAGTTTATCAATAAACAATTTAGGTACCGGTAACAATGGAAGTATACGTACGGAACATACTATGACACAGTGCTAGCCTAACTCACGCAGACAAAGGACTGGTTATTCCCATAACAAAAGGTACAATTCTTCATTTGAAAATCGTTTGAAAATAAAGCTAACAGAGTATAAGGTTGAGCTAAAGGTTTTTTTAAGAAACGAACGTTTTGTGAGAGATGGATGTGCGTCTGACATTTTCTCAAAAAGACTCGGACGTTAGATGATTTATTTGATTGTATGGGTTCAGTTGCGCAAGAATTAAAATATTTGATTCAATCACCAGAAAATTGGTTGAATAAGATTTAAAAAGACACCATAATTTAAATTCAACTAATAAACTTAAAACCAAAGTTAGAGCAAATAATTTTCTACTACTAATAAATTGGCTTCGATGAGATAATTAAAATTTAAATTCTCAAAAAAAAAGATCCGATTTTGCCTCCGAGAAATTGTGATTTCAATCGCTTCTTTGTTTTGCTACTCTTAATAGCTGTTTAAACCAGTATTTTCAACCCAGAAGAAAAGGAATTAAATAAATTTTCCAATGAGTCAAAAGTAAAAATTAATTGCTATTTTAAATTATCCAAATTTCTTTATAACATTTTTATTTGTTGTTTTACGTGGCTAGGAATAAAAGCTTTAAAATGTCCAAAGGAGAAATGATTAATAAAAGTTAATTAATTACTGTCTTAAACTGTTGACAAAATTCTTAGATCCCTTGGCAACAAACAGTACACCATGGTTTCTTTTTAAAGCTTTGATTAAATTTTGATTCATGAAATGTGCCTTAAAAACACTTTAGGTGCACAACTTAGTCAAAAGAAAAAAGCGGCATCTATCGTCTAAGTCACTTCACTTTGCGAATTGTTTGTTAGACGTCATATCCGTTTAGTCATCTGGTCATTTCTAAGACTCTCTGTTTTAAAGCAACATTTCCAAGATGACATTGCGAAAATCTTTGAGTAAATACCTTTTTATTTGTTGTCCACAATAATGTTAAGTTTTTGATCAAAAATTATACTAGACCACGGCTATCCAAGTGGTCACCATCCCGATGTCTCAAATCAAATCACAGTTCGAAAACGTGCTGGATTTTTAAATGGTGGATTCAAAGTAATTGGATTACATTTTGAGATTGTTAAGATTGCTCTATGTATAGCCTATAATTGCTTTGTAACAAACCATATAGTTAGAGTTGCCATTTCGCGCTTATTTCTAACATTTCTGCCTATTTTTATAAACCTTGTTTTAAAAGAATTTCATTGTGCTTACTTTGGCGTTAAGTGCTTAGCTTGTTTCTGTGGGGCATAGAATTAGCCGACTTCGGGGCACAGAAACCCTGGCGCGGTGTTAAACTCAGAATATATTACAAATTTAATCAAATTATCGAACCTTATTTTTATTCTTATTCAAGTACAATCTTATTCAAATAGAAACAAATAAAATAAAGAATTAATTAGTAAATATAACTAACGCAAATAAATTATTACAAACATGCCTAAATCTAATCTAGCTAAGCTAAAAAATGACCACATTAAACGAGAGAATAAAGTTAGGTTACACAAAGCACGTCACTATCTGTTTAAATGTCAAACGAAGGAAAAAATGAAACAATGGGAGTAGCCAAGCAAAAACGAAATAAGGTGGAAAAAAAGAAAGTTAGAAAAGTTTAACAACAAATTGTTTGCCATCAGTTGCGGTAACGAAGCGGCAGATTAATAAGGTGACCGCGCCTGGACAATCTAGCAGGTCCGTCTGCCGCTGGAACATAGCTATCGTAATATTGTTTTAGTTTTCAATAACATTTTTAGAAATGTGTTTATTATATGGCCTTTACTGAATAGCCAAAGAAAAAAGGTGTTTTTTTTTGGTTAAGCATCAAATGATGATTTTGTTTTGTCAGTTAGAGCTCAAAACTAATTTTAAAACTGCCTCACTTTGATTAATAAGCCGTGCTACTTTTTTGGACAGTTTGTATGGTAAACCTACATATGTAGTGCATTTCAGAAAAAACTAAAAAGTAGATTTCGACAATAAAACTTGACTGAGGCCAACTAAATCGGCACGGACTTGTGATAAAAAATAATTCATTAAAAATTAAAACTAATTGCAGACACTTACTCGAAAAAGTTAATGTATGTTTATTTTGGTTCTGGATTGAAATATTAGGTTTAAAATCGCAATTAAAAGGCTATCGAAAAATTTCCAAACTACGCTATTGCAGCGCACTGATTCATGTATAGACCGTCAGAAGAGAATGAAACCTGACTGCTTAGAACAGGACTGTGTGACCTTTTTAATACAAAAAAATTGAAAAAATTGTAGTGCTTTCTTGGAAAGCAGCACAAATAAAACACTTGTTTCAACATTTGCTAAAGAATTATAAGTACATGCGGATATAAAATATATACTGTAGATATGGACAAATGTGTAAAATCAAATAGTAACTGTTGAAAAAGATGACTGTGATGTTTAGAAATAACTGTTGGAAGAAGAAGAGGAAGCGAGCAAAAAAGTCGCACGTTACCCGTCTGATTTAAAGTAACAATGACGATGTAATCTCAACAACGTCACAATCAACATCGATTCGAACACTGGATAGGGCCATAAAAGAAGAAGTCTCTCGATTGTTCTTTATAGAAAAAGGACATTAAAAAATCATTGAAGTCAACAATAATCTTTCTTCCTAAAGCACAACTATATGAATATTTTAAAGTTTCCTCATAATGACGATCGTAAGCGAGAGGAGCAGCTCTTTACTGCTTATCCGCTTGGAAGTCTTGACAAGAACTTTTAATTCATAATGATGCTATTCAAGCGAAACTCATCTTTACCGGCATTGTAGAAAACTCTCATGAAAACTCTAATATAACAAAGTCGTCTTAAAATCTTACTGAATTTCTGTTTTAAACATGCACACTTAGGGCAGAAAACCAAACAGTATTTTTGCACTTATATTTTATGAGATTACTTGTTCATACTTTTGTGCAGTAATCAGATTGCATTAATATTAGAAATTATTTAAACTTCAGGAATTAAAAACTCTTTCAATATGTGCAGAACAATCTCCGGTTTTTGAAAAATAGATGCAATTTACTGAAGATATTCGACTACAAGTTCACTAGAATTATTGCGCTTGAGACTGCGTTTTAAACCAACACAAATATCATAGCTAGCAAAACAAAATCACTAAACGTGACTGCCTTCTTAACCAGTTGACTGTAACCTTTCGGTGGTTGAGAAAATTGGTTTCCAATATAATTGTTGCTCATAGAGTGTAAAAACCAAAACGTGTATGGCAGAACAGCATAAATATACGAAAGTGAAACTGAAATTTTTAAAGTAAACAGCTCTAGTAAAAAGTTTAACTACCTTGTCCTGAAATAACAAACGTGATCAAAACCGCAGAAGCCGCAATCTAAAATATTCAGCAAATTTCAATAAATACAATAAATAGATGGGACATCAATAAAAATGTTATAACACAATACCACATGCAAAAATATAATGTGTATTTTTTATTTGTTGTTGTTGTTGTTGTTATTTGTATGATATGGACTTGATACTTCAACGTCTGAAATAAATAAATAAATAAATAAAAATGCAGCCTTTTAAATAACTCCAAATTGCTTTAATTAAAATTGAGAAAAGCATAGCAGTTTTTTAATGAATAAAAACATGTACAAAAAATTTGATATTTTTCTTTTCATATTCATTTGATTCTATTTCATGGTTCTGGTTAATATTTTTCAAAATTTTCGAATAAAACCAGAAAAGTTTTTTGCAGAATAGCGATTTGTTAAAATAGCTAAATACTAGTTCAACCAATCTTCATCTTTTGGAGCTTACGTTCAAAGGTTTTCCTGTGTAGAGTAAAAAAAGAAAAACTCATGTATTAATAAAATCAGTTGAAAAAAAAGATTTTTGAGACTGGCTCAATAGCTCATGAAAACAACGTAGTGACCGATAAAGCAACCGGAAATTAAAGTATAATATAAAATAATATAACTTTTTGGAAATTTTTAGAATTTTTCAGATTCGTAAAAAAGTTTTAATTTTTTCATTATTTTTAAAATAGAAAAAAGTTAAAGTTGCTTTTGTTTATTAATATCTCAATTTCATTTTCATTGTTTTTTCATTATCAATTAAATGCGTACTTGATCTGTTAAATAATTGCATGATTTGCACATTATGAAACAGTTTACGTAATTTGTCCTCAAATGCGCAATTGTCAGAGTCAGCACCGAAAAGAATGTTTAAAAGTCAACGACACATGTTCAATTGCGTGAAAACTTCAATACGTCATAAACATTTTCATTTTGGACAGTAAATTGCATTTCCTTGCTGTTAAGCTGCGCAGTATCTTTTTTGAAAGACTGGATGTCTTGACGACTTTTTTCAGAATTTTTTCGATTTTCGCTGTCTTTCGGTGGCAGTGATGAAAAAGATGGTTTTGAACTGTAATCGACTTGAGGCTTGGTTGAAACTTTCTGGAGCGAACTTACGGCCGTTTTGGCTTTAAGTTCTTGAGCAAATTTTATTCTGTTTTGAATCAGAACATCTAAATCAGGTTGATTTTTAAAGTTTTTTTTTTTGTGCGAGTTATTAGAAAGATGCGTCTCAGAAGACACAGAAAATGGGTGATATTGATCAGCTTCGTTATTCACGCTTTGGTATATTTCGTTGACACTTTCTCTCTCGATAAAAAACTGAGAAGAAACGTTTTCGGGTGAAACCGGAGATTGTGAAAAATCCATTGAATACAAGTCATTGTTTACTTGACATTGATTTTTATCATCATGCTCGACTGCTTCCGCTTTTGCCTCTTGTGTGTACCAAACCGACTTCCGCGGTTGTTTTGCAATGCTCGCCGAAGCCGCTTTTGGACTTTGTGGAGCAGAATGAGCAAATGCTGATTTTGTCGAAGCAGTGTCGCTGAAATCTTTTTTGCGGCTAAAGTGAAACGGCGAACGCACCTTCAACTGTGTATTCAGAAACTGCTTTTCTTTTAGATGCGTTTTCAGGCGCGCTCCTTTGTCCACGAGCTTCGCTCTAAAATTTTTCACGAAGTTTTGGCTTGATGTCATCGTAGCGCTTTGGGTCAAGCTGCGCTGCCGCGAAACTGGATCGAACTCCTCGTAAAATTCTTCTTCCTCAGCGTCTTCGATTGCGTAGTAATCCGCGTCATATTCGTAGTGGTTTGTTTTTTCATGATCATTGTCGTCAGCGAAAGAATAAGCGCTTTCTGATGATTTTCTAGTGTCGCTGCCTTCTTCGTTAAGGCGACTGGATTTACGGTTTCTCGGATGCATCATGAAAAAAATTTTTTAATACAAAAAAATTTAGCAATCTGCAATAGAACAAAACTCATTTTAAAAAATTGATTTATCAGGTTGAACTGATATATAACTGACGTAACTCATTATTTGAACGCTAACTCATTTTTTGATTTTACGATTTTTGGAAATCTTTTTTGTAATTTAGCCGCCTAAACTAAAGTAAAAAAAATTTTCCAGACCGCACTCTACGCTTGTTTGTCAAAAATTAAAACTCTGTGGTTCACACCAGATACTCTTTTTTCAGGCATGCATTGATATTCTGGAATGGTGCTTCTTCATTTTTTTTAACATCGCGGACCGTAAAAGTTGGGAAGCAACGTTGCTGCCCGATCGGGCGTCTTTCATTAAAATTTAAAAAAAACAACTAGAATTAAAATGAAGACCAAAAAATGTCTTCATTTCAATAAAACAAGTCTTTTTTTCAAATGATGTCTACATTTTAATTATACATACTTTTTGAAAAAACAGATACCTTCCACTGCAAGCGTCATTTTTAACTGATGATAAAAATTAATGAAAATAAAATAGTTGCTATTTGCACCTACCAAATTGAAATTATTCTGTAAAAAGTGCACTGGCACCCTGAAAAAATGTTGCCATCAAGCGTTGAGAAGTGCCGCCCCAAGGCCTTAAAAAACAAGTGAAATTAAAGTTAATTAAAGTAAATTTCATGTATTTGTAGGGTTAAAAATACTCCTGAGCTTTATTGAAAGAGACGGTTGGTGCTATAGAATTTAAAAATAGCATGAAGAGCTTTGAAAAATGAATTTTATTTAAGTTTTTAAAAGAATATCGTGTATTTCATTTGAAAATTTTTACAGAAAACCTTAACGTCAAAATTTCCTATATTAACAATGATTTTCTCTTTTCGATTTTTTCCTTGCTGGCCTTGTCATCGGAAAAAGTTTAATCGGATGTCGACGTCATTTTAATCTATAGCAGTGATGCTAAAAGAAAGGTCTGTATTACAGACCTTTCTTTTATAAGACTGTCTTAGGCACCTTATATCTTAATTTGCAATAAAAATCAAGTTTTTGTTTAAAGTATTTGGTTTGCGTTAAAGGATAACACATTTCTCATAGTTTTTATGATTCTTTTCATTCTAATTTTCTAACAAGTTTTAGTCCCAGATATGAAATTATAAAATATCATCTAAACAAAGACTTCTTTTTGTTGCGCTTTTGAAAAGCAAATGCACACTTCCTACTTTCATGACGTCATTTTCGTTTTTAGTGTAAGTCAATCATCTTTGCGGAAAACAAAATTCTAAATATTGTAGTTTTTATTTATTGAAACATTTAAAACGGTGATGCCATTTTTGTGTTTTGAGTTGCCCTGTAGTTTGTATTTGTTTACTCAAAAAATCAAAGCATAATGTAAAAAGTTTATTTTTGCGTTTTTTATTTTATAGAATAAACTTAAAGACTTTTTTAGATTAGCATCTAATCTGACAGTGCTTTGACGAGTAATGCTGCGGTTAACTTGTTAAAGACACTTTTTTCAAAATGCAAATAGCAAAAGATCTATTTTCAAAAGAAAGGTAATTCACAGTTTAAATAAAAACCTCTATCTTAGAAACGAGGTCACATTTTGTCTATCTGCTGCAACACAATACACCCGCTTCTATCGCGTTTCTCCGTCGGTAATTCGGAAAACTTCAACTGAACATTTGCTCAACAGTTTGCAAACGAAATCTAAATGTTTTTATCAGTCGTTCGGTGTCTATATAAACCTTATGACGCAAACATAAAAAAAGAGGAAGTCTAACTGAGCAACATGGGATAATTCATGGAACTTTCGACGCGACTGCCTGATGGAGATGCGAATCGAATTGATTCAGTTTTGCGTTCACACCGATGATTTTGTTTCCGCGTTTACGTAAACATGACGCAGACGTTTGTCGCAAGTCAGCACGTGCAGCTCTGCACTGATCACTAAGTTGGCGGTTTTGTCAGGACCATCTAAAGTTTAGATAAGTTTGACAAGTCAAAGAACTTCCGCAGACTGAACTTTGGTATTACAAAAATTTTTCTTTAAATAAATTATTTAAGATGAGCGATGAATTTTGTATCAACTTAATGACTAATACACATAAGATGTCACACAGATTTTTAAATCGTCCAGACAAAAATTTTAAAAGTTAATTAACATTAACAGAATAAATATACATGTATTTGGTAAATACTAATCTGCTAGTTAATTTTTTTATGTGATTTACTACGCTAGTACTATCGTTCTTTTTTGCAGTTTGTGAAAAGTGTTATTTTGTTGTTGTTGTTGAAAAATTTTTTCTTATGGCTTTTGATTAATTTTTTTTTGAAATTTTTGAATCAACAAATAGATTGATTTAAAACTTTTTAAAATAATTTAGCTTTGCCAGAAAACAGGCAAGAATTTCTTTTATTTGCATTTGCACGGCATTTTTTAATTAAAAAAAAATGTTTTGACATAATATTCGATAAATTTTGACTTTTTTGACTAAATATAATAGTTTGTTGGCTCAGTCCACCTGGCGCAAATTTCTTTTAACTTTCTGTTTCACTTTTAAACCTTTGCAATATTTGGTGACACAACTAGAAAAAGAACACTAATAATTAACTATACTTTTACAATTTACAACAAAGCTTGATCCATCTGGCTTTGACCAAGTGGCGATCGATTTCTTAAAATGGAAATTGTCGGTTTTTTGCATTTTTCTAATTAATTGAAGTACACTTTTAAATCCAAATAAAGTTTTACTTTATTTACTTTCCCTTGCGTCAATTAAAGATTAAAAAAATATCTTCACTTGTAAGCTTCCACTGTAAAAAAATTTTGTAAATTTTACAATCATATGATTGGAAGCAGTTTTAGATCGCCGATTTGTAATTTCTACAAACACGTATTCTTAATTTTTACAAAATTTTGTACAAAATACACTAATGCAAAAATGTGAGATTTGAGAGAAACACCCCCGCCACGTTTTAAGTACTGCACGGTGGCGGGGGTGTTTTTTTGGCGAGGGCTTTCTACAAAAGATCCCTTTCGTAATTTGTCATTTTCAATGATTTCGTTTTTGACAGAAAAATCACTTGAAATATTCAATGGTCGTTTGTTGTTTCAATTTTGTTATAGTATCAGCTATCCATTAATGGGTCGATTAATATGTTTCTTAGAATTAAGTGGCAGAACAAAAAAGTTTGAAAAGCAATGTCATAGAACGACAGGTAATAGTCATTTAAAAGTGTGCTTTGAGTATAATCATTTATCCCTGCAAATACGTTTCTTTATTTAATCTTATTTTTTATTATTTTATTTTTTTTAAATCCTTTTTATTTAATGCTGACCGCCACTTGATTCTTGTCACGATATTAATTTTTTGCCAAAATTACTAATATTTACAGTTTTTTTATAACGTCATAAACTTCGCGACCTTTAAACAGTAATTATGACGCGTTTCCTGGAATCTTGAAGGACCTTAAATAATAATAATATTTTTCGTAATTAAACCGTAGTGTTTCACAACATTTTTTGGTTCATGACCCAATCTAGAAATTTCATGTAATTCTTAGTTCAGACATATAGAGACAGTAATATTTCATACAAAATATCTTTGGGATCTCCTGTATAGACTTTGCAATCCCACAATTAAAAAAAACGGGTCTAACGCTTTTTACTGTATGATTAAAGTAGAAAAATAACTGTTGATAAAAAAATTATGAGTTCGATTCCTGAGTTGACGCATTTTAATTTTTTAATACAATCTGCAAGGTTGGTTTGAGCAATGAGCCAGGGTCTTTCCCGTGACGAGTCCGATACATAACTGGTCAAGCTAGACTGTCTTGAAAAAATTTTTCTTTAACACTCGCCTCGGGTGCAGTGGTACCACCCATAGCCGTACGAAACGAAAAGAAGGGGGAAATTGCCCCTTCAAGACCGAAAACATTTGATCAGAATCAGATTTTTGGCCATTAAGCATGCATTTTGAGCGGGAGGATGTTATTTTAGGGTTGTTTTCTGGGCAGCATAATTTTAGAGCATTTGAAAAAACAGTCTAGCTTTCAATTTTTTGCCCAAATATATCAAAGATTTATTGTAAAGATTTTTTTTGGTCTTCAAAATCTTTTTCTTCTTTGCTAGATTTAAAACTCAAAATCAAGTCAAGATCAAAAAAAGATCTTCTCATAAAACAATTAAATCATGAAAAATAATTGCTCAAAAAAAATTATTTCGCCCCCTCAAAATGTTTTGGTCTGGTATGGCTAGAATGCCATTCAACCAAGTATGTTGCGGAGGCACAATGTTATGTTGTTTTATTGAAAGGGAAAGGGAAGCGTTGGGAACACTATTTTAGACCTGGTCGGCCCGAGAATCAAACTTAAAAACTCCGGTGCCGGAAAAGAAATGTTAACAACGAGACTAAATTGGCGGTCTGTATCAAACTACAACCAATTAATAGTTGACTAGTTAAGTATTTTTAAATAATCAAAAAGAAAGTTTAGTGAGCCCGTTCAAGTTAACGATTTTATAGAAAGTATAATCAAATGTTAAAAATTTATGGCTAATTGAAACACTCAGTGTCCTATTTATGCACGCTTTTTGCGATAATTTCAAAAGCGCTCAATGGAAAAAACGTATTTTTCTACACGAACAATGATGCGCTTGTAACTTTCAACTTTATTATAAAAAAATTTTTTAACGAGCTGATTTCAAACCTTTTTTTGGTTGGGTTTGTGACGTAGTAGACACCGAGGTAAAGGGTTGTGTAAGGAAACTTTTATATGAGCTAAAGAAAAGTTTCCAGGTACCTCTTTATTTTAACCATACAGCAAGTCTAATTAAGTAAAACGCTTGTTTGAATAAACTATTATGACAAAGCATGTATTATTAAAAGTAAATTAAAATGACTGCGCCAAGCGGCTTTCTTTTCTAAGTCGATTTTTCTTTATCACAAAGTGTATTTTTGAATAACAAGAAGACGCCTTTCTTTTCTCAATTTTGAATTGTGGTTCACATTTTTTTTCTTGTTGCCCATTTTAGAGCGTCGAACAAATTTCCTGTCCATATAAACCAAAACTAAACATTTGGTACTACAAAAATAATTCATGCGTCCTACGCATAATTTCATTTTCAGAGTCAAGATTTTTATTTGGTTAATTTCCAGCCTTTTTTTGAAAGGCTCCCGCTCCCTTGCATTTAGTAGAGCCTTAACAGCTACGTTGAGAAAAACTGCTATAAATTAGACTATGATCTTTAAAAAAACATGTTTCAGGAACTTTAAAGAAATTTAAAAAATTTAAAATTCTCACAGAGCTGGAATAAAACTTCTGTTATATACATTAAAATAATAATTGTTTCTCGGAGCATAAAATTTGGAACGCTTAACTAATTTCAAAATAAGAAGTACAGCCAATATAATTTGAATCATTATTTTACCCCTGACGTTTCGAATTATAACTCATTACATCATCAACTGCGTTTCCATCACAAAGAGTTTAACGCAGTTAATGATGGAATGAGTTATAATTCCGAAACGTTCTAAATAAAACAATGTTTTAAAATATATTGGCTTTATTTATTTTGAAATAATTGTTTCGATTACTTTATAAGAATAATTGTTTAGCTATGATTAACCTTTCATTTTTTATGAGAAAAAAAGAGCAAAAAAATTTTGAAGTGAATTAAAATGAGATGTCGAACCCAAAAAGCTGGAAAAAACACCACAGCTTATATTTTAACACGTCCGTTCAAAGGCAGCATAAACACTCTCCCCACATCCCAAATGGAGGAACCCGCTCGTTTAAGGGGCCCCTAAAATATATTAACCGATAATAAGTTTTGCATTTGCTTATTCAATTGTATCAATAATGGGCCCCATTCCAATTTTTTTGAGGGAGCCTAGATTAAGCTTTCGCCTACCGTGCAGCAGCGTAAACTGTACATTGCACAACCGGTCGAATAGATGATTATTATGTTTGGAAGCAAACTTTATTCAACAAATAACAAAATCAATAGTAAATAAGCCACCTACCAAAAATACATTAGCTATAATAAAAACGGTTTACGTTTTCGTTGAAAGCAACATAAAATTTAATAAATTTTTATTGCATGTCATAAAACTGATATCCGATTTTATTAGCTCTGTAGCATGTAAGAATTTTATCCGACTCAAAAACGGCCGCCATTGTGCGTTCGTTCTTTGACTCGTCTTTCAATTCGAAATGAAACTACATCGTTGTTCTGTTTCTTAAACTTGTATATTTAATTGCTTAATTTGACAAAATAAAGAACCAAACTTAACCCTTCTAGTGTAACACAGGAAATAAAAAGAAACGGTAAAAAACGCAGATAAAATAATTATCAAAGAACAAAAGATAAACAGAAAAACCGGGTTTGAACCTCGCAGTCGCCATAGCATGACAAAGTTATCCAACTTCAGAAAAATTTTTCTACTTTTCGAGCACACTCTCGATCACGAAAATCAGTTTTTACAGAAGCAGCAAAAAACTAATTATAGATCTATACATAGTATATAAATATATATACTAAGAGTACTTAAAATTTGCATTAATATCCCTGGGAGTGTTCCACCATGTTGGAAAATAAAATCTTGAATCTGGACTAGTTTCCATTCTAGAAATTTTAGCATTCTCGCTCCACATTCAACACCAACTTTAACTAAAACCTTCATTTTCAACTGACTTTGACTTGCTTTATAAATCTCGATTTGCACGGCAAGGCGGCCTAAATCTACCTAATGGCCTTATTTCCAGCCATCTTATTTGTTATTTTTATATTTTTGTTTATTTTATCGCTTTATTTGTCCTTAGGACTCGCAGGAAAGCGTTGGTGGCGCTATACATAAAGCAACTGTCCAGCAATTATCCCGATTTGCTACCGCAATTGCCAAGATACTGCTGTCTGGCTAAAACTTTTTATTAAGTTTTTTATTTTTATTCAGAGACATTGCTCAGTTTTCTAAGCTTTCAAGGATTAAGTTTGTTTTACTACCAGCTAATAAAGCGGGTAGCTTACTTTGGTAATTTAAAGTTGAGATGAAACTACAGGCATAAAGTTATCTTAACTTTTATAATCTGCCAGCTAAATAATACACATTTATTAGTTGTAATTATTAGATGAGGTTTTTTTTGTAATCAGTAACATAAATTGTTTTACTTTTTAAATTTACCAAACATAACTTTTACTGCAGCTTAATCTTGATAAATCTGTTTCTAAATTTATTTTAAGTGTTGATGCAAAACTTGAATTAAAGACCTTTTTTCTCGCTAGTGAATATTTTTTTACCATTTTTTTACAATGTCGCTTAGGAAAGTCGCTTCACAGCACATTTTTTTGTTTGGCGGTGTCAAAAAGCAGCTTCAAGTTTTATTCATATCATTAAATAGAAAGTAAAAAAAATTTAATCAGACAACAATATCTTAGCATTTCTGAAAACAGGTAGATGTTACCGTTGCCTTAAGTTTAAACATAGTGCATCCGACGTTTTACTCTGAGCCAGAAGGATTAACTTGCATTGAAAATGAAAACAAAAAAATAGGCCTAATTTTTTGTCTATACACTTTGTTAAAAAGGGGTATTCAGATTGAAGCAAATTTGGCCTAGAAGTATTGAGACGTTAACACTTTAAGAGCTGCTTTATGCCATTGTTGACTGAGCAAGCAGTTAGCCTTGCGATTTAATTTTAAAAATTTGTATTTTATGTTCAAAACGAGCTTTGTTGCCGAAATGAAAAAAATATAACCTTTTGTTTAAAAACTCTAAAAATTGTCATTTTGGACAATTAAATTCAGTTGCATTTTTAAGAACTAACTCTGTCAACTTCTGGTCAGTAAAAATTTATAACTTGAGAAATTTGTTTGAGTAGTATCACTTAAATAGTGGGATAACTAAAATCCAACAATATTGCTCTTAATATTATGATATTGATGCTTTAAAATCATATTTGGGCTATTCGTTTACTTTAATTTTTATTTTGAATACTATTTTCTACCCATGAGGTGAATCAAACGTGCTGTGTGATGGACAAGTAAAAAGACTGTTCTTAGAACGGCGAACTCGAAGTTGATTGAGTTAGCTTTGGTTAAAGAAAAATAAAAAATTCACAGCAACCATAGGCGTACGCACGGGGTTTTCCGGGGTCAACCCCCTTGAAGAAAGTTGATCAACGATATACACTTATACAAAAATAACATATTAGCGACAAATAGATTGCAACAGTATAATGCAAGCTTCTATTATTTTTGCACTTTGTTCTTTTAAAACTTTATTAGTAATTTTATTACAGATCTTTTTTTATAGCCTCAATTGTGTCAAAATTTGTTAATCTGAATAAAACTTTAAAAACCGAAAAATATTTGAACATATAGTCAGGTTTTCTATCCTTCTTTTTGAAGTCTATTGTTTTATCGCAATGTTTGCACATGAGATGCGAGTTTATTTTACTCTGCCGTAGGTTGCATTGCTGTGAAAAACGAAACAAGTGCTAAGCATCTAAGAAGGATCTCTAAAAGAAACTTGATCTGTGCTCTAGAAAACACGTAAAAAAATTTTTTAAATAAACGCAAATATAACAAAAATGGTTTTACATTTTTACAAAAATATTTCAATATGCTAGTAGATTAGTGGTTTTCAAAATTTAAGTCGTATACGTCCCTTTTAAAGTATATGACAAAATTTTATTGAGAAAATTCCTTTTTGTGATCAAGTAAAAAACTTTTTCTGGTCTTTTTTTTAATGTGAAGCACCGTGGTCTTACCTGCAAGCCGCTGAGACTTCTTTCACATAAGCACTTAATTAAAATGATTATAGAGCTTGTCCAAAACAGAAGTTTTACTTCTACTATTTGACAGCAAACGAAGCAAGCTACGCCCTTAAAAAAATGGCGTTCCTCGGGGATCAGTATTGGCTTCTCTTCTTATTATTAATATCTTTACATGTTATCTACCTTCCACGATCTTCAGGTTCAAAATGTTCAAAAAGTTTACTTTTTCAGCCAATCTAGCATTGTTGCACCCTGTTTTAAAACTGAAAGGACTTGGAAGTCAAGACATGACTATACTGTAATTTCTACCTATCTCCAAACCTAGAAGTTAAAACTCAGTTTTTCAAAGACGGTGAGAGCACCCTTTTATTTAAATAATTGAGAGGCCAAACATGAGCTGAAGGTTGCAATAAAATTTAACATTCTGTCTAGTCTTGACTTATTTTGGGGTAAAACTAAACAGATCGCTAGCTTTCCGTCACCATTTTGTGCATTGCGTAAAAAATTGCGTCTTCTTGCGTCACACTCCTGAAGCAACTTACGAAGATGGGATGCTAAGCCAAAATGTTGTGAACAGCTGCCCTATCTCTGGCCTTCTCGATAGCTGAATACTGCGCGCCAGTTTGGTGTCGCCCATCGGACGAATCATCGATGGAACACGAAGTACTGTGAGAATATATCAAGGTTCCGTAATTTTATACCCATGACCAGTACCAGACTAGTTGGAATGTGCTTGCTTCGAACAACTTGGGATAAGCTCAATCGCCTGCAGACGGATGTTGTATGATTCCTTTCGTCCATGCACGACGGGGTCTCGCCCTTCAATTGGATTGCAAGTGCGGCGCTATTTAAGAAACTGCAGACCACATCTGAACAGCATGCCTTACAGCCTGCATTGGGCATGACATAAACTATGTGGTTTGATGGTTCTTGATGATGAAACCCAATGCCGGCTCAACTCTACTGCTGCCAGCATCTCTCCAGGCAGTGCAGCAACCTGGAGTAGTACCAGGATAAACCGTTGGCCCCAGTCCTGTTTGTATTTGACCCAGAGTTGATACCTTCCATACTACAACAACAACAACCTTTTTTCTGTCTTCAATTAACAAAACAATTTTTATAAACTGTCAAAGTGCAACTCTAAAGGATGTGTCAGTTTATAGCAGAGGTGTCCAACCTTTTGTTCGTCGCGGACCAAATTTTCGTCTTTAAGTTTATCACGAGCCGCAATCGCCGAAACCATCAAAGTGATGTTGTCACGCGAGTTTGTACAAAAATTTCTGTCTCCAAAAATCGTGTTCTCTAAAAAAGAAAAAAAAGGTCTTCACATTGAATCAACGAGTTTTTTGCAACTTTATTTTGTCGCTGAATTAGTGTTTTCCGAAAGCTTTTGCAAAACATTTTGGCATCTCTCGCGCAACACAGATTGAGGAGGTTTAAATGCATTGCAGTAATTTAACTTGATGGAGTGTCTGATTAAAAATTCCTTCACGGGCCGCACCAAAAGGCTTCGAGGGCCACATGCAGCCCATGGGCTACGGGTTGGACATCCCTGGTTTATAGTGTCAGTTAGACTAGTAATTTTAAATCAAGTCAAATTTTATTCAAATTCCTTTCTCTACAATTCTTTTTTGCTAAAAATTACGAATTCCTTCCTAGGGAGCAAGTGGCTTATTTTGAGAAACACTGAGCTAGGTATAGTGATTTTAGTTGCAATGCAGAATGCTCGATAAGACAATTAGAACTGAATATTTTTGAATCTAACTATCATGCATTAAAATACGATGTATTAGAAAACCCAATGGCTTGTTTCGACCAAGTGCGATCATCATCTTATTCAAATAAAATTCGAAATGTAGCTATACAAGGTGAATTATCTTCATACTTTTGTAGCAATGCTTTGTGATTGTAGCCATTATTAAAATTGAGTTCAATTTGAGCTGAATTGACCTATCAGTGAGCTGAACTCATAAAAAATTTTTTTGATATTTTATAGTTGTGTTTATGGTTAGGCAAAAAAACTCATGCAAGTGCCTGGCGCTCTAAAAAGCGGAATAAGCTTAAAAAGGTTTTCGGCCCAAGACCAGGACCACTTTAATAATCGTGTTTTTGACTAGCAACCCCCTCTCTTGACGAATTTCTACGTACACCACTGATAACAACGCTTCTAGGCGTGCTGAACTTTAAGAGTACTGTATAGTGGGAAATTTGAGGTACTTTATGTGTGTGAGTTGCAGAAGCATCCAATCTTTGTCTGAAATTTACAAAAAAGCCACTTTGTTTATTAATAGGGTTACCATTTCTATTTTCGTTTTCTCAAAAAAAAAAGTTCATCACTTCTAATCAGTATCCAAAATCTCTATTTTTGTCCCAAAAACGTTCGGCGCGAGCAATTGCTCCTCTGCCCCACGCTTCCAGCACCCCTGAATATACGAAAATTAAACATTTTCTTAGACAATGTTTAAAAAATAAGCACAAATCTTAGAAATAAGCACGAAAGGTAAGCCTGTTTACTAAACATGACACGAAGAGACATTTTCAACTTATTCAAAGGTTTTTTGGCGAACTTTTCACAGAAGTGATAGATTTTCTATTAAAACAATTAGTTGTTTGCACTATATTTAAGTATGGCATTATATTGCAACTACTGCTGGCAAATGGCAAACTTTGAATCATACTTTAGTGACGAGTTAAATTCTTATTAATCAGCTGTTGTGCGTCCAATTACTTTTTATTCCTGCAGCGATCAATAAAAATAGTTTTTTTACGATAAGTTTAAAGTGTTGCTCTGTAAGTTTCGGCATGAATCAGCAGTGATGTTTCGTTTCACCGTTTTTGTTTGATAAATAACCAATTACGTTTATTTTTGCTTTTACTATTATAACTCATATCGTCGTATCAATATTAGCCTTGTTATTTTGTACCCAAAATTAATTCTATTATTAATATTTGCATTAAATTATGCATAAATCCATAAATGATGATTCAATAAATGTAGCGTATTATGAGTATAGCCCTATACAATGTGAGTATACTAATAATACGAGTATTATGAGTATAGCCTACATATATCTTGTCATCTCCGTAAGCAGGTCGGGGTAATTGCCTACCCTATGCCTCGGTCGCTTTCCTGCGAGTCAGGAGGATAAATATAGAGGTAAAATAAATAAACAAATAATAACACCTACTAGTAATCCTGTAGCTTTTGCATGTAGCGTGTAGCCTCACTATGAATTTGTTTTTGCAATAATACATATCAGCAACAATTAAAGCTTCGTATAAAACATACATTGCTTGACTTACAACCGATTACTTTACAAAAGGGACCCTGATATAAAAAATAAAAAGGATTACTGTAAATAGTCGATGCTAAGTTTTCGGGCCATTAACAGCTTGAAAGGAAAACAAAGGTTTTTTTGTTTTCATTTGCATTGAGCTGTCTTTTTTCCTAAAAAACAAGTCTTCAATTGTATGGAATAACTTTTTTCCTAAAATAAAAAAGGTGTAGGCCTATATGAAAAAAAGATAACATACACAAAATAAAAGCCGCACAGCTGGGACACCACTGGCCTATATAAAAAGTTTTTATGTTACACTTGTTTAAGGGGATGTGCAGCGGATGCTTTTTTGCATTATACTGAAGCGATAACTTCTTAAAAGATTAGTTTTATCTCTATGTCTGCACCATGTCGCTCTGTAAAACAAACCATGACAACGCCGAATGTTTTTCTCTCTTAAGGCTGATCGAACGTCACTCGCGTTAGCGAAAAGAAGCGAAAGTTTAGAAATAGCACTTTATTGATTTCTTTAATGAAAAGAAGGCACTTAAGTAATAGTTGACCTATAGAACAGCAAAGCGTGTCAGTTCATATTTTAAGGTAACTATTAAATATTTAAATGTTGTATTAACTTATGAAGTTACAATAAAAAATAAAAATGATCACAACCTTGATCTTTTTAATATTTATGATTTTTTGTGTTACACTGTTTAATAATGATCGAGAATAAAATGAAATGAAATAAATGAATGAATCAACAGTCATATACAAAATACGTCAATTTTCGGCTGAATAATGAACAACTTCTTACATCTCATCATAAAAATATTATGATTCAGTGCATATTTTTTCATTTAAAGCTTCCTTTCTTTAGTTTTAAAACTTTTAGTGATGATTTTTTATAGCTTATAGGACGACTATCACAACTATACTTGGGAATTCGAAAGGACCACTTGAACTAGGTAACCCAAATACCAACGCCAAAGTAAAGCTGCATTTATTTTTATTTATGCCGACTCTAGAATTAGTTTGCCGTTAGACTGAAGTTCTTCAAACAGTTGGTTCTGGCTAAGTACGAAAGTATTCGTTTTATAAACTTCTCTCTACAACTCGAAAGAAACCACAGTTTCTAACTATAAAAAATGTATTATTCACAAAATCAAACGAATTTAAACAATTCTTGTAAAACTCGACTATCAAGCTCTACAAAACTTTAAAACAATTTTCAGCGCCTACAATTGCAAATAATTACTCGACAACTTTGTACTGACTAACTATAAGAATAAATTAGCACCCCGATAGCTAGTATTAAACTTAATAGTTTGTCCTCCACACAAGCTAAAACAATTCTTCTCACTTTAGAATTAATTTCCAAGGCGTCAACAATGACTCTTGACTACTCAAACACTTTAAACAACTCTACGCAGGCGACAGTTACACAAACGATTTTTAAGCACTTTTCAACTTACTTAACTGAAATGATTCTTTATAATCACTAGTAAGAACAACTTGCAGAAAAAATAAATTAAGTGGGGGTAGTGTACCGATTATGAAATCATTAGAAAACAATGGAAAAGATGACGTCATAATCAAAGCTTAAAAATTATTGTAAAAAACTGAAAATCAACAATAGAGTTATGAGGTTAAAATAAGTATTATGAATAAAGTGTGGCTTACGCCCCCCCGTAAAAAAACATTATGCAATAATATTAATATCATAAAAAATTAATATACAATAATATTTTCAACAAAACAGACTGAATTCTGAAATAATCTTACGCGACATAGCATATGTTATACAACAAAATACTTTATACAATTATACGACTGAGGTAGTCAGCCATAACGTTATCCTTGCCCACAATGTCCTTTACCACAATGTCCATACCGTTGTAGAAATAAAGACCACCTAAATACGCGATCATTTTTGTAACGAGCCGTACGGAGAAAACTGAAGGGTTTGTGGTCCGCTTGTGGTGTGTGTAATATATTTTTTGCCGGTTAAGAATAGACAAAATTTTTCCACATCCCAAATTATCGCTAAGCACTTTTTTTTGAGCGTGGAATGCTTTGTTTCCGCATAAGTTAAATTTTTACTTGCGTATGCTACGAGTTGAATGCGTACGTAAGGTAATTTCTTTTCAGAAATCGGGCAATTTCTTTATGTGGGCGCTTCAGGAGAGCATCTCGTGATGTATTAATAGCACTAGATAGTTCGTGAATTAAACATTGTAGGCTAATATTTTTTTCATACAAAATTGAGAGGGAAAAAGTGGGCCGTTTTTATTTTTAAATTCCTGGGCCAGCACAATTTGCTAATCCGTCCCTGTGGGTGAGGCTCAGAAGGTTTTTAATAACTAAGTTATTAAAAAATATCGTGTATGCTACCGACAATATCTTAGGTGAAACTAAACATTGCATCTATTTATTTGAAAAACGCTTTGATTTGTAACTCATATCATTTTCAATATTACTTGAATAAAAATAAGAATATTTTCTTTGAAAAAGTCATTTAAACAAGGTAATACCAGGTTTAGTTGTAGGCTACGAAACACAAAAGTTTTTTAAAAAATTAGAATGCACAATTTATTCATTCACTGCAACACAGCAGTTTTTGCGTTTCAACGTTTGATCTAGCTGGTTCAGTGGTTCTCAACCTTTTTTCTTTTGTGGCCCATTTTCGTTGCACAAAAAATCTGCGGCCCATCAACTTTTTTTGCAACGAAAAAACTACAAAATAGGTTTAAAAACAAATCAAAAAAAACTAAAACAGCAAAACGTATTTCAAAACAGATTATTTATTCAACCGAGCATTAGTGAGATACTTGCTGCTGAAAATTATTGACCAATATATCTATTTTTAGAGGGATTAAAGAGAGCACATAACCCATACCATCTTCCATATCAAGTCGGTTTTGAGCCTTTGTTTTTATCTGCACCAACGTGGAAAACCTTGCTTCACATAAATACCTAATGCTGAAAGGCAACAGCACTTTGATGCATTCTTTACTGATACGTGGGTAAGAAACACATATCCTTGCCCAAAAGTCGCAGATCGATAAAGTCTCAAACATGTTTTTACAAGCAGAGTCGTTTCTGAAGTCAATGAGCTCATCCTGTAGTCATCAGTAACTTTTCCTATTGGTATATCAAAAGGCTTTCTCACCAGCTCCAAATCAATATCAGATATTTCAGAAAAGTAGGTCAAAAATTCTTTCCGGAGATTGACAAGATGTTGCAATCTTTCAGACGATAGATTTGTAGCAGTTATAAGTATAGGTAGGTATGTATATATCAGTGGCGTGCGGTCAGAGCATGCAAGCCATGCATTGCATGACCAAATTTTTAGGGATTGCATGACAAACTTTTGCGCGATGAGGTAGATATTGTTGAATTTAATGAAAAATATTACTTGTTCGGGATGAAATCTGAGGCCGATCCGAGACGAAGACCTTTTTTTTAGAAATTACTGTATTTTTAGGACAAAAGTGCAGTACTTGGGAACAATTTCAAGTGATGACCTATTTTCTTTTTTTTAGAGATCGCCTTGAAACTAGGAGGAAAATTGGTCTTGAACATCATGATATTAAGACTAAAAATTAGAATCTCACACAGAATTTTTTCCTATCAGTAAAATATTGCATGTCTTACTCATTGACTCTCATGAAATACCCGATTGTATGACCCGATTTTGGCATGCCAATTGCATGACCAGTCTCAGAGGTCACCGCACGTCACTAGTATATATATATCTTAGTATATACTTTTATACTACTACCACCACTCACTTATTAAGTTGATCAAAAGTCCAACGATTGATTCTAATTCGGGTCTCTTCAAGTAATTCGACCAGTTTTACTTTTACTCAATTTTATTACAGAATAATTCATTCAGAGGACAATCACAGTTATCTTCTCAAAATCCAGAAAAAACCAAAAGCAACAAAATTACAACAACGATTGTCTTAATTACTTTACTGACTGTTTTCCTCGCCAGTCAAATAAAAAAAATGCTTCTTATTTTTTCCACAGGTTTTTTCAGACAAGGCTGGATTGTGACGTAGCTTTGAGGGCTACAGATTCATGTTCAAGTTAGCTTCAATCATAGATGAAAGGGTCTCAAACATTGCAAAATTTCTTTTCTCTGCTTTTCGTTTCCAGTTTTCAAGCTTTTGCACAAACGCATTTAGGGCGTTGATGAAGTCAAGTACAGTTATTGTTGTTGTTGCCCCTCCTCCAAGGATATTTTGGGTAGCCATACCTTAATCTCTCAAAGAAGCCGATCTACATTCCCACTCTTGGATTACCTCTGCTGCTTTCTGAAGGCTTTTTCCACAGACTAGAGGTGTTGTGCTGTGTTGGTACTTGACTGCGGTTAAAGAAGTGATTAGTGTCATGTGTGTGTGACAAACATAGTGGGCATTGTGGCCTGTAAGTTTCAGGGTTCACTGTATGTAGGTAACTTGGCAAGAGTGGTGATTTGTTGGCTCTGAGCTGTGCCAGTTTTGTGCGCATATGACGTGGTGATGTTTGTTCTGATGAATGAATGTCATAGGGTGTGGTGTTAGTAACTTTGTTGTTTTTTCTAGAACTGAGGTATTGTGAGGTGATGGTAGTGTAAATGTGTTTGAGGTATTCTCTACATTCCTCAGGTGTTATGTCTGATTTTGAGATGATGATGTTAGTGTGTTCATTGTTATGAAAAATTGTGGCTTTCATATTTCTGGGCGAATTTATGTTTGCATTAAGATCATGTAAAGAGTGTGTTTGTGTTTGAGTCAGGTGTTTAAGTCGAGTAGCATGAAGTTTGAGATGAGTGTCCATTGGAAGGACATTGGTTTTGTCACGTAGGTGTTGAGTGTTTGTATCTCGTGTGCAGTCAATAACGAATCGCAAAGCTATGTTTTGAATGGTTTGCAGTTTCTTGATGTTAGTGTTTGATATGACAGGGCTCCATATGGTGTTTGCGTATTCCAAAATAGGGCGAGTGATAGCTTTAAAAGTGGAGACTATTAATTCCTTTTGTTTACCCCATTTGGTAGAAGTGAGTGCTTTCAGAATGTCAAGCGTTTGTTTTGTTTTAGTGATGGTGACATTTATATGTTGTAAAAATGTTAGTTTTCGGTCAAAGAATTTCTAATGCTTTGTTGTTGATAATGTTTGATTATTTAATTTAAGTAATAGAGTGTGCTATATTCAGCTGGGTCGGGTGTAAAAAGTGTAGTTGTAGTTTTGTCTGTGTTTATATGAAGATTATTAGTGGTGGCCCATTCATAGATTTTCTGAAGATATGGTTGAATAAGTTGTTGGGCCTTATGGTGTTTGGTGTGAGATGCAGTGATTGTTATGTCATCAGCATATGTTAGGATTTATACATATTTTGGGGAAGTGGAATGTCAGAGGTGTAAATGTTGATTAATTTTGGAGACAAAACTCCATCTTGTGGTACTCCAGTGTTGATTCGTTTGAGTTTTGAGAGTGTGCCATTGTATTGAGTGCATGCTTGTTGTCCTTTTATGCAGTTTGCTATGAACTTGATGATGATGTTAGGAATGTTTGTTAGTTTGAGTTTGTGTATAAATTTGTGTATGTTCACTGTATCAAATGCCTTGCTTATGTCCAAAGCTACAGCTACAGTGCATTGTGGAGGCCTTGGATTGTTGAAGCCTTTTGTGATTTGATGGCAGATGTTGTGCAAAGCAGTGAGTGTTGAGTGCTTATGTTTGAATCCATGTTGATGAGAAATCGCTGGAATGTTTTCTGTTATGTATGGTAAGTGTTTTCTCTTGTGTTTTGGCAATGGGTGATAGAAGTGATATGGGTTGGTAGTTTGTGACAATGTGGTGGTCTTTACTTGGTTTTGAAATGGGGATGATTGTGGCACGTTTCCAAAGATGGGGTATTGTGTTAGTGTTTCGGGCAGTGCTGTGCATGTTGTGAGGTATCTAATGGCAAGTGCCTTAGGTGTTTGAGGTGTCTTATGTTTATGCCATCAGGTCTAGTAGAATTTTTGTTGGTACTGTTTCAAATAGCTAATTGCACTTGTGTAGTGGTAAGTCGTATTTACTCTGTGGGAAGATTCTTGATTGTATGGTCTATGTGCCTGTTAATTTTGTTTGTGCTATATGGAATGACGTTTGTGAATTGTTTATTAAATGCTTTTGCTTTGTCTATGTCAGTGATGGCTGGTTTAGTTCCGAAGCAAATGCTTCTGTTCTATTGTGTAGGTTGTTTTTTGTTGGATAGCTTTTCTATAGTGCCCCACAGGGAGTGTGGATTGTGTTTGTGATCAATTTTTTCAAGATATTGTTTCCAAGTGTTTATTTTGTCTTCATGTATTTGTTTGTTTATGTGATTGTTAAGAGTAATGATTTGTGGGTCTGATCTGTTTTGTTTGCGAATAAGGTTACAGTTTGCGAAGTGATGGATAAGTTTGCGAATATGCATGGGTAGGTGAATGTGATTTGTGCTGTTGTGATTTCCTTTCGGGATAAAGAGTCTGTCAGCGTTTAAAATTTCCTTGATAAGGTGTTTGTTTGCCTCATAAACATTTATTCTGTCGTGTCTGCAGGAGATGAGATTTTCAACATGTTGTTTAAATGATGTCCAATCGGCCTTTTGGTAGTTTGTTATTGTTTTAGTGAAGTGAGAGCGAACTGTTTTGGTCTTGTGATGTATACTGAGAGTGTTAAGTAAAGGTAAATAATCTAATGTGAGGGAGTGGATGGTCTGCCAGCTAGTGCAGTCATGCAAGTCTGATGAAGGAGTAGTGACGTCTGATAAAGTAGGCTGTTGTGTTTTATAGGGTGCTAAAAGTGTTGGAGTGTTTGTGTTTAGTGTGATATAATGGGAGTTTAGCAGAATGTCTTCAATCAGTTCTCTTCTATGGTCTTCGGTTGAAATACCATAACGGTGAGTGAGCGTTGACATCTGCTGTGATGATTGCGTTTGGAAGATTGGTTATGGTTGCAAGCGTGCTGGAAATAACTGAGTCTTCTTCTGTTTGTGATAGCTGGGTGGAATGTACATGTTTGCGATACGTAATTGCTGTGATGTTGAAAGGTGGATTTTGACAATTTGTAGTTCAATTGGAAAGGTGTTTGATGTATTGAGTTGAGAGAAACTGATGTTATTTTTAATGTAAGTTAGGAGGCCTCCTCCTTGTTTGTGAGTGCGGTTTATTCTGACAGGTGTGAACTGAAGAATGTTTGATGTTTTGTAGGATTGATTGAGTTTTGTTTCTTGTTTTGTTATGACATCTGCTTGTGTATTTTTAATGAGTAGTTGTATTTCATCTGTTTTGT
The DNA here is from genome assembly GCA_963680785.1 of Diplosoma virens. Taxonomy (NCBI): domain Eukaryota; kingdom Metazoa; phylum Chordata; class Ascidiacea; order Aplousobranchia; family Didemnidae; genus Diplosoma; species Diplosoma virens. The sequence continues at coordinate 28,916,231 of OY796887.1, forward strand.
TGCAAATTCCATTTTCATTTAGCTGCAGGACTTTGAGAAAGTTCTTTAGTGATGTTGTACTTGTTTGTAGTCTGTGCTTGAAAGTGCTTGAAAGTGCTGTGAAGTGTGCAGTAACATGAGTTGTTGCAGTCCTTTGCTGTAATTTGGGAGCATTTTAAATGCACCCAGTGCTTTGTGTAGTTACATAAAATAGATGTTTGATGTTTAGTGATAGGTTTGAGACAATTGTGACATTTGTATGTTTGTGGTCCAGGGTTTGGGTGTATGTCGCCCCCAAGAAGCAGCAATCTGATCATCCAGTTTGTGAGTAAACTGAAAAATTGACTGTCCCGAGAAGCCAGAGACGAGTCTTTTCTCACAAAATAAAGTAAGAGCCCCACCTGATTGAGATCAGACAGGAAACAGAAATGAGCCAATTTGTAATGATTGAAAATCAACCACCAGTGTCCTCACCTTGACGAGGCTGACTCATTTAGAAAAGTACTTTTCGAACAGATACCTCTGCCTAGTACCTGAACGCGTACCTTTTTAATCTGCGCGACCCCCTGAGGCAGCATGAAATACGTTCTAGGTGACATATAATGAATTTGAAGTGTAACACTACTGCAAGTGGATTTTTATATAAGAGATTTCCTTCTCCTAAACTGCTTGCTTGCTTTTGAGCACAGTCCACCAAGGTTTGAAATTGCGATCTTGTAAACTACATTTTGTGTGGTCTCTATCTGCAAACCTTTTTGGCATGGATATTCCTAATAGAAGAGGTAAAATCTCCGGCCAACACAGCTTTACAGGTGACTGAGACACGCAAACTTTCCTACCACGATAAGGTAGTAGTTCATAGGAATGTTAAGTACAGTTGTATCCCTTCTTTGTAGCTTGAGATTTAAGCGGTTCAATTGGTCAAAAATATCAACTAGATAAGCAAATTTAGATATGAAGGTACTATCTCTAAAGCAGATACCAATTCGTACTTTTTCTGCCTATTCAGAAATTCTTTCAATTCTTCCGGTAGTTCAAAAACTTCTACTAAAAACATTGCTTTTGGACAGCCAGAGGACTCGAGCAAATTCAAGTGTTAGGGATTCATCTCAGAGTATAATTTTTTAAATAGGCGTTTAATGCTCCATACTTTACAAAGTTTAACGTCTTGATAACTGTATTCAGAACATCTTGAAGGGATTCTGAAAAAGTTTTCGATGCAAGGGCTTGTCTGTGTATCATGCTATGCATTGAGAAGGTATCAGGTAAACGACTATAAGCTAATGTTTGCAAGCCACTTGTAGGTCCTAACACGACAGTAGCATTGTCAGTGCATATACTACAAAGATTTTCCCAGTCGAGTTCTTCTTGGTCAAAAAAGCTGCCAACTTTTCCATCACAATAACAGCTCTCGTATCAGTCTCTAATGCCGAGCAAAACAGGTCTTTATGTCATTTTCTGACATGTATCTGCGAAACAGAGCTGGATGCAAGAGGCAACGTTGGTAGTTTCATCAAGTTAAATTGAGAATAATCCGAATTTTAAATTTTTTATTTCTGCAATTACCTGCTCTTTTATATTGTCAGACATATAAGCAATTCTCCGCTGTACAGTATCGTTTGAAAGAAGAATTTGCTGCAATTTTATTTTTCTTTTGATCAAGTGCAATTCTAACCATTTCTGAAGCATATGTTTTAAAAGAGCCTCGCTAAGTGTGTACGGTTTACATTGCTTTGTGATCATAAACTGACTATATAAGACGCTTCAACAATACTTCAAGAATTTTGCTGAAATTTTCCTGTTGAATTTAAGTGCTGATGCTTTACACTATTTTATTTTTGTTTAAAAAAGTTCACATCTTTATATTTGTAATTTGTATAAAGTTTTTCCACGTGAAGTTTCAGTTTTGATGGCCTCGATGAATGATGACCAAGAACTTAATAACATAAAACACATTGTCCTTTTTCTTCTCTGTTATCAAAAATTGATGTAAACCCATACTGAATGTAATTTTCATTACACGTTTGTTTTCCCATTTTAAATAAGTCTTAAAGAATACTAAAAAACGCATTTGCAGAAGTTCAAAATAACTGAATGCGAAAAAAATTTATAAAACAATACTTTTCCTTCTTCTAATCAAGCGCTTTCAGTAATGGCCAAGTACCGTTTAGACAATAGCTATGCCATTATCTGGCTTGATTGTAATCACAACATCCTCATTAACCTTATTAGGACTGGGGGGCTGAAACTGCCCGCGGTATTAAAATGCTGTGTGCTGCTCAAAAACTACTTGCACGAATTTTTTCAAATTTTTTTACTTTTCCTGATTTTTATTCATCTAAAAGTTGTGCGATTTTTGAAAAAATCGCTCGAGTAATTTTAGAGTTATTAATAGTTTTCTGACACCTAGTCACTAGTTTTTTGACTATTTCATAAAACGTGAGAAAAAAGTAGCCAAAAGCGAGAAAAGGCAAATTGTAAACTGTTTATCAAAACAATTGAGACCGAACGGTTCATTAACTATGTTTACTCAAACACTTTACGAGGCAATAAAACGCTTTCAATCTCACTTTCCAAGGGAAGTTGTTTATATAGAAAAAGAAGTAACTGTAGATTTAGAATTCTTTTCGTATGAAATTTTTTAACAAATTCGGATAAAATTCCGAGCACTTGATTTGGCTTTATTATAAAAGTTGATCTTACAATCAATCATACACTTCAATATCTTTGGTATAACGGCTATTGGAACGGAATATTACTACCATCGGAACTATTCAAGCTAAGCACAAAGAAATATCAAACGAAATACAGCAAGTGTGTAATAGAGATATTGGTTTCTAAAAAGTTTTTTGGAACGAACCTGAAAAAAATATCAACTTTAATTTTTTTATTGTAAACCCTAAAACCACAGGAAAGCGAAACATTTCAATCTTATCAACAATGCACCCACTTTTTTAAATTTCAAAAAAGTTATGTGATTATACGAAAGGAGGTACAGACATTGTAGACCAAAAAATTACTTTCTATTCGAGTAAAACCAAGTCTCGAAAATGGAACACAATTGCATTTTTGTATTTGCTTGATATTTGTCGCATAAATGCAGCAAGTGTATTAGCAATGAATAAACACGCGGAGCTGCGCAAACAGAATTTGTTTGAAGTTGGGTTTAGTCTTGTTTTGAAATTAGTAAAACCTTTCATCCAAGGCAAGGTCTAACCCAGGGGTGGCACTTTTTTCTTAAACCGCCAATTTTATTCAAGCCCAGTTCATATCCGCCACACAAACGAATAACTTCAAAATTTCATAGCGAAACCAAGCATCACTGGAAAAAATTCTCTAAATTTTTGCTTTTCCTACTGAAACCAAGCTGTTCTCTAAAAAAAAACGTGTGCGCATGCGCCGTAGGTTGGCCACCCCTGGTCTAACCCAATGTTTCTCAACTTTTTTCCGATTGCGGCACATTTTTGAAATTTTTCAAAAATCGCGGCACCTTTAGACTATTTTTATTAAATTTTGTTTTCGAAATCAGATGATCACTAAAAAAAAAAGTTTTCACCCAGAATTGGTGTTGTCAGATGTCTAGCTTTTGTCCCTAAAATCAGATATATTCTAAAAATACCGTTGCTCTGGTCGCGGCACAAAATTGGTATCTTTTAAAGTTCGCGGGGCACTTTAGCTAGGAGCCTTGATTTCCGCCCCCAAAATTACGTGATCTCTAAAAAAAAAAGCTCTTCAACTGCATTCACGGTCTCTCTAGTGAATTTAGTTTCCTAAATCAGTTCTTTCTAAATAAAAACGGTCTTCGGTCCTCGTATTACATATTTCACGTGTAAAAAGCGCAACATTCGACGTCCCTAGATAATTTTTTTCCGAAATCTTTCGCGGCACATAGGTTGAGAAACACAACATTGAAGCTGATAATTCAAAATAACATTACAACACTCAACCGTTTTCCTGGACTAGTGAATAATGTGCAAAAGCTTGCAGCACCCTAGTAAAATGCAAATAACTTTCTAGGGTGCCGCGGCACCCCGTTTGAGAACCATTGGTCTAACCAGTGAAATTCCACAATAAAGTTAATACTTAGCGAAAATGTCGTAAAACCAAGTATTTATACCGCTTTGTTATCGATATTTCCTTCTCAATCAGAAAAAACGTCGGTGTGAAATATGTATATCAGAAATATCAGGTCCGGAATGAAAAAAAAATGGCATTAAAATGGCGCTTCCAATCTTTTGTTCAGCCTGGTAACACTTAAAAAATTCACATAAACAAACTCAAAAAATATTCAAACCAAATACATTGAGCTGTTCTTCAGTGCAATATTATTAGGTGTTTTTGTTTTTTGCAAATACACTGAGCTGTTCTTCAGTGCAATATTATTAGGTGTTAGTACTGGTGTTTTTGTTTTTCAAACAATAATGTTGAAATCCGAATTATCAATTGAATAATTTCTATCGCAAAAAAAATATCTATTTCATAAATTTTAAACAAAGTTACGTTACTCGTCACAGTTGATGGTAATTAAATCACTTTTTTAAAATATTTTAACTTTTTGTAACTCTTACGAAAACTAGATCTAACTAATTAAACAAGTCGTACAAAAATTAAAAGTTAAAAAATTACATCCGAAAACGTTAGCAAAATTTTAATAAACAAATATTTTATATATTAATGAATTAGCGTACTTAACCAAAAGAAGAAAACATTCGAAACAAAAAAGGATTTCTGTAAAATTAAAAAAATCAAAGCAATCAACTCTAAATAAATTAGTCAAATCGAAATATTCTTTTATAGTGAAGAAAAATTAAGGTGAGTTCCTGCGATGTGGAATTACAAACACAATTTTTTTGTGTAATAATTTGCTTCCGTTTTATGTTATAAAATTTCTTGCCTAAATGTTCACAAAAGGGAGTGAATTTAAAAAATTAAAAATAATCAATAGCAAAGATCGAAGCGTTGTAAACACTAATAAAACAAGCTTTAAGCAGATTTGCTGTTGTAGAATTTCTTTCTCAGTAAACAGTAATAATCTTGCCAAGTGGATTTCAGCTGTCAGCATTCTTACTTCTAATTTTACAAATTAATGACGTTCGACAAACAGCCGAAGTCGTTAATTCTCTCAAATCGCTCTCTCGTTTTCAGCCAATTTAAGAAAATTGACTACCCTTTGAAAACTCGCTTTTTTAATCCCAAATGATGTTTAAATGCAACATTTAAGTATCTATATTAAGAGTATAAAATTTCCTTTCTATACAAATTTGAATGACAATTCTAGCGCGAGTAATTGTCGAGATATAAGCAAGCAAAGAGCGCGGGCATTTTCAGCCCCCCCCCAGTCGTACAAAATTTCCAAAAAGCCCAGTCGGAATAGGGTTAAGGAATCAATAAATTAATTTAAATAAATTTACATTTCATTTAAATTTCTCCCCAATTCCTCCTTTTAAGTTACAAATTCCTTCTTAGGGAGCGAAGTGGTTCACTTTGAAAACCACACTATAGGAGAATATCCGTATAAACTGATAGGTAGCCTATACTTGAGAAAAGCAAAATATGGAAAACTAGTGTTCATGGGTCAATAATGTTTTGTGGAAGCGTAATTTGTAGCATATGAAGCCTTACTATAAAAGATTATAACAGCTAATTAGAACCGTCACATTTACAACAACAAAGATTATAGTACTGAAAGTAGATCTTATTGCTACGTAGGTATAGTTCAAACAAATTGTAGCAAGTGAACTAGGCTAACATCGTTTTTGTTAATTTGCAGTGCAGATCGAATTTGACAGATTGAACAAAGTTTTCATCTGTGAATTTTCATTTAATATAAGAATGCACTGGAAGAAGAAGCATAACTAAAATGACTCATAGGCTATATATTGAGTACCGGTATGAGGCTACATCCCTAAATAGTGTTAGAGAAGAAAAACTTCAATGTGTGCTTTGTTTCCCGGTTCTCTCTAATTGCTTATGAAGGTTTCAAAATTAAAATTGCATTTCTCATTACTCAAAATACTCGCAAAAAGACCGAACGATTTTAAAAAGACACAGAAGTTTTGCCGAAAGTATCTGAATTTAAAAAATTTCCAAATGAAACCAATGTAACTTGCAAAACTTTTCGTAATTTTCATCTCATGCTACAGCGGAAGGAAGAAATTTCTCATAAAACGCTGCTGAAGCCGTGTGCGAAAAAAATTGCCGAAATTGTGATTGGAAAGGAAGTTATCAAAAAAACAGGTAGCATGGTCGATCAATTAAAAGTGCTATGATTTAATGGTGAACTTCATCGAGACGGCCCCTGTTGAAAACCTATTTTAGTTGTGTTCTTGGAAAAGACGCTTGATGGCACTTTGGGGGTCCTAGCAAGCAGCTCTATAATTTCAGTCATATCTTTAATAAAAACTAAAAACCAAAATAGAAAATTTTGACCGGATAACAATATCTTGGTTTTCCGGAAGCAGATCGAATCAATCGCTGAACAGTTGCCCTTAGTATAGTGTCTACAGTGCTTTCCTCTGAATTAAGAAGATAAATATAAAAATTAAAATTAAAAATAGCTGTTTTATTACTCTCAAACAATACTCAACTAGAGTATCCAATCCAGCTTCTCAACAAGGCTTTTTATCAAAACTACGCAAAAAAATTGTCTTGAATTAAAGAATAAAATGTCTTTCAGAAATTTTTCTACGAATAGACAAGTTACACAAAAACAAACAATAAAATGTCGCATTGAATTTTATTACTTCAATACTTTAAAACAAGCCGCTTAAAGATAAGAAGCACCACATTCGAGTTTCGTTCTTGTTACAGCTCGTCAGTGATGCTTACCTCATAATATATATAATATATATCTTATAATCATATAATAATAATCATAATATATATCTTATATCATGAGATAAGCATCACTGACGAGCTCTAACAAGAGCGAAATTCGAGTCTGGTGCTTCTCATCTTTAAGCGACTTGTTTTAAATTAAATCTAAATCCTCATAATTCTTCAAATATAAAATACTTCAAGACTGTTTTAAAGTAAACAAACATGTTCGTTCATGTGGTCTAGATTTTGTGTTAGGCTGTAGAGTGAACCTTGGTTTCTAGTGTTGCACAGACTAGTTATTTTTTGCAAGCTAAATCATATGTCGGTTTTTTTCTTTCGCTATAACTTATTACTTTCACCTTGTGCATGAAAAGTTTATGGACCCCCGAAAATTACTCTGTGGACACCTGGGGTCCATGCACCCCCAGTTGGGAACTACTGCTTTAGATCAGTTCATTAGATTTCACTCGACGCAGCAATCAACTGATGTGTTACTTTGTTTTTTATACGTCACATTGACCACAGTGATATCGATATCTATGTAGTTATAAAAAATAACTAAAAAACTTAAGTAAATAGTGGGGCCGCATAAAAGCATCAAGTGGGCCGCAGGTTGGACATCCCTGCTTTAAAGCACGACTTGAAAGTCGAGTGCATAGGTTTAGTTTATTCGAAAGTGTGTGCTATTAGCAAAAAAAAGAACAGAAATAAAGGGTCTCTAGAAAATTCTACTTTTTAATGGAGATTGACGGGTAGAAAAGTTGGGCAGCCTATGATGTAGAGATACGTGAAATTCCGAGCTGCCTGCAAAGAGGAAAGCGAGGCAAAGTGCTTTTTAGGAGCACAATATTTTGTTTTAACTTCTCTGTAATTAAGCTATATTGAATTTCTGGCTATCACATTTGTTATGCTTTACCTTACTTTTTCAGTGAAATTCAATAAAAATTTTGTATTTCTTCGTTCATGGTTTCTTCTGTACTGTTTAGGATAGTGCTTGTCAACTTTATTAACATCGTAGACCAGAAAATATGAAAAATTTTTTCGGTCCAGTACTAAGTCTTCATTTTATTTTGAAAAAATGATGAACAAAAAATATGTTTAGCCCACTTTCAACAAAAAAAAAAACTTGGTCTTCAATTTTCACTTTTAAAGAAAACACATGTTTCCGTCGTCATTTTAAAGTAAAGAATGTTTTTCTGGTTTTCCAAACTATATAAATCAAAAAAAATTCAACCCAATCCAGAGGAAAAAACTCGAATTTTACACAAAAAACGTAAAAGCAAAAGATGTAAAATCAGCAAGGCAAAAACACCTCTTAGCTTGTTTACTAACTTTAAACAAGTTTTTAAAAATGACCGACGCAAGAATATACAGTATATATGACAATGATGCAATAAATGAGCCAAGTGAAATTGAAATTTATTTTATTAACACTGTTTGACTGTATACTAAGAATTTGAATCAAATTTAAAACAAAAAATTATAAAAGTATACTTTTTTTTTTCAGCTATATTATCTGTATTTACTATTAGAAAAAACCGGAACTTTTTTTGCAAAAACCGGGAAACGAAAAATGCACTAAGTCCTGGAAATTTCGAGACCGGGATCAACTCTATTCTAAACCGTTTGATAGGGTGGTACAGAAAAAGCGCGTTGCTCCCGGCCAGTGATGACCTTACAAAAAGGGGGGTCCAGTGCAAGAAACGTAAGGGGGCCACTATTTAGTGTACTAAAAAAAAGTAGCTGAAGCCATTTTTAGTACAGAAAGCAAAGTGATTCCTAAAAAAAAAATTTCAATTTAGGGGAGCCGCCATTGAGTGATCCAAAGCAGGGGTGAGACAAGGTGATCACTTAAAGTCTTCAATTTAGGCCGGGTCACTATTGAGTGAACCAAAGCATGGAGAAGCACTTGATATTGCCCCAAGACATTGTCATCTCTAAAAAAATTTCAGCTGCCTAGGAAGTCGTTTTTTGTCAAAATTTTTTTTTTTTTCTTTTTGACATGCCATCGACGTCCTGTTCCTACTATGAAGAAATAGAGCAATTTCTTGTGTAGGGGAGGCCACTTTTTGATGTATTTTAGGGGGACTCGGTGCTGCCGCACCGTTTGCACCTTATTAAAGCCATCACTTCTCCTGGCTTGTGGTTAAAGTTACGAAAAAAAGCTAAACATATTATTAATAGAAAATCTTGCTATAAAAGTTTTAATTAAAACTGGGGAAGGATAAAATTTTACTGGATGTCTAAGTTTTACTTCAAACTAGTATTATCTCAACAAGTGATAAAAAAAATAGTAACCTCATGAAACCTAAGTTATATCTACACATTAAGTGAAGTTTTTGGGAAAAACAACTTGAAAAAAGTTCTAATGCAAGCACATGAAAAGAAAGAGCAGGGAATTTATGATAAATAAGCATAAAATATACAAGATTTCCGACGCACAGTGGGTTTAACATCAATTTGTTTTTATTCAACTCTCTATGTTTTTATGGGCATCACGAAAACCCTTAAGCTATTTTCGATTTTTACAGAACCTCTATTTAATAAATTTAATAAAAATCAATGAAGAATTTTAAAGTTTACGAAACCCAGGAAATGCTTCAAGAAGCCCTTAGGTTCTAAAACCCCAGTTGAAGAGGGCTGTTCTGAGTGACTGCAAGGTATTGATTGATGGGATTTCTTTACAGGAAAGTCATGTCGCAATTACGAAAATAAACAGTGAATCGAGTTCTATTCCGCTGCTTCGTCAGAACGAGTCTGTATATTTAAAGGCTTGCGGATATTGCAATAGGCAAGACAAAAGATAAAATGTTTGGCTTTTAGTGAAATGTCAATAAACAGATACAATTACAACAATGCAACAAATAGAGCAGTTTCTAAAAATAGCAATAAAAGAGTAACAAGCATTGCACTAAATAGTTGAACCATGGCCCACTTAATATCCGGCTCTTTTGTTTTATAATAATTGCATATTTTCCTGATAGTTGGAGATTTTCCGCACTTTTGCTAATAGGCTGTAGTAAACAACTTGAACATACATACGTAAGTGAATCGATTGTAAACATACAGTAGGCTAAACTACAGAACTTGAATTTGATTATGACTGAATTGCTATGTAAAGCACTTAAAAAATACTTTCAAGTTGTAAAACGAGATAACTAAATCACTCGTAGAAAAACACGTGCAATCTTAACTAAATTCAGTTTTAGCGTTATGTCAAAAACTTTTAATATTCACAAAATTTTTGATAATATTTTAAGTTTGAAATTTAAAAAGCTGCTTGAGAGGATGTTTAAATGTCTGTTGTACCGGTAGTTAATTTTTTTAAACTACTTCCTAAAAACTTTTCTATGCTTGCTATAGTAAACTGCTAGTTTGATCTTAGTTGAATAAACCTAAGTGAGAGTGCAATTAAGTGGAAAATGCATACGACTTCAAGCGGTACTACAATTCATACAAAAAAAACCATTAAAATGTCTGTTCTTCTTCCATGTACAAGTATAATTTTTTTCCTTCGTATTTTGGTTAATATCTACTTTGTTCAAATACTTTGAATTAAGAGTATTCCACTAATATACTTTGATTTGGTCTTCTGCTCTGCTACACCACTCCTCAACTTACCGTTCGTTTTAAAACATTTTTCTTACTACCAATGTCTTTGTTAAAGTGATTAAGGAAGTGTAGATGAAATTAAAGCTGCAAAACTTTTGTCGAAGACTCAAACAAGTAGTCAAACCACAGGTTGCGTCAATAAATCAGTAGAATATTTTTATCATAAACTGGATGCACTATCAGTGCAAGCAAAGGTCATGAAATCATTTACTACTGTAAATAAATTGCTATCTACGGTTCTTTTTACGAAATAGAAATGTTGCTTTTTACGAAATAGCAAAACAAAACAAAATTTGATAACTTGGAACAATATGGAAGAAGACAAAATCTTGAATTTGTTGGCATTCCTTATGAAAAAAATGAAAACTTAAATCAAATTGTTTCTGATCTGGCTGAAAAAATTGGAGTCCCGATCAAAGATGAAGATATTTCTATTGCGCATCGACTAAAAGCTTCTCAAAATGCAAAGCCTGAAAAGCCACCAAATGTAATTGTTCGCTTTACGAATCAAAGAATACGTAACAAAATTTATCAAAGCCGAAATGCAGCCAAATGCATTAACAATTTTCCTGTGCAACAAATGACCCGCTTCTTCATCAATGAAAATTTAACAAATGCAAAAAAAGAACTTTTTTGGCAAACGAAGCAAAGAGCAAGAGAATTGGGCTATCATTACATCTGGACCAACAATGGTAAAATTTACATTCGCAAAGGTCAGGAATACGATTCGATTATTATAAATAATGAATCTGATATTAATAAATTGTAAGTAGTTTATTATTAATATGTATATAATTAATTTATTGCTTAAAAATGGCCTCTTTAAGTAATAACACCGATATTCATTATATTGACTGTACTAATGAAGCTTTAAACAATTCAATACATAGAAAATGCCGATCCAAAAACGAAAATTTTGATAAAAACTGTAGTTTGACTAACGAAGAAAGTAATCATAAACAAAAAAATGGAGAAGTCTCTTTTTTAAATCAAAACTGTAATTCAACTGATATTAACTACACTGAATTGTTTAAAAATTGTAAATACTATGATCAAGCTTCTTTAAATAATTTCTTTGATGACCCTAGCAAAAAAAATCTGATAGTAATGCATTTTAATGTAAGAAGCTTGGCAAAAAATATTGATAAATTAAATGAATGTATATGTGATTTAAAAACGAAACCAAGTGTAATTGCCATAACCGAAACAAAACTTAATCAAAACAGAATGTCAACCAACATAAATATCTACGGATATAATTTCATACACCATGACAGCAAAACGTGCGCCGGTGGCGTGGCTTTTTACATAGAAGAATCATTAAAATATGTTCAGAGTAATAAGACTTCTTTAAACCTTGATAATGTTGAAGACCTTTGGATAGAATTAACTATAAATAAAAAACCATATTTAATTGGTGTGATATATAGACATCCTGATAACAAAGCTATAAACATTGAAAAGTTTTCAGTAAACGTACATAATCTTTTCCAAGCTTTTAATTAAAAAAAGTTGAACTTCTGCGTAGTGGGTGATTTTAACATTAATCTAATGCAATACACTTTTAACAATTCTGTAAGAAAATATGCCAACTGCTTGCTTAGTTGTTCTACTAAATGTATTATAAACCAGCCGACTCGAATAACAGCCCATGCAGAAACCCTTCTTGATCATTTATACGTTAACAGTGAACAAATCAATGTCAATGGTGGAATTGCTAGGCTGGAGCTAGCGGACCATTTGCCCACATTTGCCTTAATACCGAAAACAAAAGACAAAATTCCTAAAACATCCCCAAATTTTTTTAAACGAGATATGAAATGTTTTCAACTGGATTTGTTTCTCGATGATCTTAATTTAAAACTGAACAAAACTAGTTTTGAAGATTTTAGTGTAGATGAGAGCTTTGAAAATTTTCTTAATATATTTGCTGACATTGTTAATACTCATGCACCCCTAAGAAAATGTACTAGAAAAGAAAAGAAATTAAAGGTTAAACCTTGGCTAAAAAAACTCTACTTAAATCAATTAAGAAGAAAAACAATATGTTTAAAGACTTGCATAAAAATTTTAATCAACAATCTTTTCACAAATATAAAGCTTACCGCAACGCATTGAATAGAACAATTCAAGGCGCTAAACAAATGTACTATAATAAATACTTTTCAAGTAATAAAAATAATCCAGCAAAAATTTGGGATGCAATTCATGAGCTGGCTGATTTGAAACCTAAAAGGAACATAACCATAAACAGATTAATGAAAGAAAATGGTGATTTTGTTGAAGAACTAAAAGATGTTGCACAATTACTAAACAAGTATTTTGTAGACATTGGAAAAAACATGGCTAAAGCTATTCCACCAATTCACTCAACATATAAACCGCCACCTTCTACCTATTCTAAAAACTCTCTTTTTATGTCTCCTACAACCCCAGAAGAAATAGCAAATGTAATAACTTCATTAATTAATAAAAAAGCAATACGAAGTAAAGATATTGAGACCTATTTTATCAAAATAAGCGGTGTTATAATAGCACCCATCCTCAGCAAATTGTTTAATCAATGTTTACTTGAAGGTGAATTTCCCAAATGTTTAAAGATTGCTGAGGTAATCCCTATATTTAAAAAGGGAAGTGCAACAAATGTATCAAACTACCGACCAATTTCTCTGCTTTCACAGTTTGACAAAATTTTTGAAAAAATTATTTACAATAGAATTATAGATTTTATTGAAAAATATAATTTACTGAGTGATCATCAATTTGGTTTTCGACAAAATTCTTCTACCATTCATGCTGTAACTTATATATATGATAATTTAATCAAAAATGTTGATAAAGGTCTTTATAGCTGTTGTATTTTTTTAGATTTATCTAAAGCTTTCGACACAGTTGATCACCACATTTTGCTTTGCAAACTAAAAAATTATTTTGGTATACGAGGAAAATCTCTTAATCTAATTAAAAGTTATTTGACTAATAGACGGCAATATACAAAAATTTCAAACAATTTCTCCGATGAACTAGAAATTAATTGTGGAGTACCACAAGGATCCTGTCTAGGTCCATTATTATTTCTTTTATATATAAACGATTTACCACTTGCTTCTCAAATGAATACAACCTTGTACGCTGATGATACATATTTAATGATGTCCGACTTGAACTTAACGTCATTGCAAAATCGAATTAATATCGAATTAAAAAATATTGATTTTTGGTTGAGAAAAAACAAACTATCTTTAAACTTTTCAAAATCAACTTTTCTATTAATACACAAACAACCTTCCAGAACAATCAAAAGTACTTTTGAAATTAAAATTAATGATATTATGCTAACAAGATCCCCAATAGTCAAATATCTGGGACTTTTCATCGATCAAAATTTAAACTGGATACCACACGTTAAAAGTTTATCTTTCCACCTAGCTCGTTACACAGGACTATTTTATAAGTTAAAATTATATACCAATATGGACACTATGAAATTATTGTATCATAGTCTAATAAATAGTAAATTACAATATGGAATAATAGTTTGGGGTGCAACATTTAAAACATATTTATCTGAAGTGAATGTAAGAATTAATCGTGTAATTAGAGCTTTAAGCTCAAGTAACTTGTACACTCCCATGTCAAGTCTTTATAAAAAACTAAACTTACTAAAATTAGAAGATCTATATAAAGTAGAACTGGGAAAATTCATGTATCTATATTATAATAAAAAAACACCAAAAATTTTCAACAGTTTTTTTTAAAAAAATTACATAAATTCACTCTTACAATACAAGACAAGTATCTCACTCTACGTTTTTTTTACCGAGAATGTCAAAAACATGTACGCAAAACTCAATTTCGTACAAAGGTACAAAGATTTGGTCAAAACTAAAACCAGAGTTGAAAAACTTACATTGGAATGCATTTAAAAAACAATTAAAAAAAAGTTTTATTGATCAATATTAAGTTTTCAAATTTATTATTATCTCCCAACATTTTAGCATATGTTTTGTAATTGAATAGATTACTTTGTTTTGTAAATCATATTAAATATAAATAGTCTTTTGCTATACCTACAATGTAACCCCAATTTTGTACTTTTACATAAATAAAAATAAAAAATGCTTTGGCGTAACTTGATGTTAATATGCATAATTCAGTGAGATTGAAAAAAAAATTTTTTTTTTCGCTATTATTTTATAAACTTTTGTTTCGTCAAAAATTTCTTCTTTTTATTTTTGCTGTTATTTTTTTTCTATTAATCGCACTAACACAATTGTTATTGGTAATTGTAATTTATTCGGGAAGCATCTTGACTAGTAAACCTTAGGGTTGTTCGGTGCTTCCTTGCCCACTTTTTTTTTTGCATTATATTTCTTTGTTATTGTTTTATATGGTTTTGGGCAAAATAAATTTTGTGTGTCTGTCTGTCTGTCAAAAGACGGTACACACAATTGGAGAAAAGTTGATACTCCCGGTAATGAAGAAAGTTGTAAACAAAATGATAGAAAAAGGAAGTTCAAAATTAAACTCTCACTCATTGTTGAACATTACTGCTAAGAGACGAACAGAAAATATGTCTGGTGATGTCCTTAACCAAATTGTACAGTAAATCAAGCAAAAACTTCTCCTTTCTATGCTATTCAACTGGATGAATCGACAGATGTTGCCAGTCATCCTCAACTGTCAGTATTTATTCGATATATCAACAACGGGAAAGTCTCAGAAAATCTGTTGTTTTCGCCGTTACATTATAAAGGGGAAGATATTTTTAAATGCCTTGACACATTTTTTAACGAACATTCAATTTCTTGGAAAAATTGTGCGGGGATTTGTACAGATGGCGCGGCGGCAAATACTTGTATGAAATCCGGAGTTGTGAAACGTGTTAAGGACAAAGTGCCAGAGGTAAAATGGACACGCATTGTTTTCGGCACAGACAAGCTTTAGCTAAAAATAAGTCGGAGGAGTTGCATGATACACTAAATGCTGTTATAAAGTGGGTGAACTACATTAAAGCAAGACCTCTCAAGTAACGTTTGTTTTTTGTTTGTGCAATGAGATGTGGGCTCCGATCACAACGGATTATTATTGTGTTCAGAAGTACGTTGGTTATCACGAGGTCAAGTTCTAAAGCGAGTTTTTGAACTGCAAAAAGAAGTAATTACTTTTTTAAAGAAACAGAAACAAACATCCTTAGCAGAAAAATCCATTCAAAACAAGTTTATGGCAAACATGACATATCTAGCGGACATATTTGATTCACTAAACTCACATAATCAATCCATGCAAGGTCCTGGATTTACTGTCATTGATCACAGCGCGAAAATTACAGCCTATTACAAAAAGTTAATCCTATAGCAAAGATACGTGAAACAAAATGAATATGATATGTTTCCTCAGCTGAAGGCATACCTTTCCAAAGAGAAATATGCAGGAGATCATAATTGAGCATCTCAAGCAACTTATTACAAAGCCTGAACAGTATTATGATGCTGCATTAACGCCTACCAACAAACAAGACTGGATGATTGATCCTTTTACAGTTATTAATTTCCCTGAGCTACTCTACGTGTTGCCGAAGAACTCGTGGAAATGACTGCTGAAGTTTCAAACCGTCTTTCTTTTGAATCATTCTGCCATTCTTTGCTTCAACAGAACAAAATACTCATTGTGTGAATCCTGGTCCATCATCACCACCCGCAGAAGTAGCTCCTTCGACAGAACTTTTCAACAGCTTCAGCAAGCAATTCGATAGAACAACAATCCCATCATGTGCGTCCAGGTACCACAAGATTGCTGTCCATTTCTGAAACTCAGTTATTTGGAAGAAACAAGTATAAGTGGAGTACAACTCCTATGGTCAGTAAATTTAGCCGCACTCCAAAGAGAAACTTGCTAAGGGGAGGAAATCTCGATGCAGATGCACTAGATGCTAAGACGGAAATAGAGTGTTTTTCTCTTTTCCTAAACAATAATATGCTATCAGAAATTATGACTCACACTAATGAGTGTATTGCCAGGTTATCTGCAAAATTTGCAAAAGAGATACCTACCATAAATCCAATACAGTTTGACGAATTGGAGGCTTTGATAGGTGTTCTCGTTTTCAGTGGGAGTCAGCATGATAATCACCTGAGGAGCAATGAGATGTTCCATACAAAATTTGGGCATTCAATGTACCAGTCTGCTCTAAGCAAAAGACGATTTGCCTTCTTGACTCGATGTCTCCATTTTGATGATTCTTCAACTCGAGCCGAGCGCAAAGCTAATCACAGATTTATTCATATACGAACAATTTGGGAGACTTTCGTTAGCAACTGCACAAACAAGTACAATCCATCTTCAGCTATAACTGTAGATGAGTAGCTGTTAGCCTTTAGAGCAGTGGTTCTCAACGCTCTTAGTCTTACTCTAATATGCAATTATGCATGTGGAGTATAATGTCATAGATGAATTTGAATAAATTTAATATTTCATTCACATTCCTCCCCAATTCCTCCCTTAACAATTTTTCCTCCCTTCAGCTTACAAATTCCTCCTTGGGGAGCCAAGTGGCTCACTTTTGAGAAACACTGCTTTAGAGGCAAATGTCCTTTCCGAATGTATATCCTAAATAAGCCTGCAAAATATGGACTGAAGATAGTCATGGCACGTGACGTCCAATCAAAATATATGCTAAATGCTATCCCTTATTTGGGTAAGTCTGTGAATACGGCTTCAATAGTCAAAAAGATCGGTATGGAACATTACTATGCAAAAGAATTGAATAAGCCATACCATCATACTGGCAGAAATGTCACTTATGACAATTGGTTTACATCCGTGCCTTTAGCAAATGATCTACTGGATAACTGTGGCTTGACTTCTGTCGGAACACTTCAACAAAATAAAGCAGAAGCTTCCAACAATTGAAGGTGATGCTCGGCAGAGACCTTGGAAATGTTGCCTATTGCTATGATACCTCTCTTCTCCTTGCATCATTCATGCCACCCAAAAAACAGACAACGAAGCTTGTGCTATTACTCTCATCTATGCACAGTATGCCAACAATTAGTGAGAATGGCAGACCCGAAGTGGTGAACTATTATAACTCTACCAAGGGAGGGGTAGATTCGTTTGATCAACTGTGTGGGACCTACACATGCAGCCGTAGAACAAAACGATGGCCACTTTGTACATTTTACAGCATTATAAATGCTGCAACAGTCAATGTTTGGATCACACACTCTGAAAATCTAGAGAGAGAAGGAGAGAAAAGAACGACGGACATTCATGGCAAACCTGGCACTAGTTTTGATTACTCCCTGGGCAGAAAAAAGACTAAATACACCTCAGATGCCCATCAGAGTGAAATAAACAATTAGCAACTTGCTAGGAATCATATTAGGAGTAGGCCCCCGCCGTCCTGTCCAAGAGCTTCAAAGATCACGAGAGAGGTGCAGCAAATGTCCAAAAAATAAAGACAGAAAAACTAAGACCTTATGCAAAACCTGCCAAATTCCCATCTGTAAAGAGCATGGATAGCAGGTTTCATTCTGTGAAGACTGTTTGTGAACATCTATGCATACTACTCAATTGTTTAGTTAGTTTCTGTTTCATTACTTTGGTTATAAATAGTTTAATTTCTTGGGAAACTTTATGTAGTAAATGCATCGCAAATGCGTTATAGTAATGTAGTGTGTTTATTTGCAACACGAAACTTTTAAAATTTTATAGTTAACTTTAGTAAGGAGATACTTCACACAGTAAAGGAGAATTTATTTAAAAAATAAAACAGTTTTGTTTTATTGTTTCATTGCTACCCTTCCTTTCATACTATAAGCAATAAAGTATTATAAATAAATAAAAATGACATTTTAAAAATGTTTTTCTCACCGTTACTTGGTAACCTGGGTAACCTGGGGTTTAGCTGGACCCCAGGTTACCTATAGCTGTAGGGGGAACTATGGTTACCTATTAAGGGTTAAGAGAATCTTTTGTAAAATGTGGTTGAATAAATTTGTCAAAAATTGCAACATGTCTTTTCATTACTTGTTTTAGTTGATGTAAACGGCATCTATGTAAGTTTTTTTTTACAAGTAGTTTCTCGAATTTATCTTACTCAATGGCAGCCACAAGTTAAAACTAGTTCTGTATTGCGGCTGGCAATAACAAAAAGGTTGTGCACCCTTGGGCTAAAGCAAGTGCATTTAGCCAAAAGTCTGCTTAAATTGAAAGATTTAGCAGTTGTTATTCCCCTTTTTCTTGATGGTCCTGCATTTGCTGTGAATGATCAACTAAAAAAGGAAAACGAAATACTGGTAAAATTGAGTTAGCAATGAGAACTACTTTCTCTTGTGATAAATTTCTCAGAATAGGACGATTTGGCCCAGCCGTTTTGGCGCCACCGTTTTGGCGCCAGCCAATGTGGCAGTGTGTTGTTTTCTTATTCGCAAAATCTTGAAGGGTTAGGGTTTAGGGGTTAGGGGTTAAGTTAGGGTTAGGGTGATTGATTATACTGTTTTATTCAAACCTTCCTGCTAGTTTCAAATATACTGGCGCCAAAACGGCCGCGCCAAAACGGCCGCGCCAAAACGGTTTCGGCAAATAGTACCCTACCCTAAATTTCTAGCCTACGATGAATTTTGAAATAGACAATAGAAGAATGATGAGTTGGCGGATTTGAATTTGGCTGATCTTAAGCGGCTGGCCCATTTGGCAAACACTGACGGCCAAAATGAAGAAATTATCAAACTTTTGTTTGCTCATGGGGTTACCTAGTAAAATTTCTGCCCAGTTGAGAGCGACGCCAAAAATTGACACGCTTGATTTGACTGCAATATTACAAATTTCTAGAGCTTTAATGACTGAGATATTTAAAAGCGATTTGATTGAAGTTAAGGCAGTTGCGAGAAGCAATACAAGTGTGACTACTCTCAGATGCTTTAGTTGTGGAGGTCCGCACTACCAGAAAGACTGCGAAGAGATACTTTGTTATGCGTGCGGAAAGCGTGGGCATATCGCACGATTTTATGCGGCACAAAGTTGTAGCTCTGTGGCAAACAAAAATGGGGCATTGCGTGCGCCAGCAATAACCTCAATAATAACGAAGGCGCAATCATCCCAAGAATGAATGTTAAAATTAATGAACAGTCAGCTTGTGGTTTAATTGACAGCGGATGTACGCAAACTTTAGTGGGATCTACAATACGAACAACTCAAGCCAGTGAACGTAAACGAATCATCACTGGTGACGGAAAAGTGATAGATTGCCAGGGAAAAACTTCGTCACTTTGTCAATGGCAGGGAAAACAATTAAAAGTACTATGTGTTGCAATCCAGAAAATGTTGCCTAGTGCTGACATCGTAATCGGAATCGACAGGTTAAAGCACTTCAAATTTTGTCTAGAATATAAAAAATTTTGCATTGCGGCGACTGCGGTCTCAAACAAAATTCACTTTAACCTAACAATCACCAAAAATTATTTTAAAGTAAATTTTGTTGGAGAGAAATGGGTTGCAAAGTGGAACTGGATAAAGAACCAATGCTACACAATTGTATAGATTTTTACAAAATTGCTAAAGCTGTCTATCCAAGATTTAAATCAGAAATATTGATAGATGGATTGACAACGGTTGGTTACAAAAAAGGTGGGATACCTTTAATGCTGTTGTTCAAGAAAAGAAAAGGTGCGACCAGTGTTTGATTTTCGAAAATTAAACAAATTTGTTGAATGCTGCGGAGCAGATGCTGATGCTTGTGAGAAGAAACTGAGGTCATGGAGGCAGAAATCGGCCAGCTGTGCGTTGTTAGAACTACGTGATGCCTACATCAGGTAAATGTTGAAGATGAATGCAGCAAGTATCAGATTGTCAAATTTGAAGGCAATTTTTATAAACTGATCCGGCTTAAACTGCGCTCCTAAAATAATGAAAGCCGTCGTTTCTAAAGTTTATTCGTTGGATGCCAAGATTTCTAAAGCAACTGACCATTACTATGATGACATTATCATTGACCTCAACGTGGTAAGTGCCCAAGTAGTAAAAGCGCATTTACTAAAATTCGGACTGATAACTAAACCATCTAAAAATTTAAATTCTGCGAAAGTCTTTGGCTTACAAACTTATGAAAGAAAGGCGTTGTTCATTGGTGACGAACTGAATGAAAGCACGAGGGAAATAGGTCAAATTTAAATTCTTTCCATGACAAAACGACAAGTTATTTCTTTGCGTGGAAAGTTAATTGGTCATTGCCCAGTCGCAGGATGGTTGCGGGTTGGGTCTGGTTTTGTAAAAAGCGGCTGTGAGAGGAAATGCATGAGATAGTTTTGCTGAGTCCGTTGCTATTCAAAGATTGAAAAAAGTTTTAAGTCGTGTAGACGTTGATGGCCCAGTTAAAGGAATTTGGTCGGCATCTTCCGGAAAGTTGGTAGGACGCTAGTCAAATAGCTTATGGTGTTGCTTTGGAAAGAAAAAACGAGATCATTGAAGACGGGGCTTGGTTGTGAAAACCCGACAACGCAACTGATATAAATTTGGCTGAGTTAAATGCGGTCATCAAAAGAATCGATTTGGAATTAAATGGGAGAAGATATTACAATTTTTACAGACTCTGCTGCCGTTTACTCATGGTTATCATCATTGCTAAGAATAAACGCATTAGAGTATCTGGACTATTCGAAATGTTAGTGAAGAGAAGACTTTCAATATTTTCGGAACACTAGAAGCATACAAAGTCGAGAGAAGCGTGTCCCTTATTCTCACAACTAAAAATAAGGCCAATGCACTTCGTGCGTTCCAAAGCATTGGTTGACCAAACCTCTTCAAGTTCGATTGGTGCAGTTGCCCTCCATGAAAGGTTTCCAAACAATTGTGATCTAGCAGAACAGTCTCATACTTTGCATCATTACTGGAATTGGACCCCAGCTACAGTCAAGTCATGCGGAATTTGTTGTTAAAAACTGTCACGAGTGTCAGTCAATTGATTCCAGCGCAGTAAGAATTAATGAAGAAGTGTGGAGGAAAATTGGAAACGTCTGGCGCTAGACGTAACATACTATGGTTGTCAGAAGTACTTGACAATAGTCGATTGCGGCCCTAGTCGATTTGCCATTTCGAGAATCATTCAAAACAAATCAGAAAGTCAAGTCGTGTCAGTGTTAAGACAAGTATTTTCTCAGTTTGGTCCACCAATTGAAACCTTGCGTGATAACGCTAAATTGTTCAGAACCAATTTGATACAGGAATTTCGTAAGCTTTGGAAAATAAATTTGACTTTTAGATGTGCTTATAAACCTTAGGGGAACGAGATAGTGGAACGCAATCATAAGACAATTAAACGAATGTCTACTCGTTGCGGAAAAAGGATCGATCACTTCGTTTTTTGGTACAATATCACTCCCCATGCCAGTAAAGGCATAATTCTGTCAAATAAACTTATTTCTTACAAATGGCAAAACCCCTTTTTGGAAGTAGAAGTTAATTGTGAAAATGAAGATGGTCATATAAACGATAACCGTGCGTACTCGGTGATAAAGTTTGGGTGAAGCCGCATGGAGCACTTTCTTCTGGAATCCCGGGTACTGACAAGAGTTACCCTAAAAACAATGTCAAAGTTGATGGAGTGCCGAGACATGTATGTGACATGAGAAGATGGGCGGATAAGGGTGAACGAGATGATAAAAGTCTCGTTTCGGCAAATTTACCAACAGTCGAGTAAAATTTTTTGTGTTCTAGTCCTGAATCTAACTTTAAAAGGAACGACGAAAGGCGTAATGCCACGCTGGAGAATGGCAGTAACGTAGAAAACCGATCATTTTACACCCCCCGACGCGGGTCACGTGCGAGACGATTGCCGCCGCATCTCAAAGACTATTTTGTTAACAATGATTTTCAAATCACGGAGTGTAATTAAAGGATGAAAATTTGCTCATAAACGCTTTTCATGTTTGCGAAACCATTCTCCTTTGTGACGTAATAACTACTTTTACGCATCGATAAAGTTCGCAGTTAATACTCTCTTTGAGCTGAGTAAGCATGAGTTGTTTAGCTGATAATTTGTTGTTACGTTTTGGTAGCTTTGCAGTCGTATTGTTCTTTATGTATTAATTTAAATACATTTGTTACAGTTTTTACAGCTTGTCAATGTGTGATGCGTATATAAATTCCAAAAAGGGCTTCGGTTAATAAATTAGCAAATGCTATTGTAATTTTGCAAGAGATGGAAAAGTCGAGTTTTGATTATATTTTCAAATTGGCTGGATGCTTGGGCTTTATCCACAGGTTGTCTCACTTTTTCAAAGCAAATACTTAACGCTCTCATCCAAACTATTTGAAATTAAGGATAATTGCATACAGATTTATTTGAAGATTATGAGTTTATAATTCCAGCAAAATTTCAAAGCAACTCTATGAAAAATGATTTTGGCGACCCAGTCAGATGAGGGAGACAACTTTTCGTAAATTCACGAGAAGTAAATCAGAGTAAAAAAACGTTGTCATGTAAGTCATTGCTTAAGGAAACTGTAAATGCTTGGAAAAAAGATATTTTACAATCCTCATTTGCAACAGACACATTTATGGCTGACCTTGAAAATTTTTTTCTAAATTTGTAGAAGTTTCTTTTACTATTGCTGGGTGCTATGTCATAACTAATAAAACCACTGATGTATTACACTGCAATAATTTAATTCGTGGTGGCTTAATTGTACCATCTACCTGCCTGCCTTGATTACGTATATGAAGGTTTTGCATTATAAAAATTCCACAACGAAATCATTCAAACCCAAGTGTTTTTTGCCAGCTTGCGATGGCGCGATGCATGTGCTGCTTTCAATATCTGCTTGGCTCTAAATTTTTGTGTGATCAGCATTCCACTTCGATAATGCTAGATATTCCAAAGATAATTAGGGTTAGGGTTAGATAAGATAGTAGGTAATACGTATGTCTTTTATAACAACAAACAACGAATCGCTAACGATTCTGTTTTAAAAGATACCATAGTAGGTTTTAAAAAAAGAGCACCGAGGGCAAAGCATGTGTAAAGAAAAATTGGTTAATTCATTTATTGCATCAATTTGTTAGTGAGCGAAAAAGTTTCTTACAGCAATGTAGATGATCAACAGAAATAACCTTACAATTACTAATATATTATTTTTATAAGTTATCAAAATGAAAGCGTATCAATAAAGTTGGAAGCTTGAGTGTAAAATTTGCTTGGTTAGAATGATCCTACAAATGAATTTTGCTAATGTGTTTATCTACATTTTCCAATGTAATGTTTTTAATCTTTAAATTTTACTTTTTAACCATAACTTGTTTAGATATAAAATTACTTTACAGCTTCAAGCATAACAATATATGATTTATAAAAAAACAAAGTTTTTTAATCCTTTTTTTTTAGATAAATTTATTTACGCCAGTTTTTTATCTGGTAAAACATTTATATACTGTCTATACTAATTGGCAGAAGAACAAAAACAATCTTATTTCTAACTGAAATTTAAAACTCTGAATTTCAGTCTATAAAATATGTGGTTTAATTTTGATATGTACGCTGCGCTTAATGACATTAGACAGAATTGTAAATACCGTTCATATTGAACAGATAAGGTTAAAAAATAACTAAGAGATGCCTTTTACTTTGTTTAGGCTTTTTAAAAACGTAATTGTTTAATTTTACAACTACAGCAAATCGTGTTACTAGGAATATCAATAGCCCTGTTAGCAGCAGTGCGGAAAACGTGACATATCTGAACGTATCTAAGTAGACCGTGGTTGAACACTTACGAAAAACACGTTGGCTCAGGTCAAAATAACTTTGAACTTTAATTTTTCAATCAGTCTGTTTCGGCATCCTGGTAATTTTTGTCGCTATTGGCAACTGCCCAGATCTCCTCTTTTGTCGGCATCACGACAAAGTTGTCGTAATTGCAGTCCTCAAAGTTGACTTCCGTTCCGGCGGCACCGAGCCTAAACTCGCGGAACAAACAAGCCATTGAAATCGCAGCGAGAAGGTAGACGAGGCTGGAACGAAAGTGTGCACGCGGTAACAAGTGAACGAAAACAATCTGAACAGTAATTGTTGAAATTCATCTACCTTGACTCTGGTGATCGCCGACTCCCGCCAAATGCGAACGGAATATAATCAAGCGGATTTAATTGCGACTTCTTCTCGGTAGAGAAGCGATCGGGATTGTATCTACGAATACAAGAGACGAGCCGTTCAGTGACCACTCACTGGCACGAAACCTCGTCTAACTCACTTGTACGGCTCAACCCAAAGCGATTCCTCGTTCATCGTGACCGCGACGGCTTCTATGATCGGTGTCTGAAAACAAAAAGCTGGTTATTTGTGCAAGACGCGCACAAGGAGGGCCGAGGATAGAGACCTGTTTGGACACGACGTGCTTGTCGATGGTGACGTTCAAGTCGTGTTGCCTTGCGCTGTACGTGAACATCGCGCTGAACCGCACGCTCTCCTTCATGATGCGGCGGATCAATCTAAACACATTAAGTCAATCACATGGCTTCTGTCGCAAGAACTTTTTCAAAAGCACGTCGACGCAAGCTACTACCGATCAGATATCAGTAGCTCACTTTTGAAAAGATGAAAGGAACTTCATTACGGAATTTAACAAATACGCAGCTATTTTTTAAAACTAAATTTTTTTTTGTTTTGTAAAATCTACTCCAGCACAAGAACATTGCACGCAGCCACGTAAACATCAAGGTTTAGAATAGAGATCAGCACGGTACAGGTAAGCCCGTCAGCCGGTGGGTGGTTACGGACGGGCTGACTTGTATATAGGCCTTCAAAATTGACAAGCGGTACGAACAGGCCCAGTCAATTTCAAAAAAAGCGAATATACCTTAGTTTGCAAGTTTTCGATTTTGAGCTCATCATTCAAAAAATATGATGATTGTTTGTATATTTTTAAGCTCGAAGTATAATAAACCACGCGGCGATGCTCAATGATGAAAAAGTTACGGGTTGGGTACAGGCGGACTTTTAACAAATGAAAAAGTTATGGGTTTGGCACAGGTTGCTCATAAATGCTTACGAGTACAGGTAGCTACGAATCGTAAGCATCGGCCAGTGCAGGTCTCTATTTTAGATGAACAAATTATCAAGCAATTAAATGAAGCAAGTAAACAAGCACAGGTAGCTTGATTTGTCGGCAGCGTGGTCGAGTGTTTAAAGCGCCGTGCTTATGATCAACATGGTCTTGGTTCGAAACCCACTCGCGCCTTTCTGTTGTATCCTTGGAAAAGGCACTTATACAGCATTTTCCCCTGCTTTGTGGTCTTGGCAAGCAGTTCTAAATTAAAGTCATAATTTTATTAAATTACAAGCGGACAGCAATATCTTGGCATCTCCGAAAGCAGGTCGGGGTAATAGCTTACCCTATGTATTAGCGCCCCCGTCACTTTCCTGCGAGTCAGGAGGATAAATATAGAGAAAATAAAAAAATAAAATAAAATTTGATACAGACTTGATGCTGGCGATGGTTTCCGGCATAATGTCAAGCGATTTGATGGATTGTAATTCCTCTCTTAATTCTTTCTGCACTTTTCCGTGTGTCATAACCAGATAGAAATTCCAGGTCAGCACTGAACCAATAAGTTTGATAAAACAAAATTTACAGGTAAATCTAGTAACAAAACGAAAAGCTGCTTTTTTTTAACTCGAAAAACTAAATGAAAATTTTTTAATCAACATATTAAGAAAATGTAATAAACAGCTTTACTCATGAATTAAGTATTTTTTTTATAAAAGATAAATATCAACGGTTAGGATAAATTAAGTTCTTCAACTTTCATTCCCAAAAATAAAAAGTTAGCAGCAATTGGCTCAAAACAAAACATTTAAAATTATGTTTTTGATAAATGCGTGAAAAATAGTGCTGCTTGTTCAGTTATAGTATGTATAAAGTTTTACTTCCTATATAAAACAACCAAATAGAACGAACCATTTAAAACATTAGGACTTTTTAACTGACCTGCCCAAGTTACTTGCAAGCCGATTGTAAACAAAGTCAAAACATCGGCTACTAATTCTTTTTCCGACAAATATCCATTGGACTCCTTCAGAAGGTTTTTGATCAGTGTGAGTCGATTTGTATCTTTATTCCACTGATACTCAAGCGCATCCTCAACCAATTGATAAAGTTCTTTTCGGTCTAAAAGTAAACGCACTTGTAAACAGCTAAGTACTTTAGATGTTATTTGCATTTGATTGCAACCCTATTTGTAAAAAAATTTTGTCAGAGCAAAAACGAAAACTTTTACTTTTTTCAAAGTTTGATTTTTTGGTAGGTTCCTTTTTATTTGTTGCGATCATTTCATTCCAGCACTGAAACAAGAACAGCATGTTAAAAGTCAATTGATGCAGTAGCTTTAAATCAAAACTTTTCATAGCAAAGCTAGAAGAGGTTAAGGTTATCTGGGTGTTTAGTGTTATAAAACTTTACCAAGCTTGAGAAATAGATTTTTGGTGATCTGTCTTTTATTACTATTAGATAAAAAAAGAAACCAAACAGCACTGGTGGGTGACTTTTTTCATTGCATATAGCAAAGCTAAGCAAATATGGCTCTTCTTTCAATGAAGCACGATTCGCACCAAAGTTGTTTAAGTGTTTATCATTTAGGACTGCACTTGTCGTCGTCGTCGTCGTCGTATGGAAGAGCATGTACACCAGATCAGGCACGAAACAAGACTGGGGCTGAAGGTTTATCCTTTTATTACCCCAAGCTGCTGCGCTGTCCAAATCAGATGCTGGCAGCAATGGTGTGATTGAGCCAGCATCAGGTTTTGTCATCTAAAACTGTTAGACCTCATGCTCTATGTCAGGGTGGTCCAACTTCTGCACTCTTGTGGGCCACTTTTCAAAATTATTCGAGTTTGCGGGCCTCAGTCGGCTAAAAATTCCTATTTTCGTTCCAAAATCAGGGTGTTCTCTAAAAAAAAAAAAAAAAAAAAAAAAAAAAAGGTCTTCACTTGGAATCGGTCTCCAAAATTCCTATTTTGGCGCAAAATCATAGCGTTCTCCAAAAAAAATTACGGCTGCTGCTTCTGATCGACAAGACTTGTGCAAAATTGATATGCGGCATGCGGCCCGCGAGCCCGTAGTTGGACCACGCTGTTATAGAAGATTGCCGCTACTTATGATCGACAAGACTTGAATTGTGCAAAATTGTTCCGCGGGCCGCACAAAATTGTTTCGCGGGCCTGTAGTTGGACCACGCTGCTCTATGTAGTGTTCGATGTATGGGGCATGTTGTTCGGACGTGGTCTGCAGTTTGTTCCATGCGCAGCCTCCCAAACCGATAAAAAAAGAACTGCACTAAAAACCAAACAGAAAATGGACGAAAAAGACAACTAACAACACTAGAAAAGAGACTTTTTTCATTGCACATAGCGAAGGTGGACGTGGTAATCTAAAACCATAGATACGATGATACATATGATTACTACGACAGGCGTGATGTTCTCAAAATTAAGTTCGTGATGGCATTGGAAACAGGTCATGATTTTAAAAAATTTAAATAAAAATGCAAACAATCTTATTCATAAGTTTTTTTTTCATTTAAAACATAGAGGTTGTTCAATTACCATAATAAGTTTTGAACACATTGAACATATAAATCAAGTTAATAACTTTGCATGCTCAAAGGTATTAAAAACGTAAACAACACATACTGTATCCCAAGCATAGTGCAATTTAATGACTTTGGCCGAATCTTGAAAATAATCCCCAAACAGCATTTGACAAACAGCCTGCATTGCAAGTCCTTTCATATGTTGTGTTAAAGGTATGTGCTGGCCTTCTGGCAAGCCACGCCATTTCGTTGCAAGTTCTTTAGAAAGCTGAAAAAAATTTTGCTGTTAAGACACAACAAAAAGTAAAACTATAATGTGTTTTTCAAATAAAAAAATGATAAATTTTCAAATACCTACCATAAAACCTATAATTTAGCGCCACCCTGTCTCTTCAAGAAGTCGCCGTAAGCGATTTCTTTTTGCGGTGAAACTAACCCGAAATTCCTCTTTCAGCATCAGCATTAGCATGGAATAAAAAAAAAAACAAGAGAAAATGGATCTCAAAAGAAGCGATAGTAACCGCAGGGGAATCCGGGTTAGTTGCACAAACAAAAATCGCTTACGGTGACTTTGAAAAAACAGGGTGGCGCTCAATTAGAGGTTTTACGGTAATTGAATTCAAGTACCTAATACTTTCAAATAATAAAGTTTGATTGCGAGATATCAATATATATACAGGTAATACATATTTTAAAAAAATAACATATTCAGACACGGGGTGATCGTAATTAGTGATGAAATGATGCCACTTTTTTTTCAATTCCCATTCTTGTTATTTAAAATTTACTTTGTTTTTATAATAGACTAACTATTTTTTTTTAAACATCTTGTTTAATCAGTGGGATAATTGATATGTAGTGCCTCTACCCTAATTAATTACCTTACATTGTTCATCATTAGATACTGTAAATTATAGATTATATATATTGAAAAATTGAATCGATTTTCTTTGGAGAGTGCTACATGAAAGGATCGAAGCAATATTTTACTGCAAAATTTATTTAATCACTGATTTGCTGATTTGCCACCAACCCATGATTATAATCCTTGAAAATATGTATTAAAAGGTCTTTTTTTATATATACATGCATGCTCAATGGTAGTGAGGTACATAAAAAAAAAAGGCAAATACTGAATAAATTACGAATCATTTTCAAGAACTGAAATTTTTATCCCATTTTTTTTTGACTCTGATGCCAATCCTAAAAATTCATTGCTTCTTTCAACTTTCAATTCTGATTAATTGTCCCATCACTAATCGTAACCAATAATCATAATTACATTGAGAAAAACTTAGATGTAATCATAACCAATTACATTGAAAAATATATGCCATCAATTACATTCAGCTAACATTTAAGGCCCGTTTCCACTACGAGCGTGGAAAAGAGCATTCTTTCTCTCTTTTATTGATCTTCGATTGAAGCGAGCGGTTAAAATTGAAGCGAGCGCAAAAAAAAAGCAATAAAACATACAAAGAATGGTTTTATTCACGCTCCTAGTGGAAACGGGCCTTTAAGCACGGAAACCCCATTTGTGACGTCACATGTTATCACCTTTATTTAAATAAATCAATGGTTTTCAATCTTTTTGGTTCATGGACCCTTTTTTTTAAAGAAAAATATTTAATCAACCACTTTCTATGCCAGTACCTCACGAACACTATTAGTTGAAACTGTATTGCATAAAGGACAGTGAACTCAAAACAAGTTCAATCTTTACCTTTAATAAAATAATAACCAATAAACTAATTAAGCAATCACTCTTAATTTGCATATTCAACCCAACAACTTGTTTAATTAACAACTAAAAGATTAGTGAGGAAGCATGCTTTTAATTTCAAATTTTATTTTAACAAAATATAGTACATATAGTACATTGTATTTTGCAGAATCAATAGAATAGTCTAGAGCACTAATGACTAACTTGGCTCTAATGTTTATGGCACAAAGAATCAAAACGCATTTTGACAAAATCAATCAGTCTTAATCCAATTTGCTTCTTTTTTAACTGAATACACCCAATACAGCTGAAAACGCTGATTTCAAGATCCATCTAGTAGGGAAGACAATAAAGCTTGCTTTTAATTGTTGAAAAAAATTTGGGTGTGAATCCTTTATCAAGATATATGCAAATACCCCTTCCTTGTTAACTTTTGCTCTTAGTTTCACATCCTCTTTTAAATCCAACAGCGTTTTGACCATCTTAGAAATTTTGTCTCCTGTCTCATAGTTTTCTTGGTCTACAAACCAGAGTAGATAAGCCATCTCCAAAACATTTTCAAGTTTTCTTCCCAAAGTCTGGGTGAAGACCTTCAAGATGAGCAATGACAGCAGTAATGCATTCTAATGTAGGAGCAGTTTCATTGAAATTTTCAAATGTCAACAGTTCTTTTGCTCAAATTGTTTCTTCCAATATTTCAGTTTCTCAATGAAACCTTTTACCTGCTGATTTTTTTACTTTGAAGCTCAAAGTTCAGTACATTCACTGTTTTAAAGATATGACTAAGGTAGTATATTTTTGATTTTATCTCAGTATTCTCAAGTTTTTACAGAATTTCTCAAACTTTACCAGCTTGTTTTTTGTATTTACAAACTACCATTGGGGACTTGAACTTGAAAAAGTTGATCACTTGTTTCCACAAAATCACAAGCCTTTCAAGGCTGAGGCCTTTTGACAATCATCTCACCTCTGGGCGAAGCAACATAGGTTTAAGTTTTCAGCTTGAAAAAATTGCACAAACCCCCTATAATTGATTGAGTTTGTTTTGGCAAAGTTAATTGCATGTGTGACAGCATTCTGTGTCAAGTACAAGGCCAAACATAGTGTCAAGCAGAAAACATCAAAAAATTAGCTATTCTGACACCAATCCAATGTTAAAGAAAAAATTCTTCTGCAATCTGGGGTTAGCTAGATAATTTTTTTACATGCACTTCCAACATAATTCAATATTGTAGTATTTATAACTTTTAGGAACGTTTCATGAAGAATTTATAAAACACTCTGAGGACCACTAGTTAATTTCTGGTGGTCCACCTGGATCAGGTTGAGAACTTAAGAACCACTGAGATAAAAGATTTCAAAACTTATGTTTATGAATGTAACAAAAATTTTAAATGCCAATCATGATACTGATTAACAAAAATATTATTCTACAAACGCATTTCAGAATTTCTGTTGTAGCAATCAAAAAACACTTGATGATTTTAAGTAATCATAATTGTAATTGTAGAATGTGTAAGTAATTATAAAATCAATTACTTTCAAATTTTGAGTTGTGATAATTGTAATTGCAGAATGGGTAAGTAATTGTAATCATATTTGTTATGTAATCATCCCATCCCTGAACATACTATAGAAGTATGACTTTTCATTCAATTAAAATAGAAAATAACCTTTCTTAAAAACTAGGCTGGATAGTCCCAAAATTAAGTAAAAATTTAATCCACTTTACAATTAATGCAAATTAAGTTTAACTCACAGAACAATTTACCTTAAGAAAAATCTTGGCATAGTGTTCTTTACAACTAGGTGATAAATCACAATCAATTGCTTCTCTTCTTCGAAAGATATCAGTGCCTTGGACAAACAAAAAACTTTCCTCACCGAGTAAACTCTTCCATGAATCAAATAAAAATTCTAGAAGTAAAATGTAGAACTAATTTGTTGAAGTCATACAAAAAAATTTTTGTTAAACTATGTGCTTAGCAAAAATAATAACAGACCAAAAGAAAAGCTATCATCTAATATTATTATACAAAAACAAACCTGGAATATCACATATTTGTAATCTGGGAACAAATTGCTTAGGATTTGCAACTGATACAACAAGTATTTGTCCATATTTAAAAGCAGCAACATTACCATAGTCCTTGTGAAGCTTACAAAGATATTGATGCAAAGAACCTGCTCGTTCAATATCACTGATATTTCCATCCCTATACAAAAAAAAACTATCAGTTTGATTCCCTAAAAAAAGGTTGTTTAAAACCAAATAAAAGAACAAAGTTCATTAAAACAAAAACATCTTTAGATGTCATCAAACTTGTTTTATAAAAGACCAAATTACTGTATGTTTATCTACTTATGATTGCAAACTCTAATATGCAATTTCATGGCTAGGTTATCTTGTTGAAAGTCAACAGAAAAATCTTAATTTTAATTTTATAATATTTTCTTATATATCAAAACTTTTTTGAAGAAATCATGTCACTGCTAAGGTTTAAAAATAACTTGTTAATAATTGTTAAGTTTCAACACCATTTATTAACTGATTAACCAATACTCAAACTATAAAACTGTTAATTGCCAAGTAAAATTGAAAAAAATTATCTTTGTATGTATTTATCTATAATAACAGAATTTTTTATAATAAAATAACAGGATTTTTAAAAAAATAGAGAAACTAACTTTTAATAATTAATATGAGTTTGTCTAATTTTTATTTGAAACAAAATAATACTGGAATTACTACAAAGTAGAAAGTCTTAAAATAGCCACATACTACCTGCTTTTCTCAGACTGATGATTAAATTAGTATTAATTGCTAACAATAAGCTCTTAAATGAACAATCATATTATAATATATTAGGCTTTGATTTAGTTCACAAAAAATCAGTTAATTATGGTGATTGGTTGTGAGTAATAATTTTTAATAGGCTATAACCAATTCTTCTTGGCTGGTTTAAAACTTCATTCACTGCACATAGCTTACATTTTTTTCAGCTTATTTGCTGCAAAATATGATGTGATAGATAAACTATTCAGTTAAGTCAAAGTTTGATGGCACTCCATTGAACATTATAAAAATGGCAATGATAGCATATAAGTAATGCAATAAAAACTTTTTAAAATTTTGTATTACTAATTTAGTACAGTTGTTTTATTGAAGACCTATAAATTTAAATTGAAAGTGGAAGCTTTTTGCAAAATAGTCAATTGGTATATTCCTTTGTAAAACAACTATGAAAGTAATAAATTATACTACTTTTTTCATTTATTTTAAGCTGTATATTTTAGTACTTTTTAAATATTTTCTTCTTTGGTATTTCAAAAAGATCAAACAGTTAGGCAAATGTGCACACAAAACAACATGTTCTTGCTTCTATTTTGATTTTAATCAACAAAAGCAGTGCATTTTGCAATTTGCAATGTATCCTGTAGTCTTTTAATAGCTCTTGTCAGCTTTTGACTCAATAGTCATTTAAAACAGAGATCAAATGTCCACAGTTTTTTGTTTGCTTTGTTACTAAAGCATTTTTGCTATTAGATTTCCAAAAGCTCAAAAAACAAAAAATGAAAATTATTAATTTTTGCTATTAACTACTTAAAATTATGATTATTTTATTACAACCAGATCAGCAAATTAAACTAATAAAGCAAATAACTCTCACTTTGCATCACATATACTTGGACAAGGTATAGTTGTTAGCTGATTTGATCCCTACAAAAAAAATATCATAACATTTATTCAAATTTACAATAGAAAATACTTGTATTCAAAAGTAAAACAGAAACTTTAAATTAATTTACAAACATAGAAATAACTTTGCAAATAAAACAAATATAATCTATCACAATTTCTAATTAAGAAATGCCTTATATAGCTTGAAGTAAATAGACTGTTAATTAAAATAGACAAAACTTTTAGAAAAAAAATTTAAAAACTCAAAAAAAGAAACAATTTATATAGTCAAAAATTGTAGGCCATTAATTTTTTATCTCTTTATTTATTCTTTGGACCTGCAGAAAGCAACAGAAATACTTTACATAAAGCAATTGTCAAGCAATTACTCTGACCTGCTTATGGAGATGCCAAGATGTTGCTGACCAGTTGAAATTTTTTATTTTGGCTTTCTAGTTTTTAGACTGCCAAGCAAAGAAAAGTGCTAGGGAACGATCCCCAGGACACAACAGAATGGCATGAGCAGGTTCAGGATGGTTTGATGAAAGAATGATGAAAGAAAGAATTTTCAGGATGGCTCAGCTTGATGTTGATCTTAAAACCAATTAACCTATTAGAGCCCATGGTCCTTTTTTCAGGACCAGAAGGATAATTAATCATATTTCAGCAATTGCTGCAGTTTTCAGAAAAGTCTTTGGTTAATCATAAAGCATGAAGTACCTTTCAAAATTATCACCTACTGTTTGATGTACATTGGCAACACTGATCTTGCAGTTTTCAGTATTGAGTGAAAATCTTGAGAAGGTGGATACAATCAATTTTATCTATCATTCAAGCAATTTTTTTCCGATAAGTAGTAGTTATATTTAACTCATATTTGTATATAGTATATATGAATGCTCTAACTGTCCTATAAAGCCAAGAAAATGCATGAAAGTTATTTTGCTTAAATATACCATGGTCTATAAGTTTGGTCCCAAAATAAGGACCATGGTTACTCTAGACTCCATTTTAGCCATTTTTTAAGGATGTTGTAAACAAAGAGAAAACGGTTTGCAAAGGCAAACTTTTTTATACTATAACACTTTCTATGTACATAAACCTTTGAAAATATACTTTTCTTTTGTTACATATAATTTATTTATATTTTCAGATACTTTCTCATGGCTTTCAACCATTCAGTCAAGTCATTCTATTCTCTTCATGATGCAGTGAATTATGTAGAGGAAAATGACTCTCCTAGTTGTAAAAACTTTGTTGATATAGTTAAAATCCTTCCCCCAATAAATGAACTAAATGATGAGATTTTAGATGACGAAAACTGAGATCCAACCTTTATT
Source organism: Diplosoma virens (assembly GCA_963680785.1). Lineage (NCBI taxonomy): Eukaryota > Metazoa > Chordata > Ascidiacea > Aplousobranchia > Didemnidae > Diplosoma > Diplosoma virens. The sequence continues at coordinate 28,950,966 of OY796887.1, forward strand.
TTGTATGTGCCAGAAAGTGTTGAACTTCATCAGTATGATATTAAAGACTAACACAACCAAAAGGGAAAAGAAAGAAAAGCTCAGATTTCTCTTGGAAAAAGACTGAGCCTAATTTTTCAAGATTAGCATCTCCAACTACTGATGGAGCAGATGAAAGAATGAAATCATTGAAAGATGAAGTATATGGAAAGAGCCCAGTTAAGATTTTTGAACTTTTCCTTGACGAGGATTTACTAAGTAAAATTTGCAAAGAATCTGTCACTTATTTGACACAGAAAAATGTGCATAATTTTAGTCTCTCATCAAACTGTTTGAGAAATTTCATTGGAATTCTACTTTTTTCAGGATACCACAGCCTACCAAGTGAACGGCATTATTGGAGTCTGGATGAAGACTTTTGAAACTCAGATTATTCACAAAAACAATGCCAAGAAACATATTTCTAAACATCAAAAGGTTTCTTCATTTTATTGACAATGAAAATGCAAAAAACTGCAAAGATGATAAAAAATTAAAATTAGACCTCTAGCTGATGCTCTGAATCAGAAATTCAAGAACTTTGGAATATTCTCTAAGACAGTGTTCTTCAAACTTTTTTCATCACGACCCACTTTGCACGGCCAAATTTTTTCGTGACCCCCAGGGACTAAAATAACAATAAAGTAAAATTTAATAATACAGAAAATATTGAAAAAATAATAATAAAATTGCCAATATCTTTAATGAGACTGATGTGCTTGCATATTCTCGCACAAAAGATCGAATCTTGGCTCTATTTCAGTGATGGCGGGTCTCAGTACTGGTTCTAAATCTTTCAAATTTGATCAATATTTTGTTTTTACATAAGTTAGTGTCGAAAAAGATTTTTCACACAGATAAGTGGAGGCAAAAGGAAGAAGAGCAAGCATGGCCAGTTCTGACAATAATGGGTATTCTGTTTTTACACTAACCTAAAAGGAGCTTAAGCTTTTTTTTGAAAAGTTTACTTTCAAATTAAAATCACTGGAGAGTTCTGAAAATTCTTCTTGAGCTTTCAGTGAGAGATGACTTACTTTTTCGATTCCAATGTCAAATGGGTTTTGAATCCAGTGGAATTTGCTAGTATCCAACTCTGGCATAAAATACTTTTCAAAATGAGTTTTGAAGCTTGTCAAGTGGTTGATTACCAGTGGTTTCATTGTATCAAAACCTAGCTCATTTTCTTGGATGAAATCTTCCATGCACGTAAACATCTCATATGAGGAACTTGCTACCTTGTGTAACCACATAGTAATTTTTTCATGAATGCTTCAATTTTAGAAATCAATATGAAAACATTTGAGTTTTGTCCTTGCAAAGATAAATTCAGATCGTTTAGTTTTTCAAATATATCTGACAAATAACAAAGTTTACACAGCCAGTTTTTATCTTGAAAATATTTTAACAAATCCGAATTACTTTCTGACAGAAATTGCATTACTTCATCCTTTAACACAATCAGCCTTTTCAAAGCTTTGCCTCTTGACAGCCATCTCACTTCTGTATGGAGCAAAAGAGAGCTAAACTCTGAATCCATTTCTTTACATAAATTGGAAAAAAGACGGCTATTGAGAGCACGGCTTTTAATGTAATTAATAATTTTTACAGCATCTTGCAATACTACACATAATTCAGCAGAAATTTTCTTTGATGCTAGTGCCTCTCGATGAATTATGCAGTGAGTGAAAGTAATAGGTCCAGTATTTAGTGATTTCACCTTAGCATGAAAGCCAACATATTTTCCTAGCATTGCTGCTGCTCCATCAGTACAAACCCCCACACAGTCTTCCCACTTTAATCCAACTTCTTCGAGAACTTCGCTAACTTTAGGAAAAATTGCTTCACCTGTTGTGTATCCCTCTAATGCCCTACAGAAGAAGAGGTCTTCATGAACATTATTATTGAAGCAATATCTGACATATCCCAACAATTGTGCCTTATTTAAAATATCTTTAGTTTCATCAATCTGGATTGCATATTTCGAAATCCCTTTTATTCTTGCAATTAGTTGTTCAAATTGGTCTTTGCTAATGTCTTCAATTCGTCTGCTTACTGTTGTGTCTGATAAAGGAATTTTTTTTAATTCATCTGCATATTTATGGCCATGGATGATTTCAGTTATTCTAACAGCTGCTGGTAAAACAAGATCTTCGCCAATTGTAAATGGCTTTTGGCTCTTTGCAATTAGGTAGGAGGCTTCATACGATGCGCGTAAATGTTTAGAATTAGTAAATACATGATTTTCCATGCATAGCCTTGGCTTTTTCACGGATTGCAATAACCTTTCAAAATACATCAACGGCTTTTCAGCATAGGAAGCATGCCTTGTAGTTAGATGCCTCTTCAATTTTATAAGTTTCATACTTTCACTTGCCAAACTCTCGTTACAAATCAAGCATACTGGCCGATGCTCATTATTTATGCAGGTATACGTAAATCCGTATTGTAAGTAACTTTCATTGTATTTTCTCTTTTTTATGGAAGAATGTTGATCTTTGTCTTTTCCATATTGCCACTTGGTTGTTCAGTTAGCGTTGACTTTTCAATACTTGAATTGTTTGGTGAGATATGATGCTCTGATTTCAACCACTTATCCATGAGAAGGGTTGTTTAATAATTATTAATTTAAAAAATCTATGTTGTTATAAAATTACTTGTTCACAGAATAGTTTGCAGCCTAACTTTAGAACTTTTTCTTCTTTACTTTAATGGTTTTATAAAATCTAGAACGAAAGTGAACGTGATTCAGGAAAATGAGAATGTTAATTGCTAAATTATACAACACATGAACATTTTTATGATCTTTTGTAGAAACCACCCGCCACTAATGTAAAAACGTGAGATTTGAGAAAAACACCCCCGCCACGTTTTAAGTAGGCTACTACAGATAGTGCTCGCCACGTTTTAAGTAGGCTATTACAGATAGTGCTCATCACGTTTTAAGCACTGCAGATTGCACCTTCGGTCTAACCTAACCCTTATAAAAATTCTAACTGGATAATTACTAATTTTTTGAGCAGTGGCGGGAATGTTTTTTGGCGGGGGCTCAGGGGCGCTGAGAGCCAATGACGTGGCAGGGGCAAAATACCATTAGGGGCCCCTTGTCAAATAAATTCAAATTTGTATATAGTCATATAAAAGGTAATATAAAATGTTTTTAACGAAATTCACTTTAATTTACCTCTGTAAATGCACTTATACTAATAAAACATACATACCCTCAACAAATATGTAATTTTGTGGAACAACAAGGGCCCAGGGCCTGGGGCAGTGACCCCCCTTTCCCCCCTCTCAGCGTACCTGCGGGGGCTTTCTACAAAAGATCCCATTTTTACTGTGCATGTTATCCATCCAAAAACAGCAACCAATTATAAATACTAACTCGCCTACGTTTCAATTGCCATTAATAGAACAATTACTGCTCCACTGCACTTTTTATCAAACTCAGTCACTACTAACTGCTTAGATTTAACCAGATTTAACTTCCCTCAGCACCGGTAGCCTATCATTCTTCAGCACGCTCTCTAAACACAGAATCTTAAACAACTAGAAGCAAAGTTTTGTGACGTAACAATAGTTCTGTCATACACGATGGCTCGTCTACGTTTGGTTTTGTTCTGGCTGGGAGAGGCGTAGGCTTACTTTGTTTCTCTAAATAAAATTTTTTCAGCTCACTCAAGGTGTAACGTTCAGCTTTGTCAAGTCAGGATGTGTTTTTCTCATCTGTTTAAAATGTATTCTTGTTAATACTTTAATACTGTTCTTGAAACATTCCGCGACCCCCATTGAGTCCTTTTGCGACCCCCAGTTTGAAGAACACTGCTCTAAGAGACTGTCAATAGATGAACAGAGAGTAAGATACTATGGAAGAAGCTCTCTAAAGCAATTTATAAAAGATAAACTAATAAACCAATTAGATTTGGTTTCAAGCAGTGGGTGCTATGCTGTGCTACTAATGGCTATTGTTTTGAAATGGATCTATATTAAGGAAAGCAAAAAAACGTACTCCCAAGACCAAGCACAATGACAGTCTAGGTTCAAGAGTGGTTTTATCAATGATCAACCATCTAGACCAGGGGTTCCCAAACTGGGGTACATTTAGGCTTCTCAAGGGGTATATTATTATGTGACAGAATGTCCTTATTTAAGTTAAATTCCATGACCAGAAAAAATAATAGACTCAAATGTCTAGAATTTTCAAATCTGGTTGATTGTAATTACGTCAAACAAGACAATTAAGAGGGAAGACTTTTTTTTACAGATCACCATGATTTTGGGTTTGAATGGGGAAATTTTCTGGCTGCTGTAAAGTGAAGACTTTTCTTTTTTTTTTAGAGATCACCTTGATTTTCAGCATAAATTGAGAAAATTTGTATCTGATTCAAAGTGAAGACCTTTTTTTTTCAGAGATCACCTTGATTTTGGGCATGAATTGGGGGAAAATTAGTGGCTGATTCTAACTGAAAGCCTTTTTTTTTAGAGAAACGTCACAAAATTTTGGGGGTACATGCAAACCTGCTACAATGTCCAAAGGGTACCGATCAACTGAAAGTTTGGGAAACCCTGATCTAGACAACCCAAATGATCATGAAATTTAAGTTTATAACTTTTTGTCAAGTTATAAGCTTTTTGTACAACTGAAATCCTTGGGAATCAGAATCATGGGTATAGTATGTGCAAATAGAACATCTGGATGCCCCCTCAAGGATGGCAAGTCCCTGAAAAAGGAAAGTCATGGATTGTTTGATTTCAAATTTGAAGAGAAGGGAGAGCTCTATTTTTTGAAATGGCATGAAAACAGCGTTTTCATAATTGCTAATAACCATCAGTTTTCCAACCCTATTGGAAATACAAAAAAGATGGCCAACTAGCCATGGAAAGGAAACATTTGTTCCTCAGCCATTTCTCATATCCCAATATAACAAGTATATGGATTGTTTGATTTCAAATTTGAAGAGAAGGGAGAGCTCTATTTTTTGAAATGGCATGAAAACAGCGTTTTCATAATTGCTAATAACCATCAGTTTTCCAACCCTATTGGAAATACAAAAAAGATGGCCAACTAGCCATGGAAAGGAAACATTTGTTCCTCAGCCATTTCTCATATCCCAATATAACAAGTATATGGGAGGAGCAGACCACTTAAGACTGGCTTATTCAAAAGTATCTCACATTGTTAGATCAAAGAAGTGGTACTTTGGTCTATTTAGAAGTTTCCTTGATACTGTAATGATAAATTCCTGGATTACGTACATTGTTTTGCAAATGGAAATACTTTGACATTATTAGATTTCAAGAGGTCAGTTACAAAAGCATATTTGCAATTATCCTCATTCTGATCCCAAAAATTCGGGACAGCCAAACGTATTTTCTTCAAAATACCAGAAATTAGATTTTCTATTACTGGACATATTCTTGATCAAACAGATGGAGGGAAAGAAAATGTGCCTTTTGTAGAAAGTTTCAAAGCAATGTGTAAAATGTAATGTTGGTCTTCATATTGGTGAATGTTTCAACAAATGGCATTCAAGTTAATTTGCATCTGAGATAATTGAGAAAAAAATATCAAGTAATATGCATTATATTTGGATTAATAAATATATAAAATAAATATTAGAAATTTTTCAAAATTTTTTGGTCGGTGCTCATCAGGAAAGTGCTCAATGACGTCGAGTCAGAGCAGTTAGATAATTAACTTACAGACCACAAAATTTTTTAATTTAACATTAATTTTATTTGCCCAAACAGACTGTTTCGCCTGCCTGGGCTTGTCAGGGGGCGGTTAAAAATCTTATTCAAATAAAAATTATTTTTATTTCTATTTTGGAAATTGAGAATTTTCTTACAAAGCTCTTTTTTGGAAATTTTCTCCTATTTTTATTTCTATTTTGGAAATTGAGAATTTTTTTACAAAGCTCCTGTTTTTTAACAAAGTTGCTGCATGTGCCCATGGTCCTAAAAAAAGGGCCAAACTAAAAATAATACAATAAAAATTTTTTTATATGTTTAGTATAATATAATGAATACAATAAAAAAATTTTTATTACAATAATACAATGAAAATTTTTTTACATGTTTAGTATTCAATAAACTTGTATAAATTATAGATTTTTGGTAAAAAATTCAAGAAAAAAATTTGGGCACTAATGGGTTAAATAAAAGACTTCAGAAGCTAACAAAACTTCTTATTTGTGGTTTGTAAGACCATTAGATGTCTCTACCTAGCATACATCAGTCCAAAATTAATTTTTATAGTTTTATAAACCACAAATAAGATGTTTTGCAAGCTTGCTAAGTATTTTACTTGACTGACTTTGAAATTAATATTAAGTTCAAGCATCATAATGAATCCTTATGAGAATAATACAGGTCTGTCAGTGTTTGCTTGTTGTTAGATCTTGACTGACCACTCTTGACTATTAAAAAAGTAACCAATTATGTTTCGATGACAAAATTTACTTACAGGAAATATATAGAGCAACAGGCTAACCAGAAACACAATCAAAATTATTACAAAAACAGCAAGAGCTGTTACTGTAACATGAACTTCAAGCATTGCAATAATAACCAAAGTCCACAATGTTTATCTCTAAAATAATAGTTATCAAAAATATCTGTAAAAAAGCAATAATTTATTAAGCTTGTCAACTCATGTGGGTCTCTTCAATAAGTCACTGTAACAATTTTTGGTGGGTGAAACTAACTGGAAACTCCCTACAGTGTCATGAAGGAATAAAAAAAGAAAACAAAAGGAAAAGCATCTCAGGTCTTTTCAAGCAGTTGATGTAAACAACTTTTGTTCATAAAACTAACACAAACCTCCCATTGTGCTTACTATCACTTTTTGAAGAGATCCTTTGCTCTTGGTATCTTTTTTCTTCCATCCAAGTGCTGTAAGGGGATTCTGGGTTAGTTTCACAAAAAAAATTGTTTACAGTGACTGCTTGAGGAGACCCAAAATGATAATGCAACAGTAAACTTTGTATGATACCATGGTCATCTTTAGCTACAGGCCTGGAAGTGTATCTGCTTTTTCTGTAATGACGTCACAATGAAGGCTGACAAAGTGCAACGCAGTTTTGTAACTGCTGGTTTTACAACAAAGATTGTTTGACAATACAGTTTACTTTAGCAGAATTCAATAAGTAATATTGTTATAGGCAGCCTCTAAACCTGAAGTTATAACAGCTTTAATAAACTAAACATGGCTAGAACAACTGAAGTCTAAGTTAAACTATATATAAAGTAGAATTATGCATAGTAGGTGCACCTGACAAACAATGGGTTTATCAGTTTATTGTAGGTTCATATGCATTCATTCATTTACTCATTTCATTTTATTCTCAATCATTATTAAACAGTTTGACACAAAAATTATAAATATTGGAAAGATCAAGAAAAGGAAGAAAAGAACATGTGCTTGAAAAAAGAAGTTAGCTAAAAACTTTGCTAGATTCATTAAATAGCTTATATCAAACTGAAAATAATTAAAATAAATTTTATACTAGTCTTTTTATAAAGTTTAATAAACTTGATTAGAGCTTTACTTATGTTAAAACTAATACAATCATGATTTTTTGAGCCTTTTCAAGAAGACACCGCAAATAATTTTTGTTCATGAAACTAACCCGGATTCCCCTGCAGTTACTATTGCTTCTTGAGAGAATCTTTTTCTCTTGGTTTCTTCTTTGTTCCATCCTGATGCTGAAAGGGAGATTTCAGGTTGAGTTTCACTGAAAAAAATTGCTTTTGGTGACTTCTTAAAGAAACCCAATTTTTTCATGTTTTTTTTAATTTAGTAACTCAAGAGCTCAACCTTACTTTATGTAAATATAATGAGTCTGTCAGGACTGCAGACAGGGCAACTGTTTCAAACTATCAGATTGGTTCTTTGCAATTGCTCTTCTGTTATAAGTCTTTCTTGTGCTTTGAGTTGCTGATATTGTAAGACTTTTTGTTATGCAGCATCTTAATAGGCTACAATATTTTTTAGTGCAAGCTAGAGTGATTTAGGAACATTCACTTAATATTAAATTATTATTAATGTGTTTTCTAACAATTGTGCAATGGGTTTCAAAAATTGCTTATTACAGGGTACCTCTAAATTATCAGTGTAGGCAGTGTATAGGCAGTGCAGACAGTATATAAGCAGTGTATAAGCAGTGTAGGTAGTGTATTGGCAGCATATGCAGTGCCCACACTGCCAATACACTTCCCACACTGCTTACTGCTGCCTATACACTGCCTGCACTGCCTACACTACCCATACACTGCCTACACTACCCATACACTGCCTACATTGCCCACACTGCCCATACACTGCCCACACACTGTCTATACACTGCCTATACACTGCCTACACTGCCAACAGCAGTAATTTAGAGTAACCATTTATTTAGGCCATAAATTTGTAATAAGGTAATGTTAAGGAAATAGAAGTTGTATCTACAATACTTGCATCAACAAGAATTATTGCAGATGCTGATAGTGGTACTATTATTGTTAGATTTTTACAGCATTTCAAGGGATTACCAATGTGATTGCATCAAGTTGACAGTAATTCTGCTTTTTTCAGCTTCAAACTATCAGCTGACACAAATTATCAGTAAATGTTGTTCATAATTTATGTGTTTGCATATATATCATAAGCTTTTATGATATAGTTAAATGAAACAAAGTCATAAATATACATAAAAACTCCAAGTCAAATGCAAAATGCTTTTTGCAACTGAACAGCACATGATTGAATCATGCACATATGAAGATTAAGTGGCATCATTCTAAGCCTGAATACTCACACTAGTGCAATTAATTAAACTTTACTCTGTGCTATACATTTATGGTATGGCAGTTAAAAATTCACATATGGCAATTAGAAAGTTGTGTGTTTTATTTGAATGTACAAAGGTAACAACTGGTACAGGTATAATTTAATTTTCACTTTTGAGCTGTAACTCATGTTATTATCTGACTTCTTGGGGGACAGCATCAATAACAAATATATATGTATGATGACAGAAGTTTGAAGAATTCAAATTTGCATCATTATTTTCACACTAAGGTCAAAGGTCATCCGATGAGTCTTTGCGGCAAAACCACGTGTTATTTTCAATTAGATTTGAATATTTTTAAAAAGCACATCCCTTTTATTAAGTAAGATTATCATTTTGTGCACCTACTGTGGTCCATTTAATCAGTAGCCTATTTAACATTTTTTGCTTTTAACTTAAGGTAAGCTTAATTGATCTCTTAAACAATCTTTCATAATGTAAATTTTATTTCAGATTGATTGTTATTACCTTTTATAATACTTTGTCTTTTAATTTAGCAAAGAAGTGAGTTGGTTAATAAATGTTGGATTTCTAATTGTAAATCAAATTACAATAGTAATTCCGAAAAAGGTTATGTTACGTGCTTCAAATTTCCTTCTGATAAAACTTTATAGGAAAAATGGTTAAGAAACAAACAAGAGAAGGACTTAGTGTATCAAAATATACAGCAGTTTGTATGGAACATTTTCAGGAATGGGACATTATTGAATATGACATTCTACAAGAGAAAGATGGAGACCCAGGTATCAAGATACCATGAAAAAAATTTGCACTTTGAAAAGATGCTTTTCCTTGCATTCCAAACTTATGTTCTTACTTATTAACCTCAACTACCTCTGAATGATGCTCTAGCCCATCAAAACATTGCAAACAAAATAAAGAATACCATGATATTTTGCAAGAACAATGGCTTAAGCACTGACAAAATTACTTCATATGAATTATTCCTTGAAAGATTAGATAACCATTTGCTAGAATTTTGACATTCTGCAATTGCTCAAAAAAATAATGATTAAATGCTTTTATAGTATCACATTTCATTTCCAGTTATTAAACATTCCCTCTTTCTAATATTTTCCATTCTTGTGCAAAAATGAATGAATTTAGATATGGTTTTAAAACATTAAATTTGATTTAAATTATTCGAAAGCTCAAAACGACAATGTTAGGTATTCTGCTGTAATTACTAAAAGAGCCATCAAATTTTGAAGCTACTTTTAAAAGTTAATCAGTTTTTGTATGTATTTACTCTTTATGATTATAAAGAATTTTTCTCCATCTATTACTATTTTTAAATGATTTATTGATTTACGCAACTTATTGTGCTAAATTAAATTTTTTGCTAGTAAGTTATCCTACCTAAGCATAATTAACAAAAATGATTTGTAACAGCCTTTTAAGTGATATTAATAAAATTATTACTGTACAATTTCCCAGATAGAAGTAAAAACTTGTACAAGTTTTTAAAAAGCCTATGGAATGTGAATGCCTTTTTTGATCTGTGACGCGTCAGCCTTCGTTGTCCGGTATTTTATTTGCGCTTCCAGGCCTGTAAGTTATAGACGGCCATGTGATACCAAAAAAAAAAAAAAGTTCCGATGGGGCGCATGCATGCAAGCCCATTTTTTATTATGTATTTTCAAAGCAGCCTTTAGTGGACATTGCTTAGCTTGTTTTACAAAAAACGGATTTATTTTACTGTAGTGAAAATTGCCCGTAGGTGCACTAAAAATCTTGAACGTGAATTTTGACTAAGCGCTCACTTATAATTTGGGGTGGCCAACCAGTTTAAGACGAAGAGCCACATTTCTTACTGTATTACAGCAAAGAGCCATATCATGCACAATGGCATACAAGAAAATTATCCCACCTCTTACTTACTCACGCACATACCTTTGCTCAGCCACATTTATTGTAAATGTCACACACCAACATGATAATAACAGAAGTTTACCAGCCATTTATTGTTATGCATGTTACTTAGTGGGACTTCTGGCATTCCTTGTATTGAGCAATCTTCTTCAAATCGGACTTGTATTCTGCTGTTGCCACTCGAAGCAATTTTTTCACATGGGTGTCAGTCAGTACAGATAGATGCTTTGATTTTACGTGTTTTAGGGTTGAAAACACAGACTCGCAGACGTATGTTGACCCAAACATTGACAGTATTTTAAGCGCAGCCCGCTTAACATTGGGGTATTTTTCCATTGGCACACTTTTCCATTACGCAATAGTTCCTTCTCTTAAAGCTTGTTGGTCCTCCTCACAAAGATCGATCATCTCCAACTCAGTCGCAGCCTCATCTGAGACTAGAGAGGCTTTCAAACAGCCCGTCTTCGAATTAAATGGGTCGACGAGGAACGTAATCAGAAGCCTTTTCAATTGTAGATCACGGAACCGCGACACAAAGCTTTCCTTCAGGGTTTCAAGAAGTGTTGCATATATGGCTTTTTGCTTATTTAGAATGGCGATAGTGACTTGCCCGCTGGCTTTAAGCAAAGTGGGAAAATGCATTAATTCTCCCCTTTGAATATTTGCCTTAAACAGCCTAAGTTTGTTGACAAACGCAGACATATTTTGCAGCAGGTTGGGCAGCATTTTCAATTTTCCCTATAAATTCAGGTTCAATCTATTCAAGTGACACAGCATGTCGACCAAAAAGGCCAGATTATAATCCACATGAGGTCCGAGAGCTCAAGATAATTTTGATTCTTCTCTTCCATGAACAGTTTCACGGCGTCTAAAAGCTAAAAAAACCGAGAAAGTACCTGGCTTTTTGACAGCCACCTTACGATGCAATGCAGCGGCAGGTCACCTGGAAGCCCTTGGTCCAGCTCAGCAATGAGATTCTTGAATTGCCGGTGGTTGTAAGCGCATGTGTTCAGATGTAGTTGACAATTTCCATTACAGTCTTGATAACGTTGTCCAACTTCAATGATTTAGACACGAGTTGCTCCCTGTGAATAATGCAATGAAAATTCCAAAACTCGGGAAATGTTTGGTCAGCTTTGCACTGCCCCACAAGTCCGTTCACAGATTCGATCATGGCTGGCGCTCCATCCGTGATTATTGCAGTTAATTTTGCTATGGACAGACTTGCTTTCGCGATTGCAGCCATCACTGCTTCTTTCAAATCTATGCCATGGGTTCTGTCTTTTAATGGCACAATATTAAGGAGTTCTTCTTTAATTAAACAATGGTTTGAAATAAACCGTGCAAATATTGCCAATTGAGGCTTGCTTGTATGTCACAACTCTCATCTAATGCGATACTAAAATACTCGCAGGCTTGAAAGTCAGAGTGCAACTATGATTCAATGGCCATGTTAATATCCGATATTCTGCGTTCAACAGTGTGGCGCGACAGTTGGACATCTGATATAATTGCAGTTTTCTGGAGACAAGATTTCAACAACGTCACAGAGGCATTTTTTATCGAATTTCCCGTCATTGTATGGCTTTTTGGCCCGTGCAATGTTTCAAGCCATTTGATACAATGCAAGCGTTACATTCTATGAGTGCTTCACAAATTTTTGAAAAAACTGTTTCTGCTTTTCTGCCTCACTTTTCAAAGTGATCAATTTATTTTTGTGAAGCTCAGTCCCTTTCGGAAATTCACGGTTGATGTTACCATGGAGTGAGCTGAAGTGGCGCTATAGATTTGAAACTCTAAAATGCCCTAATGACGCCTGACACTTAAGGCAAAATGGCTTACCATTACGTTCAGCAAAAAAATATAAGCTCTCCCACTCTGTCAAAAACGTCTTGTGTTCATCCTCATATTTTCGCTTTGCTGTGCATTTGTTTTTTGCCATTTTGAGAGCGAACATGAAACAAATCATTATTTAAATATACTAATACACTTAAATATACTAACGCAACATAAAAATATACTAATAAACTTAAATATACCAATAAAACCTAATAGGCCTACAACTTAAATATACTAATACAGAATTAGGCTACTGATTTTCTCCAGAAAGAGAAAAAAGAAATTCTCGTCTAGGAATAATATTGAAGCCATTTTTATGTAACAATGCACTTTGTGCGTTGCCAAACTCAACATGACTAGATAATTAGGCTACTAGTACACGAACCAGGACCTGTAAAAAGAGCCACATGAAACTGGGCAAAGAGCCGCCGTTTGGCCACCCCTGTTTATAATCATCCTATTCTACAACTTAAATTTGAATTCGGTGCGGCTATTTGTATAATAATTTAAAATATATTGTTGAGCAATTTTAACGTTGAGTTTGTTTTCTTGCACGTCCCTTTTTCTGTAGTGTTATATGTTGCAGAGATGAACATCGACCAAAGCCGGAGCCGAATTGGAGCCAGACTGGGGCGGTTTTTGGTCGGAGCGGGATAATCCAAACTGCCATTTATTGTACAGGATGTGACAAAAGTAACGCAAAATCTTGGAACGATTATTTTATGGCCCCAATCATACTTTTAAAGATAGTTCAAAATCTATGATTTGTTTGACTCATTTCTCAGCCGATTTCTATGTTTCAACTTTTCTTTGAATTTTTCTTTCTATGTTTCAACTTTAATGTTTTACATGTATATTTTATTTAAATTTCTAATTTTGCGTTACTTTTTTCACACCCTATAAGTTAGTATCGGATCAAACTGTCGGATCTGACAGTCGAAACGCATTACTTTATACTCTACTAGTGGCGTGCGGTCAGGGCATGCAAGTCATGCGTTGCATGATCAAATTTTTAGGAATTGCATGACGAACTTTTTCGCGATGAGGTAGATATCGTTGAATTCGATGAGAAACATTACTTGTTTGGGATGAAATCTGAGGCCGATCCGAGATGAAGACCCATTTTTTTGTGTTAGTTTAGAGAATACCGTGAATTTAGTACGAAAAGTAAGAAATCGGAGACTGGTTTAAAGTGATGACCTTTTTTTTAGAGATCACTGCATTTCGAAGAAGAAAAGTGCATTAACCGGAACAATTTCAAGCGATGACCTTTTTTTTAGAGATCCCAGTATTTTCAGGAAAAAAAGTGCATTACCAGGCATTATTTGGAAGTAATGACCTGTTTATTTCTTAGATATCACTGCATTTTGACGGCGAAAAGTGCATTACCGGGAACGATTTCAAGCGATGATTTTTTAGAGATCACTGAATTTCTAGGACGAAGACTGCATTACTAGGGAATGACTTTAAGTGATGACTTTTTTTTTCAAAATCATCTTGAATTTAGGACGAAAATTAGTCTTGAATATATTCAATTTTATGACCCGGTTTTGGCATGCCAATCGCATGACTAGTCTCAGAGGTCACCGCACGCCACTGTACTCTGCTACATTGCTTTTTTAAGCAATCATTTAGAAGTCTAAATGCCAACATATTTAAACTTCTCCACGCAACTAAATTTCAGTCGAGTGGCGCCCAAACAGCCTGCACTGTGCAGCTTTGATTTTTTAATGGCGTCAAATAATTTTGCTTCACCAACGATGGTTTCACTATGTTTGCTACGTCTCTATATTAATATGTATTTTTTTTAATAGTATGGCACTGTAAAAAGCTTAAGAACAACTGCTTTAGCATATATTTAAGATTTCGCTTTCTTTATCTAGCAAGTGACATGTTTTTGCCTTAACTTCTCGCCTAAAAAGTCGTTTATAACGTTTCTGTATTGCCACACAACAAGTATCGTGACCAAAAAAATTGCGCCAACTTCAAAAACGAAATTGTAATTCTGATTCTTCTACAAATAACTTTAAAATTAAAATTAGAGCATCAAACGGTCGAACCGGATCCATTTAAAATAAAGTTCCGGTTCAGGTTCGGGTTCAGCAATTTTTTTTTCTACGGGTTCAGCTCCGGTTCAGGTTCAGCAAATTTTATTTTTAGGGGTTCAGTTCCAGTTCAGGTTCAGCAAATTTTATTTTTTCGGGTTCAGTTCCGGTTCGGGTTCAAAAAATAATAACGGTTAATACGGGTTTACGGATCCGGTTCGGGTCCGGTTCGACACCCTGTTCTTAAAGCAAACATGGCATCGGTGGTTCCCTTTCCTGGCATAAATCCATATTACTGTTCACTGATTTCTACTCTATTCCTTAGCCTGGCTTCAATAATTCTTTCCCATACCTTCATTGTGTGGCTCATTAACTTTATTTCTCTGTAGTTTCCACAGCACTGTGCGTCCCCTTTGTTTTTATAGGTTGGGATAAGCACACTTCTTCTCCATTCTTCTGGCATACGTTCACCCATTAATAGTTTGTTGAACAGTCTGGTCAAAAACTTTATCCCCATCTTTCCCATGCACTTCCAAACTTCTACTGGCAACTCATCTGGCCCAACCTCTTTACCTTTTTTCATTCTTCTTAGTGCGTTCTTTACTTCTTCTCTACTGACACAATTTACCTCTTCATTAACCACTTCTGGTTCCTCTGTCCTAGATTCTCTGTTATTTTTCTCATTCATCAGTTTCTCAAAGTACTCCTTCCATCTCTTTAACACTGCTTCCGAATTTACCATAACATTACCGTTTTCATCCTTTATAATCCTCACGTGCTGTACATCTTTCCCTGCTCTGTCTCTCTGCCTAGCCAATCTGTACAACCCTTTTTTACCTTCTTTTGTTTCCAATCTAGCATACAAATTGTCATACGCACGTCCCTTCGCCATTGCAACTGCCTTCTTTGCCTTACACTTCTTTTCTTTGTAGATCTTTTTAGTATTTTCATTTCTTATTTTGTCCCATGCTTTCTTTTTCTTTTTCTTTTTTTTTTATGCTCTCCTGAACTTCCTCATTCCGCCACCATGTCTCCCTGTCTCCTTTTCGTTTCCCAAGGAAATTTATACCCTAAGTTGATTTAAGGAACTGTTCGTTTGCATACAATGGGAAAAGCATTGTCAAAGTAGGCCAACTAATAACAAAACGGTAGGTTGTATAGAGACTCAGGCAATTTTATAGCATGTTGTTGAAGGTGAAATAAAAATTTCTATCCAACACGATATACTAAAGCCTTTATTGGCTAAACCTATTTTGCAAAACGCTAAGTGTTTGCTAATTAAAATTGCTTATTGTCTGATAGGTTGTGTGACTAATTTAAGTGATAAATAAATTACTTTCTATGACATTAAAACAGGTTACAGTATGTATCTCATCTAAATGAATAAATAAACTACTTTTTATATTGCTAAAGCCAATCCAGGATTTTTAAAAAGAAATTTATTGGTTTATTACAACTATAATAAAATGAGTCTCTTTAAGAAGTCACCATAGGTGATTTTTATTTGTAAAACTAACCCAGATGCCCCTGTGGTTCCTATTGGTTCTGTGAGATCCTTTTTCTCTTGGTTTCTTTTTTATTCCACCCTGGTGCTGAAAGAGGTATTCCAGGTTAATAGTTTTACCAAAAAAAGAATGTTTACTAGCCAATTTCAGCTTCAGTGCTGAGTGATTCCAAATAACACAAATTACTGAATTATTAATGTATCTATGCCACCCAGGCTGCAGTAAAATTGTTTAACATTGACAGGTCCGTGGCGACAAAAAGGTTGGGGACCACTGCCCTATGGCACCAGGAGAGAATTAAAAAGAAACAAAGGGGAAAAGAATCTTGTCAAAAGTGATAGTAATCCTAGGGAAGATTCCAGGTTAATTCCTTTATAAAAAATTGCAGGTCTCTTCAGAAAGAACTGTAATTGCTTTTTGTGGGTAAAACTAACCTGGAATGCCCTTACTGCACAAGAAGGAAATAAAAAATCAAGAAGAAAAAGATCTTTTCAAGAAGTGATAATAATCATAGCAGGGATTCAAGTTAGTTTCACAAACAAAAATCACTCATTGTCGCTTTTTGAAAAGGCCCAAATCATTTGAGTTGACTTTAAACTTAAGTACTCCAGTGAAAAACACACATTTAATTTTTGGTTTTCATTTTAAAAATGTCAGCAACATTAATAAAAATTGTTTACTTTTTATTAAGTTTTTAAAAATGTGTTTTTAAATTTTACATCAACTATGCATTTACAAAAAAAATGTATCAGTTGTGTGATTGGGTTGTTATTGTTACAGTGTAAAGTATCTATATAAGAAGTATTGTTTTAGAATATATGTTATTGTTGTGTACTTTTAAAGGCTTGCCCAAAAAGGGGTTTTTATAGTACTTAGTAATCTTATATCATAAATTACAGTGTTGTAGGATATGTTGCTTTAGGCTATTGATACAGTGATAGATTCTTATTTTTTGTATAGTCATATTAATCACAAAAAAATTTACAACAAACTTTTATCATTATGTTTAGTCCTTACTTGGGGTAAAACAAGACTGATCACTTGCATTTTGTCACCATCTTGTAGCATTGTGCGAAAAGCTATCTCTGCATGTCACACACTGTTGAGGTGACTTGTGGGCTCAGGATGGGGTTTTGGGGCCAAAACTTACGTGAAGCTGCCCTATCTTTGGTTTACTCAATAACAGAATATTGTGCTAGTGTGGTGTCACAGCACCAGGGCTTGGGTGTCAATGTCGGCAGGTGTTGGCACTTTAAGTCATATCAGTGTTGATGTTGTCAAAATTTTTTCTTCAATTATTATGGCTAATAATTGTTAACAAGATGGAGATTTCATTTATGGGGACACATATATGGCTAAATAAGATGGGAATTTCATTTATAGGTACACATTTATGGCTAATAAAGTGGGAATTTTATTGGCTAATAAAATGAGAATCTGGTGGGGACCAAAGTTAAAATGCATATTACACAAATAAATATATTTTTTATGAGAGTAAGTCTGATGTTTAATGCTTATTGGGTAAGTCCCAGTCATGAGATGTGACCTTGGTCTGCACTCAGTGAATTGTATAGATTTTTGCATGGTAAAGCCGTAAACTTTTAGGTTGCTTAGAGTCTAGTTGTTGTCTGGCTTGTGTGGTGTTGTCTCCTACATATAGGACTACACCCTGTTGGTTTGAAAATCTTGGCAAGATGTGCATCACTGACATGCTTTAACAAGATTGATGCTCAAGTCTGGTACTTCTTGTTTTAAATTGCCTAGTTTTTTATAAATTACCCAAAATAATATTTCAGTCATTTAAAAAAAATTAATGTAAAGACTTGTTTTTTTTTCTATCAATTGGTGGGAAACTAAAAAAAATGAACATAATTTGAAAAATGAACAGATTTTCTAATTGCAATAAAAAGAATATTTCAATTACAAACAGAATGAACAGAAATTTTCCAGTGGCAAAAGTAGACAGATCAGGTCTAATATCTGCCTGGCTGGGCAGTTATTAGACCTGATCCAAGAATTCATGTGGCAAGACAATGTTCTAATTGTTAATCCAGGCAGATATTAGACTTGATCACCCAGCTGGGCAGCCAAGTAGACTCTTTTAGATCAGTTACTCAGTAAATTGATCATACCAATGTAATTTTTCAGTGGGGTTAAATATTTTTTATGGGGGGCTTCATTCCTTGCCACCTACTTCCAAACACCTCTGTCTGATGTACATTGGGTCTCTTCAAGAATTCATTGCAAGCAATTTTTTAAGTGAAACTGACCCAGATTTTTACTATGGTTATTATCACTTCTTGGAAAGTTCCTTTTTCTCTTGTTTTTTCTACTGGTGCTGTACAGGAGGATTCCAGGTTAGTTTCACTGAAAAAAATTGTTTATGGTAACTTCTTGAAGAAATCCATAATGTCTTGGATTTTTTCAAAACTAATTGAGAAAAAACTTAATAGTTGTGTCTATGTTTACACATAGGTACAATTATCGTGCAAGTTAAAGTTAGTAACAAAATCTATAATAATTTTGCTATTTTTTTTTTACAGAAATGTAATTTAATTTATTACTATTTTATGTCAGTATGAATGATAGTCAACATGTAAAAGAGGAAACATATGTAACTGATTCTAATTCAATGGATCTTAGAAATTCACAATTGGATAACTATTCTCAATATGGGTATTCAACTAGTGTATGTATAAAATTTATAGTTTTTGAATACCTGGTTAATAAGGCTTTTAATTATTGATTTTGATTTTTTGCCTAATAGCAAAACACATCACTAGATATATATTATCACAATGGTTAAAAATTTAAAAGTTAATTATGTTGTTTTTGTTCATGTAACCAACTTCATTAGCTTATTCAGTTTTGGAAAATTCTTAAAGTCTGCAAGGTTGATTGTGGCAAATTGTGAATGATAACCAATAATATTTGTTCTATGTTCATTGCTTATTATGCTTATAATAATTTGAAGTAACTTGAGATGATGTTTACCTTATTGTTTATTCATTTTTTAATGTTTAGTTTAAAGGCAAAAAAATCAACTTCAGTTAACTTAAACTTCTTGTTTACACATCAACAAGAATATTTGTCTAATTCTTTAAATTTTGTACCTTTGTAATATTCATTGGTAAGTATTAATAATTATGTTTAATAATTTAAGTGTCCCTTTGGAAATTACTGCAGTCACTTAAACTAAAACTTATAATCAATATTTCATACTGTCACAATTTTACTTGAGAATCCAAAAGGACCAGTTGAACTAAGTAACCCAAGTACTTGTGCTGAAGTAAAACTGTATTTATTTTTATTTCCTCCAGCTCTAGAAATAGTTTGCTGTGAGATTGAATTTATTTAAACAGTTAATTCTGGCTAAGCATGAATGAATTCTCCAGAAAAATTCTTTTGACAAATAGAAAGAAACCACAGTTTCTGACTATAAGGAATATATTATTCACAAAATCAAACAAACTTGAACAACTCTTTTAAAGCTTAACTCTCAAGCGTCACCAAACTTTAAAGCAATTCACAGTGCCAACCACTGCAAATTCTAATTACTCAACAACTTTATATTGACTAATTATAAAAATAAATTAGCACCCCAATGGCTAATGTTGAACTTAATAGTTTCTCCACCCACACAGCCTAAAATAATTATATCTCACTATAGAATTAACTTCCAAGGCTTAAACACTTAAACAACGTCGACACAGGTAAAATAGCACAATCAATTCCTCAAAACTTTTAAACTGCGCTCAAATGGAATAAATAAACATTACAATTTACAATGCTATACATATATATATGTAAATTTCTTCTTATATTTGTTTTATGTGTTTATCAGAAAAGTGCTCAATGACATCAAGTCAGAGCAGTTAAATTAATTAAATTTCAGACAACAAAATTTAATTTAACATTAATTTTATTTGCCCAAACAGACTGTTTCGCCTGCCTGGGCTCGTCAGCGGACGGTTAGAAATCTGAAAAAAAAAGCAAATGAAGAAAATCAAGAAATAAAACAACTTCCATAATAAAACCAATCTTGATTATGGTTATTATACCAAAGTTTAAATGTTTTTTCACAACTTTCATAATAAAATTTGTCCGTTTCACCAGTTTTTAAGGAGGCCTTATGTCAACATCGTTCAGAGTTGGTCTCAAAATGTCGACATCAAAGTAAATTAAAATTACGAAGTTTTAATCACGCTGAAAGTTACAGAAATATATTTACTAATTTACGCACTCTTCTTCTCCTTTCGGCCTTTCCCTTTAGTCAGGGGTGGCCACAGTGTATGATCATTCTCCACATCTTTCTGTAACCCGGGCCTCGACCGATCCGGTATGGATTGATGATGATTACGCATTTGTCAGTTTTGGTAAAAAAATTTTTACGCCGGGCGCAACCCTCCCCATTTATCCGGGCTTGGGACCGGCATCAAGAGACACAGAAATGTGCCTCCGATGGCTGGGTTACTAATTTACGCACTCGATTTACCTTATTTTTACATCTCGCCTTTATCCACTTTCTTGATCAGCATATAGAATAACCCAACTCGACACTACATACTTATTGAACTAACAATAATCTTAAATTATATCCTGTAAAAAAATTTCATTGTTTTAATTTTAATTCGTATTCTGGTCCCTGGTAAATGTTATTATAAAACGCATTTTTTAAGCATCCTTTTACTGTATTTTTCAGTGCAGTCTATTTAATCAAAATTTTAACGCTTTTTTAATGCAAACATTTTTAATTTACCCATTATTTTCAAACAATGGAGCAAGCTACGTAAAAACTTTTGTCTTTGGCAATAAAATTCATTCATCGATTAATATTACAACCGTAGTTTCTCTTGTTATTGTTTTACGTTTTTTCGCTGGCATTCAATCGTTTTGTTTAAAACTGTATTTTTATTCATTTGTTTTTTTTTCAGATTTCTAATCGTCCGCTGACGAGCCCAGGCAGGCGAAACAGTCTGTTTGGGCAAATAAAATTAATGTTAAATTAAATTTTGTTGTCTGAAATTTAATTAATTGATTTAACCGCTCTGTTTGACGTCATTGAGCACTTTTCTGATGAACACCGACCAAGAACTATGAAAAACTTTTATATCCTGTATATACAGTGTGCGGCATAAATTTCTGGAATTGTTTAATGTGCAATATAAATTTTAAATTATTTCAAAAAAGATCAACTGGGTTTGATATCTCATACGAGTATGTACATTAAACAAAAGAATCTTTTAATTTTCAAAATGCTCGTCATTATTGTTTAAAACGGCATTTGAACGTCATGAAAAGTCATTTACTATGGCACGCAAAGTGTTATGAGATATTTTATTCCACGATTCAAACAATGATTTTTTAATTTCTCGACATATTTATGGGGCTTACTGCAAGCATTTTTTTTCCAATAGCGCGCAAACTGAAAATCCATTGGGTTTAAATAAGGAGAACAGGGCGGGCGCTTTTCTAGGACCAAAATTTAAAGTTATCTTTTGGAGATATTCGTGGCATTTTCGCCCAAATTAAAAATTCAATGATTTTGTTGCGTAAATAATTATTCATGCTAATTAAATTATTTGTAAAAAATTGGCCAAAATATAAATTAGTACAACTTATGCTAAAATAAAGATAAATGATTTGTTAGAAAAAAAATTAGTTTGTTAAAGAAATTATCAACTTTTACTATTCTTGAAATTCCGGCAACTTATGCCGCAACCTGTATATAGTTATAAATATCAGCCAAAGTACCAAATAATAACCAAAAATACTTGAACAAACAAGAATTCTTAAAATAATATTATACAGGTTTAGCAATCAGACAAAGCTTTTTATGACGTCACAATACAATCATATGACAAAACCATGAACATTATGTAATTTATAAAACCGAATTTAACAGCAGCAGATATACCAATCTTTTCTTGAATGCTCTAAACCAGGGGTTCTCAAACTTTTATTGTTATGGAGCTCATGAAGAGGTTGACCATTATTTACGGAGCCCCACAATAAATTTATAAAAATAAAAACAAAAAAAACACATTATTACTTACCATAGCCGTACCAGCCCAAAGAATTTGTGGGGGCAATGAAGTTTTGCCCAAATTTTGTGACGTTTGCCTAAATCATGATTTTATAGTACATTTCGGATATGACAAAAAAATTGTCTGAGATTCTCAGACGAAAAACCAATTTTGTCCTAAAATCATGGTGATCTCTAAAAAAAAAAAAAAGGTCTTCACTTAAATTTGCTGTATACCGATGTATTTGCTGCTTTGTATTTAAAAAATATTCAAATTGCGGATTAATTGAAGTTACTTGTAGGTTGTTAATGCTTCTTTGGACTGTTGCAAAATTAGCCAAGTCAGTATTTTAATAAGTAAACGAATAGCTCGCGGAGCCCCTAGGTTTCTCACGTTGGTTGCAGACATGAAGACCTCACGGTCCCTTCGCAACCATCCTGTCGCTTTATTTATTTGTAATTTCTTACTTCTTTACTATTATTTTCATTTACTTTTCTTGCTGTGTCACTTGGAGGCGTTTTGTCCTTTTTGTTTCCTAAGCGACAATAAATAATCTGCGGTTGTACTAATTGTGCAATTACTATGTAATAATAGAAAACGTGACATCATAATCAAAAGCTTAAAAATTACTGTTTAGAACTGAAAATCAACCATAGAGTTATAAGGCTACGATTAGAATTATCAATGAAGTGTGATACATATTCTTATATTTTTTACTTAATTAATCGGTGTTTTTAAATGTATTTGACAAATGCTATTCTTTTTATTTCAAGTGATGTTGATTTTGAAATTATTTTCAGCAATCTTATTTTCATGATCCATCTGCAAATGGCATGACACAATCATATTCTACCCATGCCACAAACATGGTTCACCATATGGTTTATCAATTACAAATGTATGTTAAAGATAACCATGAATTAAAGCAATCAATCAAGTAATTATTATTTAACCATTAATGAATTCTAGTAAACTTAAAGTTAGTTTTGTCTACCAAAAAAATTAATATGTGATTTGAAACTTTTTCATTTATATCAGTTCAAATACAGTAGAACCTCGCAGTACGAGTGCCTCGTTGCAGGAGAAATTCGCTTTGCGAGCAGCTATTCGTAAAAATTTTGTCTCAGCTATTCGTACGACGAGTAAAAATTCGTAGTACGAGCGATCGTAGGCCTTCAACGTCCAGGTGCCTCGAAATTCGATTTCGAAGTTTGTAATTCTATTAAAAACTTGACAAACTTAAAACCTGCCTAAAGTATACACTCACGCTTTTGAGGCCAAAAATGCAAAATTAAGTGAGGTGACAGAAATATTAAAACACTAGAAATTGTTCTACCTGACGTTTCAATAGACAGCGATTCTCATGACAGACAATAACCTATTCTCAGCTTCACCGTCTTACGCTTAGATGGTCTCCGTTTAAGTTTAGTAGATTAATAAAACATGATTATTTATTGCATGCACTTTTATTATCCACATTACATGTACAGCAGGGGTCGGCAAACTGCGGCCCGCGGGCCGGGAACGCACAGTTTCAGGTTTTTACCTTGTTCATCTCGTAGGAGAGCACATTAGAGCTCGAATCGAAGGGAAGACCTTTTTTTTTTCAGAGATCACTATAATTTCGGGAGAAAAATAGCAAAATTAGGGATCAAATCGGATTGAACACTTTTTTTTTAGAGATCACTATAATTTCGGGAGAAAATAGCAAAATTAGGGATCAAATCGGATTGAACACTTTTTTTTTAGAGATCACTATAATTTCGGGAGAAAAATAGCAAAATTAGGGATCAAATCGAAGTGAAGACTTTTTTTTTTAGAGATCACTACAATTTTCGGAGAAAAAATAGCGAAATCAGAGATTGATTTGAAGCGAAGACTTTTTTTTCTCACGCTTTGGCCCGGGGAGGTCCAAAAAATCTAAATCCGGCCCTCGTCTTGAAAAGTTTGCCGACCCCTGATGTACGGTATTGTTTATTTTTTTCTAATTATACTTTTTCTATTTAAAAAAAATAAACATAAAAACAGACATTTTGGGGATGGAACGGATTATTTATTTTGATATTAATTTTAATGCGAAAAATTGCTTCGTAATACAAGTAAATCGCAATACGAGCTCAGCGTGGTAACGAGTTAAACTCGTACTGCGAGGTTCTACTGCAATATAAAACAGCACATTTTTGGAACATTCTAAATCAATTTTCTTTTTAATGAAACTAGGAAAAAAAGCAAAATCGAAACTCACAACTTCAAATTTGTGCCTGTATTTTTTGCAAAACTCAATTGGGCTTCAAATTGACGTGCATAAAAACTTGACAATTGAAAACTGGGTCTATTTTTACTTTCATTGTTTCTTTGGAAGAAACTCGATTATTGTGTAATTGTCTCTGTGACAGACAAAAAATTCTGTGTTTGTCTACTTGCAGTCTTTTGTCTTCATGTTTGAATTGTAAAGTATTTAAAATTTGTGGAAAAGAAATATTTATTTAATAAAAATTGTATGATAATATTACTATTTATGTATTATTTGTGCATTTTTCTACAATAGTTATCTAAGTAAAATTTATCAAATTTTTTATAGATTGAACAATGTAGAAATGGAAAATAGATTCAAAGAACTTGAAGAATGGAAAAAAAGTCAAAAAAATGAAAAGTTACTTCTGAAAATGAAATTCGATGTAATGTTCATTTAAAATTCTTAAAACCAATATAAAAACTTAAGAATTACAATGCTTACATAGTAATGGATAATTGTTATTTAAATTTTATATAGGCATAAATAATACAAAGATGATGTATCAAGTTCTTAAATTTATCATATTTTATTGAAACAAAGCTAATTTGTGCTGATATTGAATTTTCCAGAAAATTATTTGTTTATATTTAGGTTTACTTTTTTTCTTAATTGTTTTTGATTTTCATTATATCGTTTTTGATTTTCATGTATTATGGAAACTTTAATTTCGATAAATAATCCAAAAATTGATATAGGTTTTTTTTTAAAGACTTAAATGTTAATAATGACTTAAGTTCCTATTTTGATGAAATCTATCCCAAAAACTTGGTCAAAACCAGGCTGTGGAGTCTTGAGAAATTATTTTTTGACTCGGACTCCATCTTTTTTAATTCTGGTGACTCCAACTCCACAATTATGGTTATAACTCACATTTATGAAATTTATAGGCTGTATATTCATTCGTTATTTACAATCATTTATTATCTCTACTTATGCTTCTAACTTCTTGGAAAACATCGAAGTGTTATACCAAGAACAACTACAATATTAAGCAATTACCCAAATCTGCTTGTTCAATGCTATATATGCAAGCCTGCAAGCAACCAGAAAGGGTATAAAAGAATTAATATCCCTTTAAAAATTTTAAAAGTGTAACATCCGAATAGCTTTCAGCAATCATAAGTGCATTGATAATATTTTTTCTTGTCTGCAATGAACAATTAAATTGATTTCTTTATCCATTGATGATGTTCTTTCTTGTCTGCAATTAACATTTGTTAAATGTAACCAGAAAAATTTTCTTTATTTTTGTTACATTTAACTACTATTTATAAGCGTAAGCAGTGACACTTGATTACAGGCAGCACCTTTAAATTTTTGGGGAGGGTTGAATTTGAGTAGAGACTTCCTCTTTAGTCGTCACTTGACTTTCAAAGAAAATAAGCATATCTTGACTTAGTTTTGCTTGTGATAATTTTAATCTTAATGTAAACACTGTTGGCAGGGCTATTACATAGTTTAAAATTCATTAATTCTGGTAGAATCAGAGCAAGTTAGACTTTAACAAATAACAAAAGCCGTAATATATTTTTGTTGTGATATTGTGCAATAGATGACGTAGTGTTTTCTTAAACGCTCTAATCTTAATCAGCGCCTTCTGCTCAAACAATTATTGGACACGCGCATCTCAAAGCATAATTGTTACAAGTTAAATATGCGCCTTTATTTCGGTTCTTCAGTCAGTTCAAAGCTATCAAGCTACTACAGCAAACTAACTAATAGCATTATATTTCAATACGGTTGTTTTTTGGCTAAGTACTTTTGTGAATATTTACTATTGTTTTTTAATAAACCTGTGTATTCGTGCAAAGATACAACAGGCAAAAGTGGCGACGAGGATTCAAGGAACTCAACTGCGTCAAGAAAGAAAAAAAGAAAATTTGTTGAATTTGCATTAAAGCTTGAATTGTCGATATGAGTGAAATTTCTGAACTGATTTTGTTGTTAAATAAGCAACACCAAGAGCAAATGACAATGCTTCAAGAGCAGCTGAAAATTTTACAAAGCAGCTTGAACAACCGGCGAGAAAATGTTCCAACACCGATGGCAAGTTTTCAACCATTCGATTCCACATCTGAGTTATGGACTGATTATTTGGCAAGGTTCCGAACATTCGTCACTGCTAACTCCATTCCCGACAACAAGCAAGCACAAATTTTTCTTACCAACCAATCTAACTCCGTTTACAAAATGCTTAGCAACTTAGCGGCTCAGCAACAACCTGTCAAAAGCATACATGAGCTAACCATGAATGATATTCAGACGTTTATGGCAGAGCAGTTCGACCCAAAACGGTTTGTTGTCAGAGAACGTTTCAAGTTCTGGTCTGACATGAAACGCAAACCTGGCGAAACTATTACTGAACTGGCAAGCAGAATACGACAAGATGCAGCTACATGTGATTTTCAATCCATTAAAGATCCTTTAGATGAAGCCTTGCGAACTAAATTCATCTGTTCAGTCGACAACGAAGCAGTTTTGAAGACACTCTTCAAGCTCAAGGACGATGAACTGAAGTTTAGCAACGCCATCAAAGTGGCTCAAGAAGTGGAAGAAGCAGCCAAGGTAGCAAAGGAAACCGTACACGGTCAACCTTCTACGTCGGTGCAGAAAGTTTATCACGCAAAGTCCAAAACTTCCAAAACGCAAGAAAAGAAAACCGCCTGCTTCAGGTGTGGAAATTCTGGACATTTTAGCAAAGCTTGTCCCCACATTAATGCTATTTGCAGCTTCTGCAAGAAAACAGGTCATCTGCAATCTGTATGCATGTCTCGACTAAGAGATAATAAGCTTGTGAAACAATTGGTGCACAAAGTCCAATGTTCTGTTTCACCCATCTATCAAACTATTAGACTTAATGATCACAGAATTAAGTTTGAAATTGATAGCGGAGCCAGTGACACATTTTGCTGTGAAGCGACGTGGCAAACGCTGGGTAAACCCACTCTACAACCTGTAACAATTCGATATCAAGTTGCTGAAGGTAGCCCGCTACCCGTCGTGGGACAATTCCAATCAACTGCAAGTATTGATGGAAAATCACCTGACGTGACCTTTCCTGTAATTGTCACTAAGGTGCCCAATCTAAATTTACTAGGTCGTCTGGCGATGATGAAGTTGAAACTCACCAACTTAACTGATCACTTAGCTGACACAAGTTTTGATGGGGAGGAGATGGAAGATGATGTCGATAGCGTTTGTTTAGTTCGAACAATCAGTCGTCAAATCAATCCTGACAATCCATTGCTTGTGGTCAGAGAGACTGCCAAGGATCCAATTCTTTCCCAACTAATGCGATTTGTGAAGGAAGGATGGCCGCATGCATTTTCGGAAGAGCTTAAAGACTTCAAAAAGTTGGAAAATTCGTTGTCAACAGAGAATGGTTGCGTTTTTTACGGCTTACGGGTAATAATTCCTTCAACCCTACGTAATCATATTCTTAAATTATTACACCTTGGACATTTCGGCATGCAACGGATGAAACAACTTGCCAGGTCAACTGTCTATTGGCCTAGAATTGACTTTGACATTGAGAACTTATGTCGCAAATGCACTTCCTGTGGCCAATTTCAAAATAAGCCGGATAAACCTTCAATCCATCCGTGGATGATGCCAGAAAAACCATGGTCAAGACTCCACTTGGACCATGCGATCAACTTTCTGGGAAGAAACTGGTTAGTCCTTGTAGACGCTTATTCAAAATATCCTTGCATTCATCCAACAACCTCAACGTCTTCGAAAAGTACTACTGCTATACTTGAACAAGAATTTGCTCATTTCGGATATCCCCACACGTTGGTGACCGATAATGCCACAACATTCATGTCTCAAGAGTTCCAAGCTTGGTGCAAACAACGAGGCATTGTACATCTCACCGGAGCACCTTATCATCCAGCAACAAACGGTGCTGCCGAGCGTTTGATACAATCGTTCAAACAGGCATTGAGAAAATCCTCGTTACCTCCAAAGGAAGCTTTGCAAGAATTTCTAATGCAATATAGAAGAATTCCTTTTGCATCGGGACTGTCACCAAGCGAATTGTTGAATGGAAGAAGAATACGCACCAAAATTGACACTTTGGTTCCATCCATTCCGCATCTCCTGCAGGGAAGACAGTCAAGACAAGCGAGCAAGCATTCAAATGCTGAAGACTCGGAAGTGGTTTCGAAAGTCGAACATTATTATACACTAGGAGACCCTTGTTACGCACTATACTTCGGCCCTAGAAGAGATCGTGACCCACGATGGGTGCCTGCGATAGTTACGAAAGTCCATGGTACACGAAGCGTCAATGTACGAGTCATTCCTCGAGGACCAACTTGGAGAAGACATCTTGATCAACTTCGACCTCGATACGGTTCGGATCAAGATGATGATCCCTGTGAAATCCCAACGAGCGTTTTGTCTACAGAAACACTTCCAGCCGGGACTGACCACGCATCTAGTTCTTCTTCGATGAACCAACGCAACAATCCGAGATTACCAACCGGAGACGAGTACGGGCGACACAATCTACGACGATCAGCAAGAACAAAGAGACCTCCAAAAAAATATTGTTGCTAATATGTATATATATTTTTTTGTCGTAGTTTATTTGGGGAGGTGTTGTGATATTGTGCAATAGATGACGTAGTGTTTTCTTAAACGCTCTAATCTTAATCAGCGCCTTCTGCTCAAACAATTATTGGACACGCGCATCTCAAAGCATAATTGTTACAAGTTAAATATGCGCCTTTATTTCGGTTCTTCAGTCAGTTCAAAGCTATCAAGCTACTACAGCAAACTAACTAATAGCATTATATTTCAATACGGTTGTTTTTTGGCTAAGTACTTTTGTGAATATTTACTATTGTTTTTTAATAAACCTGTGTATTCGTGCAAAGATACAACAATTTTTTAAAGAAAAACTTGTAACAGGACGTTTCGTCCGTTACATCGGGCGGACTTCTTCAGGTAAAAACAACACACAATGCACAACGTATTCATTAAGGTTGTGTACGTTGTGCATTGTGTATTGTTTTTACCTGAAGAAGTCCGCTCGATGTAACGGACGAAACGTCGTGTTACAAGTTTTTCTTTAAAAAATATATTACGTCGTTTTTTAATCTGTTGAATTTCAAAACAACCCCAAACCAAAACTTATCACTAGAATGACCAAGCGCGTCAATTGACGCATTTCAAGTATTCAATTTCCCGTATCTCCGCCGGATATCACTCTTTTCTGCTGAAACTTTTTAACAATTATTTTTTTGTACAACGCCTAGTTTTGTGTGACTCTTAAAGTTTTTACTAATAAAATGACGAAGTTTGTTATATATCTACCTAGAACAGTGGTTCTCAACCTTTTTAGTGTCATGGACCCTTTTCGTGATTTGGCTGAAACTTTTGGACCCCTTTAATAAAACCAGTTAACATTATTACACTTATGTGGTCTCCAGTGGAAAAGAAAACAAAATTTCAAATATTATTGAAGAGTATACGAAATACCTCATAGAAAAGTTTAGTAATCTACACTTGCAATGAAATAACACTTTGAGCTGAGTATACCGTGCAATAAATTAGATAGGAAGAAAGATTGCAAAAACAGCATTGCTACGACATTTTAGTCTTAAACTAAGTTTACAATATTTCGCTGAAATAAATAACAATTCTTAGGTGTGCTCGGTGTCCTGAACCTGTATGTTGAGCGAAAGCTAACGGCATTTGCTTTATATTTTGTATAAACTGATAGGTATACTTGGGAAAAGCAAAATATGAAAAACTAGTGTTTGTATGTCAATTTATGTTTTGGGAAAGCGTAATTTGTAGCAGATAGAGCCTCACTATAAAAGATTTTAACAACTGATTAGAATTGTCACAATTACAACTGGAAAGATTATAACACTAAAAGTGAAAGTAGCTCTTATTGCTATAGTTCAAATAAACTGTAGAAAGTGAAGTAAGCTAACATCGTCTCTGTTAATTTGCACTGCTGATTGAATTTGACAGATTGACAAAGCTTTCAATAAACACATCTGGGCATCTTTATTTAATTTAAGAATGCGCTGCAAAAAGAAGCAAAAGTAAAATGACTCATAGGCTATATTGAGTACCGGTATGGGGCTTACATCTCTAAATAGTGTAGAGAAGAAAAACCTCAGTGTGTCATTTGTTTCTAAGTTCTCTCTAATTGCTTATAAAGCTCTCAAATTTAAAATTGCATTTCTCATTACTAAAAATACTTGTAAAAAGACCAAACATTTTTTAAAAAAACACAGAAGTTTCTCCAAAAGTACTCTGAAATTAATGAATCTCCAAAATTCTGATAGAAGTTTAAATGAAATCAATGCAAACTTTTTGTAATTTTTATCTCTTGCTATAGCGGAAGAAAACAAACCTCAAAAGAAGCTGAAAAAGCCGTCTGCGAAAAAAATTGCCAAAATCGTGATTGAAAAGGAAGCTATCAAGAAAAGAGTCGGCAGCATGGTCGATTGGTTGAAAGCGCTATGATTTAATGGCGAACCTCATCGAGACAATCACTGTTCAAAACCTATTCATGCCGTTGTGTTATGTTCTTGGGAAAGATGCTTAATAGCACTTTCCTCTGCTTGGCGGTCCTAGCAAGCAGCTCTAAAATTTCAGTCATATCTCTAATAAAAACTAAAAACTAAAATATAAAATTTTCACCGGACAATAATATCTTGGCTTTTCAGAAGCAGATCGAATTAGTCACTTTACAGTTACCCTTAGTATAGTGTCTACAATGCTTTCCTGTGAGTTAAGAAGATAAATATAGAAATTAAAAATAAAAAAATAGCTGCTTTATCACTCCCGAACAGTACTCAATTAAAATACCCCGTCCGGTATCACAAGGCTTTTTATCGAAACTAGGCAAAGAACTCGTCTTGAATTGGAGAATAAAATAAGATGTCTTTCAGAAATTTTACAACGAATAGACAAGCTACACAAAAACAAACAAAAATGTAGTATTGTTGGCACAGTCCGACAGAATCGTAGAGAACTACCACAAGCATCAAAAAGAAAGCAGCAACAGCACAAAACTTCTTTGTTTACATGTATTCAAACAGCTGTTGTTACTTTGACTTCATACCAGTGTAAAAAACAAAAATTGGTAGTAATAATGAGCACGTTACATCCTGATGTAGAGATTCCTTCTCACAACAATCCTAAGAAAAAACCAGAGACTGCTTTATTTTATAATAAAGCAAAAGCTGGGGTTGACGTCATTGATCAGATGGCCAGGAAATACTCTGTAAAGGTTGCGAGCAGAAGGTGGCCCATTCACTGGTTGAAGAACTTACCGGGACAACTGCAGGGGAAAATACTGGAAAAAAATGCAGTTACACAAAGAAACCTCATCGAAACTTACGAACCTTTTGAAAAAAACGAAAAACATGCGCAACAATAAAGTGCAGTAATAGAACAACGGACTTGTGCAACAGCTGCCGGGGCATGGAATGTGGGAAATGCGCTATAAAAATTTGCCCAAACTGTGTTGATTAAATGTAACGACAGATCGCTTACCTTTGTAAACCGTTGCGGTTGTTATTTTACAAACACTAACTTGTTTTTTATATTTGTTCGCCTTTAAACGCCGCTAAAGTACAAAATTTTTGGTTTATGTGCAGCAGGTTCAATTTTTAATTGTTCTGTTTCTTCCAAAAAAAGTATTATGTAGGTGTTTGGTTATTTTTAAGAGTGCAATGAATAACGTTTAATGCTATTTCCACTTTAAGAATGTTTTTTGACCAAATAAATGAAGAAATTGCAGCTTTTGTGCATTATGCGTCAATTGACGCACTTGGTCGTTCTAGGTAGGTTGAAAGCGCGGTCGTTCTAGTGTTAAGTTTAATTTTTTAAATCGAAAACCACATTTTGACCATCAATGTAAAGCAAAAACTTTGTGTTTGTTTTCACTTCAAATTGAAGTATACAATGTAGCCCTCTTTTCAAAAAAGTACTTGCCGTATTTCTGCTTGCTTATTTTGGGCTATTCAGAGGGTAAAATTGAACATAGTCTGAACATAATTACTATAGCTTTCGTGTGATTTACAAGAAATCGGATTCAGAGTTGCAAAGAACAATAACAACGATTCCAACTTTACCACTCCAGCTACAAGCTACCTCATCATGGTGCTGCAGTCCCTTTTCCTGCATTGTGGATGGATTAAAATTGCTTGTCGGTTCCTTGAGGGTCTCACCCTTGTGAAGTCTCTTTGACATCTGTCCTCATTTTTTATGCCTGCTGTCCTCTTACCAGTCATGGATGGACTGTTATTTCAGTCCTAATCGATTGGTTCCTTTCATCTACAAAACCACTGCACTTGACCACCCCCCTTTTTAAAATACTCTTTTCATCCCAAAATCTTCCGCACTCTTCTATAAATTATTTTTTATTAGCTTTAACAGTTCGTTTTGTCTATTAGGCTCGTCAGAAGGCAATCAAAAATCTGAAAAACAAATACAAAAAATCTTTTCAAAGCTTTTCGTCCTACACTCATCAGGAGATAAACGTCGAAATAAAGGAAAAATTTTTTAAATTTCATGATTAATTTTTTGTCTATTTCCGACATTTACCTTCTTAGGAGTGTTGGACGAAAAGCTTTGAGATGAGTTTTTTGCTGGCTATTTTCAAATTTGTACCACGAACCACTGGTTTAAAAACAAATACAAAAAAAAAAGGTTAGCAAAGCGGCAAAAAAATCTGCAAAAGAACTTAAAAACAAGAAAATGTGGCAATGATCAAATAGTTAAACCGGCTACAAATCTTTTTAGATTAAATTTCAAGTTTTTTTCGTTGCTTACGTTGATGTTTCCAAATAACAAATAAATTTATAGGATTAATAGAACGCGTTAAAAATCTTTAATTTTTTAATAGTATTTTTAAGGTGCTCTGTTCTGCAATATACAGCAATGGCGATTATAAGTTTTGAATATTAAACATACGTTGTACTATAATATTGCCTTAGTGACATAACAAAATTTTTTCGCTTCAAGGCTAGTGAAGCTAAATCAAAAGTATTTAATTTTCGACAAATTTGCCATGCTAAATAGTTAACGTACCCCACAGAATGGTGCGAGTAGGTTTGGAACCGAAACCATGTCGAAACCAAGTAGGCAGGGTGATGGAGTGGTTAAAGCACCGTGTTGGACTCAAGCAAAACATATTTGATTTTATAAATCAAACCAAATATTAATATAATCACTACACTATTATAGAATTTAAGTTAATAATTAATCAATTAGTTTATGACTAATTTATTCTGTTCGAACTGTAACATTTTGTAATGTTTCTGCAGCTTGATGGTTAATTTTGGTTTATTGTTTTTTCTAGAAAGCATACAAATCAACCACTCATCTTAAAAATGAAAACGCATTTTTAAAAAGTGAAAATGTCAAGTTGGAATTACGAATTCAAGAGTTGTCTTCGAAAAGCAATGCGGTTAAGTAAGTAAATAGTCAGCCTTACTTTTTTACACCAGTGCGACTTAAACTTTGTTTTGTTTACCCCCTAACCCTACCATCAAGTTTTCCATTTTATTCATCTAAAATCTCCCGAGAACATCACAGACTCTCGTTGTTTTGAATACTCGCAACATCAAATGAAGACAAAAAATAAATCTTTATTTGATGTTTACTAAAATATTTGCTTCGAATGTTTAGTTAAGAGTTAAAGATTAAGGAGAGCATTAGTGGTTGCCATCCCGAAGCCAAATAAGCCATTAGGGAACCCAAAGAGCTATAGACTTATCTTTTTGCTTTGGGTTCCCTTTAAGATTTTGGAGAGACTTATCTATGCCCATATTAAAGCAATTATTCACCCACTGCTACCTAAAAAGCAAGCTGGGTTTCGGCGCGGAAGGTCAACCGTAGATGAAGTCACTCTTCTAACTCAAGAAATTGAGGATAGCTTTTCAGCCAAAAAGAAGGCCGCCGCTATGTTTATCAATCTCACAGCAGCCTGCGATACTCTGTGGCACGCCGCCTCACCTGCAAGCTACTTCGTCTTCTTCCGGACAGGCACATGGTCTTATTGATTATAGAACTTGTTTGTAATCAAAGTTTACCCTCATCACCGGTACCAGAAAACCAAGCAGGTTACGATGCTTTAAGAATGGCGCCCCACAAAGATCAGTCCTGGCTCCCCTCTAGTTTAATACCTATACATATGAACTGTCAGTGACAGTTGGAAGAAAATTTGTTTATTCTAATAACCTGGCCATCTTGCACTATGCAAGCGATTGGCAGGCAGTAGAGGAGATTCTTACTCAGACATGGCAACCCTATCCCCCTACCTTTACAAATGGAGCTTAAGCTCAGTACAACAAAGACTGCTTCGGCAATCTTCCATCTTTACAACAAGAAGGTGCGACATGAGCTTAACATCTTTGTCAACGGACAGGCCTTATCGTTATGTATATAACCCACTTATCTCGGCATAAAGCTGGATAGGGCACTCACGTTTCGCCGACACTTAGAGTCACTGAGCAATATTAACATCTCGCGTTGGGCTTCTAAAGAGATTAGCTGAATCAAGCTGAGGTGCGGATGCCACAGTACTCCGCAGAGCCATCCTTGCTTGGTCCATTACATGGCAGAGTAGTGTGCACCTGTTCTGGTGTCGCAGTGTCCATACTCGCCTGATCGACAAGCCCATTAACGATGTCTTGCGCATAGTAACCGGATACCTGCGTCCCTCACCAATGGACAACCTTTTTATCTTATCAAGCATCCAACTAACTGAGCTTCACCGCAAAAAAGCCATACTGTCTCTAGCTCGCGGCGGTCAGGAGCCAGAACACCTCCTATACAAAAGGTTCCTGTCTTCACTTGGTGGACAGCTGCGGCAACTTAAATCAAGACACTCGTTTGTGCCTGACATGGAAACATGGCGAAAAACGCCTCTAGACTCCATACATTTATTGAAAATGTTAGCCCAACGCCACTGGGATTTAGCTTTCCCAAACCAGCATGGGTCAGGCTTAATCGCCTCCGAATCGTCGTTGATCTTTTCCGCTCAGAAACGCACAAATGGATATGGCTTCTACGACGGCCTGTCAGTGTGACGCTAAGGAGCAGACAGCTGAGCACGTAATAATATCTTGCCGATTTATCACCATCGAAATGGTGCCCGTGCTCTCTCAGATGTCGATAAGAACCTGGCGACCTATCTAATGGGAACATGTCCGGCCATTTAGTGGACCATCCAGTTCCGTCCATCTGCCCCAAATGAAGAAGTTAAAGATCTTTTTCTTTACTTGACGTTGTTTGTATTTAAAACTATACCCCGTTTATATGTTCCCGTACTTAAACTTTGATCAGTTTGGATGTTGTCTCTCCCTATGTTGGTTTACCCCTATTTATCTTTTTTATTGGTTAACCTTATAAAAATTCCATGCATCCGATTAAGAAACGTTGTTCAACATCATTAAAACTTGCTTTTGCTCAGTGTTTCTCAACCGTTGATTCGTTGATATTTTTATTACTTTTACTTTTACCGGTTCATGATCGGATTTATTTCATTTACCTCTCCGACTGACTCAAAAAGATTGAGAGTCATTGTATTATATGATCTCTATTTTTTAAATTTTTTTTAATGGTCTGGTCTGATATTACGACACTACATATTACTTGTTTTTGCTTTCAATATTTACTTTTATTAATAAAACTTTTTTCATTACTTTTTAAAAGATTGTATTTTTTTCACACTCGCCAATCGGCGTTCTTTAACTTCATTGTACATACGATTTTTCTTGCTTGTTTTTCTTTACCTTTAATTACCTGGACAACTTGAATAAAAGAATCATTCTCAGGACCTCAATTCTGAACATAAAGTTTTTAACTTGTTTTGAGCAAGGTGCTAGTGCTCTAACGCGCCCAAAAAAACATTGTCATTTGTTTGATGCACCATACCGCTCCTTTTAGCAGAGCAGTGCAATGTTATAAGTTAAAAATTTTAGATATTATCATTTTCTAAAACAGGCAATGAATACTATAATAGTGAGAACTAATTGTAATGTTGATCCCTAAACACAAAGTTTACGTTCCCTTCATCTTGAGCGTGCAGCAATTTTCGTTTGTTAAGTTGCACCCAATTAAACACCTACCGTATACATTCTTTATTATCAAAACTCGTCGCAAAATGGATTGAATGAATAGATTTTTTCATGTTCTGAAGTACGTAGAATACAAGAAATAAGCGACTCAGAAAGACGAGACATTTTTCGCTTGCTGTGTAGACCGGCGGCTAAAAAAGTTCGATTTTGCAATAATTGCCTCAAAAGTGCATCGACCTGCAGTAATCGAATTCGTTTCGATTAATTTCAACATGTAATATCTGCCGATAT
The DNA here is from genome assembly GCA_963680785.1 of Diplosoma virens. NCBI lineage: Eukaryota > Metazoa > Chordata > Ascidiacea > Aplousobranchia > Didemnidae > Diplosoma > Diplosoma virens. Next base: position 28,987,745 of record OY796887.1, read on the forward strand.
AGTTTGTTTACAACAGAAATGTCGCAATTATCCGAAGCAAGACTATTCGGCGGGAAAATATATAACTTCGATTTAACTTCACTAGCCTTGAAGCGACGGCAGAAAAAATTTGTTATGTCACTAAGCAACATTATATTACAATGTATTTTTAATATTCAAAACTTATAATCGCCATTGCTGCATGTTTAAACGTAAACTGTGATACCAATACTTGTTTTTACTATCAGTTATTTAGCTGATAAGAATTAAATTCGCATTTAAAAGTTGTTAAATTAACCCTTTCATGCCTAAAATTATTTCATAGCCTTTTAAATTACAAATGTAATTTCAAATCCTAATATCTGTATATGTGTATATTGTTTTCTTTGTTCAAATACACTTTTGAAAATTCAAAATGAAAAAGTTGTCAATCGTGGTCGAGTGGTTAAAAGCGCCGCGATTGTAATCGACATAGTTAGGGTTACAAACCCGCGCACGCCATTTTGCTGTGTCCTTGAGAAAGACACATTACGGCAATTTCTTCTACTTGGCTGTCTTAGCAAGCAGTTCTAAATTTCAGTCATATCTGTATAAAATCAAATAAAAAGTTTTTAACGGACAGCAATATCTTGGTATCTCCGGAAGCAGGTCGGGATAGTTGCTCGCCCTTTGTCCTGCGACTCAGGAGGATAAAAAAAAGCTAAAAGCAATTTTAAAATACTTGAAACGTTTCACGTTGTTAATCTTGCACTTTGATTGCTAAAATTTTCATATTTTATCGGATGTGATAGATATTGCTTAATCAAATTGAGTTACTAAAATTTTAAACTGTAAGAGTAGTAGCAACCATTATAAACTTTAATGATGCTTTTTTAAGTCTTCTTACAAAATCTTGGAAAGTGGATTAAAAAAGTAAAAGAATTTTTGTAAAGTTTTGAACAATAAGCACATTGTTAGATACTTCGGCACATCTTAAAAAACTGTTGAAAATAACAATTTAAGGTATTTTTTCAACTGAGTTACATTAAAGTTGTCGAAAAAATTGTTTCAGTTTCAATAAAAAAAAGTTTATTACGGTTTTCGGGGACGGAACTACTGACTTTACTAATGGTGCATGTGTATGTCTACAGGCGAGTTTTAAGCGAAAACGTGCGGTTTGTATGCCCTATTTCGAAATAATGTCTCAAAAAGCTGTTCCCCTTCATTTTTGCTATTTTAGTTAAATTTTCGATCTCAATGCACATGAGAAGAATTGTTTACGGTCCTTTTCCCCTAATAGGAAGATGGTCTACGGTCCATGTTTACTATAATGTCTTCAAGAATGGAGAAAAAAGTTGGTTGTGCTCAACATCAACTCATTCACTTAAGCCGAAAAGTGGAATAAATTGCTGTTTAAAAATCACTCGTTTCAAAATCAATATGTGGCCAGCGTTTTCTTAATAATTTTTACTAAAAGTTATCTGGGCAAGGAAAAGATTGAGAAACACTGGACTGGTACAATAGCTGAGTTGGATATTTAAAAAAAAATAATATTTTTGATTCAAGTGATAAAAGTGATGAAAATGAAGTTGTTGAAAATCATTCGAACGAGTCGCCGGTCTACAGCAAGTATGTTGCAACTGTCGAAAATCTTGAACGTCGTTTGAAGGTAAATTAATGATTAATTTTACCGAAACTAAGCGTAAATATATTAATTGTTTACTTTTACATTTACAGCACGAAGAAAGTGATTTTGATTAGCTTTTAAATAAGTTTATTTCATGACATTTGATTTGCATTATAAAATTGTAGCTGTTTCTTCGTTTTTCGCTTTATACTTTGATTGATAGTACAGCTTTAAACAAAATAGCTGTGAGACTGTTAGATCTATCTAATAAAATCAGTAAAATGATTGAAATTTTTTTATTAATATGAATCGAAATTGTCCCAACGAAACGGTTAGTGTAAATCACTTTTCTAGCTTATAATTTGCAGCATTGGAAAAATAATCGACGCGAAAAGGTAGCTATGACGTGAGCAAAAATTTTTTATCAATATCCGCGCCTTCTATGTTTTCAGAACTTGATTGTCCTACGACGTGCGCCGCTTGTGTGTGTGTGCATGCACGCATATACTGTAGCTTTTTCATCAAGGTTTTTTAGCTATTTTACTCAACACATAATGCTTCTGTACGTTAGCCCTGTTGCGTAGACAGTGGTTTTTCCCGAAATAAGAATTTTTGAAGAACCTTATTGGTGCGTGTGGAGTTTCCACAAGAGCACCGAACATAGACAATGCCGACTAAGCTGTTAAAATAGTGTTTTAATTTTTTCGGCTTGCGACACTCTTAGGGGCCTTTTAAAATTTTGCGGCACTCTTCACCAGAGTGCTTTTTTGGTTTTCAAGATTTTAAGTTTCCAATGGTTTGCTTTACCTGAAGCTTTATATAACGTACATAAAAGCCTCAAATTTCAATATTACAATCTACAAATAATGTGAAGACTTTCTTTTTGGTCCTAACTAGATTTTCAGCGATTTGTTTTCTTGTGAAGTTTCTTAGTTTTGCATATCGTGTATGAATCGAGCCTGAGATACGATTGATCACCAAAAAAGGTCTTCACTAATTTGCAGATTGTTGCGCAACACTAGACTTAACGTTTCTACAAGTTCCGCCGCTGACCGTGATTGAGAATCGCTTTGCTAAAAGCTTGCAGAGGGAGTGAACATCTGCGTTTTTCTAACTGTGTCCCACAAGCTTCTTGATGTGTTTCGCTCAGCAATAGACTTGACGGATTACAAATGCGTCATAATGAGCGCGTCATAACTTTTACATATTGTTTTGGGAATTTTATTTTCGTATTTCATACGTTATGTTCTGTTTTGACAGTAACTTCAGTTTTTTGACAGCGACGTGCAAAATTAAGTTGTTATATTTGAAAAAGTTGTGATCAAAAAATTTTTTTACTAAGCGTTCCGCAAGCTAAAATGATAAGACTTGAGTTCCGTATCGAAAAAGGTTTGAAAAACTCTTGACTTAATGCATTGTTAATTCTTTTTTGGCAAATATGTTTCATAATTCGTGGGCTGAAAAACTTTAGAAGTTTAAAGTGCTTGACTAAATGTGTATTAAATGTGTTTACAACATATTTTCAGTTTAAAATTTGAATTGAAAGTACATGTTTGATGAAATCGGAAAGTCCCGATGACGACATTGTAATTTGCTTTCGCGCATATGCTTTGCAATATCCTTTTCAAACTATTTTTTATATCTAATATAACTTTTGTAAAATCTAGCTTTTTTGAGTGCCTTTGTGTAAATCAAGCAATTTTGTTTAAAGCATCTGCATTTAGGTCGGTCGATCGTTTGGTTGTTTGTGAGTGGAAAGCACCTAGTGTGTCTTGGAATTTTTTTCTTTTCCTGTTCTTATGCAATATGACTGTGTATTCTCCTTAATCAATTTTGTAGGTGCTGCGATTTTTTACTGTCAAAGTTTTATAAGTGCGATTGTAGTTTGTGTTATCGTATTTTTCATTTATGAAATATTGTAGTAATGTTTGTATACGAACAATTTGTTAGTGATAAATAGAATTTTCGCTTTTGCTAAAGAAATTAAGTCAAACTACGTAAAAGAATTCAAAGCAAGAAAAAGGATTTTAAAGAAATTTATGTTAACAGGTTGTTTAATTTTGGTGACTTCTACAGACATTATCGCTTTAAAAATGCTCTGGTTTTCATTCTATTTAAACAATTGTTAAGCTTGGGAGAGTGCTTTCAAGATATGAACTTTGTCAAAAGAAGTTTCATTGTAATACATTTAACATCTGGATTTTCTGCACTAATTTTGTACTCTTACAAATACAGTAGAACGCCGATTATCTGAACACTACTTTAACAAAAGTCATCAAAGCGTGACGCCTGTAAGCGAGAAACATTTGATAACTAATTGTGTTTTTCCAGAGAAAGCACGACGTTTAAAAGCAAAAAGCACTTGATAACGTGTTGTCTTTCTTTGAAGTTTCAAAGTAATCTGGTCACTACAGTAGGTTTTCAACCAAAAAAGAAAGAAATCTACTTACTATTGAGGCGAAACTTGAAATTATAAATCAACTAGAAATGACCATAATGCACAATAAATGACAATACTATATATCTATATAATGCTTTTTATTCCAAACTTGTGTTTTGTTCGATTATCCGAAAAAATCTGTTATCCCAACCACCCCTGGTCTCAATTAGTTCGGATAATCGACGTTCTACTGTACTTAGACTTATTTTTAAAAATATTTTCGGCTCTGTGGATGTTTGTAAATAGAGCTTTTCAATTTTGGAAAAGCACGTTTTCTTTGGAATGAGATTTAGGTTTCTTTGTTTTGGGTTGTCTTATGTTGACTCGATTAAAGTCAGCCTTGTCGGTCTACAAGATTTCGGCACGTAGAGATTCCAGTGTGCGAGAGTTCGGCGCTCAATCTTTATTTGTTTACTCATTTTCTTAAGTGAGTGTTCTATTTTCTAGATCCGATAGACAAAGATAATCTGATAATAATCGTTTTGTTTTCGTGATATTTCGCTCGTCAAACCATCGGTCAGTCTGCTTGCTCTTATCCTTGCTGCATTTAATTTGTAAGATTTTCGCTCAGCTGTTTCAAGTGTTTGGTGAGATCCCAGACTTCTTTTTTGATTAATACGTATTTTATCATATTTGTACTACCGGTGTACAAAAAGTTGCTTGTCATGTACTAAAAGTCGGATAAGTTCTAATTTAGTGTGACGGAGCCTATGCGTACAACTAAAAACAGAAAAAGCGATTCAGTGTCGAAGAAATGGTTAAATATTAAGCCCATGTGTATATCCGTATGTATAAGCCCATCTCTTATATCTGTTGGAGTTTTAGCATTATTTGTACATATTTCGCACTGAGCGTCCCGATATAAAGGCTCAGATGAGTGTGAGATCCCGACAAAACAAAAAGTGCTTGTCTGACTGACTTTTTCTGTTTAATCTTAGAAAATAGAACACTCGCTTAAGTAAATAAATAAATAAACAAATAAAGATCGAGCGCCAAAATCTTGCGACTCCAGCCTTGTCTATGTTTTACCGTATCTTTTAAATAATTAACTAGAAAAAAACCACTGACCCTTTGTCGTGTTGTCCAATGGGATCCACAATGATATATGGTTGATGTTTCTCAGATATGGCATCACGTGATGCAACGCCCTAAAGCGTTAAAAAAACTCTAGTTCCTCTTGCTCTTTCTTCGAACGTTTATAATGGCAACTTTTTTCATCTGCGGCCATTTATTACTTAATTCGATGGAGTTGTTCATTATGATAGGTCTGGATTCACCGCCTAAAGGCTCGTTTCCACTACGAGCGTGGAAAAGAGCATTCTTTGTCTCTTTTATTGATCTTCGATTGAAGCGAGCGTAAAAAAAATCAATAAAACAAACAAAGAATGCTTTTTTCCACGCTCGTAGTGGAAACGGGCCTTAAGAGTTTTGTAGAGAAAGACTTTAATGTTTCTAACAATTAACACTTAAAGCTTGGTTAACCAGTGTTGTAAAGACTCGAGACCGATTTTTGAGGACTCGGACTCGTGCATCAAGAACTCGGACTCGTAGATTTTTTTTGTTGGAACTCGGACTCGTAGCCAAGAACTCGCAAGAACCCCGTTGAACTTTGTTGAGTACAGAAGCCTTGATGATGCGACCGCACAGGTCTCGCATCGGCAGTGATTTATTGTCTACTTTGACAACATTAAAAAGCAATTATGATTTTTTTTTTAAAAATTGTGAATTATAAACTTGTGCATAATCGATGCCCTAGCTTGTTAAGAGCTAAAAAATTGACCAGAAATTTTGTAGCTCGCACATTGATTATACTGTTCTTGATTTGAAGCTATTGAGTAAGTAGCGTGTATATCGTAAAACGTAACTTCAACTTGCTAAGATTTATATAAAAACTCAAGTGGATGTCACTATTTATTTAAAAGAATTAACATTTAATGCATCTCAGCAATATAAGCAATAAGCATGCTTTTATACAAAACTTAAAGCTTTTACAACAAAGGCCTAAGCTATAAACTACTAAGATCGCGAATTGTTGATTTGACATGCAGATTTTTAAATGCAAATTTTATGACTTGCGGACTCGCACTCGGACTGGTAGATTTTTTTTTCTGAACTCGGACTCGTGCATCAAGAACTCGGACTCGTGCATCAAGAACTCGGACTCGAACTCGGAATCGTTGAAATATCTTTTGCTGAACTCGGACTCGTAAGTTAGGGACTCGCACTCGGACTTGGACTCGTAATAAAGGCAAAGTTTACAACATTGTGGTTAACATTTTCATTCTGTTATGTTGATGTGCGATGCGACCGAGTGTGGACTTTAGACAAAACTTTTGTTGGAAACGTTGCTTTCGTCGTTTTTGTTGGAAACGTTGCTTTCGTCGTTTTCTTGCTCGTGTCAACTATTCACTATGTTTCTTGATGCACTTCAATCAAACTATGTTTTGTTTCGCGCGACCCGAGATGATCCGCTGGTTGATTGTTTTCTTGTATTGACTGCTCAACAAGTCGCTTGTCAATATGATCATTGAACACGGGGTTATCTTGACTGCGAATTTAACTTGTTGCTTTTTTTACTACTTCAATGATAATGTCTGCTTTTCTCCTCCTCAGCTGATAAACTAACGTCATTACTTTTGAGAAATAAATTAACATCTTGCAGGAAGCGATATTGAATTGCAAGGAAGCGCAGTTGAGCAAGGAGAAAATGGAGACAGTTCACACTCAGTTGGTTAAAATCAACCAAACCATGCAACAGAAGCTGCACGAGCAGCAGCAACAACTTCGCGAATTTGATTTGTTGAAGAAAAACTCTCGTTCCATGGAAATATCGTGAGTGATTTGTCAAACCGTCGATTCCTTTTCTTGATCTTTTTAATGTTTATAATTTTTGTGTTAAACTGTTTAATAATGATCGAGAATAAAAAAACACTGACTGACTGACTGACTGATTTTTCGAGCTGAAAATAAAGGAATGATTTTCGATTAATTTTGCGAATGATTTAATATTATAATAATGTTGATCTTTTGGCTACATTATTTTTATTCCATTAAAATATTTTTTTACTGGTTTATGGTTAAAACGATGAGAATACTTTTTAGTTTGAAAATGTTAAAACAGCTACTTGATATCAAGGCTCGCACAATGTTTTACAGATATCAAAATCTAATCAAAGAATTTCGTACATCCAAAGAGCGATGTCAAAACGCCGAAAAATCCAATAAAGTAACGAAAACAATTTTATTTGATGTTCTTGACTGAAGATCAGCGACCATTTTATTTAAATGTGTATTCAGGAAGTCAAAGCCCAAATGGTTCAAGTCCTGTCTGATGTGAATGCTTATCAAAGTGAAATCGAATCTCTGACAACTGAAAAGCAAAAAGCTTACTCTGAGTGAGTGTTCACCTGCTTGTTGTTTGCTATTTTTTTAACAAACGCTTTTATTTTAGGTTGAAGGAGCATCGCGATCGTTGCGCCCAACTACAGAACCAATGTAAAAAGATCACGCAGGAGTTTCAAAATATAACAGTAACTTGCTTTTTGTGATAGAAATTCCAAAACAATTCGTATCTTCGGAAATCAAACCCATTTAACTTCTGGTATATTTTTCAGCTCGAAAAAAAGCAGGAAGCCATGAATTTCGAAAAGAAGATTTCGGAAAAAAACCAAACGTTGGACGAGTTGTATCGCGAGTACGATAAGTTCAGGAAGGAAAACGACAGATTGAATGTGGGAAACTACGTCACTCGTTGTGTTCAGTTTTGTCATCGTGTTGCGGTGTTTTAGGCGGAAGTCGACAATATGTTTGCTCGAGTTATTAGTGCAGAGGAGTCGCTCCAGAAGAAAGACAGAGAACTAAAGGATTTGAGAGATATGAACGATCGCGCCGAGAACAGACTCAAGGAAGAAGTCCGTAAGTTGCAGGAGGATGTCACTTTCTTCAAAGCTCAGGTACATGTTCGCTCCCGTGTGGTTTTGCGTTTGTGCTGGCTTCAGCGTTGCCTCATTATCCTGAATGTGCTGATAGCTAAGTTGAATAAAAGTTCGCTTAAAAAAATTCCGATATTATCACGTGCCTCGTCGAGCACATGTTGCATGTCGTGTTCGCGCGCCACCGCTTGATGTCGCTTCGGTTGCAGGCGGATGTTTACAAGCAAGACTTCCTTCAAGAACGCGAAGATCGCGCCAAAACCCACGAAGCGAACGAGCAGCTCCGGGCGAGGATCGAACACTTGCAGAACTCCGGAGCCCGGTTCGATGCGATGAGAAGATAGTCGCCCGCTCGGTTATATCACTGTCGTGTTGTGAATTACTCGGGCGTTTGTATATAGAAGTTCAATGTCGGTTGTGATTTGTCGTTTCAATGGCAAACCAAATTTTTTGATGAGCTGGTATCTAACTCTTATCAACAGTTTAAATTTTCTTTTACTTTTGCTTGCTTTTTGTTTTTCCGCCACCTTCTTCTGCATTATTCAAGATTTTTTCTGTTTTTATCACTTTTTGTCATCGATTTGTCCATACATATCGGTGGTTCTTTAAAAAATTTTATCAATTTTATTTTTCAATAAATTCTTTTTCATCAAGGTGCACCTTATACTGATAATAATTGTGTGCCTTTTGCTTCCGCATTTATTGTTAATAAATTTTTCGAAAGTTTTTTATTTTTTTATTTTATTTTTATCTCTATATTTATCCTCCTGAGTCGCAGGAAAGCGACGGAGGCGCTATACATAGGGTAAGCAATTACCCGACCTGCTTCCGGAGATGCCAAGATATTGCTGTCCGCTAGTAATTTAGTACAGATATGACTGCAATTTAGAACTGCTTGTCAAGACCACCAATCAGGGGAAAGTGCCGTAAAGTGTCTTTCCCAAGGACACAACAGAATGGCGCAAGTGGGTTTTGAACCAAGACAATGCTGATCATCAGTCCAATGCTTTAACCACTCGACCACGCTGCCGACTGTATGAAAGTATAAGGTTCTGTTATAGTTTGCTGCTATTCTGTTCTCTGGTTCAATTTTCCCGTTCTAGAATTGCGGTAATTAAAGCAACATGGGGTGCTATGAAGTACGTCGTGACTTACGGCCAAATACTGTAGGGGAGACTGGGTCTGGTTGTCACAAATTTCAAACTTTATAATCTAGCGAATAGTTGGTCGATTTAAAAAAAATTTGTTTTTTGTTTTTTTCTTTAGTTAAAGTCTTCAGCTATAACTTTAAAGTAATTTTACGGTTATTCAGCAACAATAAACATGTTTTTTGGAGGCTTTTAAAACAGTCAAAAAAAAGTGTGACAACCTGGGCAAATCTGTCCTGGTTGTCACAAGCATTGGGGTAAAATGTCACAGCTATTTGTGAGTCGACACTCACTCAGTTGCTTTTAAATTTTGCTATACGCCAAGATCAAACAAACAATTTATTGATAAAAAACAATACAAAAATATTATGTACATGTCAAGTAAAAATAGCATCGTATTTCTTCTCCAATTGGCTGTTTATAAAGATGTTTTATTTTTGCTTCACAGTTGAGCGCCGGATACAATTAGATAAGATCAGAGTTACACTAGCTGTGTTTAAGGAAGGATAAGTAACCAAAATAGGCATGCAATCTGCACATTTAGTTGCACGAAATAGCTTGATTATTTTTTTTTAATGAAAAAATCAAATGTTTTCACGCTCATCTTTAACAAGTTACACTGAGGTATTAATTTCTCTTTGGTTCTGCATTGATATCACAGTTATGACACACATAACTTTGAGAAAAAGAAATGCAATTTTCATGTGCCCATTTTTGCATGAGAAACACTGCACCCAACTCTCTTTAGACCTGCTATTGGAATAGGAGTCCATACATACCAGGCAATAACATTCTTGTTTAGCAAGGGCAGTTGGTTTTCTCTTTTTGTCTTGTGGGCGAACTATTTTTATAAAACAAACTGTGTTGTACATTCTTAGGTAATCGCACCTTTTTGTTGGACTTTGCTTGTGCGATTGCTGTTTTAACTGGGTTGTCAGTCAGGATTTTTGACTTTCGTTTTCGCGACTTTTCTATTATTGCGCGGTTGAGCTTTTGGAAACGGACGAACTTGAACTGGCGATACACTTTCTGATCTACTAAACAACTGACTGCTCAGCGTTTCCGATCCTTGCTTGGAAGGATTTACAGCTGCATTTACATCTGATGATCCAGAAGGTAGCTGTTCTATATCAGCGGCAGAATTGATTTTTGAAATCTGATTAATTATTTCCAAAGAGCTGATCTTTTAATAAGTTTTCCGGAGTCTTGTTGGAAGTCGTTCCTGCTTTTCCAGCTGCTGGCAATAAAAGGTCATGATCAGTTACATATCCTGGCAAAAAGTCCGAGTCAGAAAATATGGTTGTTAAAAGGATATATCCCGGTCGATTTAAAGCCTGCTTGAATATTTGATGGCGTTACAGCATTTGTTTATGCAATTGCAACCAAAGCTAACAAATCATAAATGGTCATTCCTTTACGGGGGTTATTAAGATGCCATTCATCAGCCACTGTATTTAAATATTTTTTTAAATGGTCCGATTATATAGATTGATCCAATACGAAACGATGAGTACAGTGCGGCGGAAATGAAAGCATTTCAATGCCATTTTCTTAGCGAAGTCTAATCCTTTAATGCATATATGCGATTCGTGATTATCTAGTAAAAGAAGGCAAGGTTTTTTGTGGGTGCAGCGAACATGCTCAACAAAGTGCTTCGAAAAGTCCAAAAACTGGTTTTCTGTCATCCATCCAGATGGATTTGAATAGAATTTCCACTTGCTGATATGGTGCTTACTACAGTAATAAGTGTACCTCGCTCAGCCGATATTATATCACCTATTTGTTTCGTTCCACGTCATCCAATAATTCTATCAGGCTTACGTATAGTAGTTACGCCTGTTTTGTCCATGTTCCTAATGTTCAAAGGCTGAAAGTTATACCTATTTAAAACTAATTTTGGAAAAAAGAATTAACAATGTTTTTGTAAAAGCTACTTGCCCTACTAATCTTGTACTTTCTGGAGTGTGGAGTGACAATTGGCGGTGTCTTTTTAACACTTTGACTGCCAAGCTGGTTTTCTAGAAATACCTCAGTGGGGCCACCAAAAAAATTTCGCCACAATCACAGAAAAGAACATGCACCGGGCGAAATAGATATTAGTGCCATAGAAATAGCATAGGACGTATACAACAATTGTTGCCAGCACTGGAAACAGACAAATAGCCGTCAACAAATATTGTTGATACGGCCTCATTAAAAACACTCTAAATAGATTCTATTTGAATAAGTAACCACCTGATGATTCTAAGGATGAAACAGACTGTTGTGGTTTTTAAACAGTGATTGAACAAATTTTGTATTATATATATATATATATACAAAGGTCAGTGCTGTCAATTCCCTTTCAACAGTGCTCAGTGATTTGAAGATCAGAGCAAAATTATCAAATTAAGTACAAACACTGCAGAAAAAATTTATTTATTTAAAATTCGCAACAGTCTGTTTCGCCTTAAAAACGACTCATCAGGCGATTATCTGGAATTAAAAGCGAAAACAAAAGTAAATACATGTATTTACATGTATTTACTTTTGTTGCTTATTTTGTTGTTATTTTAACAAACTGTTGCGAATTTTAAATAAATAAATTTTATCTACAGTGTTTGTACTTAATTTGATAATTTTGATAATTAAAAGCAAAAACAAAATTAAACGCATGTATTTACTTTTGTTTTTGTCTTTAATTCCAGATAATCGCCTGATGAGCCGTTTTTATGGCAAAACAGACTAATTGCGAATTTTAAATAAATAAATTTTATCTGCAGTGTTTGTACTTAATTTGATAATTTTAATTGCAGATAATCGCCTGATGAGCCGTTTTTATGGCAAAACAGACTGATTGCGAATTTTAAATAAATAAATTTTATCTGCAGTGTTTGTACTTAATTTGATATATATATATAACGTGACTTGTCGTGACTTAAACGCTTTATCGTACTTGATTTACAATAGACATGGCTTTCGCATCTCGTTTGTTCTGACAGCTATGGCGGTTACCGGTTTTTGTCCAATCACTTTTGCTAATATATAGCTCGCCTTCAGTGCCTCACACGGCTAGAGCACTTTCTATTTCGATTGCTGATGAGCTTACGCGAAACAGCTGAAGCCGGGCCTGCCACGCTGTGCGGTTAATATGTACACATGACGATTCAATTTGCTTTTCCCTAGATTTCCAGTTTATAGTGTATAAATATTACTGCTGTACTGAACATTTCGATGAACTTGCTGAGGAATTCAGTGCTGCATTTATGTTCGTATCTATAGATATCAATAATTGCAACGTGTTCAGTTCTATATCTTGAGCCATTGCTGCATGATTGTATCTGGTTCTCTATCCGGTTTTACTAATGTCTTATTGTGTATGTAACTCACCTTTCTGCGTCCCACGTATGTAAATACTGCACTTGTACTTTATTCTCGTGTCAGTTACCTGATGAGCTCCATAAGACCGAAACAGGGTCTTGTCGTAACTTAAACGCTTTATTGTACTTGATTTACAATAGACATGGCTTTCGCATCTCGTTTGTTCTGACAGCTATGGCGGTAACCGGTTTTTGTCCAATCACTTTTGTTAATATATATATAACTTTCTTAAACAGTAAAATGAAAAGATGATATACTCACTGGAAATTTTTAATATTTTTACAATTATCATCGGTTTTGTGCGTGTCAAATTTTGGAGTTACTCTTGGTTGGCCTATATCTCAAAAGCAAATCAGCAAGAACAATTATTTATTTTTGAACAAGAATTCATTATTTATTTATTTTTTTATTTTTTATTTCATCTCTATATTTATCCTCCTGACTCGCAGGAAAGCGACGGAGGCGCTAATACATAGGGTAGGCAATTATTCCGACCTGCTTCCGGAGATACCAAGATATTGCTTTCTGCTTGTAATTTAATAGAGATATGACTGCAATTTAGAACAGTTTACCAGGACCGCCATTTGATGTCTCAAATCTCCCAAGATGTACATCTGCTTCAACGTTTCTCAATGAAGCAAACACTATTTTAATAGCAAAGACGGAGCGCAAGAACTTAACAATTTTTTTGCTGCCAACGTTAAAATGTGCGGATTTCAAAGTAGGCTTACACTTATTGTCATAAATCGATCTCTAATTTCTGCTTTTAATCTTTATATAAACAAAACAGCTGTTTGGCATATTAGGCTTATATAAAATTAACATTTCAACATAACGTGATGAGCTACATTTTTAAAAACATACCAAAACAAGGTACTGTAATTAAACAGTTTGTTTAGCATAGGGTTGGTTGTCACAGTGTGACAACCTTCACTAATTTTTTTGTGACAACCTGTACAGACTTGCCATCTTGAATTCGACTAAACCTAATTTAAAAACTGTACTACCAGCGAATAAAGACTTGTTTTACAAAAGTGCCAATGCTTTTACGCCTCCAACAACCTATCGATGTTGATAATACGTCTATCCTAGTTGCTTCTATCTTTCTTGAACACAAACAAAAAAATTTTGAATTTTTAGCAAAAATTAGTATTTTAAACTTTATTCAAACTGTGCTTGCTCAATCAAGTCAAATTACATCTGGCAAACAAAGAGGTAAAGACACGTGATTTAACATTAAAGCGATTATTGCACTGGGTTGCAAAATACTCAAAAGATTGAATGTGACAACCAGGACAGAGGACAACCAAACCCGGTCTCCCCTACTTTTTGTTAGTAATATCACAGATCGCAACGCTATTTTATCCCCCTTGAAGAGTCTTTCACTTTTAGGTTAGGTTTGGGGAAACTTTCTATTGTTTAAACTTATGTTTTGCAGTGTAGGCTGTTACAACACTTTGATAAAAAAAGTAATAAAAGTTTATAATTGAAAATAAGTCTGTATTGTACAAAATAGTAAGTAATAATATTCTTAGAATTAATATTTCAACGGAACAAAAAATAATGCCATCAGTAAATGTCAACCGCTCGTTTGGGTGTTAAAATTTTAAAACAATCATGACTGATCCAAGTTCATCAAAAACTACGCTTAATAGAAACAACTGTAACAAGTTACAGCAAGTGAAACTAATTTTAAAACGGTATATGACAAATTAAAAAAAGACAATGCAAGTTTTTTACGTGCAAATGAATTAAAGACTTTAATTTGACTAAATCACCAAAAAAAAGTAAAAACCTATATTTTTTGGCAAATTATGGTCATTATACTCTGTTGTTCTTCTGGTAAAAACAGAAAACTTTGTTTTGTTAAAAACCTTTTCAGTTTATTAAAAACTAAAAATTAAAAACAAACAGTCAACGTTTCGGGTGCGGTTACAAGCACGCTTCATCAGGACCAAAGCTAAAATGAATGTAAAGTTAAGAAATCAACTAAAATTGTTTTTTCAAAAAACAGTTGTCAAAACATAGCGGAAATTACTCAAGCGTAGCATTAAATGATTATTTCAAAAAAACAACAAGTTTCGTGTAAAAAACAATGAAATGCGCAACACGGAATCGAACAAGCGTGAGAGAACAATTTAAAACAGCAATTAAATTTTGAAAGTACAGTAAATAAAATACAAAAACAGGTTTCATTTTAATTCATTATATATTTTATTGTAATAGACACCTTCTTTGTCATTTATCGATGAATTAGTTTTTTGTATGAAATATGATTCTAAAAAACGGCGTTTATAAAAGTCAGGTTCAAAAGTGAGAATTGATGAGCCAAGCCAGTTGATTTTATGGTCGAATTTAACAATATGTTTGACAAGAGCAGTTTTTTTATTTATGTTGTTATCATCAATTTTCGCCAGATTGCGTGGGTAAAGATCACGTTTGTGTTCCGCACAGCGTGTTTTAAAATTACGACCAGTTTCTCCTATATACAATGCAGAGCAATCTTGGCATGGAATTTGATAAATAGCTCCTTGTCGTCGAGTAGGTTCAATTCTGTCTTTAGTTGAAGGTAAGATGTCTTTTATAGTTTTTAAAGGTTTAGTACAGACTTGGACATCAAAACTTTTTAGAATTCTTGTAATTTTTTCACTGAGTCCTGATATATATGGTAGAATGACTGTACCTTTCTTTTGTTGATGATTTGAAGTAACTCTGCTTTTTGTTCTTGAAATATTCATGCGGTTTATCGTCTGTTTTAGAAACCAGTCCGGATAATTATTGTGTCTGAGAGCTTCCATTAGTTTCTTCATTTCAATTGTTTTGTCTTTCTTTTTAGTAATTAGTTTCGAATTCATTCTGTTCAGGAGTGTGCAAATGAGGCCGCGTTTTTGACTTACGGAATGTTGTGAATTATAATTTAAAAATCGATTCGTGTGTGTAGGTTTTTGATATAAAGTCGTGGTCAATTTTCCATTGCGTTCTTTGACTATTAAGACATCAAGAAATGGCAACGAATTATCTGATTCCAATTCTACGGTAAACTTTATACTTTGTTCTATGTTGTTTATATGTTCATGAAAAGCATTTAAAACATTCTTTTTAATTATGACAAACGTGTCGTCAACGTATCTTTTCCATAAGGTGGGAGGATTTGGAAAAGTTTGGAGAGCTCTGTTTTCTACATTTTCCATGACAAGATTGGCAATAGTGACCGAAATAGGAGAACCCATAGGTACACCAAAGATTTGTTTGTAGTAATTTTCACGAAACTGTATACATGTGTTGTCTAAACATAAATTTAATGTGTTGTCTAAACATAAATTATGGTCATGCGTATCAGTTTGAAATTGTAAATTGGTCTACATCAAATGGGGATTAAACTAATTGGAAGCAACGTGGTTGTATTGCCAATGTCAATTAGATAAAAAAAATTTGTAAGTTGATGTTTAACTTCTGTTCAATTTAACAACACTGGTGTGTTTTGCCCGATTGATTGACTTCAAAGCAAAATGCGTCGTATCTCAACAAATGGTTTTGAATCAAATCTACGAGTATTTTCGATTATTATCGTATTTTTAATTGTGGTTTCACCGATGTTAAAACAAAATATTCTTTTCTACGTCCTGAAATTTTTTCACTTTATTTAATTATAAGTCTTGGATGTAGTAGTTTTATAAGTAATTTTTCAGAAATAAACAAAACAAAAATAAACCTGGGCAATTGTTCTTCTTATGCAAGAAGCCATGAATAATGAATATTTTCTAGAGCCAGATTGCGAATTTTTGTCGTTCAGTTTTACTTTCACTTTCACATCTAATTTTGATTTTAGTTACCGTAATAGTTAACCTGTTTGCTGAGATGACGACATGTTAAGAATAGATTCGTTCAAATCGGCTGAATATCATCATTTCTATTTTTATAAAATTTTTAAACAAAAAAATTTATAAAGTTGTAATAAAAAATATGTTTTAAAGTTTTTTATTTGATTAACAGTTTGGCTTATTTATTTTTTTGCACTATAGTTAGTTATGTCCGACTGTTTAGTAAGCTACTTTGATGTCGGCAAGTACAGCAGAATTCCCTAATTCAGTATTGGCAATTAAAAAACCGTAAAAAATTGATGTTGAGACAATCTGCTTTGAACTTTCCAAAACAGTAATTCATCAGTTAAAAACATTTTAGCTTGAAAGATCGCTTTATACCACCGTAGTTCCCACAATACATAGTCTGTACACTAGACCAGGGGCGTCACGTTCAACCTGTAGCCTGATTAAAGATTTGGAGTGGCCCACGCGGCGTTTTTCGAAAAGTGGTAAGCCCTAATATATCTCGTAAATATAGTAGATTGCTTATGCGATTTTTTTATGTGAAGTGAAGAGGTAAAATTTTGAGTACAAAAATACTTGCGGGCTAATAATAGGCCTGCTAGTCTACGTTGGAATCCAAGTGAAGATAAAAAAGTCATTACTCTTAGAGGTTTTCTCCTCGGCGACCCAAAATCTTCATGCAGGCCATGATCAAATGCTTATGTATTGAAGTGTTGACCTTTTCTTTTGTCTTCACTTGGAATTCAGAGTAATTTTATTAAGTAAACTTTCCTGGCAGCTAATATTCTGTCTTGAAATTTGATTAAAAACCAAAACGGTACTTGGCTTAAAATGGTTTGTTCCTTCCTGTAGCCGACTATACAAAAATATTTTTTGTTTTAAGACATTCTAAAAACTTTTTGGCGCCTAAGTGAGCTCCTTCAGTAAACATTTTTTGACTTCCGGCCGCTAACTATATATATGGCTAGGCTACTTGAAATCTTTTTAAACAGATTAAAAAATAATAACTATTTTAAATAGATAAGATTGTCTGGAGTGCCTTTATTATATAGGCCTTCAACAGGGGTTATAACAAAATATATTTTAGACGAATTGACTTCAAATCATCGGCAACCTTGAACGTTTGAATGCAAAAATTAGATTTTAGTCCGAACCAAGAAAAATGTGATTTTATCGGGAAATTGATATACACTCGTTACAAGAGTTTTAACCCATCTAAGGCCGGCCGCCAATATGTGGAGCGAGTCCATGGCATGCAAAAAAGACCAATGAGCCAAAATATTGGCGCGTTTCTACATTATTTTTTTCTATTTATGCAAATAATTTTAGTTTATTATAAAAAATAAAACTTTTAAAATGTAAAAAAGCTACGCAAAAAGTAAAAGTAAAAAACGATTAATATAAGCGTCTGCTTTTTAGAAGTTAAGAACCATCAAAGCGATTCCACCAGACCGCTGGAAAATATGAAAACTTTTAGTGAACTCATTTGTAGCTCATCGAGTTTCAAGACAATCAGAATTATTTTGGAAAAACATCTGTTTCGTTTTTATAAAAAATATTACAAAATTAGTAATTGCCGCTAACAACTTTGCAATTAGATCGAAAGACATTGACATGATTTCTCCAAAATTTAGGCTTACTCAGTAAGCTACCGTACTAAATTAAAAGCAACAGAGAAAAAACTTTTGTGCTTTTAACATCGAATTTGGACAAAGAACTTATTCGGCTTTACCCTGATCAACAGAACTAAAATCAAACATACACACTATGGCAGCTGTTTTCATAAAGACCAAAAAATTTTGAAACTCTACTTTAAGCAAAAATGTTCTGCATAGTTCAAATTATTAACTTTAACAGAGACAGCATCGACAATAAAAATAATTTAACAAAACACAAAAAGAAAATATTCTTTTTTAGTTGTGGTACATCTAGTTTTGATTTGTTCCTGTTTTCACGGGTGATCAGATTTACCTTCAGCTCATCAACGATCTTCCATATCTAATTTTTTTTTTATTTACATTTGACTATTTTACACTGCAAGAGTAACATAAGGTCAAATATAGAAGATTTACTGACCCTCGCTAACTGCTGTGGCAACGGCATCGGACCGCCGACCAAATTAACAACAGTGATCTCACTTCCTTGCAGGATTTCCGCCTCTATGAGGAAAGACCGTCGCCCGAAACTAGGGTTGGCGTTTGCAAGGGAATGCAGCAGAAAAAAGCTTTTAAAAGCTCTCAATGAAATTACAAAAAGCAAAATATTTCTTTACATATTTTATAAAAAAACAAGCTTTCCTCGTGTTTACTTCAACGAGAAATAACAATTCGACAAAATCGAAGCACAATCATAACAGCTAACGATTTTGAAAATTCTTATCAGTTTTAAATATTTTTGTTAAATGAACAAACCAATTTGCAAAAAGACTTATTATTTGTGATGAACAATACCGTATTTTTTCGAATAAAATGTGTGCATTCTATTTATTTATTTTTTTATCACGAGCTTCTACGCATTTTAAACAAGGTGCGTTATAATCAAGGGCGCATTCTATTTTCTGATAACAACTCTCGGCCATCTTTAACCCTACCAAACTCCATTTAAAAGTAGCTTCGACCACCTTAAATTCAAAACAATGGGTGTTTTTTACACCGAACAAGTTATAAAAGTGCCCATGTAGCAGGCAAGCAGCACTAGTTTTTGCACTGTCCGCTAGGTGACTTTATTTATGCAACTAGGTGACTTTATTTATGCAACTAGGTGACTTTATTTGTGCACACTGTATTCAAGGACGCACCTATTTATTTTTTATCGCGAATTTGTGCGCATTCTAAACAAGGGCGCATTTTAATCAAAGAAATACGGTAAAGAAAGGAGCACTATAATCGAGTAATCAGTTAGATTTCCCTTCCTGATGGCTCGTAACCTTTTGACATTCTAGATCAGGGCTCAAAAAACCTGTAGAATGAATGTTCCAGAAAAATAACTCGACCACGAACAGGGTTGTACGATGCAACAGAGCAGCCATAGCCGACATACTCTCCAACTCTCCATCAAAAAGCGACGGATACTTTAGCGCTAGCTAATGGTAGAAGATCTTTCGTCTTTAATTTCCAGTTTGTTATATCTTTTGAGACGCGCTGCCACAATTCACCGTGTCGCGGCTCAGCATTGATGCATCGCCTCAATACTTCCGATTGCTTTTCCTGGAATTCAAAAAGCAGGTTGATTGAAGAAAACTTTTTTAAAGCCTCAAATTGTCATGATGCAATTACTGCCTAGAAAATTTACATAATTTCAATTTAGAGAAAGTGTTTTCGTAGTTATTAGGTTAAAAAATAATCCGAATGTGGATTAAAAAATATGTAGACCGTACGTTGCAAAGTCTTTAAAAAGCAACTTTTGAGCCATAAATGTAAATAAATTAAACGTGAAATGTAATAAAAGTGAAAGCAACAGCGCACAATAAAGCACTCCGTACAATTCTTTACGTAAAAGCCATCACTTAGCAAAGGAGGCAAGGAAAAATTCAAGAAAGTGATCCACCACCTCAGCAAACATTGATATAAAATTAAATATTGTGTAGTAAATTTTATTTAACATGACTTTTAATAATATTAACGCAAAATTTATTTAATTGTTCTAAATTAGATATTTTTTGTATAATATTGACTCGTTCGAGCACAACATTATATCTCAAATAGCCATACAAGAATACATCATAGACAAAAAACGGAAAATAAACAAACACTTGGCACCAAGATCAAATTACAAAAAAAAATACAAATAAAACCCACGATGCGAGTTAGTTGCGAAAGAATAGATCAAAATAACTTTTGTACACATTATGCAATGTAAAATGTATGCAAACTTTTCAAATAAAAGAATACATGTTATTGTCAAATCGTTAAGCTGAAAAAAGCATAAAGAATCTGCTCTGTATTTTGCATGTTGATGCTCACTAATGCAATTGAAAAAACTCACTGTCTTTTGCTGCATCGGTGTCGTGGACACTATTTCTTTGCATTATATTGTTTTTTTAAGTAATTAACTTATTCTGGAAGCAACAAAAATATTCTACTGTACATTATCTAATCAAAACAGAGCGTAACTCAGCACGACTAGAATCAACCTTAATTTAATGATTACGAGTTTACAGCTCAGTCTAAACCAGTGGTTTTTAACCTAGGAATCGTATGGCCATTTTCTAGGGGTCGCGAGAGCTTTTGATAAACAGAATTCTTGATAGGAAATACTAATCTTTTTTATTAAGTCAAGATCACTACTTTTTTTTGGGACCAAAATCGAGAAATCAGAGACAGATTCAAAGTGAGGACCCTTTTTTTTCTTTGGTCTTGTCCCTGAATTTGATAGAAGATCATGATTCGGGCAAACATCACAAAGTTTGGGCAAAACTGTATTGCTACCAAACATTTTTCGGCTGGTACGCCTATGTTTCTGACAATTGCTTCTACTTTTAACGAGCATCCCAACCATCTATGGTAACCCCAACATTAGATGGCCCGCAAACTTTTAAATGCAAATTTGTTCAGCGAAGGGGTCGTCAAGTTACATCGCGTCGCCAAAGCGAGTCGCGGCATGAAAAAGGTTGAAAACCACTGGTCTATACAGTTTGATGTTTAACATTGGCCAGGACGTTAATTCTTTGATATAACAGAGCCGATCTTGTAACAACGGCAATAAGATGCATGTATTTTATTTAATTGCAGTAACATAAGAAAACAAAATAGAATAAACATTTTCGGCACTGTACTGTGCCTTTGTCAAAGAAGAAATTATTGGAATGCTGGGAGTATGGCATGTAGTCAAGTCGCTTTCAATTTGAAATTTAATAAAATTGATTTTTTTGTACAGAATCAACTACTAATTCTAATTAGGTAACAATTTTTTTAATCAAAAGAATCTCGTAAATATTACTTCAATTAAAATTAGCTAAAATTATAAGCAAGTTTTCCACAAGTTTGCTTAAACATACTTTCGGAAACTTTCGCTGTTTAATACACAATACATCAATAATTTCGATGTTTATCTTTCCACAAAGGAACAGCAGAGAGGCAAAAAGTTTTTTTTTTTTTTGTAATCTATTTTTCATTTATTATTGCAATTAACCAAAACACGCATGATTTAGCAATATAATATAGATTTTATACGTAGTCTGATATTTATTCGTGAGAAAGTTTACCTCGTTTCCGTGATTTAATTCGAATCGATAGAAATAAGCCCAGGCGTCGCCGAAGTCTTGATCGATCTTGATCGTGCGTAGAAACCACTCTCTCGCTTTCGTCAATTTCCGCTCGCTCCAGAACAATCTAACCGTGGAAAGAAAGAAAGATTGAGCTAATTGCCTGAGAAGTCGATGAGGAATTTATTTAAACTTTTTGAGTTTTGCGGCATCATGGATCGAACCAAGCGGGCGACGAATCCCGAGATCGAAGGGGATCTGTAAAAATCGTGTATAAAACATCCAAAGTGAAACTGACCTTGCCACGGCGAGTAAGACATGAGGGTCGTGCTCGCATTTTTTGAGGGCATCGACGCTCTTAGTCTTGCGCTGGGGTCTCGCTT
Organism: Diplosoma virens; assembly: GCA_963680785.1. Classification (NCBI taxonomy): domain Eukaryota; kingdom Metazoa; phylum Chordata; class Ascidiacea; order Aplousobranchia; family Didemnidae; genus Diplosoma; species Diplosoma virens. The sequence goes on from OY796887.1 coordinate 29,009,623, forward strand.
CAATGAAAATGGCCTCTGCCCAAAGAAGGCCAGACGAGGGGCACTCCTGCAGGGCGCGAGCCATCAGGTTCCCCGCAATGTTCTTGATCCCTGCTTTCCATTCCAGACGAATTGAAGCGAGCCTGTGAGTGCGAAGATGATATCGGCGGTGAAAATCAATCAATTTAAAACATGAGCAGCTATCACGCGACAACAAACAATAATCGACACTTAGATTAAAGTTTTCCAAATGATTCTTATTGCAATACGACGGCAGTTTGACTGCGACGAGATGTCGTAGAAACTTACCACAATTCGGGGCACATGGGGTTCTTGAGTCGGCCCCTCTCCAGGACCGCCCGGGCTTTGGTGAGGTTTCCTTGTTCCTGTTCCAAATTACTGACCAAGTTCCAGAGAGGAATGGCGCGGGAACATTTAAGTATTCCCTGTCAGAACAGCAGCCTCGTCGTAATCATGAAACTATCGTATCGTTGTCGCGACAAAGTTCGGCGTGTTGGTGCTGGGTGAACCCAAGCCGTTTCTAGGGAAGTGAACGCGGATCAACGACGCAGAGTCCCAAAAATTAAGCAAAGACTCGGTGACAGGACCAACCGACCAGGCTGGTAAGTTACTGATAGGGTGGGGGCAACAAGGAGCATCGTCGGTTTATTAAGAAATTCTTTAGACTAGCAAACTACAGAAGGCAAAAACGGAGATAAGATACAAAATGAAATAAAATTTTAATGTCACTGATGACCATTAAGTAAATCTAAATTCAAGATTGAAGATTCAATTTGTTATAAAATAAAGACGGGAGCAAACTGCACACGAACTGACCGCAGTGTAGGCCTCCCTGGCTCCGGCCACGTTTCCAAGTTGTTGTTCGATCTGACCTTTCATCATCCAGTTCTTGGCGAAGTCGGGGTATTGCTTGGTGGCATCGTCGAGAAGTAACTTGGCGTCATCGAGACGGTTGAGGCACCATTCCAACTTGATCGACTTCACAAAAAAAAAATTTACAGTCAACAACTCGCCAGCGACTCTCACGTGTAATACTCTTGAGATAAATTTGTATTTTTACTCAAGTTTTTACGCAAGCCAAAAGAGAAATTGATACGGAGAGAAGCAAACTCACCTTCATCATCACTCGAGCGGTGCAAGCGTTGGCTCGAGCTTTGGCAAGTAACTTTCTGGCGCGATCGTGCTCGTTGTTCTCGGATTCGAGCTTGACAGCAGCCAGCCAAATATCCTCCGAGTTTGGATTGGCTTGAAACGCAAGAGCGAGGATCGACCTAAAAAAGACAGAAATAAGAAAAAAGCGTTGTCGCACGGCATTCTCAACAAACAAAAAATCGCCACATCATACCTGGCAGCGGACACATCGTTGGCCATCCATTTCGATTTGGCCCCCATCAGCCAGAGCACTTCGGCCTTGGGACAATGGGCGACTGCTCGCTGCAGAAGTGCTTCCAAACTTTCGCGGGTTCCGTGGTTCTTCTCGAGATAAGCAGCTCGAAGCCAGATGCTCTTCTTGCTGAAGGAGGAGTCAGATCGAATTGGGATGGATTCTCTCAAAAAGGTTAACACAATGAACTTCAACCAACCTGGGCAGTGTGTTCAATGCGTGCGCGTAAATAGCGCGAGAACATTCGTAAGCGCCATGCGAGATGCAACTCTCCGCATCATCCATCCATGTGTGCTTCCGATCCTCATCTTCAACACCGATTCCTGGAGACAAGAAAACGATTGAGAATTATCGCTCAATACACAGTCAAAATTGTTGATGCCAAATCAAAATGTTGATGTAATTCGTACAAAGCTGACATGGGCAAACTACGGCCCGCGAAGCATTCAATATTAATGGTGTAAAAAAACTAAAACAAAGACATATTTTTCACCTACAAAAGGTCTCCACCTCAAACGGCTATGGGTGAAACAAATCAATCAAAACATAATAAAAACTTTTTTTTTCAGTCTTCGTGTAAGTTTGAGGCACAGGTTTACGTTGTAAAAATTAGTGCGGTCTGCGATTAAAATCAACTTCTGAATCCGACCCTTGAGCTAAGTAGAAAGTTTGCCTGCCACTGGTATAAAGCTACAAAAATGTAAGAAATAAAGCACAAATAAGTGAATCGGTTGCTTTGTGCACAGTTTAATAAAAAACAAGCGAAAAATAAGACACTTTCTTGGTGTTTTTGCAACTAACCAAGAGTAGTTCGGATTCAGTTAAAACTGTTTGTCGCTCACCGATCACGTGTTTGATGATGCACTGACAGGTTTTGATGCTTCCCGCTTTCTCCGCATCCTCAGCATCCTGAATCCACTGATCCCTAAATTAACAAACTTCTCGAACAAAGAACACTGATACCAGGCTAGTTGTCAGTAAAAGGAATAAAATAGCAAGTGATTTTCTTGATAATGCATATTAGTGTACCTGTTAATATCGACCATGTTCGCTTTGAGCGACACAATCGACCTCTCAATGATCTTATCGACCATCTTCGTGTTGCCATGAGCTTCTTCAAGCTTGGCGGCTGTCACCCAAATGTGTCGGTCAGTCGGAATTTGTTCTCGGGCTTTATTAAGAACCTGCAAGACAAGGCCTGGCTGAGAATCATCTGGCATAAAACGGGACTTTATTTATCAATAATATTTAAAAAAGTCAGCAGGGAAGAAAATTTGACAAGCTGAAAATGAAAATTATCGAAAGGATAAACGTAGTTTGTATCAGGTTGATTATGAAAAACGTGAAAAAACTATTAACAAAAATTTTTTTAAAGCTCAAGCAAACTTTTATTCAAAGTAACTCAACAATGGCATCAGGATGATTTATGACAAGCATCACCTTCCTAGCATTCTGGTAATCTTCGAGTTTGGCAAGAGCCAGCCACAGCTCAGTGCTGTGCGGACAGCATTCCACGGCCCGGGACAACATGATTCGTGCGTCATCCGGGTCTTCCAGCTCTACCGCTACCTTCCACAGACGGACGGAGTTAGGGACATGTTCAAGAGCTACACATACACGAAATTAACAATTTCGTAAAAATGAACAAAAAGCAAACGAGTGATGCAATGTAAGACGCATGACACGCTTCGCAATTGATACATCTAATATTGAACAAAAAACTAAACTCTGATAAGACTCGGTTAATATGCGCGTAGTGGAAAACAAAACAAACCTTTTCTGTAAACTCTTTTTTTCGCTTTGTCATCGGTTTCAAGCGAAGCCGCGCGAATCCAAATGCGAACAGATTGCGGCAGCTGGACGATGGCGCTGGCGCACACAGCCTTGGCCGTATCGCTCGGTTGCAAGCGAGCCGCTTCCAGCCATACGTCCTCACTCTGTTATAATTACGTCACTGCTGATTGCAATGCAGGTTTCTCAACTTGATAGCTGACATCTTAGTTTACTCTGGGTTTATGTTGATGAAGTGTGAAAATTGAAATAATAAAGTAAACAAACTTTGCTTTTTTCCAATCTTGTTCTCGGACTATTTTGTTTTGAACAATTCAAAGCATAACTTATTTCATCTTGCTATTTCATGTCGTGTTAAACATGGATGTAACCAAGAGCTTAAAGCGGCGCAAGCTCTACCCCCTTAACCAAATTACATACCCCAACGACCAGGTGAGATACAGAACGTTGACGAATAAACATATGACAAAATCATAGGCGAAAAAAATTTTTGAGGACAAAACCAATAAGATTTTTACCTTGAATTTTAACGAAAATATAAATTCATGTGAAGACCAAAAAACCTTTTTAATGAGAAAACGCTACTTGCGCACCTAACCACAGAAGAAAACTATTTTTTAAACAATCAGAAAAAAGCAAAAGCTGATTTTCAGCTAACTGCTTTTTGAAAATTAAACGCAAAACATTCTTAAGACACAGTCAAATGAGATTTAATTAAAATAAACTTCTTATCTTTATTTTTAACCTCTATTTTTTAAAGAGAATTTTAAACACAATGAAAAGCAGATCACACAAAAACACTGCCTGATCCAGGTTTACAACAGCAGTGAGTTTGACATAAAGCGTACACCAGGAAAAGCGCTTTTGCTGATCAGCAATTTATTTCTCGTATATTTCCTCAGATCTAATCGCCCCTGACAAGCAAGAAGATCACTGCGGCGGGGCAAAGGATCGTTGAGAGAAAATTCTAGAATAGTGAAGCAATCCAAATTTGAACAGCGATCACGCGCAACAGCATGAATTAATTGGATTATTCTGACATTTTCACACGAACGCGCAGCTCACAGACACAGCAACTTTGCACAGCTACCTTGGGGCACATCTCAGTGCCTTTCATGATGATGTTACGAGCAGCCTGCAGCTTCCCGGTCACCTCCTCAAGGCGGGCAGATGCAATCCAAGCAGGAGGATGTTTTGGGTTTGTTTCTCGGACTGACTTGAGAAGCAATCTAGCTTTCTTAATGTCGGCGACGTCTCCACCGTATTGCGGCAACATTGAATGCAGGTCAGTCAAGTAACCCTTGGGATCGACGACAGTTTGTCCTGTGACTGAATCCGAAACCTAAAAAATATCGGTCGAGTTTTAGTCCAGTCCAAATTTATATGATTTATCTTTAATCTCGATCAGTCGTTTTCAGCGGGTCGTGATCGGAAAGCAACACTTTTTACCGAGCCAGGATTAAAACTCAAAACGTGATTGCGGATTAATTGGATAAAACCTAGAACGAGACTGACATTGAAATACCTAAACAATAAAATTACCCTTTTCATTTGCAAAAAAAACCCGCTATCAAACCTGACTTAGCCTCATGTCCATCAACGTGTTTCTAGCTTGACCGATTTTTCTCATGTCCAATTCTCCGGCAGGAGTAGTCCAACCGGGAGTCGCAGTTCCAGGAAAAGGAGTATTTAAACCAGAAGCACCGGGAAATGGTGTGTTTATGCCACCGTATTTTTGTTGTCTATAAATATAGAAAAAATCAAAGCAACCCACCGAAATGTTGCGCGAACAACTACTACAATTCGACCTTTTATGAAAAAAAATTAAGTCTTTTTTCAACGGTTGAAAAAAACCAAGAATAGAAAATAATGTACTCCATGCATTGTGTGGCATGCAGATAATTCCATCTGTTTTACTGCCACGTAAAATTGCGATTCATTGACTTAGTCACAAATCAAAAAAAAACTTTTTTTTAATCAAACTTATTATTTATTTTCCTTCATAAAACATTATTTCATAAAACTTTCATATTACTTTTTATGTAAGATTCTATTACATTATTCTTTTTTACAAGCACTTACGACAGCGGTATTTATACTTTAAACCTTATCAAAGTACTCTGTTATCACATAATTTTTTGTCCGAGTCAAACCCTTATTTTCCAAATCATAATAAGAAAACAAAAGCATAATATCAAATATATCTAATAAAAAAATCTTTATGTCAAACTAAAGTTACAAATCATTGATCTTTAACCGTGTTGAATTGTTTGCCGACATAAAAATGCTTTTTAAATGGTTCAAAAAACATTCATCATCTTAACAGTTTAAAACCAGCCACCAAAAAATTTGCATTACCTTGGGTCTAAAGTGTTGACAGTGGCATTTTGTGCCAGCCCCCGAGCAAAAAAGCTATCAGGAACAGGAGTTATTTTCTCCATCCGAGGATTACGCTGTCTCTTGTTCCTGGCATCACCAACACTTGGTATGGATGACCATTCATCTTCTGAAATCTAAAAAAAAAATTTCTGGCATTTCTATTTGAAAGCTGGATAAATTGATTTTATAAGATTGCCTTGATATTTAGAATTATTTTAAAACTTATGAATATTCATTAAAAATATTATCTTGGTCGAATATAGCAAAACTACTTTAAAATTTTACACAACAAAACATTAAAATGAGATGAAAAAGTTTATCTACAAATAATTTAAATTTTAAACAAGAATTAAATTACTATTTTCAAATTCAAAAAACTATTTTGCAACTAACAGATGAAAGCTTTCGCTTTAAATCAGAAAAAAGTTGTTGGATTTTGGGTCGCTCTTCACGAAACTTTTCCAACTCTTCTCGTTCACGCTGCTCACGATACTGTTTACGACGTTCATCCATTTTCCTGTCTACACTGTCATAAACTTCATCAGCTTCTTCATCATCCTTTTCATATGGGCCAGATGAAAAGAGATTGCCTGCATAACCTGAAAACTACAAAAAATGCAAAAAAATTATGTATATGCTTCTCAAAAGTTCAATTGCAGTACTTATCGCACAATGTTATAAGCCAAGCCAAGCCAAAAACTGCTACGTAATCTAAGGATTATATCAGTTTGTTGTAATTTTCTTGTCTGAAGATTAAACAATAACATGGGTGCAACCAAGGATTAAATATAGAGCCAGTGTTTTTTTTAAGGCGTTTTGAGGAACCGAAACGGTCTCTCAAAATTGTCCAGCGGTCTCTCAAAATCTGCTTTTACAATAGTGTAAACAAAGCTAAGTATGCTCAGGAACAATAGGAAAAAAATTAGCGGTTTTTCAAAATTGCTTAGAGGTTCCTCAAGCCAAACCTTAAAAAAAACATTGTATAGAGCATTAAAACTAGGATTGCATGGAAATGAAAATTATAAAAGAAAAAAAAAAGATAAAGGGTTTGGTTATGCCTTGAAAATATTTTTGCCAAGTGATAATGAGTTTGAGTATCTCAGTCAAGTCGAAGTGAACTGAAAACAAAAAAAGGATTCTTAGTGAAAAAACAAAATGAAAAAATTCTGCTCAAAATAAAATTATAACAACCAAGATTTGACATTGGCTAATATGATTGATAATGATATATTTTCAATGTGGCCCATACCAATAATTTGCTAGTATTATTATTGGCATGGCCCTAAATAAACTTGAATGTATTAAATAATTAAACCAAAGAATGCACCAAGAATTTAATAATTATTTTAAAAGAATATTCATACTTCATCATAATTAGCATCATTTAAATCTTCTTCATCGTCATCAGTCTTTTTTGATGCCTTAATTTGATCTCCAACAGTTCTTAAACCAGGTGGTGCATGACGATCATCAGTTGGATCACTTACATCTCGAGCAGGACCAATATCAGACCGTGTTGTGAATCCTGTAGCTCTGTTGAAAAATTTAAGCAAGATGTAAACAATATGTAAGTAAACATATAATCTTAATCATTCCATAAAAAAATAATTTAGAAGAGGAGAACAATGTGACAAAAAATGCATTTTTTTGTTTATCAAAAATCCCATTGTTTTAAATTCTTGTACATATATTGATTAACACTTTTCCTATCATTTTTAGTCATAACTTTATTAGAATTTCTTTTACATAAAGTAAAAAATAATGTAAAAAATTTTTTTTCTTCTGTTGTGCCATGAGTAGGGAAACAAAAGCACAACATCATATGTTTCATTGTGCCAAACCTCACCATTAAAGTAAAATTGAATTTTTGTTTTCAACCTTGAGAAAAATTATAAATCTAGCAATTCTCAAATAAAGTATATTAACAATAGTATAATACAAAGAAAAACTTGACTCATTTAAACTATCTACGCAAATACAATATGATTCAAAAAAACTGTCAAGAAAAATACTCACAATACCTAAAATATAAAATTTGAAATTTATTCTTTTCTAATAAATGATATCAAAGTAAAATTGATGTGGGCACAAAAGCTGCATGGTGACTAATTATAACACAAAGAATTTTGAAATCTCTTCAAGAAGTCACCATAAGCAATTTTTTTCAGTAAAACTAACCCAGAATCCCCCTATGAAACCAGGATGTAATAATTTTATTTTTTATTTTATCTCTATATTTATCCTCCTGACTTGCAGGAAGCGACAGAGGTGCTAATACATAGTGTAGGCAATTACCCCGACCTGCTTCCAGAGATACCAAGATATTGCTGTCCGCTTGTAATTTAATAGAGATATGACTTTAATTTAGAACTGCTTGCCAGGACCACCAAGCAGAGGAATGTGTCGTCAAGTGTCCTTCCCAAGGACAAAACAAAATGGCACAAGTGGGTTTTGAAATGAGACCATGTTGGTCACAAGCCCATCACTTCCACTCGACCATGCTGCCGACATAATAATCCAAGAGGATAATCATGTCAGCAGCATGGTCAAGTGGTTAATAATCCAAGAGGATAAGAAAAAAGAAACCAAGTTGAAAAAAAATTCTTCAACAAGTGCTAGTAACAACAGAGGGATATGGGTTAGTTTCACAAATGAAAATTGCTATCAGTGACTTCTTGGAGACCTAAATTCTATTTCTATGTTTCAAAAATTTTTTTAAAAGTGCTTTGTCTTACTGTACCTGGTGTTCCACTTTCCCCACTCTCCCCTACTTACTACAAAAAAAAAAAACAACAGCAGTGAATTAGGTCTACAAGAAAAAGCAGCCCAAATTTTAAATTGATAGAAAAAAATAAAACTGACAACAGTCTTTAGGGTCTACTGCCAGTCTAAAGTAAATATATGCATAAGCAATGCATGGTGCCAATAACTTTTAAAAAAATAAATCATAATAAAAAAAACAAACTAATAAACCATATAATTGTTTATTTCAGCAATTTTTACAGTACAATATAATAAAAGTAATGTTATATTTTCATTACACTGTGCTGTAAAAATATTACTCAACTTTGCTATAAACCATATAATAAAATAAACCATACAACTTTGCTATATATAATAAACTATATAATTGTTTATTGTAACAATTTTTACAGTACAATCTTATATAAGTAGTGTTTTACATTTTGATTATACTATACGATAAAAATATTGCTCTACAAAAAAATTTAATGAAAAACAATGAAAGGCAAGGAGTTGGACAAATAATAATTTAACTAAACTCACCCTCGACCAAGACCTGGAACATATCCTGGAGGTGCAGCTTGCCCCAACCATGGCTTTTTTTTCTTTTGGGATTGTATAACTCCAGTAATTTCAGCCATCTAAAAGGTCAGCCAAGCATAAAAATAATCAGTTATTCTGGATAGTTTATTAACCAAAATGTAATGTTTTTATATCCAAAAAAGTTGTCTAAAATTGAATAGACTTAAAAAATGAAAACACAACTAATGTTTAATTGACTGTGTATTTATTTTTAAATATATTTTTAGTATACTGTATTTGATCTTTGACAGTATTTTGCATCTTTGTAAAATTGGCATTGCCTTACTTCTTGCTACTGATGCTACTTTGTCTATGCTATCAAGATTTTAGACTATCAATACTAATATGCAATCTTTCAAGTAGCATTCACTGTATGCCGTTACTAACCACCCAAGCATTGGAGATTTCTAAAAATTTAAAAGGTAATCAACAAAACTCGGCTAATATTGAACAAGAACTAATCTTTTTTTTTTTAGTTACTGAAAATACTTCATGTACCCAAACTGTAAAATTACTAATTTTTGGTGTTACTTGAGTTAATTGATGCTGTGGTTAAAAATCTGGTACCAAATCTAACTTTTTAATCCTAAAGGTCTGGTTATATAGAAATGGCTTGTTCTGTTTGAATTTCCCCACTATCCTTTTTTCTACTAGCTTGACAATGCTTGCGATACCTTGAAAACCAAAGCAATAAATCTCAAGCCTAGGTTTATTTTCCAATAAAGTTTTTTTTTTATATAGTTATAGTCTGATTTACATTTTTATGATACTACAAATATGAGATTATTATTAAATTAGACGTTTTCTTGCAAATCATAAGGATAAATAGTAGGAACTGGAGTTGGGAATCATTATATTTTGCTACGAAGAGAGAAAATTATCCTAATTTTTAAGCAATTAAAAATAAAGCTTTAAAATGGCAAAAGAAAATTTTTTTCTATATAATGAGAGTTGTAATCAAAATAAAGTTCTTTACAACTGATCGAAATATAGAGATAAAAATAAAATAAATAAAATAAATATATCTGTCAACAACGGGTTTAACTTTCCAAATTCGTTCAAAATCATTGTATTTTATTAAACTTTACCCAGTTAAACTGACGGCTGGCATTTAATTATTCATTCATCATCTTTATTTATTGTTCTGACTCGCTAGAAACCGTCAAGATATTACCCAGACCTGATTTTGGAAATGACAATTACAAAATTGCTGTTCACTTGAAACTTTTCATTTGTTTTTTCTGTTTTTTGTTTAGAGATCTGGTAAAGCCGTTTGCTAAAGACTGCCAAGCAAAAAAAGCTGCCGTAAAGTGTCTTTCACAAAGCACAACATAATGAAACGAGTAGGTTTTGAACTGCGATTGTGTCAAATTGGCAGTGTTTTAATGACTCAAATCCATATTTTAAGGACTTGGATTCAATTCAAGTCTTTAAATCTATATTTAATTCAACCGTAATGATTAAAAAAGAGCAACTCTGCAATTAAAAGTTAATTAGCCTACAAATTAAATGTTAAAAAACAAGTAGGCAACCATCAACTTTTTATAAAGAGTCGGTATAACTTGAGTTGAACGCAAGTCTGGACTCCGACTCCAGTCCGATTCAATTCTGGTTTTTAAAAGATTTGAGTCCATTTAATAAAATTTTAAGAGGACTGGGACTCGACTCGAGTCTTATAGCTGCGAGAGTCTTGAACTCGAATCGAGTCACGGTTTCCAAGGACTTGAAATGACTCGACTCCTTCAAATATATGACTCGTTATAATTCTGCTTTTGGGACATAAAATTAAAACTCTTACTAATTTGCCTTTTAAACTGCCTTTATTTTTATTAATGACATTAGATGTAAAAATTGTAGCCTACATTTTAAAACACTGCATTGTAGAGATGTCAACCGCCCAGCGTACACGGCGGCGCGCGGGCACCGCGTAACTTTTTGATGAAATTTACCGCGCCGTGCGGACACCGTGCAATCGAGAAATAGTTTTGTTTAAAATTTTAAAATACTTATGTTTAAAGTTTGCAGTGCAGTGCGGGCACAGTGCGGTACTTAAAAAAATTTTGCAGCGCAGTGCAGTTGCGGGCAGAAACCTTGCAGTGCAGTGCGGGCATAGTGCAGGAAAAGTGTGCCCGCGACAACTCTACTGCATTTACTTGTGGCTACACACAAAAGTTCTATCATATATTAAAGCCTAAAAAGTCAAGAATATATAAAATTAACATTTCAAGCGTCATAAAATAAATCTAGGCACAGGTGGACATCCCAGCTATACTTGAGGTTTCAAAAAAAGTAAGAATAAGGCTCGAGAAATTGCGTCGCAAAAACAACAAAAAGAAAGATGAATAAATTCGCGCCTAGCTTTAATATAGATATCAAAGAGTATTGATTTAGGCCTGTTGATTTAATCTTCCAGGGAGAAAATGTGTTGTGGCACGAACTTCAAATTTATAAAAAACCCTGCTTTTCACGCCACTGTTGGAGGTCTCCACACCAGATATAGGCCTACGCAGGAAACGGAAACTTATTGTCTTTAAATTTTTGCAATTAAATTAGGAATCAAAACTAAAAATTTTTTAAATATTTTTTATTCTTTATCGTTGTTGCACGTTTGCTCCGTCAATAGCTTGTGTTAACGCTAACGATAGAAAGTTTTGTACAAGTGGTTAGTCGCGCAGCATAAACCGAGGCATAATTATTAAATTTTAGCGCTAATGCAAAACGTTAATTTTTGAAGCAAAGCGTATTTACTGAAACCAGATATCATTTAAAGTTTCACATTAATCGTGTAAAATCTTTTCTTTTTTAATAAATTTAAAGTTAAGTTTTTATTATAAACTAGTCTAAAGTTTTGCAACTTTTTAATTTTGTAATAAAATTGAAATAATTATAATTTTTAAAGTAGGTATATTGTAATTTAATTTTTAATCAAAGCAGTAGGCTGTTATGTAACTGTAACATTTGCCAAATTTTGCCTATCCTTGAGTTAGACTTAAAAAAACACTTATTCCAACTTACAGGTATAAAATTTAGGATTTTTAATACAATACAAATTATGGAAAAAGTAGGAAATGGAAGAATTTTATTATGAAATAGAATGGAATGGAATATTTCAAAGATTATGGAGTATGGAAATTTTTTATTTTATTCCATTCCATAGCATGTCCTGAATAAGGGAATCAAAATGTTGCTATTTTTTTGTTTTAGGTTTCAATCATTGAAATGATTGCAAATCTCAAAACTACAGTTTAGTTTAGTGATGAACCGGTAAATCTATTGATATAATCAGCGTTTTTATAAAATACACCTATACATTTACTTTACTCGACGATGTTGTATCGTATTTAACAAACCTTTATAGTTAATTTGAAATTGATTACCTGATGATTCTTCGATTAAGTTTGTTGTGAAAGAATGAATGCGGATCGATCGCCTTCTTGGCGACTTCACAAATAATTTTTGATTTTAACTATCATATCATAGGATATTGGCAGGCCTATATGCAGTGGTGTATTGCTAAATAAAAAAGTAGATGGACGGTTGGCCGCAACACTCGTCATTTTACTACCACAAATATTGAAAAAATAGAGATTGTTCAAACATATTTAACATATATCAGTGGCGTGCGGTGACCTCTGGACTGGCCAAGCAATTGGCATGCCAAAATCTGTTCATAAAAATGGGTACGAGGGCTGTTTGAAAAGTAACGGGACTGTGTAAATAATTATTTTATTTGAAATGCCACGTAAAAATTACAAATTGTTCCCTTCAAAGTAATCTCCTTGAGCTCGAAGGCACTTTTCTAATCTCTGCTGCCATGCTTCTACGCACTTCTGGAAAGATTCCATTGGGATCGCTCGTAGTTCCTTCGTTACGGCTGTTGTTATGGCTTTTGAGTCTTGAAAACGGGTTCCTTTAATGACTCCCTTGAGCTTAGGAAACAAGAAAAAATCACAGGGAGCCAGATCTGGCAAGTAGGGTGGTTGCTCCAGCACGGCAATGCTATTTTCTGCAAGAAATTGTCGTATGCTTAAGGCATTGTGAGCAGGAGCATTGTCATGATGAAGCAGCCATGACTTTGTCTCCCACAATTCTCTTCTTTTCTCCCTTACCGAACGCATCAAACGTCGCAAGATGTCTTTGTAAACATTCTGGTTAATGGTTTGGCCCTGTGGCAAGAATTCTAGATGAACAATTCCATGAACATCAAAGAAAACAATCAGCATCACCTTAATTTTGGACTTGAACAGCCTTGCTTTCTTGGGTCTTGGTGAGGATGCACTCTTCCATTCAAGGCTCTGCCGTTTGGTGAGTGGATCGTACTCGAAGATCCACGACTCATCACCGGTAACAACTCTACTCAGCAGATCTGGTGTAATTTCAAGTTGTTTCAGGATGTCTTGACACACTTGCACACGATTTTCCTTTTGCCCATCATTCAGCAACCTTGGTACCATTTTCGCACAAACCTTCCTCATCCCCAGATCTTCTGTAATGATCTTCCACACCCTCTCACTATTCATGCTCAACTCATCTGCTATCATTCTAACAGTAAGGCGGCGGTCACTGCGCACTTTTTCTCTCACACGCTCAACATTTTCGTTTGTTCTGCTTGTTGTTGGCCTTCCACTCTTAGGATCATCTTCCACATCCTCTCTTCCCTCTCTGAACCTCTTGTGCCACTCAAAAATCCGAGTTCTTGACATTGTAGCATCTCCGTAAACTTCTTGGAGCAAATTGAATGTTTCAGTTGGAGTTTTTCCAAGTCGAACGAGAAACTTCAAGTTGATTCTTTGTTCAATGCTCATTATTTGTTAACAAAAGAAGAAAAAAAAAGAAAAAAATATTTACTAAATAAATTATCCCAAAACGAACTACAGTAAAGCACCTTTCATGAAAAGCCTGTAAAAAAGCATATGGTTGTCACAGAATGCTGAAACTACATTTTTACAACCACAAGACATTGTACCATCTTAAAAAACAAAGCTTTTATCACTGTTGCAAGTGTTGTTTGTGTAAAGCATACAGTCCCGATACTTTTCAAACACACCTCGTATGTTATGGGTAATTAAGGAGTAAGACATTCAATATTTTACTGGCAGGAAAAAAATTTCTGTGTGAGATTCTAACTTTTAGTCGTACCTTGGTGGTTAAGACCAATTTCATCATAAATTTCTGGTAATCTCTAAAAAAAAGGTCATCACCCGAAATGGTTGCCAGTTAATGCACTTTTTTACTCCTGAAAATGCAGTGATCTCTAAAAAAAAAAAGGTCATCGCTTGAAATCAGTCTACGACTTCTTACTTTTCGTCCTGAATTCAAGGTATTCTCTAAAATCACACAAAAAAATGGGTCTTTGTCTCGGATCTGCCTCAGATTTCATCCCGAACAAGTAATATTTCTCATCAAATTCAAAGATATCTACCTCATCGCCCAATTTGCTAAATAAAAAAGTAGGTGGATGGTTGGCCTCAACACTCGTCATTTATAGTAAAAATGTGCCTTCAGTGACGTGTTTCTAGAAAAAGTGGGTGAACGGCGATCCCCCACGATCCCCCTCCAATACACCCTGCCTATATGTTATATGCAGAATTACCAATTCCTGGGTATTTCCAAAAATTTGTTCGTGTATGACCTATATTTAATAAGCCAAAATGATCTTTGGCTGAATAGGTTGAAGGCCCCTGCCTTAGAGAAAAGGTTCGCAATTTGTATAAATTGACCCCTAAACCAGTGATGTCCAACCTTTTGAGGTTGAGAAAATTTAGATTTATTAAAAATATTCGAGGAAAAGCAAAATAAACAAATAAAATTAGTGAAAATAAAACTAATAAAGTGAAACAAATAAAATACCGCGGCGTAGTTTTACAATGGAAGACATTGTTTGGTCTTCACTTCGCATAAAATACATTTCTGCACTCATTTTTTCAAAAAAATTTTTGCTTTTCATAAAATATTTTGGAAACACGATTTCTTTATTCAGTTTACATCGTGTTAAAAGTACAGCGTGGCCCACGGGTTGGAGGCTTCTACACTAAGATATACACAAATGATCCCTTCTAACAAATTGTTTGATAAATTTATTTCGAAAGTCAAGTGAAGATCTTTGTTTGGTTTTTATCTAGTTTTCTTGTTACAATTCCAGCTTTTGAGAGCAAACTTTACTAAAAGTACAAGTTAAAACAAAAAGTTTTTTTTTGTCGGGAAAGTAGATTCAGGCTTTAAAAATCTTTTTTGGTGACGCTGTGTTATGTGATTTACGTACCACTGTGTCTACAGAAATTTACATCTAAACTAGGGTTGGCATACATCATTTTTCCCGGACATATCCGAAATTTGAATGTTGAAATCTTAGTCAGGGAGAAATGTTAAAATATGTTAATATGTCCGGGATTTTTGAATTATGCGTTTTATGAAATTTTACCGAAAAGCATTTTTACAATAAGAATTTTTTTAATTTCAAGCAAAAGTGTGCTTGAGTGAAATATTGAGTTAAAATACTGTTGCATTTTATGTAGAATATCTGATAGGTAAACGAAAACATGTGGATGATGAAAAATTTTTTTCGTTTTCATTTGATCTCTATATTTATCCTTCTGACCTGCAGAAAGGTGTCGGAGGCGCTAATACATTGGGAAAGCAATTATCCTAACCTGCTTCCCGAGATACCGTCAAAATTTTTATTTTATTTTTTTATAGAGATATGACTGAAATTTAGAAATGCTAGACAAGACTGGCAAGCAGGGGAAAGGGCCAAAAGGGTCTTTCCGAAAAACGCAACAAAACGGCGCGAGTAGGTTTCAGACCGCGACCATGTCAATTGCAATTACGACGCTCCTAGCCACTTTATAAAGCTGCCGAATTAAAATATTTTTCATCAAGTTTGTAGTTTAAAAACCTTTGTGGAACGTTGCTTTAATGTTGAAAAATCTACTGCACTACTGACACATAAAAAATAGTGCAAGTATGTTTAATAATCCAAACATCCTTTATGGCCATCAGAATTGCTAAAGATTCTACAGTTTTTTTTTCTGTGGTATCTATTAGTGCAAATTTTGAAAGAGTATTTTCACTGATGCGCAGTCAGTGGACAAAAAAAAAAAGATGATTGTTGAAACGATGAAAAAATTTTAACGCTCCAATACAACTTTAAAGATAGATTATGTCGAGTATTTTAAAGAAGATCAGATCTTTGACAAAATACGTTTTGTCAAAAAAAGTATTTATTGTTTGTATGCTCCACTGTTTTAGACAACGTTTATTTTTTGTATGTTTGTTGTTGTCTATTGTATGATAATTTAGAGCTGTTTTTAGTTTTCATAGAAGTCATTGTTTAGAAAAAACAATTGGCATTTGTTTTAGTAAAACGCAACTGTTTTTGTTTTGTTTCATATTTATCTACCATAGGTAAAACGACGGCGGCAATGTGCTTTGGATGTAATAATACAACTGGTTTTGCCGAAAAAATTGGTTAATATGACCGACATAAATCTGTTCGGGATTGTGCCTATTCAGGTATGGTAAACCTAATCTGGACCAGCTTGTGATCAGTATTCAAACTCGAGTAAATAGATGAATTCTGAATGCATTGTAGATCAAAAAGCAGACAGACAGACAGACAGACAAGTTTATTTCATACAATTCCATATTAATATATAATGCACACAAAACAATAACAGTAAAAATAATTATAATGAAGAAAATGAGTGCATTTAATTGACGTAATTTGTTACACGAAAAAAAAAAAAAAAAAAAGCACACCTTGTGACCTTTTATAGGTCGAGTTAGGATTAGCCTAGGGTTACTATGTTCATTGATAATTATTTTATTTCGTTTTTCTTTTCAACGTCATTATTTTCCAGTTTTAATCTATCTCAATACTATTCAGCTTTGATTTTGGTGTTTACGACTTTTAATTTTAAGGCTTTTTTTCACGTTGAAAAGAGAAACGCGTTTTTGTTGTTTTTTTCTTTATATTCATTATGTGAAAGGTGTAATTGCTTGCCCTATATATTAGCGCCTCCTTCGCTTTCCTACCAGTGAGGAGGATAAATATTGCTATCCGGTTAAAATTTTTCAATTTGATGTTTTAGTATTTATTTATAGAGATTTGAATGAAATTTAGAACTGCTTGGCAAGATTACCAAGCAGGAGAAAGTGTCGTAAAGTGTCTTTCCCAATAAAGCGAGTTTTAGATGTGAACAGAATAATGCGAGTAGGTTTTGAACCAAAACTGTGTCAATCACAATTATAGCGCTCTTAACCACTCGACCACGCTGCCGACGACCGATGATGCTACCCTTTAGTGACTAAAGTTAAGTGAAATATTTATCAAAGAACAAATATCCCTAAGCCGACCCAAGGATTACAAGGTATGCTTTTTGATCTTCGGTACATTCGAAATTCATCTACTTACTCGTCTTTGAACATAGTTAACAAATTAGTTTCGATGTAAACTTTGTAGATTATATATTACACCGGCATCTAAACAGCTTCAAAACTTGAAAATTCTGTTGCCCCTTTATTTGGGTAATAGCCAATTAGCCATGCTGTTTTTTTACTCAGTTTAGATAATAACTCTGATTATGGACTTAAATGCTTGGTAGGCTATACAGTAAGTAATCTTTTATTTGCGGTTTTGCTCGACGCAGTTGCACCCATAATATCGTTGACAACATTGTTTTACCGAGCAATAATTCTTTTGCAGTTCAACCTTCTGAATAACTTGGGTTCGCCAATTTGCCTAAATTAGGCTACTTGGTAAATACCGACATGTGTATAGTTCTGCACTTGTTGTACGTTGAAATAGATAGAAAAGGACAAACAATATCTTTAAACTTTTATTCAATCATATTTAGTACTAATAACATTTGGTAGCCAATTTAATGTTTTCCCCGAATCCGCAACTAGTCTTTGAAAAAGCAATTTATACGTTCAGACTGCAATCGATGTTTGTTAATGGCGAAACCAAAAAAAAAATTCGATTAAATAAAATTTTATGCTGTGCCAAAGAGGAAATTTGTACTAGGTCCATGCGTGATCAACAGTAATTTCCTTGTTTAGCAAAGCAAAAAAAATTGACGCCAAAAATTATAATCTAGGAACACATAAACAGTGATAGCTTTACAAAAAAAAAGCTCGGTGCAAGAAAAGAAGGGGGACACTATTTGGTGTTCCAAGGCAAAAAAATATCTAAAAAAAAGTGTGATCCCTAAAAAGCTATCGTTTTATTTGGAGAGGCACTTTTTAGTGTATCAAAAAAAAGTTATTTCCAAAAAAAAAAATTATTTTAAGGGGATGCCACTATTAAGTGTTCCAAAACAGTGTGAACTCTAAAAAAAAGTCATCGTTTTTGGAGGAGTCACATTCTGGTGTCTCAAAACAAAGTTATCTCTATAAAAGAACCTTTATTTTAGACATGCTACTGATGTCCTGGTGCTACTATGAAGAAATAGAGCAATATCTTGTGCAGGGGGCACTTTTTGATGTAGTTTAGGGGGCCCGGTGCGGCCACTCCGTTTGCACCCTATTAAAGTCATCACTGGACATAAATTCATAGACTAACGTTGTAAAATAGTTAAAACTATCTAAGATTTGGGGGCCTTGTCAAATGAAATACTGAACAGACAAAATAAGAGCGGCATTATGCATCATGAAGGCCGAACCTGAGCTCACTGCCTGACCATGATTTTAATTTTTGAAGTCTCATCAGAGACACTCTGCTTATTTGGTTATGTTTGCAAAGCTGGTAATATAGGGAGAAAAAGTCGAAGGCCCACAAAACAAAGTCGGCAGCGTGGCGAGAGGTTAAGGCGCCGTGCTCATGACCAACATGGTCTCGGTTCGAAACCCACTCGCGCCATTCTGTTGTGTCCTTGGGAAGACACTTTACGGCGCTTTTTTCCTGCTTAATGGTCTTGGCAAGCAGTTCTAAATTAAAGTCATATCTCTATTAAATTACAAGCAGGCAGCAATATCTTGGCATCTCCGGAAGCAGGTCGGGGTAATTGCCTACCCTACGTATTAGCGCCTCCGTCGCTTTCTGCGAGTCAGGAGAATAATATAGAGATATAAGATAGGATAGGAAGGATAAACTTTGAAATTTCCGCTAAAGAGTCAGCAGCTCGAAAAGAATAAACCGAAATGGAGTTAACATAAAACTGGGTGTATTTCCTAATTATGAATACTATCTAAAGATTGAAAACAGTATATAGTATGTTGTCAAGGTAGGTATCTCGGTAAAATAATTTTTTTTTATATAGCTTTAGATTTAGATTAAACCTAAGACAATCAGGGCATCACAAAAAACGTTAACATTCATTATTTGAAGTTGTATTCAATCAAAATATTTCGTGAAATAAATTTCCAATATCGTTTGCTTTGTATATAAAAAGGTGGATACTCTTTCCGGCTTGCTATTCTGACAGTAATTATTCTCTTCACGTTTTCTCGGGCAAGCGTTTTGGTTTTCTTTTACCTCTGCTTCTATTCTATTGAACGGGCATTTGAATAAAATCATGAATCATGAGAGTTCTTTTACTGTTGCTCTCGTGTTATGTATCTGCAATTACAGTAATTTTTGTCGTTCAATGGCACGTTTGGGCTAAATTTGCTATTTTGGTGAGTTTTATTTTTTGATAAATTGTTTTTCCTTTTACGATAACTTTTTTTCGCTTACTAAATAGAACATATCACGATGTTTTTTATTGCATTGAACTTTTACATATTGTTATTGTTACATATATCTTGTGTATTTTGCATTTCAACCATACATCGTATCTTAATGTAAACTACAAACAATGGTTGAATACTTGATTCCAATTTCTGGGCGAGCAGCTTACATAAAGCGTTCACATATTACGTATGCACAAGAGGAAGGATTTTTCAAATGCTTATGGTTGTTTATGTGAGGGAGGGGTTGCCGAAATTCTATGTTTTTGTTGATATTTATATTTTGGCTGTCGTGATTTTATTTGATTAAAATAAAAAAAAAAACTAAAGCGAATCGCTTGAAATGACACAAAAAAAGGACTAAACCACTGTCAAACTAAATTGCATGACGCAAACTTCTTCGAGGCCAGGATGTGAATAGCCATCTTATTGCTTAAATAATGTACAAACCTTGTTGCACACCAAGCCGTGGGAATGCCATTTTAATTAGCTTATTTATTTCTAGTGTCAATCGCATCACAGTTGGCTTGAAAGTTTCTCGTTTTCTTATTAATTATTTAGAGTTATTTGTGCCCAGGAGGAGCCGGAACGCATTTCAAGCAATAGTCTTCCTGCTCTTTTGAAACAGATGATACATGTGGGCAGATACAGAAGCATTGCGTTAGATTTGCTCCTACAAACATAAGAACTCGACCAAAATGTCAGATTAATTGAAGGTGAAAACCGTGATTTTAATTTTTGTCAGCACCTTAAATGTAGACGAAAGTACGATCATGGATGCGATTTAAAGTCTTTTTATTATTAATTTGGGACGAAAAATAGAGATTTTGGACACTGATTAAAAGTGATGAGTCTTTACTAGATTTTTGCGCTGAAAACGGTGGCGATCGAAGCGGTAACTCTGTAAAACGGGCCTTTTTTTAATTCCTCCCACCGCCAAACTAGCTTTCGGGGCCCCTGCTTGTGCCAATAATGTGGTCTGGAAAGCGAATCAATGTGTTGAAAGCCTTTCATCGGGTCAATATTTTGAAGTCTCGGGAAAAAAATGAAATAGTTATTGTAATCCAACAAACTTCTTTGCAATCAAACTTAAATAACAGTGGTTTTACTATCAATAAGTTTTAAAAGTCCGAGGTCTACGAGGTCCGAAAATGGGAACCACTTTCCGTAGGCTTTTAATTTTATCAAATCAAAGCAAATGAAACGTTATATAACTTGTTGGAAGTCTTTAAATACAGTATAAATAACTAAACAGGATTCCACCAAAGACATGGCGCACAATCAGTGATGGCCTTATAAAAGGGGGGATTTGTTGCAAAAAAAGGGGAGGACACTTTTTAGTGTGTCAATTATTTTTTCATCCCCAAAATGTAGTGCTCTCTAAAAAAAAAAGTCATCACCTTCAATCAACGTTCAAAATCACCATTTTTGTTCCAAAATCGTAGTGATCTTTCAAAAAAATATAGTTAAGGTGCATACAGGGAGGGCCACCGTCATTGTGCTACTACAAAAATACTAATACTACAAAGAAATAGAACAATATTTTACTTGTGGGGCACTTTTCGACGTTTTTTAGAGGGTCCAGGTGCAGCTCCGCTCATTCCGTACTGCAGCCACCACAGCGCATAATTACTGCCATGGTCGAGATTTTAAATTCAAAAATTAATAAATAAATTATAAATTTTAGAACTAATGAAAGTACGGATACATACATTACAACCAAGCCTTTTTTCAATTAAATTGCGGCTATTTTATCGACAGTATATTAATTTGCGTCATTTTTACCAAAATATAGTGACTTTTTTGTTTTTAAACATTTATTTTTTTTTATTTTATTTATATCACTATATTTATCCTCCTGACGCGCAGGAAAGCGACGGAGGCGCTATACATAGGGTAAGCAATTACCCCGACCTGCTTCCGGAGATGCCAAGATATTGCTGTCCGCTAGTAATTAAGTAGAGATATTACTGTAATTTAGAACTGCTTGTCAAGACCACCAAGCAGGGGAAAGTGCCGTAAAGTGTTTTTCCCAAGGACACAACAGAATGGCGCAAGTGGGTTTTGAACCCAGACCATGTTGATCATCAGTCCGGTGCTTTAACCACTCGACAGTATACAAGATACGTTGTGGTCTTTACAACCAGAGTCATTGCACCAAAGATGGTGAAGCTATTTATTTAAGTGTTATGTACATAAACAACAAAAAAATATAAACAACCAAGAGAACAACAAGCCAAAGTAAGCGAATAAAATTGAGAAATTAAACGGTTTTGTATAAAAATGAATTAAATTTTTTTAACTTTATAAAATCCAGATTAATTTTTCAAATATTAAATCCATCTTTTTGCATAGCGTTTAATTCTTAAACCTTTCAGACATTTAACAACTCTGCTAGCAACAAATTGAAATCATCGATTTACAGGCAATCACCGCACAAACCATAATTTTGAACAGGCGGTTCAAATAAAGTAAAAATCGAACAAGCTACCTTTAATTATTCAGTCTAAGTCTTTTTTTTTATCATTAAAAAATATAAACCTTTACTACATTCTGTCTGGGCAGTTTCAATTTTTTTTGTTACAAAGTTAGTAAACGTATTGGGCCAACTTCATTTTTTGTGTGTCTATAAAAAATCGATTGACCAGATTTTCGAGAACACTTGGTGAAAAAGCGTTTGCATTCTTCTTTCAATCTACACGCCGGTCTACACTATACTTTCGTTTTCGCTTACGTCAGAGCAAAACTTTTTTCTTTATTTTATTTGGTTGTAGGCGCTTGCAACCGAATAAAGAAAATTTCGCTCTGGCATAAGCCAAAACGAAAGTATAGCGTAGACCCGCCTTACGACATAAGTGTTTACGTTTATCGCAAAATAGCATAGCAAAACATGATTGGCAATATTAGGGATAGAAAAAAGAAAACATTTTCAGCAAAAAGTTATTCAATCCATATATAGGCGTAATTAATTAACATCATTTATTGCACAACTAACATTTCAATGGCTTATAATACTATTTGAAGTGAATTTTAAAACTATTCTTCTTCTAGAAAAATTTAGACGATGCAATATAAGCATGACAAGCAGTCTATTACGTAGCAAACAAACAAAAAAAACAAAAGCTCATCCAAAAGCTAGCAAAAGTAGTTAATTTGCTATAATACAAAAAATTAGCTCCACGAAAATGTGTCGCAAATTATATTTTCAAAAGACATGTTTTACAAGTGAATGGATTATTAAAGAGCAAATAACATTTCACCAAAACACGATTCACAGAGTTCCTCAATCAAAACAAGTTTTTTTGCTGAAATGAATCGGGCAGGAAAAATATAAACAAATGATGAAGGAACAATTACACGTACTCACACTTTATGCGTCACAGGAATCGGATCAAGCTCTACAACGGCTTGGAGTTTGCTACATGATCATTAAACACTATGAAAAATCCATAAATATATGGCAATAGTAGTAATAACAGTGTTATAATACTGTAATTTTTTTAAACAACTAATTATAGAAGTTATTAGGTAATTTATAACAACATACTGATTCGTAAAACATCTAATGCCAAGGTCAAAATAAAGGTAAAAAAATTTACAGAGAAGAAACACTTTTACAAAACAAAGTAAAATTGTCACACTAAAGATTTTTTTACACATGTTTTATACATGACCCTGTTACAACATAGCAGGGTAACATTTACACCAACTCATACTTGTTGGCATTTATGGTGGATGCCAAACAGCAGGAAAGAATCAAGCCAATCAACTAAAAACAAAAATAAAATAAACTAAACATCTACATTAAATCTATTTAACTTTTAATATCATCTATATTACATCACATATGGAATATAGGCCAAACAATAAAGTCCTAACAAGTCTTATTGCAAGATCGTATTAAGCCAGAGTTGCGAGAATTATGAGCATGAAATTCGGCGCCTCACCTTCAATTTAGGCAAATATTACATTCCGTTATTCGCTTTCGCTAGTTTGCAAAATTGACTGTTGTTCAAATAGTTAAAAAAAACTATATTTTATAGTTAATGTTCATGACGTCAGTTGCTGGATATTCTAAAACTCAGCTGTCAATATTCGCTAAACGGCAGCAACTTTCAACAACGCAACTGCACAAATTCTTTCCAAAAGTCAGCTTTGTAAGCCAGTGAAGACAAACAATTGAATTTTAATATTTGCCTTAACCAATAAATAATGAAAACCGGCGACAAATTCTCGCGTGCTGATTTGGCACGATGCCAAATCCCCGTGGCTGTAGTTAACCATGGGCTACGGCGATGAGAGACAAGTTAAATAAACAATTGACGGTCAAACACTAATTTTTTTATAGAAAAGTTTAACTAAAATTATTGAATAATCGAGAAAAAGTAAACAATAACAATTTTTTTTATTACAAAAAAAGTTAAATGCCTAACGATCTTTTAATTTAACAATCGAAACAGAATTTTCTTTGTTACTAAAATATCGAAGTTGATCCTAAGATGAACATTAAATCAAATTTGATTGCTGGCACAAACATAATTTTTGTGATCAAATTTAACGCCTATTTGTACATGTATTTTACTAGAACCGCAATAGTTATTTGCTTTTATCAAGTACCTTGAGACGAAACTTTAGCAGTAGGCCTAATTAAGGTTCTTCAACTCGTGTTCAATCAGCGAGCCCTATTTTGTTATGACAACGGCTATTTCACAATCATAACAAATTAAAACCAAGCTACACGTTGTTCGCGTTCTCGAGTCATCGAACCGATTCACAGCCTTGGTCACTTCAGTAGAAAATCGCAATCGCCACCCGAGTTATAATTAGTTGCCCAGTCAATAAAGTAACTTAACTTTTGATGAGCATTTAGTAAGGAGCAAGATACAGTATTCAAGGTTTGAATTTGTTTCGTGACTCATTGTAAAACAACCATAAAAGCATTTCATGAACAAGATAGCAAACCCGCTAACATATTTTTTCTCCTGTTCTTTGATAAAAATCTTATTTTAGTATTCACTAGACTTTAACGACAAAAACGGGGATTTGGTTTTTTGATTTAACCCGAAGGCGTTTGCACTGTTTATCAATAATAATTTCACGTCCACCAAGACGCGCATCGACGTGGAAACCTGTCAAATGATTTTAATCGCAATGTCATCGCGACATGTAATTTTTCGTAAAATCAAGATATCCCAAATTTTTTTGTTACTTTAACCCGCAAAAATTTGAAATTAAAATATCTAAAATTTAGGCTGGCTTAAAAACATGATTTAGCATTTATATAACCAACAAAATCAAGGAAATATTGTGACCGTTAAGCGCCTTAAATAACAGCAATTTTGATACTTAATTGGTAAAGAGTAATTGAAAATAACGTTGCTTTAAACCAAGAAAGTTTAATTACGACTTAACAAGGTAAATGCGACGCAAAATAAATAATTCGACACTTCTTATATCGTGCTTTCTAAATAGTAAAAAGGCAATTTAATGTCTTGAGTAAGCACATTCTTTTTTGTGCACAAGTTGCAATACGGGTGCAACATGCAAACAGTTTATAAAAAAGTTAAGAGGTAAACACCAGTGGTGGAACATTCCACCAACTTAATGCTTTTAAAGCCTAGTTCAACTTTGGAAAGTGATCCACATGACTAAATCATTTGTATTGTATGTAAATATCAGTATATTTAAATAATGATAGGATGCAAAACTCGGCTTTTTTCCATACGACTTCATACATACTGTAAGGTTATTGCAAATTGCATGCACTTGCTGCATCACAGTTATAACAGTAGACTTAAATACATGTATATTTTTTAATTTCTTTTTTCATTAAAATAATTTTTATTTTTTTATAAATTATGTAATAAATTGTATGATATACATTAATCTGTAGATTTAAACCTATTTTTTCCTATAACACCTAAATAATATAAGAAAAATATTAAGATTTTTTATTTTAAAATTTCAAAATATTTTAATTTAACTTTTTAACTTAAAAAAATTTTTTAAAAATTATTTAAGAATAATTCCAATATCTAAATTATTATTTAAAATAACAATGAAATGTTTATTATGTCCATTTTTTTAATGCGTATGTTGTGTGCCAAGCGGTACTTCAAACAAACTTGCGGCTGCTCTTTAGCCATTTCATTTTTTTAATAATTTTTTTTTGAGCATTAATAAAAGATTTTTATAATTTTTTAATTTTTCTTAGGTTATAGTTTAGATGTTATGTTCTAAAAAAGTTTATAAATGAAAAAAAATTATTTGTACACTTACAATGCAGAATAGGTCTGCCTTTGTGTAGCTTGTGTTTGGTGATCAAAATCATTTCTAGTAAAATTTAAAACTGAAAAGCTTCCTTGTTGCTTTATGCAATAAATTTACTGAGATATCTTAACAAGATTAATTGTTTAGCAGTAGGCTTTTTCAGGCAAAAGCAAAAGACTATAAACAGTAAAACTTTTTAAAGATCTTCAGTTTTATGGCAATAGTATAGTATTTTTATAGTAACTTTTTATAGTAAAACTTTTGTTTTGGTTTTGCAAATATTTTAAATTTTAGTTTTTTTGATTTAAATTTTCTTTTGCTTTCTATATGTTCACTTAATACTTTTTTTTTAATTTTAGAATAAATTTAAATGTCCAGTAAGTTACACAGCTATAATTACTATTACATTGAATTAGTACATTGAATTAGTTTTACATTGAATTAGTAAATTACTATTACATTGAATTAGTAAACTACTTACATTGAATTATTATTTTGCTAGTTTTTAATTTGGGATATACTTGCTGTGTCCCCAAATACAGAACTAGTTATTGTTCCAACAAAAAAGGAGATTATAAATCATCAATAACCTTGTTAAGATTTTTTTTCAACCAAGTTCAAGCTCAAAAATAGATTAAAGCTAATTCATAAAAAAACTTAAAAATTAGTGAAGTATACAGAATTTGTACCAATATTTTATTGAGTCAGATATTCAAACTATCAGTACTGATTCTTGAAAATTAAAAAAAGATGAAAGAGTTTGATAAAAGCCATCTGTGATATTTTTAAATTTTTCCCAATCATTTTAAATATTGGTCAAATAAGCCATTGACTAGAGGTTTTTACTCAAGCACTGCTTTACAACAATGCAAAAAAGAGAAAATTTTACTGCAAAAACAAGAAAAACAGTTTATTGAACAAGATTCATTTTAAGATATACAATATTTAAAGACCAAAATTGATAATGCAATACTCTTTTTTGATTATTTTAGATTGTTCAGAGATGATGCTGTAGAATTTCATTGCTTATCAAAAAAGTTAAACTGAATGAAAAGTTGAACCCTAGCAGGAAATCATAAAGTTAAAAAAGATAGTTTAATTTAGTTTCAGATTGAGACTATGAACAACTATGTAAGATGATAATTGAACCCATTTTCAATAAAACAAAAACAATAAATGGAGTTCGAAAAAACCAGAGTTCAAAATTAAAGTTGCTAAAAAAAAGTATGCATTATTGTGTCCCAATTCATTTTGGTAAAAGACATCTGTAATTGACTTTGACAGTGGGAAAACAACTAATCCACTACTACCTTATCAAATCCACAACTGTCATGCATGGGAGAAGTCATAATGCTTAATTTTAAATACAGCTTTAAAAGCTGTCCACAACAGCT
The DNA here is from genome assembly GCA_963680785.1 of Diplosoma virens. NCBI lineage: Eukaryota > Metazoa > Chordata > Ascidiacea > Aplousobranchia > Didemnidae > Diplosoma > Diplosoma virens. Next base: position 29,036,833 of record OY796887.1, read on the forward strand.
TTAGAAATACAAGATAAAAAGACAGGGCAGTAGAAAGATGGTGAGTGAAAGGTTTTCTTATAAAAATTATAATTAATTGTTAGTGGTTTATTTATTTCAATAAAAACAAACACAAAACTTAAAACTTAACTTTAAAAACTACATTTACTTCAATTTTGCTATACCTGAAATGCAGCAATACCAAACATTGATCCCAAAATAACTCCAAGATTAGCATGTACAACATGGTAGACTTTACTAGGGCATCCCTGTAAAGAAAGATGCACACCCTTTCAACATAAAATTTTTTTTTTAACATTATTTATTACAATGATTTGACCAAAAAAAACATGGGAAAGTTTAACATATATAAATTTAAAAAATTACACAACCAAATAATGGAATAGTTTACATTTTTTTATAAACCACAGCTTGAAAAGTAGACACATCTTAAATTATCTTTAAATCAGCTTATTAAGAAATATGATTAATTGGGTAATCATAGAAAACTTTTAACAATTGTACAAGGGTCAGTCAAAAAATAATGAGCCCAAGTCTCTCCTGGCCATATTTGTTGCAATAAAATCAAAAGTCATACATCAAAAGAAAGCCCAGGGATAGGAGATCTCAGTTCTACTTTTCAATGTAATCTCCGCACTTTTCAATTCCAACTGTCCATCGATGAACAAGGGACACTATGCCAGCCTTGTAAAAGTCAGCAGGCTGCATTTTTAACCAGTTTCTTACAGCGTGCTTGACTTCTTGATCACTAGTGAAGTGCTGCCCCCTAACTCCTTCTTTCAATGGTCCAAAAAGATGATAGTCAGATGGTGCCAGGTTGGGTGAGTATGGGGGATGGGTTACCGTCGTCCATCCAAAAGAAGCAATCACTTCACGAGTTTTGAGACTGGTATGGGGCTTGGCTTTATCGTGTTGCAGCAAGACCTTAGACATGTCCAGGTGAGGTCGTACTCTTCTCAGTTTCGCTTTCAGTTTGCGTAAAGTGTCAATGTAAGCATCTGAGTTGATGGTAGTACCTTTAGGCATAAAATCTACCAATATCACTCCTTCAATGTCCCAAAACACAGTCGCCATAATTTTTCCAGCTGAACGTTGACTTTTGAATTTCTTGGCTCTTGGGGACGTGGGGTAACGCCATTCCATGGATGATCTTTTCGACAGAGGTTCATAGTGATGAACCCAGGTTTCATCTCCTGTCACTATACGGCTGAGAAAAGTTTTGTCACTTCTGTGACACTCAATAAGCTCCGAACAAGCTTCAAAACGGGCTTGCTTGTGAAAATCCAAGAGTTGCCTCGGAACCCATCTGGCGCAAACCTTTGCAAAGCCTAGCTCATTAACAATATTCACAGCATTTCCATGGCTAACTCCAACACGTTCAGCAATGTCATCAATAGTGATTCTGCGATCATCTCTAATCAATTTCTCAACCTTATCATTGTTTCCAGGATTGACTGCAGAAGATGGTCTTCCACTTCTTGGTCTGTCCTGGAGGCTACTCAAACTTGGATCATCTTCTTCGTGTTTAATCCTGGATACCCACTTTTTCACAGTGCTGTAGGCTAATGAAGCATCTCCATAAACATTTACCAATCTTTCGAAAATTTGTTTTGGTGGCTCCCCTTCCGAAACAAGAAATTCAATCACAGCTCTCTGCTTCTGACGGACATCCAGTGATGACGTCATTTCCAAAACACAATACCAAAAGTGGACGCGTTGAAACAATTTTTTTTTACAATTTATCTTTAAAGCAGTAAATTTACTAAACACCCTTAAAATTTCTAGAAAAAATATGAAGGTTAAAGCGGTTAAAGTTAACAGGGCTCATTACTTTTTGACTGACCCTTGTATAAGTTGAAAGTATAGTGTAATCAAACACTAATGTTAGTCTAAGGCAGTGATTATGTACAAAACATTATAAGACAGACTACATATCAGTGATTTTCAATACATTTTTAGCTGACAGACCATGTCTTGGCTCTTCTGAGAAATTGAAATCTCTCTTAAATTGTCCACTATCATAAACTGTAATTATCTTTAGAAAAAAATTCTGCAACCTAATTTATACTAGTCAAACTGTGCTCTTCATTAGTCCAAACTGAAGATCATCGCAAAACCCAATTGCAATATATCTGTCTGTGTATTAATTAGTTGCATGCATATAAACTACTTTGCTCAGAAACCTTCAAGTTTGCAGCACAGAAGTTCTAAATTCTTAATACTTTCAAATCAATAATGTTTTAAGAACTGCTACTTTGGAAATGTAACTCACCATAAAGACTATATTCATTAAGAATTTAATAGTTTTCATTATATGCAGTCATTTCTTTGCATTTCTTTATTGGCCAAAGTTTAAATGCTTTTTTTCTGACTGTATAATCTCAAATAGTCCTGCTGACCCATGACAAAAAGATTTTTTTTTGCAAATAACAGCAACTTCAGCAAAATCAGTTGCCAACTCCCAACAGCTGCAAGAACCACACTTTTTGTTTAAAATTTGGTTTGAACCAGCAACAAAGTGCTTTGCTCTTTTGCCACTAACTGCATTCAAGTAGGACATCATCAGAAAAAAAACAAGCATTGCCAGGCTTCTTGAATGCACATGACCTTGATTGCAGTCGTCGTCGTCGTTTGAAGGGCATGCACTCCAGGTCAGACACAAACAGGACTGGGGCCAAGGGTTTATCCTTTTACTACCCTAGACTGCTGCACTGCCTGGATCAGATGCTGGCAGTGATGTCATTAAGCCAGCATCGAGTTTCGTCATCCAAAACCGTCAGACCTCATGCTCCATGTGGTGCCCAATGTATAGGGCACGCTGTTAGTACATGGTCTGCAGTTTGCTCAGAGGCACCACACTTGCAATTCAGTGAAGGAGCGAGACCCCATTTGTGCATAGACGAATGGAATCGCCCGACACCAGTCCACAGGCGGTTGAGCCTAACCCAAGCTGCTCGGGGTAAGCCTATCCCAACAGGCCTGGCACTGGTCTCGGACACAAAAGCATGGAGCCTGGAAGCACTTTCACAGTACTCCGTTTTCCATTTGTGATTTGCCCATTCAGAGGTGCGGATGCCAAGTCTGGCAAGGTTGTCCAAAATATTCCGTGCAGCTGGCACAAACGGGCATCTGGATCTTAGTCTCACTTGGCCAGTATCTGAGGACCCACTTAAAAGACCATACAAGATATGATCAGGGTCCAGAGATCCACGGTGAGCTAAGGAGAGTGTCGCTCCCAGTCGGCAAAGCTCAGCTGGCTGGATGCCTGAGAGTACAGGTAGGTGGTCCGTTGGAGTGCGATGCAGGCATCCAGTAACTATGCGCAAGGCGTCATTCAAGACACTGTCAATGAGGCGAGTGTGAGCACTGCGACATCAGACTGGCGCACAGTAGTCAGATGTTGAGTAGACTAGAGACAAGGTGGCTATGCAAAGTGTTTTAGCACCAGCACCCCATCCCGAGCCCGAGCCCACAAGTCGCCTCAGCAGTGTGACGTGCGAAGATAATTTTTTGCGCAATGTCACTAAATGGTGATGAAACGTGAGCGATCTGTCCAGTTTTACCTTATGATAAGTAGGGGTTGGACAGAACGGTAAAAGTCTACCGTTGTTGTAGACCTTTAGCTCACGTTTGGCCTCTCGGTTATTTAAGTGAAAGGCTGCCGTCACCGTCTTAGTGTGACTGAGCTTCAACCTCCAAGTCTAGAGATACTCTGAAAGTGTGGACATGTCTTGGCTTAAGGTCCCCTCCAAGTCCTTCCAGTTTCCAGAAGAATGCAACAATGCTAAATCATCAGCATAAGCAAACTTTCTGGAAATCATGGAAGGAAGATTGTACGTATAGATGTTAAATAGGAGGGGAGCCAAAACCGATCCCTGAGGAACGCCGTTTTTAAGACGGCATAGCCTGCTTTGCTTGCTGTCACCGATGGTAAGGGTGAAACTTCGATTTCGGACAAGTTCCATGATCATTTTGACCATGTGCTTATCTGGAAGTAGTCTCAGCAGCTTGCAGGTAAGGCCACAGTGCCAGACAGTGTCATAAGCAGCTGTCAGATCGATAAATACGGCACCGGCCTTCTTTTTAGCCTCGAAAGAATCCTCGATGTTCTGGGTTAGCAGAACAACTTGATCTATGGTTGACTTCCCGTGTCGGAACCCAGCCGGCTCTTTAGGGAGCAGTGGATCGATTAATGGTTCAACGCGGGCATAGATAAGCCTCTCGAGGATCTTGTAGAGAACACAAAGCAAAGATATCGGTTGATAACTCTTTGGGTACCCCACGGGCTTTCCTGGTTTTGGGATTGCGACCACAAGTGCTCTTCTCCAGATCTTGGAAATTTTGAGTCGGTGCAAACAGGAAGAAAGGAAGTCACGTAACCAGGACTTCAAAGCAGCTGCTCCAGCATGGAGTATAAGCTCGGGGCAGATGGAATCAGGTCCCGGAGCTTTACCTGGTTTTAAGTGTTGAAGGGCAGCAGCAAATTCTCTCTGTGAAAAATTGTCAGAGATATTTACTGCGTCTGGTTTTGTGGCCCTCCAAAGGTCAGACACTTCTTGATAGACAAGCCGAGATGACTTGCGATCAACAGCCTCGTATTTCCCATTTCTAACCAGCTGAGATGCAATAGCATCGGCTGAAACGGGACAGTGACGAGGAGAGTGTCGTGACCTACCAGTAAGGTTGTTCAAAATACTCCATGCTTTTCGACTAGAGTGTGAGAAGTCAATGCTCCAAACTGCTTCGACCCATCGATCCCTCCGATTTCTGTCAAGCTTGGAAAGCAGAGCTGTAGCAGCCAAACTTGAGTCGTCTCCCTGAGGAGACTGCAGAAAGGTTTTATAGAGGAATTCACACTCTGCATCCCAACATGGAATATAGTTATTTTGATACCCGCCTGGTATAGTCTTTTTGGCTGCTTTCTTAATGATGTTACAGAAGTCTTGGTAAGCCGCATCCACATCAAGTGAATCAGGCGGCAACAAAGTCTTTGTGAATTTATTCGTCAAAGCAATGTAGTGACTCTATTTGGCCTTGCGAAAGTTCCATTGCTTAACAGGCATGCTTGGCACTGTCATAGCAAAGCTTGGTGGTGTAATAAGCGAAGATCAATGTTGTGACCTGGGAAATTTGTCAAGGACACGTCTATCTGGTAAGCGACTGTTTGGACCTACGCTAGTGAAAGCTAGATCTGGATTGGTGCCAGTGTTCCAACAGACGAAATAAAAATAATAACTGACATTATATAACAGGGCAAGACAATTAATACTTGCCCAGCCAGCCAAGCACTCACCATCCGGACTCTTGTCGTTGTAATCCCAGTCAGCATGACGACAGTTAAAATCGCCAGCATAAAGACAGGGGTGAGGAAACACTGGGAGATTCAGGGTTCGCAATCATGTTGGTGGTGGTTTGTAGACATTGACTATTTTATAACCATCAACGTCAACACACAACCACTCAATCTCCGATGTCGGTGGAGATTAGTCCAAGAGTGTGTATCTCAGTTGCTCGTGGACAAACGTGGCAAGGCCATGCTTCCTGCTTAAAGACCCAGCTAGTTGTTAGTTTGGTAGCACCAACTTCTTGGCATCAGTGCAGTAGGTCTCCTGCAGTAGGATGACGAGCGCCTCAGACTGCATAGCGAGGTGATGAAAAACGTTCATCTTGCTTGTAGTAAGACCTTCGATGTTCAGCTGAAGAATAGTGGGTTTTCGGAACTTGTTGGCAATATGCCCTGAAAAGGGCAGTTTTATCCTGTCCTGAAAAGGACGTTTGCCGATTAGCAGACCCACACTGAACATTGGAATGGGTGGATACCCTTCCGTTTTGGTAGGTTCGGTTTTGGTCTGTCATTTTTAAAATCAATGAGCAGACTTACTCAGTCATTTCTGCAAACTGTGTATTGAAAAGATTTTGGGTTGCTAAAAAACAGAGATAACCAGCCTAATGGCAAAAACATTAATAAAAAAAGAAATTTTTAAAAAAGTGTGTTTGCATTTTCAAGACAATTTTTTTATTCAATCTTAAGATTAACAAATAGTATACTTACATCAACATATATAAGCTTTGAAGTTTTATTAACTGGCAAATGGATAATATTCTTGATTGTGTGGTTCTTACAAGCATCAGAGTCTTTGCAGCAGCTTTCAGGGACAGTGTTTTCATCAAAGTGAGCAAAATGCCAATAGTCAGTATAATTTTCAGATCCACAGCAATGAAGCTATAAAATAACATAGATTTTTCATTAACTTACAATAAAATATTTTGTTAAAATGGTGGTTAATATAAAGTTTAAAAATTTAAATTTTTAAAATAAATGGATTGACACACTCAAAAAATACCAAATCTGAAAAGTTTTGTATAATTTTTAGTTTAAAATCTTTCAATACACAATTTTTAATGAGAACATTTACATTCATTATGTAGGTTTTGAGATAGCAAAGTTGCTATTTCATAGATTTTTTAAAATTTTACTAAGCAATAAGGCAAAATAAGTTAATCTTATATCAATATCAATCAATAGTGTCTATTTATCACTCTTTTAACTGTTGAATTTTTATATTGGTATTAAAACTATTTTTTTAAAATGCAATCAACATTTCAGTTAATTTACAAACATGTTAAATGTTTAGTTATCTTAAAGCAGCCAAGAAGAACCAAATAATTAATGATTTTGATATGTAAAAAAGTTAATTTGACTATGTTGTCACATCTTGTTCTTTTAAGCATAGCATTAGATCAAAAGTTGAACTAACACAATATTTCCTGCTATGAAATCAGTTAGTTTCCTGAAATAGCAAACACAAACACAAGTGCATAAAAAATAGAAACTGAAATGTTTTAGCAGTTTAAAAATGGATCAAAAGCATTAATTTTATTTAGTTAAAATATTAAAAACTGTAAATTTTTTTTATTGTTCTAGCAAGTGTTAAACTAGCTAAAAAAATAAGTTTAAAATATGTTGAATGCAATGCATACATTAAAATAGGGAAATTATGATGCTTTTTTTACCAACTTATCTCTTATGAGAATCTTTAAGTAATTGGGAACAAGTATTATATTGTTATAAACACATGCATGCCCTAAGTATAGCATAATATGTCCAATTATTTACTTAAAAGATATTTAGAAATATTACAACAATATGAACATAAGCATTTAACATGCACAGTTGGAATAAATAACATGAATAGCATTTTTATTAATAAATAACATGATTATCAAGGCTTAGCTAAGAAAACTTCTGCAAGACTAGAAAAGTTGTGGTTTGAAAACTATTTAATCAGTTTTGATGCCATTTTTGTCATACACTCAAGAAGATTGTTTGACAATTTTAAGTAAGGAATGAATGACACCTTTTTAAGTAATAGCTTTTAACAGCAAATGCTTCATTTAAAGCTCTTTTGTTGAATAAGCTTTAAATGAAGCATTTGCTGTTAAAAGCTATTTTAAAGTTTTGTACCAATAAAAAACTTTTTAAGTAATATTTTGTCCAATGTAATTATGGTCATTGAAGCAATTTATTATATTGTTTTTTGTCATAAATTTCAAAACGATTTCTAGAATCCTGCTTTGACTCTCATAAGTCATCAATCTTGTTTAAAAACTTTATTTTCACTAAAAAAATAGCAAAAAGTCATTTAATAACTGCAGCACTTCAAAAAATACTAGGATTCAAGAGTTGATTCACTAAGCCAACTAAAAACTAACCAATAACAAAAAAGTAATTATGTTACAAAATTTGTAATGTAACTGCCTTTTTCTTATCTGCTTCTGCCTTTGATATGGTAATAATGTACAATTGCTATTGGTTAGTTCTTAGTTGGCTTAATGAATATAAAGTAACAATTAAAATTTTAAAAGTAGCAGTTAATGACAGTTATTCAAAAGTAACAGTTAAGCACATCTCTATTATGCATAGGCATATCATATTTCCAAAGGGGCAAAACCGAATCCTTGTTAAAAAAAAATTTGTCCCTAAAAAAGATTATCACTTCAAATCAGTCTCAAATTTCATGATTTTTGACTTTAAAAACAAGTGTTTCTGAAAAAAAAAGTCCTCACTTCGAATTTGCCCTTAAAATTAAACATCAGAATTCTGACTCTTTGTACTCTTAAGAGTCAGACTCTGACTCCATTTCATAATTAAGTATCCCATAATTACTCTCCAATTAATTTTTGCATAAAAATTACCCTCCTTGAGTAGATACTAATGCGACAACCAATCCAAAGCTAAGTAAAGTTGATGACCATGACAGTTCAACTCCTTATATTATGGCACATACAGTTTTCAAAGCATAAAATTTTCTCAATTATAATGCATTGGTATGGCAGATATAATTGGTTGACAGGCTGCTTTTTTAAGTTTTACACAGAAAATTAGTTTTTTTGAAATTCAAACACAAGCAATTTTTCTTCACATATCTAAGGGTGAATTTTTAGGTAGCTTTTTCAGTAACACCATTAGTTTTAAAAATCTTAAAAGTAGAAACTTAGCCACCAAAAACCATAACTAATCATAACAGCAATGAGAGTCTGCCATAAAAATTAGGAAGTTTAAATACCTTTTAATAATTTATTATTTTATACAATGATAAGAAATTAGATATAATAATCACAAAATTTTGAGTAAAAAATTGATTTAAAATCAAAACTACCTGGGATTGAGCTTGATCAACAGCCTCCTGGTGTTTCTCATTTGTTTTATAGTCTGTAACAGCTACTTTCATTCCTTCTTCAAACAGAACTCTTATCTGGGTAGATAAAAGAAAATTTAATGACTGAACACTATTTATTGCTATTTTGTCATCAATCAAACTATTTACAAAAAGTTTAAACCATTACATAACATTTATGCATAATGTTTTGATTTTTTTTGAGTACTGGTACTGATGCAATATGTTTCTTGTAAAAATATTTAAAAAATGCTTTATAATGACTCTTTTTCAATAAAAAATAAGTCAATGAATTTCTTCATCATATGTAGGGGTCATGGAGCTCTTGTACTTTACTTGCCCAGAGCTGGAGCTCAAGCCATATCTTGAGCTAGAGTTGGAGCCATAGCTTTAAAAGTGTGGCTCCATGCAACCAGCTCCAGGGTTAAATTCTATTGATATCCAAAATATCAACTTCAAGTACTAAAATAGGTATAACCAATGGTATTGACAGAACTGTTAACTTTTTAAATATATTGAAAGAGTTAATGGTTCTGTCAATAGTATTGCTTATTTTCAAATTCTGTACAATCAAGAATTTATTAAAATATGTATATAGAGTTATGGAGGGATAAACCTAATTTGTCAAAGGAAAATCTTTAATTAGGTAATTCTGTAAAGCTTGTTTCCTAACAGATGGTGAGTTATATCTAATAACTTCCAAACGATACTGAACGTGAGAGTATTATGGTGTGATGCATTTTATGTTTATAATAGAAACATTTCATGTCAACTCACACCCTTTTCAGTGTTTTTTTGCCAACCATCTCTGATTTTGCTGAAATTTGGCATGTTTGTAGGTTTGGATGAGAAAATGTCTTACACCAAATTTCAAGTTTCTAAATCATATAGTTTTTGATATATGAAGGTTGAAAATTAGACACAATCGTCGCTTGAACGCCCCTGATTGAGCAAAAGTGGCCATCCTGGCTTTATTTTTTGTTCAATTTTAAAGATGTTAATATCATTGGAAAGCTCTTTTCAGCAGCTTTGCAATGATATTTATATCTCAAATGTATCTATATAAATAAAAAAGTTATCTTTTGTCATGACTCTGTGACAAGTTTAAAAACTTAAATTTTAAAATGGACGAAAATTTAGATATTATATAACTTATGAGTTTCAAATTATTAGCTAACTAGTATCCTTCTGTGTGAAGTCAATTTACTACACATAATGAAAAATTGATTTCAACCTATAAAGATCATCATCAATTTCAGTAAAAAATCAAAAATTTTTTAATTTTTTGTGAGTATTTTGTTGTTGCAACTATGTATATTTTCTCTCTAACTTGTATCTTTTTTGATTGCAAGTGATAATGCCTGTCATTTTGTTGTTTCATCCTTTTTCTGTTTTGCTCCTCTCATGCTCATACATACAGTATTTTGTGTCTTCAATTTTTATAGGACAAAACAAAAAAATAAATAAAACAAATATATAATCAAAAAATAGCATCTAACTTTTATTGCAAACACTTACATGTGATCTGAGAACAACAACTGTCACAGCAGAGATGAGTTCTGCTAAGAAAAGAACACCAAGAAAAAAACCAAACTGTTAAAAAACATAAACAACAATTAAACATGGCAATCAATTCAATTAAATCTTATCAAAAAAATTTTGTTAAGCACAAAAATTGTGATAAATTTATAATCTGAACTAATTCTTTAAAGCAATGCTTTTCAGATTACATACCATTTAAATGTCTCATGCATTTGCTGCATCAACTTTTGAAAAATTATTAAACAAAAGGCAACTCAACTTAAACGTATTATAATAAGGTTCAAAGAGTAAAATTATTAACAGCAGCTTAAGAATTGAAACATTCTTTATCTGCAGTATTTTGGTTTAACCCCAGCAAATAAGTAAACAAATAAAAAGACATGTTCGATCAGCAAGCTATTCATTTATAGACATTTAAAATTTTGAGGCCACCAATATCTGTGCACAATTGAAAATAAAAATTTATTTATTTATAGTTTATTTCAATAGATATATATTAGGGTGGGCTGAAAAAATTTTTTTAAATTGTAAAAAGTACCCACCAATACAAACATTTTTTTTAAATTGTAAAAAGTACCCACCACACTCTTAAATCTAGGCATTTTAAAAAAGAGTTTGTGCAAAAAACAAATTGTAAACACTGAAAGAAAAAAAAAGATATACAGGGTGTGCAAAAAGTTCCTGGACAAGTTTAAAATAAAATATATATGATATTAAATGCACTTTTTGAATGATTTTTTGTTTGAGCAAAGATAAGATACAAGTTTAATCAGGGAATCTATTTTTACTTGATTTGGCCACCATTTGCATCAATTACTTTCTCCAGTCTTGATCTGAACGCTTCTACCACAGCACGTATCTTTTTCTGGGGAATATCAGCTCATGCCTTTTGTAAGGATTTCTTCAAGTGGTTGACAGAAAGTTTTTCTGAGCAGCATGCGTCTTTTTTGAGCATTGACCAGATGCTAAAGTCAAGTGGGTTTAGGTCAGGAGAGGAAGGAGGCCACATTTCTTTGTCCCAAAATGAGGGGAAGTTTTATCTACACCATGATTGAGTTTTTTTGAGGTGTGCAATGGTGCACCATCGTGTTGAAAGGTAAACACTTCGTTTTTTCATTTCGATTTCATTTTTATCAGTGCCAGAGACAGAATTTCCAAGATATTTATAGGGTCTTTTTTGACTACAGAAAGCATAGAATATGGAGGTATTCATAGGCTTTCTGCCATCCCCTTTATTGTTCTTTGTGGATTTCTTCTGATCCTCTCCTGTATGGCTTTAATTTTCTTTGAAGTACGCACCGTTCTTGATCGACCAGTTCTTAGATGGTCTTGTGTTATTTCCCTGTTCTTTGTATCTTTTAATTGTATCATAGACCGCCGATTTAGCAACTTTACATTGTCTTATACAGTAATAAGAGGGGCTGATATTCCTGTGAGGTGTAATTCAATAACTGCATTTCTTTTCTCCATTTTTAATGATAAAATTTTAAAAATTTGTGAATTTTAATGTGTAAAATACAAACAATTGTCTAGAACAGGGGTGGGGAACCTTTTACGCTTGGATGGCTGTATTTTAAATTATGTTTAATCATATGGCCGCAAAATAAAAAATATTTTAACTTAGAACAGAGCAGGTTTGTTTACAGTTTAATTATGATTAAGATAACAACATAGCAAATTCTAAAATCAATGCACTTAAACATATGATGGTGGTGCACTGCAGAGATAGTTTTTTTGGAGACTGACATGCTTGGTGTATGCTGTATTTTTAAATAAATTTATTTATTAATAAAATACCAAATTAAGAATGTTACTTTAATGACTTTACAAGGAGTTCGATATTTGGTTTTAGCATAGTAATTTGCAGCCTAAGTTGGTCTTCCAAATGCACATCAGTAAGCTGAGTTCTCAAATTTGTTTTGATTTGTGTCATATATGAGAAAGTTGACTCACAGCAGCAAGTGGAAGGAAAACAGGAAAGCATTTTTTGAGCGTGATGACGAAGACGTGGGTAATCAATTGCATTTTTCCAAATTTTGGGTAGATCATTTTTAGAATTAAATATTTCATAATGTTGTCTTCCGAAAGTTCTATTAATTTCATTTTCAAATTAGCAGGTGCTGAAAGACTGTCCACTAAATGAGGCATGAAAGTCAACTTAAAAAATTCTCATGTTTTTCAAAATCTTTAAATCTTCCATTGTAATTCTGAATTAGAGAATCAAGGACAGATATAAATTCCTCAAATGATTCATTTGGCCATTCATGTTCTTTTTGAGCTTTTGTCAATTGAGGAAAATGTTCTTCAGCTCTGGCAACTCGAACTTAGCAAGGGTATTCTTCAAAAATTCTAATTTTTTCCTAAATGCTTGAATTTTGCTCCATATGTCATAAAAAAATTTGCTTTTACCTAGAAGAAAAATATTCAGTTCATTTTGTTTAAACCAGCAGTTCCCAAACTTTTTTTGTTCACAGCACCCTTTGAAAACTTATCAATACTCGTGGCGCCTTAATGAAGCCAAAATTTGCAAATTTTAAGTTTTACTAAGAAATTGTATTTAAATCATGTTATTATTCAAAATGCACAAAAATGTCAGCATTATTCGCAACATACTAAAAAACATTTAATGTGAGCAGAGCTTGTTGCTCTATGCACATTTTATTAAACGCGGTGCAATGTTTGATATTGCAACATACATGTCGCGTTCAATGTCAATCTTATTGCGATACTTCGACTTGATTATTGCTACCGCAGAAAAACCGGCTTCACACAAGTATGACGTCGCAAATCGCACAAGAAGACAGAGAGCTTTACAGCCTACAAGTGGCACTCAGATTGAGCCTTAACCCAGAATAAAATGAGTCAATTAAGGTTGTATAATTTTTTCAAAGTGAGGTCAGAAGAAAGATTCATAAATTGTTCAGCTTCCAGAGATGTAAATCCCTGAGAGGCATTTGCATTAACAACAAAAGGTTTCTTATCCAATTGTGCTTCTCCATGTCTTCAGAAAAATATTTCTCAAAATGCGAGATTATAGCATCCAAATGTGAACACATCACAGTCTTCGTATTACACTTATCGGTATTCTGCAGGGAGAGATTGCCAGATTGCAAGTTTAAACGGGATTTTAAAAATGCAAAGTTATCACCTTGCTCGTTATTTATCAGCAGATCAGTTTGCCACAACTGAAGTTTTCTTTTAAAGACTGTAATTTTGTCATGAAGTTGCAGAAGGTGAGTTTCTTTTCCTTGGAGGGAGATGTTTAATTGATTTAATTTTAAAAAAATATTGCAGAGATATGCCAACTGAGTCAGGAAAATTTCATCTTCAAAGGTAGAAGCTAGTGCACAGTTTTCTTCTTTTAAAAATATGGAGATTTCGTTTTTCAATTCATACACACGCAGAAGAACTTTGCCTTTGGAAAGCCTGCTTTACAATAAAACAATAAATTGTTGTGCTCTGCTCCTAATTCATTGCAAAAACGTTGGAAATGCCGAGCTTTAAGCGGCCTTGCTTTAATGAAGTTCATAGTTTTGACAACAGCTTTAAGTAACCATTGGGTCACCACTGAGCTGTTGTGAAGCCAGCGCCTCACGTTGTATTAGGCAATGGGTCCATTTTGCATTAACGGCAACGCCCTGCACTAGCATAAGCAGCTCGTCAAAGTGGCCAGACATAGCTTGGGCACCATCAGTGCATAAACCAACGCAATATTTCTACTGGAGACTATTTTCCTCAAAAAAATTGTTCAGTATTGCAAACAATTCATGCACTCTACAATTTGTTAAAATGGGTTTACAAAAGAGTAAATCTTCAATGATATTGTCGTTGTTATCGATAAAGTGTACTTAGCAAATCAAATAAGCATCTTTATTATTGATACTGGTTGTTGCCTCATCTAACTGTAAGCTAAACTCATTTCCATGCATTTTCGCTACTAGCTAATTATTAATATCATTCGAAGTTTTATCGATCCTCCTACTAATGGTATTGTTTGAGAGTGGAACAGCTTTTAGTTTTCGAGTAGCTGATTCTCCAATCATTGTCAAAACTAAGTCAAGAGTAGCAGAAAGCACAAGTTCTTCTGCAGAGGTATGCAGTTATTTACATTTCGTGGTTCTGTAAGAAACTTTAAAAGACGCAAGCTCTGCTTTGACTGTTTGCAAAAATTTTGAAAATACAACCAACTGCTTATTCATTTCTGAAAACTTACAAGCAAAAAATTCACCTGGTTTTCTAGATAAGTTGTTGTAACTAACAATTAACAAGTGGTTCCACACAGCTGCTGCTTACCACACACTGTAAAATTGTTAAAAACTGCTGACAACTTTCCATTGTAATTTTTGTGAGGAAAGCAGTAAATGCAACAACTTTCACTTGTTTTTGCAGCGCCCCTGGCAAGGTCTTGCGGCACCCAGTTTGGGAACCACTGGTTTAGACATTAAATTACACAAAAATGCAGCATTCCTATTGAAATCAAAATCCAATAAATAACAATGTTTCTTTTGTTTCTCAAAAAATTGACAATCTGTTGCTTTACCTTGAAAATTTTGCTAAGAATATTTCCTCGAGATAACCAGCGGACTTGGCAGTAAAATGGCATGTCTACAATATCAGTTTCGTCATCATTTATGAGTAGCTCACGAAACTGATGGTGATGAGTTGAATTGACTCTGATAAAGTGAACTATCTCTAAAACTTTGTTAAATGTGTCTCCTACAGTTGCAAATTTAGCAGCAAGATTTCGTTGATGTAAAATGCAATGAAAAGCAATTAATAATTCTGGATGAGTTAATTCTTTTTTAAGTAAGCCAATAAATCCTTCTCGGACACCTTTCATAGCAGGAGCACCATCAGAGCATAAACTTACCAAGTTAGCAAAACTGAGCTTTGCTTCGTTGCATTTCTCTTTAAAAGTATTAAAAATATCAAATCAACGAGTTCTATCCTTCATGGTACATAAACAAAGCAATTCTTCAAAACAGTGAAAATCCCCTGCTATCACACAAATAAAAACTAAAACTTGTGCAGAATCAGTATTATCAATAGACTCATCTATAGCTATTGAATAAAACACTTTTTGAATTGTTGAATTGAGTTGTTGTTTCAAGTTTGATGCTAATTTATGTTGACGATTTGTTATTGTTGTTCGAGAAAGAGGTGGTTCTTCAAATTTGCTTATTCTTGAGATGTATGCAACTGACAACTTCAATGATTGCTCTTTTATAATATCTACATCACTAAATGGCTTCCCTTTTTTTCCCAGTAAAAGTGTTACTTGGTAGGTGGCTTCAATGGCATCATTTTTTTGACTAAAACATTTGCTGCTGACGCTGTTTTTGATTCTTCAATCTTTCAAAAACAATTTTACATTCTTCTCCTTCCAACTGAAAATGCTTGTGTTTTTCATGTGTTTCATAGTGAAGCTTAGCATTGTACTTTTTCGTGCAAGAAATTGTGGCATCACATAGTAAGCAACACATTTTGTCTTTATTGGCACAAGAAAGTATTGCACCCCTCACTCCTTGTTAAATACTCTTCCTTCTTCGTTTAATGTTCGTTTTCGATTTGGAGCCATTATTGGGGTAATCCACATTAATGAAATTTAAGCAATAATTACTATTACGTACATAACACAAATCACTTGGCTAGTTTATCAACACAAGATAAGGAGAGTTGATTAGGCTAAGTTGCTACATATTAGATGCGACACTGACAATAAGTAGGTCTATAAACAATTTGCTTTAATATAAGGTTTTTGTTTCTTTCTGCACCTAACCTAAATAATAAGCTAAAAAGAAATAATTGGGATACCCAAATAAATCTGTTTAGAACCTGCTAATTCTACTAATATAAAAACCTGCTTACGAATCAAAACTAAGTGAAGGGGATAAAATGAACAGTTGCTAAAAGAATCATAGCAGCATTATGACATAACAAAATGAAACAAGTAAACTTATGACATTAGGTATTTTGTAACTCAAGCCACAGCTGAAAAAATATTAAACGTTTCAAAACAATTTTATTATGATAAAACTCAACATAACTAAGGTTTTTCTATTATTTTGTTTATTTAATGAATTACTTTATATAAAGACTCCTTATATGTTTAGAAATTAACACAATGTACAACGCAATTATTTATGAAGCTACATATGGCTGCACATTAACTATAAAATGGCCACCAATTCCTCACCCCAGGTCTAGAACATTAATTTCATGATTTAATAAAAAAAATTTTTATTTATTTATTTATTTATTAAATCAATAAAAAGTAGTCCGGAAACTTTTTGCACACCCTGTATATTATTTACATTTTCAATGTTAGTGTTATTTCTTGCTTTTTTGCCCTGCACTCCCCCCAAAATAACACTTATGCTGATTAGAAAAGCTATCTAAAATATTTTACCACCAGTAATACAGTAGTACAATGGTGTTTCTTTTAGCTTTTATATACTGTATTTTAGGCCCAAACAATGGTTAGCACTATTGGGAAAAGCAAATATCTATTTTTGATAGTTTCAGGGGGGTATGATGCCCTTTTAAGTATATAAAGCTTATTGGCTAAATGGATATTCAATGCAGCAACTTCTTCTAGGTAGAAAACATGTTTTTTGGACAAAAGACAGCTTTCCAGAGGGGCACTTTTGTGTAAAAATTTTTCAGCCCACCCTAATATATATTGATAATAATGACTTGTTTCTTTCATGAAAAATTTTGATAAACATATTTTTAATTATTAAAAACTAGGCTCTTAAAAGACTTAAAATGACCAGGTTATCTTAAAAAAAATATACTAGAGTAAGATGATGAGAGCCTTAAACTGGACCACAAAAGGGGAAAAGAGTATTAATTTTTTGCATACTAAAGTAATGTATAGCATTCAAAAATTGCATTTAAACAAATTTACTGAGGAACATGCAAAATATCTAGTAAAACATTAATATAAACTAGTTTATTAGAAAATACAAATAACCTATCACCATGCAATTGCAACAATTAGATTTCTATCAGTATAAATTTAACATTAAGCAATATAAGAAACAGTTCAAGCAGATGAAAATTTTAAGTTTTACATCATATTAATTTTTGATATTATTCTAACCTATGAAATTCAAAAAAATTAAGTAGTCTATGTTTTAAGTAGGGAAAACATGAGTCAACGAAGTCACATTTATTCCATATAAAATTTTGATCAACTGCATATTAGGTTGATGCAATGAAAGGTTTTAAAGTTATTCAGTTAAACAAAAAGTAAATATTCAGCTTAAAATCAATTTCTTTCTTTTTATCAATTACAAGAAACATCAATTGTCTGAGTAACACAACAATGATAAAGTTTTTAGCCAATACTTAAACAGATGACTAAGTTTTTTTTTAATTTTTAATTGATTTACAATTTTTTTCTTTTAAGCTAGATCTCATAAACCAGTGCTTCTTAGCCTTTTTTTTATGGCAACTCAAATCTTAAGCAAAAACAAATAGCAAAGTAATCTTTTTTACAGACTTTATTGCAAACATAAAAATCTCAGTTTAAGTCCCAAACACATAGTGATTTCTAAAAAAGGTTTTCACTTTAAATCTGTCTCCAATTTCTCAGTTTTTATCTGAAAAACCTAGCGATCTCTATAAGAAAGAGTGGTCAATTAGTTGGAGCACCATGATTGTAATCAATAGAATGGCAGTAGTTGGTTCAAAACGTACTACTGCCATTCTATTGTGTCCTTGGAAAAGGCTCTTTATGACATTTTCTCCTGCTTTATTTCAGTCATATCTTTATAAAATTAAAAAACCAAAATAACAAATTTCAACTGGACAGAAATATCTTGGCACCTCCAGAAGCAGGTCAGGGTAATTGCTTGCCCTATGTATTAGCACCTCCATTGCTTTCCTTTGAGTCAGGAGGATAAATAAAGAAATAAAATGAAAAGGTCTTCAGTTTGAATCTGTCTTGGATTTCTTAATTTTCTTCACTTAAAAGCAGTGACTTTACTTTTATACAATTACAGTCATCAGCGATCCAATCCAATTAAATGGCAAGCCAGTTTGGGTTACAACCCAGGGGTTGAGAAGCACTGTTATAAACAAAGTTGGACATCATAGTTTGTTTCAATACTGGTCTGTAGCATGCAAAACACAGATGATTATTTGTATACTTGTAAAATTTGTAGGCTGCAACTATAAAAAAAATTTTTTAACATTAAAATTAAATAAGCTAATAAAACTATTGATAGTTACACTTTTCAGCAGGCAAGAATTTTCTTTGCATATTGCAAAAAATCCAAAAAATCCAATTATGATAATAAAAATACCAATTCCAATCATCACATATGGAGCACTTGATAAATCTGTTTCGATTAAAGTGTTATAATTTCCAAGCATGGTTTGGCTATATATTCCACTGCCCAACACACAAGCTCCAACAACCTTAAATAAAAAGTTTATATCTCATATTAAAAAAAAAAAAAAATACAATATTTCATAAAATTTCAAAAAATTAATAAAAGTTATTACTCCAACATATATAACAAATTATAATTTGTCAAATATGATTGATAAACACAAATAAAACACAAAAACAAGAATCAAAATGGACCAAAAAACTTTCTGTATATATGGTATTGTCTTTTACAGTGTTTTGCAATAGAGGGCAGGTATACTGCAAAAATACTATGATCTAAATCATGCATGGGCAACCTACGGCCTGCGGGCCAAATCCGGCCCGTCAAGGCTTCTCATCCGGCCCGCCAATAAATTTTCTAGGGCTGTTGGCCTATGTAATATATCGATATTCATTTATTTTATATAATGTGTGTTACGTTCTCAAAATCGCTTTATTTATGTGTTTTTAGGCCACTTTGGTTGTTATCATTAATTTGGCGTTAGTCCGGCTCAAATAGCCAAAGAAATGGCTGCTTTATAAAGGTTTAATCATTTTACAGTAACTTGGCGAAAAATGGCAATACTGATAATAGAATTGTCTAGTAATTTCTTAATAGAATGTTCGAGCATAATCAGACCTATGACGCAACAATCGTGTTTGTGAATGCTCAATTAATCGTAGTATATTGTAGAATAATCTAGTAACTATGACCGACAAATATAAATACGCTCGCTTGGAAGCGAGCGGTATTCTAGTATTGATTTGGTAAAAGTGAAATTAGGTTGTTGACCGTGTAAATTTTAGTTTAGAACCACAATTCTTGGCTGTCGTATCTGTTCCGGAGCTTAAGGTAGTGTTGAGCTTTAGCTACCTTCATTTTGTGTGCTTCAAGTGGCTGAAGCTTGTTTAATAAAGTTGTTGTATAAAAGTCATAGCGTGTTGGGCTAGACTTATACCTTCAGTTACTGGTTCCCAAGGTTAGGTCCAGCTGAAGAAGATTTTAGTTTGATTTGCAGCGAGGTTGTGTTGTCGGTGAACCTACATAACAGGCACCGAAGAAGTGTTAATTCTTACCAATCTAGAATCAAACGGTTTTTAAGGTACTTCGAAAGGAAGTAGGTAAACTTGTTACTTGCGATAGTGTGATCGCAACGAAATTTTCTAAACCATTTGGAGCGAATTCTCCAGTGTGCTGCTCCCAGCAGTACATACTTTGTCATACTAATTATATATTTTTTAGATGGTACTAAAGTGCGAAAATCATTGACTGTAATTAACCTTAAAATGGCGACTAATAAGAAGAGAAAAGTAGATACTGAATCTCGAATTTTTCAGGAAAAGTGGACAATTGATTATTTTTTCACTCAAATAAATGAAAAGCCAG
The DNA here is from genome assembly GCA_963680785.1 of Diplosoma virens. Classification (NCBI taxonomy): domain Eukaryota; kingdom Metazoa; phylum Chordata; class Ascidiacea; order Aplousobranchia; family Didemnidae; genus Diplosoma; species Diplosoma virens. The sequence goes on from OY796887.1 coordinate 29,056,820, forward strand.
TGTGCTTGCTATGTTCAGAGTCAGTTTCTGTTATGAAAGAATATAATGTTAGCCGACATTACGTTACCAAGCATTCTGCTAAATATGACAGTTTTCAAGGTGAACGCAGGAAAGAAAAGGTTCAAAATATGATAAAGAATTTGTAACAACAACAATCAATTTTCACAAAGAAAAGTGATAATGCTGATAACCTTCTTCGTGCTAGTTACATTGTGAGTGAAAAAATTGCAAAACATTTGAAAAATTATTCTGATGGTGAATTTGTGAAGGACTGCTTGATAGTGGTAGCTGAATGTTTGTGCCCAGAAAAGAGGAAAGATTTTGATAATATTAGTTTGTCACGAAGAACAATAACAAGACATATTGAAGAACTTGCCACAAACATAGAATCGACTTTAAAAGAGCTAGCCTCAAAGTTTGTATATTATTCATTGGCTATTGACGAAAGCACAGACATTACTAGTACAGCCCAGCTTGCAGTTTTTGTTTGTGGGATTGACCAAGAATTTAACATTACGGAAGAAATGCTTGGCCTTCAAGCAATGAAAGACACCACCACAGGAGATGATATTTTCAATGAAGTGAAAGCCTTAATGACAAAATTCAATCTCCAACTTCAAAACCTTTGTGGTTTTTCAACGGATGGGGCACCTGCAATGGTTGGTAGTAGAGGCGGTGTAAGTTCCCTCATTAAAAAAGAATTGGCATCTAATAATGTTGATATGCACGATTTTACTGCATTTCACTGCATAATTCACCAACAGAATTTGTGCGCCAAATCAGTAAAATTTGACCATGTCATGAAAAAAGTTGTTTCTACTATCAATTTCATCAAATCTCGAGCATTAAATCATCGCCAGTTTCAACAATTTCTGGAGGATGTTGAGGCAGAATGTGGAGATCTGATTTATTACTGTGAGGTGCGATGGTTGAGCAAAGGAAAAATGTTAAAAAGGTTTTATGATCTCAGAGATGAAATTGCTACATTTATGGATATGAAAGGCAAAATCATTCCGGAATTAAGTGATGATAACTGGGTTCGGGATCTTGCTTTTCTTGTTGACTTGACAATGCATTTCAATGACTTGAACACAAAATTGCAAGGACAGGGCCAGTTTGTTCATCATCTGTACAGTCATGTGAAAACATTTCAAAGCAAACTTCAACTGTGGGAAAAACAGCTTAGAAATGATAACACATTTCATTTCCCGACATTGGCTGGCTGTGGCAAATCAAAATGTGCTCCTTATGCTGATGAGCTCATATCCATGAATGAAGAATTTGATCATAGATTTCAAGATTTTAGATCACAAGAGAGTAGTTTGCATATGTTTTCATCACCATTTGATGTGAATGTTGAACAGGCTCCAGAAGAATTCCAAATGGAATTGATTGAACTACAAGGAAATGATGATTTAAAGCAGGACATGAAAGATTATTCATTGCTTGAGTTTTATAAAAGGTTACCTGAAGAATCCTTCCCAAAGATTAAAGATTTAGCCCGAAAGAAAATGTCACTATTCGGGAGTACTTATATTTGCGAGCAACTGTTCACCAAAATGAAGCACACTAAGTCAAAAACTAGATCAAGACTGACAGATTGTCATCTTGAAAATAGTCTAAGAGTGGCCGCCTCCAGTATAGCACCAAAAATTGACATGTTGGTGAAAAAGCACCAAGCCCAGATTTCCCATTAGAAAGTAATTTAATTAAACATTGCTATTAGTTTTATAGCATATCTGACATATTAAGATTGACAATTCATTGGGTTCAATAAATTTTTCATTTTCATTATTACAATTATATGTCAATACAGAAATTACAGATAAAATATGGTGAAAATGCTGCCTATATCAATATAGGTATACATTTTTTATGGATATCCCTGTGCAAACAAAATTGAAAACACATTGCATGTAAAATAGCATTACATGAATACAATCCAAACCCACAAAAATATGTACCTAGCTTACACTTAAAATCACAATTACGGCTCCGGCCCTCAGTCAAGTTCCAAATGCACATTTTGGCCCCCAGTGACAAAAGGTTGCCCATGCATGATCTAAATGTACAATAGTCTTGCAGGCCATATGAGTGCATAATTGGCACATAATAGTGAGAACACCGATGATATGGGCAAAAGGGTAAAAGTGCCATTTTAATTGTGCATACAAATCAACATAGTTACAGTTCAATATCTACTCACATCATTCTGTTGCATCCTTGAGGAAAGATGCTTCACAGCACTTTCCTCTGTTTAGTAGTCTTAAAAATGAAGAATGTAATTATGTTACATAATTTTACATCATCAATAATAATGGTCATTCTGTAATTTTGAATTTATTATTTTAAGTGGGCTTTTAGTCTTTTTCTTTTAGGACTTACAAAAAACAGCCTCCAAAATCCACTGTAGTAGTAGATTTGGACATGATCAAGACATTTGATACAATGAACATACACAAACAAATATTTCAAACATCATGATAAAGTTCATAGCAAAACTATTTAAAAGGATCACAAGCATGTACTCCATACAGCTGCACACTCTCAAAACACTAAAATCAATCAACACTGGAGTAACACAAGATGAAGTTCTGTCTCCAACGTTTACATCTCTGACATTCCACTCTGCTCAAAAGTTGTACAAATCACGACATTTGCTGATGACATAGCAATTACAGCATCTCACACCATACACTTAAACCCATTAGTGCAAAAGGTTGAGTATTTGTGATCAAAGCAAGACAATTTGGCAGGACAAATTTGTTTGCGAGCCAATTTGGTGAGAAAATAAATAAAAATGATTTACCTTCACTAGCGTTCAAGCAATAGCAAAAAAGTTTTGTTATGTCACAAAGGCAATTGTGATTGTTCAGCTGATACAGTGAAAATTTTCATTTAAAGTTGTTAAATGCGTTAAATTTAATGATGTTCCCAGCTGAATATTTATTTTTTTGAATTTGCAATAGCTTAATTTCGAATATTTAAATTAAAAAAGGTACTTTATAGTTAAATTTTTGAATCACGGTCAACATATATCTTTTGCAAAAAAGTACAATAATGTAGCTTACTACAAAGATGACAGGTTTGAAGTTTTAGGAGTGTACAAAGTTATGATATCATAATAAGCATTTTACTATATCTAAACAAATCTATTCCAGTCGGCACACATAAACAGTTTTATTTTAACTATTTTTTTTTAGTTTTAACAGTTTGTTTCGTCTATAGGGCTTGTCAGAAAGCAATCAAAAATTTAAAAAACAAATACAAAAAGTAAAGCTTAACAAAGTGATAAAAAGTCGGCAAAAGAACTTAAAAAAAAAAGAAAATAACAGCAATTACAGCAGTGATTAAAAAATTAAACCAGTTACAATTTGTTTAAATTAAATTTTAATGTGTAAAGTTTTTTTTTGTTGCTTACATTAAAGTTTTCAAATTTGAATTTATTATCGCTAATATCATGATCAATGATTCTAGCATGGTGGGTAAAGATAAACTGTGAAATTCGGTGGGATAAATGTGTATTTAATCTTTTCATAATATAACTAAACAAAATTATTGTAATGCAAATTTGAACTCGCCATGCTTATTTGTTACCTACGTGCTGACAATAAATGCCATCTTTGTGATGTCCCAACAGGCCTGGCACTGGTTCTGGGCACAAAAGCACAGAGCCTGCAAGCATTTCCACAATACTCCATTTTCCATTTGTGGTTTGTCCATTCAAAAGCGCAGATGCCAAGTCTGGCAAGATTGTCCAAAAGATTCTGTGCAGCTGGCACAAATGAGCGTCTGGATCTTAGTCTCACTTGGCAAGTATCTGAGGACCCACTTAAAAGACCATACAAGATATGATCGGGGTCCAGAGATCCACGTAAGCCAAGGAAAGTGTCGTTTCTAGTCGATGAAGCTCAGCTGGCTGGATGCCTAAGAGTACAGGTAGGTGGTCCATTGAAGTGGGATGCAGGCATCCAGTAACTATGTGCAAGGCGTTGTTCAAGACACTGTTGATGAGGTGAGTGTGAACACTGCGACATCAGACTGGCGCACAGTACTCAGCTGTTGAGTAGACTAGAGACAAGATGGCTATGCATAGTGTTTTAGCACCAGCACCCCACCCAGAGCCCATGAGTTGCCTCAGCAGTGTGACATGCAAGGATAGTTTTTTCCGCAATGCCACTAAATGGTGATGAAACATGAGCGATCTGTCCAGTTTTACCCAAAGATAAGTAGGGCCAGATGGTAGGTGCTTTCTCACAGCCTGGGCTGTAAGTCTGAATAAGTCATTGGTGTTCAAGATGACAGACCGAAACTGAAACTACCAAAACAAAAGGGTATCCACCCATTCCGATGTTTAGTGTGGATCTGCTAATCGGCAAATGTCCTTTTCAGGATGGGGCAATGCCAGGATAAAACTGCCTTTCTCAGGGAACATTGCCATCAAGTTCCAAAGACCCATTATTCTTTAGCGGAACATCAAAGGCCTCACTGCAAGCAAGATGAACGTTCTTCATCACCTCGCTATACGATCTGAGGCACCCATCATCCAACTGCAGGAGACCCACTGCATTGATGCAGAGAAGTTGGTACTTTCAAACTACCAACTAGCTGGGTCTTCTTTGAGCAGGAAGCATGACCTTGCCACGTTAGTCCATGAGTGACTAAGATACAGCTTTTGGACCAATCTCCACTGACATTGGAGATCAAGTGGTTGTGTGTGGACGTTGATGGCTATAAAATAGTCAACATCTACAAACCATCACCAATGCGATTGCAAACCCTGGATCTCCCAGTGTTTCCTCACCCCTGTCTTTATGCTGGTGATTTTAACTGTCGTCATGCTGACTGGGGTTGCGATGACAACAGTCCGGACGGTGAGTGCTTGGCTGGCTGGGCAAGTATTAATTGTCTTGCCCTGTTATATAATGTCAGTTATTATTTTTATTTCATCTGTTGGAACACTGGCACCAATCCAGATCTAGCTTTCATTAGCGTAGGTCCAAACAGTCACTTACCGGATAGACGTGTTCTTGAAAAGTTCCCCAGGTCACAACATTGACCTTCGCTTATTACACCACCAAGGTTTGCTATGGCAGTGCCAAGCATGCCTGTTAAGCAATGGAACTTCCACAAGGCCAAATAGAGTCACTACATTGCTTTGACGAATAAATTCACAAAGACTTTGTTGCCGCCTGATTCACTTGATGGGGATGCGGCTTACCAAGACTTCTGTAACATCATTGAGAAAGCAGCCAAAAAGACTATACCACGAGGGTATCGAAATAACTATATTCCGTGTTGGGATGCAGAGTGTGAATTCCTCTATAAAACCTTTCTGCAGTCTCCTCAGGGAGACGACTGAAGTTTGGCTGCTACAACTCTGCTTTCCAAGCTTGACAGAAAGCAGAGGGATCGATGGTTCGAAGCAGTTTGGAGCATTGACTTCTCACACTCTAGTCAAAAACCGTGGAGTATTTTGAACAACCTTACTGGTAGGTCACAACACTCTCCTTGTCACTGTCCCATTTCAGCCGATGCTATTGCATCTCAGCTAATTAGAAATGGGGAATACGAGGCTATTGACCGCAAGTCATCTCGACTTGTCTATCAAGAAGTGTCTGACCTTCAGAAGCCCACAACACCAGACACAGTAAATATCTCTGACAATTTTTCAGAGAGAATTTGCTGCTGCCCTTCAACATTTAAAACCAGATAAAGCTCTAAGACCTGATTCCATCTGCTCAGAGCTTATACTCCATGCTGGAGCAGCTGCTTTGAAGTCCTGGTTACGTGACTTCCTTTCTTCCTGTTTGTGCCAATTCAAAATTCCCAAGATCTGGAGAAGAGCACTTGTGGTCACAATCCCAAAACCAGCAAAGCCCGTGGGGTACCCAAAGAGCTATCAACCAATATCTCTGTTCTGTGTCCCCTACAAGATCCTCAAGAGGCTTATCTATGCCCGCATCCAACCATTAATCAATCCACTGCTCCCCAAAGAGCAGGCTGGGTTCCAACCCAAAAAGTCAACCATAGATCAAGTTGTTCTGCTAACCCAGAACATTGAGGATTCTTTTGAAGCCAAAAAGAAGGCTGGTGCCATATTTGTCGATCTGACAGCTGCTTACGACACTGTCTGGCACCGTGGCCTTACCTGCAAGCTGCTGAGACTTCTTCCAGATAAGCACATGGTCAGAATGATTATGGAGCTTGTCCGAAATTGAAGTTTCACCCTTACCACTGGTAAAAGCAAGCAAAGCAGGCTACACCATTTTAAAAACAGTGTTCCTCAGGGATCGGTCTTGGCTCCCCTCCTATTTAACATCTATACGTATGATCTTCCATGATTTCTAGAAAGTTTGCTTATGCTGATGATCTACCATTGTTGCACTCTTCTGGAAACTGGAAGGAATTGGAGGGGGCTTAAGCTAAGACATGTCTACAGTTTCAGCATATTTCCAGACTTGGAGGTTGAAGCTCAGTCACATAAGACGGTGATGGCAGCATTTCACTTACCATCTGTTGTTCAGCTGATAAAAGTAAAATTTGTATTTAAAAATTAATTAAACTTAGGTATGTTTCTAGCCAACCATTAATTTATTGGAATTTACAATGGCTTAATTTTAAATATTTAAATTAAAAAAAGATATTACTTAAATAGATAATTTTTGAACCAAGGCCATTTAATATAGCATGTTTTTTGATTTTTTACAGAAAAGTACAACAATGTATTACAAATGGCAGGTTTGAAGTTTTGTGAGTGTACAAAACTTATGATGAATATGATGTCATAATAAGCATTATGCAGTAGATAAACATTTTTTTTACAAATCTATTTTGGTCAGCGCGCATGGCACAATAGAAAATATTCAATGACATATGAATTCAGAGTGGCTATTATATTAAACTGTCAAACCATAAGAGTTATTTTAATTATCTTTTTTTTTAGCTCTAACAGTTTTTTTTGTCTACTGGGCTTGTCAGAAAGCAATCATAAATCTAAAAAACAAATACTAAAATAAAAGCTGAAAAAGCAATAAAAATCCTGCAGAAGAACTTAAAAACAACAAAAAAAATATGGCAGCAATCAAATAGTCAAACAGGTTACAAATCTTTTAAATTAAATTTCAATGTGTTAAGTTTTTTGATCTCTTCAAAAAGTCAACATAAGGAATTTGTTTTGGTAAAACTAACCCAAAATCATTCTTTGAGCACCAGGATGGAAGATGAAAGCAAGAGAAAAAGAATCTTTAAAAAAACAATAGTAACCGCAAAAGGATCTGGGATAGTTATGCAAATAACAATCACTTGCAGTGACTTCTAAAAGAGACCCAAGTTTTTTTGTGCTACTTTAGTGTGAGGTCTACCACCATCACATGCACAGGTCCCATGGACAGGTTAAGATACTATTTTAGTGTGAGATTTACCATCTTACCATCTTAACCCCCAACCCTAATCTTGTCTATGTGATAACTTTTTAAAAAATAATTTTGGCTTATTAACATTAATATTATTAACACATTACAATTCAATGAAATATTATCACACAACAATAATTTTAGATAATGGGATTAACTTTCTTACCCAAAATATAGCAGTGAAAATCCCAAGAAGAACTTTCATTAAAGTCACTGCTGGAGTTGTCTTCATTTTACGAGAAACCATTTTGAATGAGTATAAAAAAAAAGCACTCACTGTAAACACTTAAATACTAATATAAGTTAATACTTACTACTAGATTTTATTTACCAAAAAAGAAAAAACATAATATATATGACATGTCATTAATTGATCTTCATATTGAACTCCACCCAATGTAATATTTTACAAAATATATAATACTGGTAATTCAGAGTGTTTCAAAAAATTTGATATCATTTGACATGTAAATATTGCACGTGAAACACATGTAAATATGACACGTGAAATCATTACTCCAACTCCTCCTAAACATGCTGCAGCATGTCTTGAGTAACAGTCTCCAGTGCAGTGGTGTTTCTTTGTTAACTACCTGTCTTGCACAAAAGTTAAACTGGAGATTGTTATCCAAGACATGCTGCAGCATGTTTAGGAGGAGCCAAAGTACCGACTTCACGTGTGCAGTGTTACAGGCATATTGAACATTTGTGAAACCTTTCATGGAATTCATGTGCCTTTGAATTTTTTATTCAAATTTGCAGGAATAAATCTTGTTCAGCTCAACATTAACCCTGTTGAATTTCATTTAATTCGATTATGTAGTTTCAGTAATATTTACATGTCAAATGATGTCAAATTTTTTGAAACACCTTGTATAGTAATATCCATGCACAATTATATGTAATAATGCACCATAGACTTTGATAATCCAGATTGGTTTCATGTAGAATTAGGATAAAACTAAAAGTACAAATGATTTCCTATATACTGTAATTTTTAATAAAAAGCTTTGGATGATTCGGATCTTCAGCTAATTTAAATGGTTTTGTTTGTCAAATTGAGGTTTACTTAACTACTACTAACCAAATTAACTGAGGTCTACTGTAGTAAAATACAGACATTGTTCCAATATACTATTAATAGAATGGACCAAAAAAAAAAATATTCTAATTATAGACTTATATCTCTTCTCAGCTCATTTTTAAAACTCTTTGAAAAATGTATTCATAAGCAATTGTACTCTTCCTTTAATAAATACAAAATACTTGCTCCAAATTATTTGGATTTAAACAAAACTGCTCCATTAGTCAGGCTTAAGACAGTGTATGATGAATTGGCAGAAAATCTTCAACAAAAACAATGGGGTCTCTTCAAGAAGTCATTGTAAGCAATTTTTTTTGGTGAAACTAACCCAAAATCCCCTTTTGGGCATCAGGTTAAAATGAAGAAATCAAAAAAGGATCTCTCAAGAAACGATAGTAACTGCAAGGGATGCTGGGCTAGTTTCACAAACAAAATCACTTACGGTGACTGCTTGAAAAGACCCAAACAATCAATATACTGCATTTTTCTCAATCTCAGCAAAGCATTTGATACAGTTGATCATGAAATACCAATACAAAAAACTAGAATATTATGGTATTCATGGTTTACCCTAACAACTATTCAAGAGTTATTTACACAATAGGCTTCAATTTAATTCTGTGGCTGGATCAACATCAAATTTCACCTCAGTAACTTGTGAGTACTACAAGGATCTACATTAGGACCACTTTTATTTTTACTGTATATAAATGATTTATTTTTAGTATCAAATTTAAGCATTAAATTATTTGCTGATAACACCTTATTAACAGCAAATGATAAATCAATCATGGAGCATAAAATTTGGAATGCTTTAACTAATTTCAAAATAAAAAGTATAGCCAATATATTTAGCCAATATGTAGCCAATAAATCAATCAATGATTTCTTAAGTTTAACAAATATAAAATTTAAAAAAATTGATGATTGGATAAAATCAAATTAATTAACAATTAATTATAAAAACCTCAATTTATGCTCACTTCTAAAAAAAATTTTGGAAAATGTTTTATCACTATTGAAAAAAACAAACTTGAACAAGTAAAACAAGTGAAGTATTTTAGTGTTATAGTTAATGAAAATTTAAATTGAAAATGAGCTGTTTTTACCTACCAAATGTATTGAAACATAAAAAACTGTTTTAATGTACAAAAACTAGGTAAAAATCAAAAATAGTTTTCACCTATAATTAAATTACACATAAATATCAATAAAGGTTGAAGACCAATGACCAAAAAACAAGCTTTTCAAGAAGTCACCTTTAGCAATTTTTTTTGTGAAACTAACCCGGATCCCCCCAGCCGTTACTATCGCTTCTTGAGATACGCTTTTTTTTATTCTATTCTGGTTCTGAAAGGGGGATTCTGGGTTAATTTCGCCGAAAAAATCGCTTACGGTAACTTCTTGAAGAGACCCAAAAAAAAACAAAGATCTTACTTTCAATTAATGTTTTGCATTAGTATATATATTTTTTGGTTTTTATTTGTTGTTTATCTTCATTCTCCGTAAACAAAAACAAAAAATTAAGAAGTACATAAGACCTTCAATAGTTTACCCTTAAAAGTCGAGAACTAACCGATATATTATTTTAAAAACTATTAATGTAACACAATTTGAGCTAGTCGCCAATAAAAATTTTAGCTCATTATAATAATTCTTGAATGAGATTGCGTTTGCGATATTAAAGTTTTTACAGACCTAATTACATATTGTGCAATAAAATTCAGGCAGCGACTAGAGGTTGGATACAGGACTCTAAATTTTAAAAAATGTAAGATCCGCTAATAGCTTTTTTGTTCGGTAGCCTATCTTTAAAATGTACAGGTCGGTGTGGTCGATCTGGTCGGTTAATTTATGTTTGGTAAACCCTATTTTGTATATTGCCGGTATCATTTATACAAGATGTTGTCATTTTTAGTGTAGCGCAACAGTTAAAGAGTCAAAAAATAGATTGCTGCGCCCGTGATTCATTCCGGTTTAAGACATCTTTTTTTAAGTTATAGGTTATTATAAAATAGCAGATTTTTAGGTTATTTTAAAGAGCTTAGCGCTTTTAAAATCAAATTTATAACATTTCAAGTTTAAATTGGGAAAAAGCAAAACCAAATTGGGACTAAGCAAATTCAAAATGGGAATAAGCAAACGCAAATGGGAATAAGCAAATTCCAATTGGGAATAAGATAATTCAAATTGGAAATAATCAATTTCAAATTGAGATTGTGTTATAGTATGTGACGTCATCGCGCACGACTCTACTGCCTTCTTTTCTATGGTTTGATAAGTGTTGTTAACTGCGTGATAAACTTTCCTTCTTTCGTATAAGTTCACTCGTACTACATTTGTATAACTCCGTGTAAAAAAATAGCTAACTGCAGACACTAGTGAAACACATAACATGGCGTCGTCGACAGATAGCTTATAAATTTTTTTGAAAAAAATAAGCTCATGAATTATTATAGAAGTAGGCCTATACTGCAAGTTAGTGATTGGAGATTTTGTAAAAAAATTGAAGATAAAAGAAAAATGACGAAAAATAAACAAGAGCTGCAAGCAGATTTAGAAGCAGCAAACAAAGGTATAGCCGAATGATCTCCATCTAGTCAAAACACGAATAGTAGTACAGGGTGGGGCAGAGCAACTTGCTTATTTAAATTTGGCGCACTGAAGCGATGGTTGCTCCGTGGATGGTAGGGATGGATTTATTTGAGAAGGTGGGGCTTAAAGTTTGGTTCTTAACGTGCGTTACATATTTTTTGTTTATTTTTCAGTAACCCCAATGAGCATCATGGAGTGGACGAAGTTGGAACGCGCTTTTGCTGTTGAAGCATTTTTTTCAAGCCGTCGCTCAATCGTCGCAACGCAACGTGCATTCCGTAGACATTTCAATATTGTCCCCCGTCATTGGGGTACCAGCCCAAAAAATTTTGGGGGGCAATGAAGTTTTTCCCAAATCTTGTGAAGTTTGCCCAAATCATGATTTTCTAGTACTTTATGGATAGGACAAAAAGATTGTGTGAGATTCTTGGACGAAGAAGAAATTTCGTCCTGAAATCCTGAAATCCCCCGTGGTCGTGTTCCTGGCCGGCAGTCGATTGCTTCATGGGTAAACAACTTCAGCGAAACGGGTGATGTAAAGACCTAGCCTCCCACGAATAGCAAGGTCACCCCAAAACATTGAAGCGATGAGACAATCTGTTTTGAGATCTCCCCGACGGTCTGCCGCAAACACGCATCTGCTCTTGGGTTGTCTGCTCATTCTGTGAGACGAATCCTCCATGAAGAATTGCAATTTTATCCCTACAAATTGGCTATGGTTCAGGAACGTAATCCACGCGATTTTATTGCTCGTGAAAATGCATGTGAAGCGCTTTTGGGCTTGCCTGACGACACACTTGTTTTCTTTAGTGATGAGATTCACTTCCATCTTTCGGGATCTGTAAATAAACAAAACATGCGTTATTGGAGTCCTGAAAATCCCAGAGAACTTCATCAACGTCCTCTACATGCACTACCCAGTAAACATTCATAATCAGGCTGTTACTTCCACAGAATTAGTTTTAAAATTTTGTAGAAATTAAATCAGTAACTCGGTAAGTTGTTTAATCTTCTAGTGCCTGCAAGAAGGCTCTCACCGATAACACAATCTTGGCTGCCTACCACAAGATAAATTTCTTAAATCTTCTTACTGGATCAGCCCTAGGAACCAGTAACAGCAAAAATATAGTCTAACTAAACCACAGCTCAACCAGAACCAGTAACCAGTTACCAGAACCAGTAACCAGAATCAGTAATCACTCAACCAAAACCAGTAACAGCAAAAATATAGTCTAGCTAAACCACGATGTAGTTGCTATATTCATCCTCGTCCTTCATGCTTTCGAGTGCGTTGATTGCGTGTTGGTTGACGTTGTTTAAGCGACGATTGACGTTGGTGATGAAGCCAGCATACATGGCATTCCGTAACCAATTTTTAGGGAGGTAAAACTTCTGGGAGGGGCAGAATTTTGCAAAAATGCAGTTTATATAGTGAAATTAAAGTATTTCTTAATAAAGAGTCAATTTCCAGGGAGCATATGCCCGCTTTGCCCCACAGCGAACGCCCATGCCAGCATAAGTAATTAACTAAGAACTATATTTAATTCAGCAAATAGAAACGCTTAAAAAGCAAATTATTAATAAAAATTTAACTATTTCAAATAAAATTATGCGCTTATCAAATGGAGCATTGTGCAACATGCACCGGGCTCAAGCCGCTCAAATAAAATTGATTCATGTAGACTTGAATAAAAGAGAACAAAGTTACATTGGCATTTTGTTGGCAGAGTTGGCAAATAGTTATCAGTTTTTCCGACTTTTTATTGTCATCCAAAAACTGTTCAAATTTTTTTCAACTATCAGACCATAGAGACTAACATATTATTTTATTCTTTTTAAACGTTGAGGCATAACGAAAACATATAGGCTATCCCTCATCAGAAAATTTTCTATTACTTAACAATCAAAGCAATTGAAATTTCATCAAGCAAAGAACTGTAGCAGAAGTACATTACTTATTGTCGCTGTTTTGTAAAAAGCTTGCATCAATATTAAACACGAACAACTGGTAATGTCTTTGAATAAAAAATTTTGGCCAACTTCTTATCAGCGTATCACCAACTTAGTCAGAGGGGAGACAGCCAATGCTGCCTTCAACGTTGGCCCAACACATTACCAGCAACTGTGAACACGAATTTTACTAAGCAAAGAAATAGTGACAAAAAAGCTTTTTTCAGCGTAAATTTAATTTTTTTTCCACTTTAGTACTTAACACAACAAATAGAACAAACCAGAACTCAAAAATAAATCATCGGCAGAAAGTTGGCATTGTTGGTTAAATGTTGGCAATTTTGCCAACTTTCTCCCAACCCAGCTGCGTTAAAGCCAACGTTGGCCCGTGTTCCGTTCTTAAAAATTGCCCCATTTTGTATATTTACAATCTCCTGAACAATCTCTTTAATTTCGCTTTGGTCCGGCTCAAATAACCGAAGAAATATCGTTTCTATAAGTATTTTAAATATTTTACATTTATTTACAAGAAAATGGCAATACTGCTTAATTTTGTAATTCTTAAAGAAAAATCCAGTATATTCGCTTGACATGTGACATGGTGACGTAATAATGGTTATTTATGATTGGCTTGATTTTAGTAAGTTTCAGAACATTTGAGCAACTTATGACCGATTGATATAAATAAGGCTCGCTCGGAAGCGTTATTATTATACATTGTAGTAACTTGATATTGGAAATTTGTTAGCTGTGTGAATTCATAATTTTTGAACGCAAGTCTCTGGTTACTTACGATTATTATTGAAGAATTAAGCTATTGAGCTTAACCTGCTGTTGATTGTATACTATTGTGGGCTCCTAAGTGGATTGGGGCACATTTTTTTAATGAAGCAGCTAATAAAACCACAAATAAAAGATTTCTATGCAGTGTAAATAAATATACAAATCTCAACTAACATCATTCGAGAATAAACTCCAAACTAAGTTGACGTCGTCTAGTGTCAACTCCAAGTGCTCCAAACTTATATCTGTCGTTCGAATTCTAAAGTTAGTCAGCCAGGTCATTGTTTTCAGGAATAAGGAGGTATTTAGTCAGTCAGTTTGCGAGGTTTTGAATTTATTGAACGGTATACTGCTTCAGTTTTGTTACGTAGATGGGAGGTAGGTGGCAGATGGTAAGGTGCTTTCACGTAGCCTGGGCCGTGAGTAAGTCTGCTCATTGATTTTAAAATGACAGACCGAAACCGAACCTACCAAAACAAAAGGATATCCACCCATTCCGATGTTTAGTGTGGTCTGCTAATCGGAAAACATCCTTTTCAGGACGGGGCAATGCCAGGATAAAACTGCCCTCTTCAGGGCACATTGCCATCAAGTTCCAAAGACCCATTATTCTTCAGCTGAACATCAAAGGCCTCACTGCAAGCAAGATGAACGTTCTTCATCACCTCGCTATGCAGTCTGAGGCAATCGTCATCCTACTACAGGAGACCCACTGCATTGATGCAGAGAAGTTGGTACTTCCAAACTACCAACTAGCTGGGTCTTCTTTGAGCAGGAAGCATGGCCTTGCCACGTTTTTCCATGAGCGACTGAGATACACGCTTTTGGATCAATCTCCACCGACATCGGAGATCGAGTGGTTGTGTGTGGACGTTGATGGCTATAAAATAGTCAACGTCTACAAACCATCACCAACGCGATTGCGAACCCTGGATCTCCCAGTGTTTCCTCACCCCTGTCTTTATGCTGGCAATTTTAGCTGTCGTCATGCTCACTGGGGTTACGACGACAATAGTCCGGACGGTGAGTGCTTGGCTGGCTGGACAAGTATTAATTGTCTTGCCCTGTTATATAATGCCAAGGATGCTGCCAGTTTTTATTCCGGCCGCTGGAACACTGGCACCAATCCAGATCTAGCTTTCACTAGCGTAGGTCCAAACAGTCACTTACCGGATAGACGTGTTCTTGAAAAGTTCCCCAGGTCACAACATTGATCTTCGCTTATTACACCACCAAGGTTTGCTATGGCAGTGCCAAGCATGCCTGTTAAGCGATGGAACTTCCACAAGGCCAAATAGAGTCACTACATTGCTTTGACGAATAAATTCACAAAGACTTTGTTGCCGCCTGATTCACTTGATGTGGATGCGGCTTACCAAGACTTCTGTAACATCATTAAGAAAGCAGCCAAAAAGACTATACCACGCAGGTATCAAAATAACTATATTCCATGTTGGGATGCAGAGTGTGAATCCCTCTATAAAACCTTTCTGCAGTCTCCTCAGGGAGACGACTGAAGTTTGGCTGCTACAACTCTGCTTTCCAAGCTTGACAGAAATCGGAGGGATCGATGGTTCGAAGCAGTTTGGAGCATTGACTTTTCACACTCTAGTCGAAAAGCATGAAGTATCTTGAACAACCTTACTGGTAGGACACAACACTCTCCTCGTCACTGTCCCGTTTCAGCCGATGCTATTGCATCTCAGCTGGTTAGAAATGGGGAATACGAGGCTGTTGACCGCAAGTCATCTCGACTTGTCTATCAAGAAGTGTCTGACCTTTGGAGGGCCACAACACCAGACGCAGTAAATATCTCTGACAATTTTTCACAGAGAGAATTTGCTGCTGCCCTTCAACATTTAAAACCAGGTAAAGCTCCGGGACCTGATTCCATCTGCCCCGAGCTTATACTCCATGCTGGAGCTGCTTTGAAGTCCTGGTTACGTGACTTCCTTTCTTCCTGTTTGCACCGACTCAAAATTTCCAAGATCTGGAGAAGAGCACTTGTAGTCGCGATCCCAAAACCAGCAAAGCCCGTGGGGTACCCAAAGAGTTATTGACCGATATCTCTGTTCTGTGTTCCCTACAAGATCCTCAAGAAGCTTATCTACGCCCGCGTTGAACCATTAATCAATCCACTGCTCCCTAAAGAGCAGGCTGGGTTCCGACGCGGGAAGTCAACCATAGATCAAGTTGTTCTGCTAACCCAGAACATCAAGGGTTCTTTCGAGGCTAAAAAGAAGGCTGGTGCCGTGTTTATCGATCTGACAGCTGCTTACGACACTGTCTGGCACCGTGGCCTTACCTGCAAGCTGCTGAGACTACTTCCGGATAGGCACATGGTCAAAATGATCATGGAACTTGTCCGAAATCGAAGTTTCACCCTTACCACCGGTGACAGCAAACAAAGCAGGCTATGCCGTCTTAAATACGGTGTTCCTCAGGGATCAGTTTTTGCCCCCTCCTATTTAACATCTATACGTACGATCTTCCTTCCATGATTTCCAGAAAGTTTGATTAAGCTGATGATCTACCATTGTTGCACTCTTCTGGAAACTGGAAGGACTTGGAGGGGACCTTAAGCCAAGATATGTCCACACTTTCAGAGTATCTCCAGACTTGGAGGTTGAAGCTCAGTCACACTAAGACGGTGACGGCAGCCTTTCACTTAAATAACCGAGAGGCCAAACGTGAGCTAAAGGTCTACAACAATGGTAGACTTTTACCGTTCTGTCCAACCCTTACTTATCTTGGGGTAAAACTGGACAGATCGCTCACGTTTCGTCACCATTTAGTGGCATTGCTCAAAAAACTATCCTCGCGCGTCACACTGCTGAGGCGACTCGTGGGCTCGGGATGGGGTACTGGTGCTAAAACACTACGCATAGCCACCTTGTCTCTAGTCTACTCAGCAGCTAAGTACTGTGCGCCAGTCTGATGTCGCAGTGCTCACACTCGCCTCATTGACAGTGTCTTGAACGACGCCTTGCGCATGGTTACTGGATGCCTGCGTCGCACTCCAACGGACCACCTACCTGTACTCTCAGGCATCCAGCCAGCTGAGCTTCGCTGAATGGGAGCGACACTTTCCTTGGCTTACCGTGGATCTCTGGATCCCGATTATATCTTGTATGGTCTTTTAAGTGGGTTCTCAGATACTCGCCAAGTGAGACTAAGATCCAGACGCCCGTTTGTGCCAGGTGCGCGGAATATTTTGGACAACCTTGCCAGACTTGGCATCCGCGCCTCTGAATAGACAAATCACAAATGGAAAACGGAGTACTGTGAAAATTCTTCCAGGCTCCGTGTTTTTGTGCCCGAGACCGGTGCCAGGCCTGTTGGGATGGGCTTACCCCGAGCAGCTTGGGTTAGACTCAACCGCCTGCGGACTGGTGTTGGGCGATTCCATTCGTCCATGCACAAATGGGGTCTCGCTCCTTCACCGAATTGCGAGTGTGGTGCCTCTGAGCAAACCGCAGACCATGTACTAACAGCCTGTCCTATACATTTTTTTTTTAATCTCTATATTTATCGCTCCTGACTCGCAGGAAAGCGACGGAGGCGCTATACATAGGGTAAGCAATTACCCCGACCTGCTTCCGGAGATGCCAAGATATTGCTGTCCGCTAGTAATTTAGTAGAGATATTACTGTAATTTAGAACTGCTTGTCAAGACCACCAAGCAGGGGAAAGTGCCGTAAAGTGTCTTTCCCAAGAACACAACGGAATGGCGCAAGTGGGTTTTGAACCGAGACCATGTTGATCATCAGTCCGGTGCGTTAACCACTCGACCACGCTGCCGACTCAGGCACATCGGGCACCACATGGAGTACGAGGTCTGACAGTTTTGGATGACGAAACTCGATGCTGGCTTAATGACATCACTGCCAGCATCTGATCCAGGCAGTGCAGCAGTCTGGGGTAGTAAAAGGATAAACCTTCGGCCCAGTCCTGTTTGTGTCTGACCTGGAGTGGATACCCTTCAAACGACGACGACGACGAGTGTATTGACGGTCTAGTATACAAACTGCCGTTACTGGAAACCACAAGTTTGACGTTTCTTATTGATCTATTAAAACCTTCGCAATTCGCATTGGATTATATTTCACTGAATTTATCTTATATTTTCCTACAATTCTCTACCCCCCTCATGAAATTGATCACGTTACCTTCAAATCACTCTACCTAACCTTACTTCAACCTGACCCTAACCCTATTCCCCTCTTAAACAACACTATCCTTCATTCATGGCTCAGATTGACCCTTAAAAAACCCCGTCCTTCCTTTTTCACCAGCTTGGAAAAAGAAATATCCTTCAGGACAGCCTATAAAGGTTATACCTGGGGATGTTTCTTTACCAAGCATAATTTCAAACCCCGTAATCCCAATGACTTTCTCTGTAAAATCTGTCTTACTTCTTCTGATGATCCTCACCATCTCTTTTTCCACTGTCCTTTTACCAGCAGTTTAATTACATATCTAGAACCCATTCTCTCTTCCACTTTAAAACAACATACCTATCTTACACAAGACACACTTCTTTTCAACTACACAAATACAATTGGTACACCACACATCATTATATCCAAGCTAGCCTTACTAATTAGACTTTCCCTATACACCCTAAGAAACCGTATCTCCTCCTTCAACACCCCTATCCCTAATTCTGCCCTTATTGATGAAAAATTTAAAATAAAAACAAAATTTAAAAACTTCCTGGAAAAACATTTCCCTGACTATCTGGAATAAATCCCTCTAAATTTCTTTTCCTTTATATGTATACTCTCCCTCAAACCGATAATGCCCTAAATTTTCTTTACCCCTCAGACTTACATAAGCTGTCAATTTATAAATATATAATAAATATCTATATCGAAATGTGAATATTTTTTTTATCCAATTGTTTTTTTTCATTGCTATCTTTGTTTCCCTTCACCCCGTCATGATCTGAATAAAAAAACAAAAAAACAAGATAATACTGTTTTATCCATGCATATTCTTCACCCAATATATACAGGGTGTCCCACAAAAAAGTTTATTTTTAAAATTTTTGTAACGCAAAAACTTGTAAAGATAAAGCAATGAAAGTTTCACCGTGCATAAATAATGTGTTGGAGATTTGTTTGCCATCAAAATCGTCGTTATCCATTTTACTTAGCTGATGTTACTGGAGCATAAAAATAGTCATATATTTTGATGATGCTGCTTAAATAACATGCTCAATGTGATCGCCATGGCGCAGAAGGCATTCCCTTACTCTCACAGCAAAATTCTGAATTACTGCTTTGCATGTGTCAGCGGAAATGGCTCTCATGAACGTAGTTATTTCTTGTTTAAGTTCGGAAATAGAGGTAGGCTTATTTTTATAGACATTATCTTTTGCGTAGCCCCACAGAAAAAAGTCCAGTGGGCTAAGGTCAGGAGAGTGTGGAGCCCAGATGTGGGAAGCTTTCAAGGAAATCAGCCTGTCTTCAAATTTTTCAGACAATAATTTTCGTGTTTCCACTGCAGTGTGAGGTGTTGCCCCATCTTGCTGAAACCATAATTTTTTCAAGTCAAAGCGACGACCACGAAGACAAGCAGTAAACTTTTTGATGACGTGGCGATAGTTTTCTTGATTAACCGTCACCGCATTCTCAGCATTGTCTTCAAACCAGTAAGGCCCGATGATTCCGTCAGAGCTAAGCGCACACCAAGCTGTGCACTTCCTGCTGTGGAGTGATTTGGTGGTAACAACGTTTGGAGGTTCAGTGCCCCAAATACGGCAGTTCCTACGGTTTACTGATCCATCCAGATGAAAATGGACCAGTGATTTAGTTTCCAAATAGAACTTTACTATTTTTGATCGCTGCTCAATTGTGAAAGGCATGATTAAGATAAAGGCTTCAAAATTTCAGGTATAAAACTCCTATTACCATAGAATAAAACCTGAAAAAATAAAAGAGTCAAATGCTCTAAAACAAAAGTAGTTAAAAATTAAAAAATAAACTTTTTTGTGGGACACCCTGTATATATATTTTTTTTCACTCCTTTTACCACGATTTCTTTGCTCGCCATCTAAATAATTATTACTGTTAAATGTATTGTACTATTGTGCCTTGCACGTTTTGCACTCATGTAATTCATAGCCATTACCGTTGTTACCGCTCTATCTTCGTCTGCGCATATCTGTTAAAATAAATTATTACTGTTATTGCACTGTAAATTGTTATGCTTATCGTACTGTTTTGCTTCTTATATATATTGTATCCTTTATTTTAACTCAATCACTTATAATGACATCTAAAAATTACACATATATATATATACTTTTTTTTTTCTTTTTGTTGTATTGCGTAGTTTATGTGTTGTGCCTTTCATACATCTGTTTTATGACTAAAATTAAATAATATATAAAAAAAAAAAAACAATTGGATTAATTTCAGTGTTTCTAAACTAGCTGAAAGAAGACAAAGTAAGAGAAAAACTTTATTTTTCCTACCTAATTTGCAATCATATCAACGAAAAAAAATTCATTGCTCTTTAAAATTAAACTCCCCAATGAAAGCGTAGAATATAACGTAAATAACTTTATTGATTTGTTTTTAGAAGGTGGCGTTTTTGAATCCTATTTGGATGAAATTTACGGCATTGCCACGCATAATTATGTCCTGAAAATCTACAGTGTGACATTTAAGGAAATACCCCCAAATCTATTTTTTTATTATTTATTTTTATCTCTATATTTATTCTCCTGACTCGTAGATGCCAAGATATTGCTGTCCGCTAGTATCATAGAATTCTATGACTATGCCAAGATATTGCTGTCCGCTAGTATCATAGAAGATATCTATGACACATTCAAAGACCCACAAGAACTTACAAACAACGACAACATGAATTTCACCATCCAAGTAAATAGACCACCAGGATACAGGCAACTAATTAAATTATATTCCATGCCTTTCGACATCAATACCGAAACTCTCAAAGAAATTACTCGAAATTGGGGAAACCTGAAACACTACGAATTCGGAAAACATAAAAAATGTCCCTTTATCCATAACCCATATCTCCATTTATACATTGAAAATTCAAAAGAAAATCAACACCGGATTCTATAAATTTTAGAGGTAGATTCATCTCAGTAAATGTTGACGGCAGAGGCGTATTCTCCATGCATGCCTAAAAATTTTATAAAATAATAATTATATAAAAAAAATAAAAAAATAATCTTGAAAAAAATTCTCAAAATATAAAAATTTTGATGATATTATGTTGATTATTTTTTTGATATAACAGCATAAATACGTTTTATCGATTGCAACTCGGATCATTCAGTACAACTTCAGCTAGAGCTTATCACTAAAATACAAAATAAAATTGGAAACACGCATGCAAAATCTAAGTTACATTTTTTGACTCTGTTGCTAGAAGGAATTACGAGACCTACCGGTAGTTCTAAGAAATATTATAGATGCGTATTCCATTGCAGACATTGTTTTATTCGAATATTTCTTTTCTTTTGCGAAATTTTCTTAAATTAAAATCTAAATCTCCGATTATTCAGCAGTTTGATATCGTATCTATGCATGCAGTTTTGATATTGCATGCACCCCCATGTTTATAGAGCGTGACGTTGTTGAAGAACTGATCTAATATCAATATGATCTAGTATCAATAAGCTTGTTTTATCAAATATTAAAATTGAGTTAAATTTTGAGACTGATGAGGTCATCATTTCATCATTGCATGCCTGACCTGAAAAGTCACGGTACGCCACTGGTTGAGGGTGAGACCCCAAATTACGCTGCAATTACTGCAAGGAAACGAGCCACCAATTAGAAGATTGCCCAAAGAAAACGTCTTACAATAACCAAGCGAAAGAAAATACAATACTAAATAATCACAAACCTCCCAAACAATCATATGCGAGGACGGTAACTTCCACCCCCGAAACAGTCGAAACACCCCTCCTCCACCCTATGACTAAATTAAAACTTACAAAGAAAAATTTTGAAAAAACTATACAAAACTTTCTCTCCTTAGAACAAGTCATTCCATCCCCAGACTTTATCAAAGCTCAAAACCCAAATTAAACTCCAAATCCCTAAACACCAGCCAGGAAGATGTTATCAACTCATTCGACGACATACAACACCCCAAAACGTCTCAACCAATCAAAACAAAAGATGAAGAGTCCCAAACCCCCATGCTATCCAAAGACCCTGATAGCCAAAAAAGAAAACATTCACCTTCCCCCCAATCTTCAAGCATTTCCATTGACTTAAAACCAAGAAAAAAAAGAACCAATTCAAAAGAAAAAAAAAGGGAAAATAGTTTGTAACTTCCTTCAGTAAGTGTATGTAATTTTAACTTTCTTATGCTAATTAGTATCTCCTATATTTTATATTCTTTGTCTATAACTACTGTAAAGTATGTATTAAATATTGCTTTTATTATCATATCTATGAGAAAGTAACAAATCCAAATTTTGTACATTTTGCAAATACAACACCAACGCTTTATCTAACGTCTAAACAAAATATGACCTCACATTCATACACAACACGATTTCGAACCCTACAACTCACAAATAACACCTTTTTTATCCCACAAAAATTTAAACACTTTCCTTCATCCTTTGTTCGAGACAATGCTAATGAAACTCAACTCTTTAAACATAAACGGATTCAACAAATCAGCTGATAAACTCGCACAATATATCAATCAACATAACATCCACATCACATTTATACAAGAAACACACACGATACAACACCAACAACTTTCACACTTCTCACACCAATACAAATTTTTAGTTTATCCCAACACAGATCACTCTTTAACACAACAAACCTCACACCGACAAGGAACACTCACAATCATCAATTCCAATCACTTACACCTTAAGCCACAAATGATTTCATCCAACATAATCCTCCCAAACTATATTCTATCACTCTTCTTTACCCTATCAGACATGAACTATACCCTTATAAACTGCTACCTCCCCTCTGGAAATTCATCACCCCAAACCTCTCACCGCACCAAAGCCATCAAAACACTCACCTCTTACCTTCACAAACTAGATTACAAAAATAACAAAGTAATAATAGCTGGAGATTTTAACTTAGTGACAAATCCAATCGACAGAACAGAAGATTTTACACATAACATCTTATTCCAAAAACTACTCTCAAACTTTGACCTTATCAATTGATAAAAATCTTATTCCAAAATCTATGTAACTTCAGACACCACCCTTTTTTATTTTAATTAAGTTTGGCCGCTTGGTGTCGCCAGGCAGACGTTCGACTTATCAGTCGATTATAGAAAAAACGTGGAAAAAAGGAAAAGAAAATAAAGGAAAATTAAGAGCTGCTAACGTGGGCTCCTACTAATACTTGAAGAGTAATTGTTTAGAAAACACAGTTATAAACGAAGTGTAAAATTTTTGGGAGTAAAAACAATATTTTGGTAAGTTCTATTTGTTGTTTTGTAAGCGAAATCTTATCATGTAATTGTTTAGCAAACCTCTCGCCTGGAACCTCCATTCAGCAATAAATTTAATAATTCGAAGGATACGGTTGTTGAAAGAGTGTGATCTAGGGAGTGAGTTGAACCAGTTGACGATAGGCTTTCCCTACTCCCGGAATCGGCGGCGTCAACAAACTACTCTCAAACTTTGACCTTATCAATTCCTACTGCTATCTATACCTCTATTTCAAAACCTTCTCTTTTTCCCGCTCCCATCCAACATCCAGACTTGATCGCATTTATATTTCTTCATCCTTAACATCCAAAATAACCCAATCTTCATACTGCAACATAACCTTTTCCGACCACAGCAAAACCCCATCTCTCACCCTCAAAATACCTTCCAAAATAAACTTTAAATCATCACACTAGAAATTAAATAACTCTGTCTTTGCCATTCCCTTAATCCACCTCTACATCAAATCCTTCATTAAAAACCTTTCTGAGCCCCTTAATCCCATCCAACAACCTCTAAATTGGTGGGATCTAATTAAACTAAAAATCAAACAACGACTAATCCTCTACTCCAAATCACAACATAATAAGAACGAAAAACATCAAACCATACTACAAAACAAATTAAACAGGGCTAAACAATTAGGAAAACGCAAAGAAATCTACAATACCACACACCAACTAGAACAATTGCAACGAAACAAACAAATGGGAACAGAAATTAGATCCCGCTTGCCCCCAATGACTAGTATTGACAACCCCTCCCCTTTAGCCTCTATTGTTGAAAATCTAACTCAATCCAAATCCCTACTACCTTCTGACTTAAACACGTCTCTTATCTCAAAAGCAAAAAATAAATCGAATAAAATTTCCCCGCACATATTTTTCTTTAAAAACTTGTGGAACCCTACAACTACTCCTCCTGATCCCTTCAATTATCTTCATAAAATTTCCACCTCAATCTCTAATGATGTCCTACAACTCCTCCCCCAGTCCCCCTTAATTACACATAACGAAATTCGCGCAGCCAATCAAAACTCTGCTCCCGGCCTTTATGAGCTTACTCCAAGCTTCTATATTTCTTTCTCTTCAATAATTCCTTTCTTATGCCAAACTTTTAACAACTCCTACCTTCAAAAAACTTACCTGCTCCCAATCTCTCGCCCTCATCAAATTAATCCCAAAAAAAACCCAATCCCACAACTGTTCATGACTGGCGCCCTATATTCCTGTTAAATACAGACTGCAAAATCTTATCTACAATAATTTCATCCAGACTCAAACCTATTCTAAACTCTATCATTTCTCTAGAACAGCAATGTGGTCTCCCGAACAGACAGATCTTCAATAATCATCTAAACATCCTTTCAGCTATCAACTATACAAATGACTTCAATCAACCATTAGCTATAATTCAAATTGATTTTTATAAAGCCTTCGATAGTACGTATATCTCACGAGTTTATTCTTGCTACTGCCTCAAAACTAGGAATTCCAGATACTCTTCTAAACTGGATCCGAATTTTTTTCTCTGACCTAACCGCCCAACTAAACCTCAATGGCTCTCTTTCTGATCCTTTTTCTGTTAAATGTGGCATCCGTCATGGTTGCCCACTTAGTATGCTCTTATTTCTAATTGGAATCGAACCACTTACAAAAAAATTACTAGCTTCATCTAAATTCCAAGGAATCTCCATTGGTACCTCTTCACTCAAAGTCAGTCATTATGCCGATGACCTGACCCTTTTTATATCATCCCAACAATCCTTTTCTGAAATTCGTGAGATTATCAAAGAATTTTCCCTCTATTCAGGTCTTAAAATCAATCAATCAAAAACCTCCATTATTTCTAACTCCCCTACACTACTATCTTCCTTTCGTTTCTCCTTTCCCCAAGGTAAAACTCTTACCTCCACTAAAATCCTTGAAATAACCTTTTCTTTTCATAAAGAAGATCTGTCAAAAAATTGGGACGATCTAATCCGTACACTCCCTCCTACTACATTTGCTACCCTAAACCCAAAAAGATTCCCTATTCTCAAAAACTATCTCCATAAATCAATACTTTCTACCCAAAATCCTCTTCCTATTCAGAATCATTCTTCCAACCCCTAAACAAATCAAAACCTTAACCACTCTTCTCTTGAAATTTTTATGGAACTTCTCCCCCTTTGAACCCATTAAAAGATCTTCCCTGTATTTACCCAAATCTGACGGTGGCATTGCCCTTCCAAACATTGGACTTAAAACTATCACAGCCTTTTTATGGTCCTCCTTTTATACTTCTCCTCAAAACCCCCAATCCCCAACCCACTTCTGGATGATTTATGGAATATATATAATATTGGCACAAAAATCTTACCTATAAAACGTGATCTATATTCCAACTTCCAACCCCACCGTCCTAAACCAAACACTCTATGGACCAAAACCCTCTCTCTTTACACAAAAATCTCTATTCCTTCAGAAACCATTGACAATCTAACTTTTAAATCACTTTACCAAACTCTTCTCAAACCTGATACAAACCCTACCCCCATTACAAACATCACTATCCCTCATACATGGTTACGGCTTACACTTATAAAACCCCGCCCTTCCCTCTTTTCAAACCTGGAAAAGGAAATATCCTTCAGGACAGCTTATAAAGGCTACACGTGGGGATGTTTCTTTTTAAAACAGAACATTAAACCTCGCAACCCGAATGATTTTCTTTGTAAAATCTGTCTTTCTCCTTCCGATGACCCTCACCATCTTTTCTTTCACTGTCCTTTCACCCAAAAACTAATTTCAGACCTAGAACCCCTCCTCACTGCTGTACTAAAAAAACCTACTACCCTTACACAAGGCACTTTTCTTTTTAACTACACCAACACAATTGGTGCACCACATATCATAACATCTAAATTAGCCTCATTAATCCGACTCTCCATGTATAATCTAAGAAATTACAACACATTCCTGAACTCTCCTATTCCTACATCCCTTCTTATAGAAGAAAAATATAAAATCAAAACGAAATTCAAAACATTTCTTAAAAAACGTTTCCCAGATAACACAGACTAAACTATTCATGTTAAACTTTTGTTCATTTTTCGTTTCCTCTTCCTCAAAATACAGCATTTAAGTCTATCACCTTAAATTAGTTTTTCTTTCTTTTCTTCACATTCGCATTCCGTTATAAAATCATCGTCAAGTCAAGTCAAGACACTCTTAGTGCAGTAAATCGGCAGACCGTAACATGTGTAGGGACTTTCCCATGCATCATCGAATACTGCGGCCGATTCGTGGAAGAAACCATTTACGTCTGTCCTGATGTAGAAGATTTTTTGCTTGCTTGGTACTAGATGTTTTCAATTAAGTACAAAAATTTAAAACCCGGGTTTTTTCGGGTTTTTGAAATAAATGTAATTTTGTCGGTTAATCATTCAGATTCATTTTGAAATTCATAATTTATTAATGTTTTTTTTTAATGTCCAAATTTACATGCAGTTTTTATTTATTTTTTTAATACTGACACATGAAAATCAAACCGTCCATACTATCATCATTTAATCTGTTTCTCAGTTTTGTAATAAATAGTCCCATGGCTGAAAATGCCCTTTCTGGCTCTACTGACGTAGGCTTAATTGTAAGTAAGGCACAGTACAGTTTTATTTTAGTAGTAGTAGTTTGTTTTTATTTGCACCCAAAAAAACAATTGATAATAATTGAAGACAAAATAGAACAAAGGTTGCAAATAGGGAGACGGTAACTTAACGATATACGTTATAACACGCACAAAAAAAGTGCATGGTCACCGCACCTGTGGCTTAACATTGAAAATTTAAAAGTACATTTACAACTAAAAAAGTATAAAAAGTTTTAATACATTTCTGCAGGTCACAAGTCAAGAGCGCATTGCTTAATCAGGGGTGGGAGTGCAAGCACTGGTGACCCCGAAGGGTCGGTCAGGCAAAGAAACCCACCAAAAGAAATCCTGCCGTGGGTCAAAGACCATTTCAGTAACTGGTGACCTGGGTATGACTCTTATTCGGTAGGATGTATCAATACACAAGAAAATTATCACTTGTCAAAACCCTGATTAAATAGAATCAAAAAATCAAAGCATAATTTAATTGATTTCGAGGTTCTTGCTACTCTTCATATGCTTGGTTTTAGAATTAGATTCGGATGTACTTTCAAATCTGCAACAACAAAAAAACCAGCAGAAACCACAAAACATAATTTATATGACTTAAAAGCAACAACAAAAAGTATAGCTGATCTATGTAGGCCACGTACAAAGAGTGTAAGATATGACGTTTCAGCTCGTTTCAAAATTTTTTGTAAGTTTTTAATTCTTTAATTTTTAATGGAATTTTGTTCCAGATAACTGGTCCTCTGTATTTAAGGCATTGTTGTGTAGCAGTCAGTCTACAAAACGATGGAAAATAAGTGGAGTTGCTTCTTGTCTTTATTTTGTTGTTAGGGTCAACAAGATTGTTCGAAAAGAAGTTGGCAAAGCTTTCAGGAAGCAGATTTTTTGAATATTTAAACATAAAACATAAAACATTATAAACATTTTTACATTATCAGGTATTTTTTTGTTGCCTCAAAAAGACTCATTTCCTTTTCCACAGTTTAAGATCGGATCTCTTCATGGACTGGAATAGTTTTGTTGTGTTCACTTTCCAAAAATGAAGCAAACTCCTCGAAAAGTGTCATTTTCTTGGACTTCCGTTCGATCTGGCTATCTTCTGCATTTATTGTATCAGCCCCTTCTTGATGAACTTCCTCCTGGTCGTTATAGCTCTGTGGACACAATCTGTCTAAAAGGGATGTTGCTTGTGCTGCAATTTTATTTTTGTTTATTTTGTTTCGGAAATGATCTTCTTGATACTCATCTACGTAATCAGGACAAGTATTGGAGTAAATGAATCAGTTCGTGGTTTCGTCTTTCTTGTATACCTATCTCAAGCTTTTCTAACAAAATCTTGCTCATCTCAGCATCTTGTTCTTTCAACATTTTTTGGGTGAACATAATTCCTTTTTCAACCAATAATAGGTCAGCATTTTCCGCGCAAAGGTATTCAACCGCCATTTCTATTGGAGCAAAGGCTTCACAAAGCTCTTTGATTTTTTCCAGTTCTTCATTAGAAAACTTAAATTCTTGCTCTAACTGAATCATTGCTACATATATTTCTTTACGTAACTCATAAAAGCGACGAAGCATTTTGAGCAAGCTATTCCACCGAGTTTTGCATCTAAGAAAATAGCTTTTTCTTTACCAAACGATAGATCGTTTTGAGGTTGTAGGCAGTAATGGCTTTAATAGGGTGCAAGCGGTGCGGTCGGACCGGGCCCCCCTGAAATAGAGTAAAAAGTGGCCCCTCCTACACAAGAAATTGCTCTATTTTTACAAGGAAGTATTAGGACGTTGATGTCAGGTCAAAAAAAGGGAAAAAAGTTTCTCCATATTTTGTGAGAAAATATGCACTCTATACTATTACAGTTTGAAGTGAAACTTGAAAAGTTATCATATACTACTGGATTTAGTACTGAGATTTGAAGTAAATTTCAAGAAAAACTTTTTTTTTGGAGAACACCTAGATTTTTGGAAAAAAATTGAAAAATGAAGACCTTTTTATGACTAACCTTTCATATGCCAAACCTGCTTCAGCTGCCTTTTTTTGGGACACAAAATATTGGCCCCCTTACTTTTCCTGCACCAAGCCCCCCTTTTTGTAAGGCCATCACTGGTTGTAGGTTATCATCATTGCGCACAGCATACATTTTAAACAACCTCACTGTCTTACATAGTTTTGCAACTATTGTACAAAATTCAGAAACCAATGCTATGTTTGAAACTTCATCAAGATCAAGATTTTCCTCAGCAGTTTCACATTCACCTTCATCGCTCTCATCTTAATCTTCCTCGTTTTCCCTAAGAATTTTTTTGGGGTCGTTAGATTCTTTTTGTAAAGCACATCACAAATGCACAAACGAGTTGCATGAGCTAAGCAAGAAATGTGCAGAGACTTTGTAAGCCGTCCGAATTTCATCATGACACTAGCCCCATCCGTTATTGTGCTTACTATGTCAGAGTCATGGCTGAGATTAAATTTTGTAAGTCTTTGCTTTACAAGTTCAATTGCTTTTTCTGTCTCCATACTGCCCTTTACGCGAATCATACTAAGAGAATAAATAGTCTTCTCGTTATGCTGATTCAAATTCATGTATCCACGATTTCTAACTGATGTAGCCTGGTCAAAGCTGATCGAAAAATGACATTCATTTTTCTTAAGAATATCAGTTTTTTCACTGACAATCTTTATAGTCTCTACAAATTCTTTCATGAAGTGATTATGGGTCGTTTGCGGACTTGTGGGCAGAAAATACGCATCAGCTTTAAAAGCTCTCCTAATCAGAGCGCTGTTTGCAATTAGATGGAAAGTCAGTCCATCAATGGACACCAGCCGGGCTATAACTTCGCTGACAAACTTCTTGTTGCTTGCAAAGTACGCATCGATGCGTGGAACTTTCAATTTTGGTTCTATATTTTTGGAACAGTGTTTCTCAAACTTTTTCCGTCAAATTTGGTCAGGCGCCCCCTTGGTTTCCAGCTCAATTCCCAGCGCCCTTCGCTTCTTTTTTAAGTGAAAAGAATATTAGATAGAAAATATTTATTTCAAAATCTGCAATTTTGCTATTTTTCTCCCAAAATTGTGGTGATCTCTAAAAAAGAAAAGGTCTTCATTTTGATTTCATCTCTAATTTTGCTATTTTTCTCCCAAAATTGTGGTGATCTCTAAAAAAAAAAAAGGTCTTCACCCTGAATCAATCTTGTATTAATCGTCCTTCATGTATATTTCTTCTCATTGTTTCCTATCGCCCCCTTGTTCTCTTACCGCCCCCCTAAATCGCACCAACGCCCCCTGGGGGGCGGCCACTTTGAGAACCACTGTTTTGGAAGATGCTTCATAGCAACTTGTTAGGGAGATTTTATGCTTTGATTTCAAATGGTTGATCAAACTTCTAGTACCTAAACCTCCTGCTTTCAGTATAACTGAGCACAAACTACACTTTGCGGTTTGCTGATCTTTATCGTACAAAAAATACTTCCAAAATTTTTCTTTGCTTACTTACATCTTGAAACTGAGTGTTTGCCATTGTTTGTTGACTAACATTGAAAATTCGATAAAGTTTAGTTTAAATCTACTATGCAGTAATAATTGATTACAAGTTGAAATGAACTAATTGCACCTGCAAAAAATATTATTACAATAACTTTTGTAGATACTCAAAATTACTATGCCAAGAATGCACATTTAAAAGTCATATGCCTCCTAAGTTTAATATGCTTATTATAAACTATGCCTCCAAATTTCTCGTTAAAAAATAGTTATATAACTAGCTAATTTCTATTAAATTACAAGCGGACAGCAATATCTTGGCATCTCCAGAAGCAGGTCGGGGTATATTGCCTACCCTACGTATTACCGCCTCCGTCGCTTTCCTGCGAGTCAGGAGGATAAATATAGAGATAAACTAGAAAAATACTAAAAAAATAAAGGACAAGCAACATATTGGACTAAACATGACCAGCAAGCAACATTTTCAAATAAACTAGCAAGATTTTAGCTTTTATCAGTATCTTGCCGCTCTCGCGGCTAGAACTTGTTTGAAGTTTGTAGGTGGTAATTGATGAAGTCTGTCGCCGATAAGACAGTTCGTTGTTGTTAAATCGGTCGGTGCTCGCTCGCTATCGCTACCCACAGTCACGTGCAACTCCGCAAAAAAGTGACCAGAAAATTATTGAATCCTAATCGAAGATTTTAATTTGAAGTTTTTTAAAAAACAGGGTTTATTACTTTACAAAACCTGGGTTTCGGGCAGGGATATATAGAACATCGGGATTGCTTACTTAAATTAGCCGCTGACAACAATGGTGCTAAGCAAAAAGTAACATAGTACATTTTTCTAATGTAAATGGCGTTGAAACACAAAAACAAAATTTATCATGGAAAGTGAAGCCTACTGCTTGGTTAAGTAGGCTTCATATGCCTTGGTTCAATTCCTAGGTTGTCTGCAATGAATGTAACTAGTTTTTTTAAAAAATACTGTATATGAATTTGTTCACGTTTATGGTAATTTTTCGCACTACTACTTTTATGTTTACTATAATGTATCAACAATCAAAGTAAGATTTTAATTAACAAAATTTCTTCAGTATTTTACGACAATTAATACAACACAAAGTAAAATTTTAATGATATTGATGTACA
This sequence comes from Diplosoma virens, assembly GCA_963680785.1. Lineage (NCBI taxonomy): Eukaryota > Metazoa > Chordata > Ascidiacea > Aplousobranchia > Didemnidae > Diplosoma > Diplosoma virens. The sequence goes on from OY796887.1 coordinate 29,088,388, forward strand.
TTAGTGCAGGGTGGTCCAAGTACTTCACTCTTGCGGGCCCAGAGCCGACTAGAAATTGTTCAAAATGATGGTTTTTCTAAAAAAAAGATCTTCACTTGGAATCGGTCTCGGATGTTTGAAAATTTCGTTGCCGCTGCCCGCGATAAACAAGACTTAAATTGTGTAAAATTGTTCAGCGGCCCGCGGTTTGGACCACCCTGCACTAGTGTATGGGTGTAGTTTTAGAGATAAATTTTCCAACACCACCACTCATTTTCGCTGGAGGTTCGTCACTTTGATTTATTCGTTTTAGTTCGTTTTTTGCAAAGCAGTTGAAAAGGGATTGCAATATTGCCTTAAAATTGCAATGTCCTTTGTTGCAAGTTTGATTCAGCAGGAATTCATGGTGGTCAGCATTCTGCTTCACTATTTCTGTGAGCACAGAAACAAATGCTGCTCCTTGATTGTTTAAACAAAGGAACCCCCTCCCAAAGCGCAATTAGCAAAACAATATTGCTTTGGAGCAGACAAACCGTCACGGTCTGCCATGGCTAGTAGCAAGTCTTTTACTTCGGAAACATCACCTAAAGAGGAGATGCTTTCTGGATCAATCAGCAAGTCTTTACATGCAGTACACTTTCTTTTTTGAGATATACATTTTCTTATGTAACCCGCAACATTGTACGTGACAGCTACATCATCACCACTGATTTCACTGACTTGGGCTTGCAAAACCTAGTCCTTCAACCAAGTAAGGTCTTCTGTGCTGTTACCACAATCCTCTGTGAAAATTTACTGCTTGATGTTTAAACAGCCAGAATCCTTGTCATCTTCCTTTTCTATTCGCACAGAAAATGAAGCAGTTGTTGCTCTAGGCTTAGTAGCCTTAATGTTGTAGTGGCTCGGTAATCCTGAATAAATGTATAGGATTTTTGATGATTTCAAAGAGAGTCTGTGTAATTGTGGTGTTTCTCCAACTTGAGATTTTTTCACTCGCTCTCTATTGATGACTCCTTAATTTTTTTCAAAACCTTTATATTTTTTCTCAAAATGCTTAGAACATATCCTGGTGTTTTCCGCGATGGTCCAATTTTTACGGAGTTTTGCTGACAATCATTTATTTTTCATAACAGGATCTTTTGGAAATCTGAACACGGCATATTTTTGTTTGTCTGTACATAAGCGATGTCCATAATTCCAACTGGGGACACAATATGTGTGCGGCATTGAAACAAAATAATTAGTTCTCCACCAATATTGAAATATAACGTTAAATAAGCCACCATCAGCAGGGTTATAAAAGAAAATCATATTAGTAACAGAAAAAGCAAAGAGTAATACAATATTATAACAATACAATACAATATTCCAAAATACAATATTATAACAAACTATTTAATGAATGCAATAACAATAATTCAGAAACATGGAAATTAATTAACACACTAATAACCAAAAAAGCAAAATCCGCTCATAAAATTATTCCTGATAAAATTTCAATCAATGAACAGTTATTTAAAACTAATAGTAATGAATTTGCTAATGTAATAAATGATTATTTTACAATCATAGGAAATAAAATGGCTGCTAAAATACCTCCTTCAAATGTTAATTATACAGATACATTGCAACAAAATATATTATCTAGTTTTGTAATTGCTGACATTGATGATGTAGAAGTAATGAATAGCATACATTCTTTAAAAACTAAAGCAAGTCCTGGACTACATGGCATAAGTGCCAAATACTTTAAGATATTTACTATAAAAAGATGAGTATAGGGAATCACTCCTAACTCTGCCACTGCTTTAATGAATATAACCAAAATCACTTTTGGCCTGCAATATATTCAATTGATCGAGAAAATGCACACACAGGGGTAATTTGACCTCTTACCATCGAGGCAAATGACACATTACTGTGCAAAAGTACAAAGACTCATTCGATTTCGACCAATATCACAATGGTACTTCGCTGTTTACGACCGCATTGCGCTAATTTTCAACAGCCAGGACAATTACTGGTGAAAATTGACTTGGTAAAGTGCAAACAATAATCAAGCTAGCTAATTTGGGGAAAAAAAAAAAAAAAAAAATTTTTTATCTATATTTAGCTAGCTTGATTATTGTTTGCACTTTACCAAGTCAATTTTCACCAGTAATTGTCCTGGCTGTTGAAAATTAGCGCAATGCGGTCGTAAACAGCGAAGTACCAATGTGATATTGGTCGAAATCGAATGAGTCTTTGTACTTTTGCACAGTAATGTGTCATTTGCCTCGATGGTAAGAGGTCAAATTACCCCTGTGTGTGCATTTTCTCGATCAATTGAATATATTGCAGGCCAAAAGTGATTTTGGTTATATTCATTAAAGCAGTGGCAGAGTTAGGAGTGATTCCCTATACTCATCTTTTTATAGTAAATTTCTTGCTTGCCATAAAACCAAAGAACTTTAAGATATCTAATACAGTTGTTAGTCCTGTGCTTGCAAAATTATTTAACAAATGCTTCCAAGAAGAAAATTTTCCTGATACACTGAAACAATCACAAATCATACCAGTACCAAAAATAAGTTCTCCAACTGCTCTTACAGACTTTAGACCTATTTCATTGTTACCTACAATCTCCAAAATTTTTGAAAAAATTTTATATAACCGTATGATAAACTATTTAACAAAATACAAAATTTTAAGTCCATGTCAATATGGCTTTCTAACAAACCATTCAACTGAATCTGCAATTACGCGTACATCAATATATGACCAATTACTGAATAATTTGAACGAAAATAAATTCACGTGCTCAATTTTTTTGGATTTAAGTAAGGCATTTGATACTGTGAATCATGAAATATTACTTGGAAAGCTTTATCGATATGGATTTCGTGGTAAAATATGGAAAATGTTACAATCTTATTTATCAAACAGAAAACAATGCACAAAAATTGGACAAGCAATTTCAAGATTTACAATTGTACAATGTGGTATTCCACAAGGGTCATGTCTTGGTCCATTGTTATTTTTAATTTATATTAATGATTTACCAAATGCCACTAAATGTCAAACTACATTATTTGCTGATGACACTAACCTTCATATTTCAAATAAAGATCTAACTATTCTTGAAAACGAAGCAAATAAAAAACTTTAAAAAATAGATAATTGGATGAAATGCAATAAACTATCCATAAATTACTCCAAAACGTCATATATGATAATCTCCAATAAATGTCTAAAATCTTCTGCTTTCAAAATCAATATCAATAATACTGAAATTAAATGTGTAGAATATGTAAGATACCTTGGAATCTTACTTGATAATAAACTGAGTTGGAGATCTCATGTATCTAGCTTATGCAATAAAATTTCAAAGGTATGTGGTGTTTTTTATAAATTAAGATATTATGTTCCTTTATGTACCTTAAGAATTGTGTATTATTCACTAGTACAGTCTTATTTGCAATATTCTTTAATTAACTGGGGACGTGCCAATAAAAGTACGATTAGTCCTTTAGAAAAATTACAAAAAAAGATTATTAGAATTAGTTTGTTTTACCATAAAAGAAATGCAATTGGAAATCTTTTTGCCAAATTTCATGTGCTAAAACTTACAGATTTGTATAAATTAGAATGTGCTAAATTTATGTACAAATTTGAAAATGGTTTATTACCTATCTCTTTTAACAATTATTTTACCAATTTAAAATCTATTCATCCATACAATACACGATATAAAGTAAAAAGTAAATTTTTTCTTCCAAGATTCCGCACAAACTATGGTAAAAAAACACTTCAGTATGTTTGGAATACAAATATGTCTGAAGTTCTTCAAGAAATTAAATCTCGGACTTATGTTTCATTTAAAAAAGAATTCAAAAAACTATTAATGAAGTCTTATGATATATGATGAGATTAATAAATGTTTACTTATTTGTTAACCCATAAAAAATTTTTTTATTTTTTATTTTTTTTTTATACTTTTTTATGTGTTGATATAGATTGTGAAATATAGAATTTGGATTGCTTTTTTTTTATTTATTTATTTATTATTATTATTATTTGCTTAGGCCTATGCTTTTTTTTCGTTATTCTTTTTTTATTTTCTGTAATTGTTTATTCATTAGTTTAAATATAAAATTTGGGTTGTGGCTGACTAGGTGACCTTTGATGGTCTTTCGCTGCAACCCTGTTGTAGTATTGCTCAATATTTCTATTATTTTGTGTTTTTTTTGTTTTGTATTTAAATGGCAATCTACAATGAATAAACAAAGATTGATTGATTGATTGATAATAATATTAATTTTTAATGCACTAAATAAAAAGTATTTAATGACAATACTTAAGCTAAAAAAAGCTTGTTGTACAAACTGAAAATAAATACTCTAATCTACTTGTATGTAATACTGCTATGTTGCTAAACGATGTGCCGGTAACTGATTGGATCAAATTGTCCTAATTCAGCCATTCCTTACCCTCTGTGCACGCACACCGGTGATCACTATTGATTGGCTGTCGATATGCTATCGACAATCATGGTAAATATTGATTTGCAATCTGTCACCAATGATTCAATAGTAATAGTAGCACCATTTTATTATCATAGATACTAACAATAGTAATCCATTGTGTATCAACAGTGCAAATATCAACATAAAAAATAATATTATTGTTCATATAATAATGATTATAAACAATTACAATGTCTTTATGGAAGGGGATGTCAAAAATCTCAAATTAGTTATTTTGAATAAATCTCTTAACAGCGATGATTTACCACAAGTGATAAATTGTCTAGCATTTATCACTACTGCGAATCACCACTAAAACACTAGCGACCGTCACTATCGATCCAATGGTGGGAGACTTAAAAGAAAGTACTCAGCAGGACGAAACAGCACAACAATTAATCACCGCTATTAAAAGCAACTTTTCAAAAGGAGCAAATGTTCATCAGTTCAACCTTTCATAAAGCTAAAAGATCAGCTTACTTTTGAAGATGGATTAATTCTCCATAACAGCCATGGCATTGTGGTGCCCGTACAGAAAAGAAAAGAAATATTGACAAAGCTTCATGCCTCTCATCAAGGCATCGAAAGAACAAAACTAAAAGCGCGTTAAATAGCGTACTGGCCAGAAATAAATAGCGATATAAAAAATACCGTTGAGGCCTGCACGAAATGTCAAGAGCACCAGCCAAGTTTACAAGAACCATTACAACGCGATCCTTTCCCATTAAGACCTTTTGAAGATGTATCTGTAGATTTATTTCATTATGTCGGTAAGACATACCTGATTATTATACTGGTATACATTGAAAAGCCAGAAATAAATAATGAAATGGAAATCATGCTGGTAAACCGTAAATTACTAGGATGGATTACTACACCTGTTAGGTTGACTTTGACTTTATCCAACCTGATTCTATCCGAACAAGAATCACGACTTCTGATTTAATCAATTACATATATTAACCAAGGCAAAGAGTGCTTAAGAATATAGCTAATCAAATAAAGAAAGAAAATATAAAAATCAATTCTGGCGTTATCTAAACATTGAAAAAGGTTAAAATCGTAACTAATGTAAATTGTACACTCCGTAATGACAAACAACTAAACCTTTATCTCGTTGAAAGAAAACTTTAGAACAGGGGTGAGCAACATTTTTTGTTGGTGGGCCATAAATACCAACTTCAGACATCAAACTGGGCCACGCAAAAATTTATTGTTTTACGTACATACACAATAGTAGTATGTAAAGACTGGTTTGGTTGGTGTTGTGACGTCATCAGAGGCGCACTCGGAGGCGCGCAGGCGCACTGACGTCATCGGTGGCGGAGGGTGGCGCGAGAGAGCAGTGGCGGATCCGAATTCTATTCCGAATCCTAATCCTATTTTAAATCCTAATTCTATTCCTAATCCGAATCCTAATCCTAATCCTACTCCTAACCCTACTCCTATTCCTAATCCTAATCCTACTCCTAATCCTAATCCTATTCCTAATCCTACTCCTATTCCTATTTCTATTCCTAATCCTATTCCTAATCCTAATCCTAATCCTATTCCTAATCCTACTCCTATTCCTAATCATATTCCTATTCCTAATCCTACTCCTATTCCTAATCCTACTCCTATTCCTAATCCTACTCCTATTCCTAATCCTACTCCTATTCCTAATCCTACTCCTATTCCTAATCCTACTCCTATTCCTAATCCTACTCCTATTCCTAATTCTACTCCTATTCCTAATCCTACTCCTATTTCTAATCCTACCTCTATTCCTAATCCTACTCCTACTCCTAACCCTACTCCTATTTTAAATCCTATTTCAAATCTTACTCCTATTCCTAATCCTATTCCTATTCCTAATCCTTTTCTAATCCTATTCTTATTCCTAATCCTATTCCTATTCCTAATCCTATTTCTATTCTTTTTCCTAATCCTAAGAAAGAGTTCAATTCTGAGTTCAATTCTTAGCCAAGACAATATAAAATCTAAACCTAAGACATTCAGTAGTCCTGAGTTTGATCCCCAACCAAGATAAGATAAAGTTTAATCCTAAGAAAATCGATGGTCCTGAGTTTGATCCCCAACCAAGATAATAGAAATATAAATCTTTAGAAATCGATGGTCCTGAGTTTGATTCCTCACCAAGATAATAGAAATATAAATCTTAAGAAAATCGATGGTTCTAAGTTTGTTTGCCAACCAGGCGAGTTTGGGCAAGTCAGTTTTACTGCACGATAAGCAGTTGTTTCGTGGGGAATTCCCTAGGTTTTTACCAGGTTTGTTTGTATAGGTTTTTTTGCAAAACTATGATGTAATCCATAACGGTAGGTATATAAAGCAAAGTTTTTGTATATTTTATCACTCTAAAAATATGGATCAAGATTGTGTTGATGCTGCAGCGATATCTGATACTCAAAACTCCGAAGCTATCAAAAGAGAATGGGAAGCGCAAATGTTTCGTTGTTCCTCTCCGCAAAATCCGCTTATGTGTGATGAAGAGGATCGCATGAGAACCTTTCCTGCATCTTGGTGTGATGAGGAGCGCCCAACGCCACGCGAAATGGTGGATGCAGGTTTTTATTATAAAGGTTCTGGCGACCGTGTTCTTTGTTTTTATTGTGGTGGAGGTTTGTTTTACTGGAAACCGCATGACAATCCTTGGTACGAACATGCAAAGTGGTTCCCTATGTGTGAATTTGTTTTGAAAAAACAAGGAGTCAACTATGTGGAGAAAGTATGTCAGAAACATTCGGATTTGCATCGACCAGGCATAAAAAATCCATCTCGAACTATTGCAGCGAACCACTTACGTAGTATGTTGTTTGATCAAATGCGAAACAATGCGGCGGCAAAGCAAAGAAATAAAGAATTAGAGGATCTTATGCTGTTTGATCCTCATGTAAAATATGCAAAAAGTATTGGGGTGGAGGACACCAAGATCCGTTATGCGCTATTAAATCAAATGGAAAAAAATCAATGCAATTTCTCCAATCGTCAAGAATTGTTAAATGCTGTATTAGATTTTAAAAAAGACGACAAATGTTTAAAATGTAAAAATGCAGAAAAAAATGCAGTATGCATGCCATGTGGGCACATGGTGCTTTGTTGGACATGCGTTCAAGACACCCCCTCTTGTTGGTTGTGTTCCCAATGGATCTCTGAAAAAATTCGTGTCTTCCAATGTTGAATATGTAAGATTAGTGTGTGACGTAAGACTATTTTAAAACGTTGCGCAAGATTAATGCGACGTAAGTCTATTTCAAAACGTTGCGCAAGATTAGTGTGACGTAAGTCTATTTTAAAACGTTGCGCAATATCCGTTTTGTTGGTTATAAAAAGAGACGCATTTGCAAAACCTCACATTATGGAAACGTATACGAGTCAAGCGGACTATCTTTATCAAGAAGCAAACGAAATCGAGTATCCCGACTACGTTCCTCCTTATACAAGTTGTTACGAAAGTTTGTTAGAATTTGAAGAGATTATCACCAGAGCAAGAGAAATGGAAAGTGCAGCTAGAGACATTCGAAAAAAATTTCAGGAAATTGCTGCATCTGGACTGACGATACCCACTTCATCGCTATTGCGAAAAGTGATTATTAGTGTCAAAAGAGGTAAAGTCATGTTTTCGATGGATCAACTTGTTCAAGTGGTTGATGTGATGATGGAGAATCTTCCTTACATCCTTTTTCGTCCCAAATCCGAAACAAAAGAATATGTTGTTTTACTATTCTGGTCCACCAATATGGACGATGCTGCATGTGAAGTACAAAAAAAAATGGAAATCATCAAACAAGAAATAGCAGTGGATCAGTTTCAATTGCGTTGTGTGGTGGAAAATGTACCAGCTGCAAGACGTCAATTCCTCTACTTACTCAACAACTACATCTTTTTAAAAGTGCAAAAAGACGATGTCTTCCACCTGCCTCCAGACAACCACGAACAACTGGAGACTTTTGTCAAGCTTTTAACTGAACCTGAACCAAGGAAAAAGCGAAAAGTGGATTTTATTGCAAGCACGCCTTGATTTGTTTTTTGTATTTTATTAATAAACGATATGTGTACAATCAATGTTGTGATACATCACGAATAAAGCGAGAGATAGAGCGATCGTTTTCAGTTAGATTTGACGTAAAATCAGATACAATAACATGCAAAGGTACGCCACGATAACGAAATAAAATAAAATAGACACAATAATGACCACAAAAACTGGAAAAGTACGCTTGTAAGGTTTTGCGATTGTAAATCCATCCTGATAAGGAGTAGGCATCCATGTAAGACTTGAGACCGACCAAGGTAGGGGGTAGTCCATAACTATCAAAATATTCCCCTCGACCGCGCTTGTCGAAATAAACCGCAACCCAATGTTCTCCAGGTTCACTACTCGGGTCCGAGTTGATGACGTAAGCAGACGGAAAAGTAGGTTTTTCCAATTGATCCAAAGCACAGACTTTTTTAAAGATGTTTTTGGTTTTCCAATCCTTCTTGAGCAAGCGTTCGATTTGCAACGTGTTCATGCCGTATAGTCAAAAGCAACGTTTCTGTCTTGATCAATCTCCAGCAGGTTGTCGTGTTCAGCAAACACAATGACCGTAAGAGTACGTGCAGTAGCAGTAGCAAAATGAATTTCGATGCGTATGTTACCATGCTTTATCAATTCAAAACCGACCTCGCTTGAATCCATTTGGGGTGTGAGATCAAAAGCAAACAAAACACAACCGTCTTTGTACTGTTCTCGCGAAATAGCATTTCCTGTGTCACGATAATATTGACCCGTTTGCGTAAACAAACGAACGTAACTTCGAATAAAACGATCGTTGGTGAAATCTGGTTGCAGTGATTTGGAAGGGATTTGAACTCCGTCACAGTAAATTGTCATGAAATTGATGCTGTTGTGTTTGAAATTAAAAGGAGATTTGGTGATGACACCGTTGTAAGCGTCATTGTCCACTACACCGACCACCATTCGTGTGGGCAATTGACCCAAAAACAAATTTTCTTTGGTGATGCTTCGATTCCCAGTCGGCACAGTAAAGCTCTTGACTTCCACACGTCGAAGCGGGTATTTTGCAGTGCCGTGTTGCAAAGCTTTGACATGAGCAAGCTGTACAGCGGGATTGGGTTTTACTTTACGAACAAACAAGGTCACTTCTTTCAAAGACACTTTGTTATCTGCTTGGTTTGCGTTTCCATGCAAGCAAAAAAGATCGTTGGAACGAATCAAACGCAAACGCACTTCGACTCCGTTCAACAAATATCGATTTTGAAAAAACAAATCAAGATGCAATTTCCCCATCATATCCATTTCTTTGCTTTCTTCAGCCAAAGCTTTTCGTTTGGTATAACCTAGGTTGGTAGCTCCACGAGTATCGAAATGTTCTGATGTGTTGCGGTGCCACAACAGAGCAGAAAGTTGGGAATTTTTTGCTTCTTGTCCAAAACTAAGCAAGTTTTCAATATAAGCTCGATAAGGATAGTTGTTGTTGGATTGTGTCACTAGCAAACCGTTCAAATAAACATCCACTTGCGTCCATAGTGTATGCAGAAAATTACATTCAGGCGCAATTTCCGCGTTCTTTTCCAAATCAGCTCCGGCTGCAGTAGTCACGCTTGCACGCACATAAAGAAAGCTATTGGCAAGGTCGATGTAGTTGGAGTTTTCAGCACTAATCGTAAATTCAATAGGACCTGTGGAGGTCAATACAGATACAGGGTGGTATTCGGTGAAAGTTCCTTCCTCCAAACTAATTTGACTTGGTGGCACCGAAAACAAATCCAGTTGAGAAGTGATGGATTCTGCCGAACTGGGATGTACTAACGTCGCCATGGTTTACGAGAAAATGTCGGGTTGCCTCTTGCGTTTCTTCTTTTGTACTTTTCTCGGCGCTGCTTTTCGCTTTCCTACTTGTTGTTTAGCTGCTTTTCGCATTCCTACTTGTTGTTTAGCTACTTGTAAGAGATTGGAACCAGCAGCTCTTGCTTGATCGATGGCAGCTTGTTTGGCGTTTTTACCTTGTAAGACATCAGAAGCAAACTCGACACCGCTTTGTAAAACTTGTTTTCCGAGGGTTTTGGCACCTTTTTTGACCAAAGGAAGAACGCTTTTGGCAATGGAGCTAAACAGATTTCCTAATCCATAACCTTGCTGCACTCGTGCCCCAGCAAAATAAGGCATACCATGACCGACTTGAGACAAATAATAATTTTCATAAGCTTTTGCATCACAACAATATTTGACACGCATGTTTCTACTACCGTCGATTTCTTACAATAAGCCGTTTTCCTTTGCATCTGGTTTTTATAACGAATTTAACTTTTTGGGTCGTAAATGTAAAGTCACAATCACTTTGCCCTTGCGAAAACGAATTCGTTTTCCTTGATCGTCACGAAGCGAGATGTGAATGTCACTAAGATTTTTCTTTAAGACGGGATGGTATTGTATTTTGTCATATCTTTTGGAAACATAGGCACCCGGGTTCCCTGTTACAGGAAGGACACCAATCAAGGGTGCAAGAGTATGACCAACCGTTCTGTGTTCGATGACATTGCAGTAGACATAGATGGCGTTCACGGTGTCTACGTTGGCAACGCTTACCGAAGTGTACTCTCCGATTTCCCGATACCATGTCTCTCGAAAACCCAAAATAGAAGCCAACTCATTCGAAAGCGTCACCACCACATCCGGTTTCGTGGTACCATTGCGGTCGGTCGTAGGTGCTCCTTTTTTGTGTTGGATGGACATGGTGGTTAGTTGTGTTTGAGGATTGTAAGTGAGATCAAAGAGAAAGTCAATTGGTTGCGTCAACACTCCTTCACTGACAAGCGTTTTGTTTTTATCTTGAAACTCTCGTCTCATTTCTTGAAGTATCTGACACACGATATATTGAGGTTGTTGATAATAACCTGATGGAAGCACTGCTACAAACTCCAAATCACCGCGTTGGTAGAAAATGTAATATTGGTTGGTGTCAATGTTGTACCAAGTGTTGGTGTACAGAATCTCGGACAAACCCATCTCCTACGATCCAGACAAATTGATTTCTTTCGGCAAGTGAACCATGTAATCCGAAAGTTTGTTTTCAGGATAAATGTCCATGGACGAGTTACTGGGGAGGGTGAGGAACATGTTTGGTAAGAATAGGTGACGGGAGCAAATAACCTACAGAGCTACTAAGCAGACTAATCCAGAGTTCTTTGTTGTCGTTGCTTTGTGTTAAATTGTACAAACTGATCGACACGACTACGTAAATCACCAAAACTTGAGCACCAAACAAAACAATGTCAAAGGTTCTCAAAGGAGACATACCATGTCTTTTTCTGGCACCCAAGAATTAAAAGAAGCAGGATATCCAAACCACTTTACTAAAAATTCAACACCTTTCTTGCGCTTGCGTTGTTGGAGAATACGCTCGATTCGAAACACGTCATCCTTTTTATAGATTTTTTGCAACTCTTCTTCGTAAAAAGTTCCTTCCAACCATTCACCTTGTAAGTCTTTTATTTTGTAATAAGGAGGATTGTCTCGAAACACTTGAGCAACTTGAAACAATTCGTCTGTCCAACCGGGTAAGTAACCTTTGCGGAACCGCATTCGAGTCATGGACAGTCTGACTTGATCACCTACTTTCAATTTTGGTTTTCTTAACTCGGGGTCGGCATAGAGCGTGAGCCAAACCGCTTCTTGATTTTCAGAGTTGACTGAATTTGGAGCACGTCGAATGGATCGGTTATAGGTGTTGTTGTAAGATTCAACCAGAGCAGGCAGCACTTCCACATATCTTCGGCTGTTGGTGTACGTAAAATAACGCCATAGTTTCTCCTTTAAAGTGCGTATAAATCGTTCAGCAATGGTTGCTTTAGTGTCGAAATTTTGAGTGTGAAAATGTTCTATGTGATGTTGTTTCAACCAGGTTTGAAAGGGTCGATTCAGAAACTCACGTCCCATATCCGTCTGCAATTTTTGAAACTTACCAATCTCAGGCATTAACTGCTCAAAAACTTGGATCATGTCAGAGCTGGTTTTGTTTTTCAAGTAAGCAGTAAAGGCTTTTTTGGAGAACACGTCAATGACCACCAAAATGTATTTATATCGGTCGTTGTACGACTTGAGCAAAGAAAAATCAATGAGATCGGCTTGCATTTGAAAGTTGGCGCCAGGAACAATTGTTTTTCGGCGCTTGAAATTTTTTCGTACGGGTTTGTGAAGCGTATAAGTGTCTTGCGATTGCAACCATTCTTGGGTTGTTTTTGGAAAACGGTGGGCTCCCGAGAAAGAAGCTTCTTTCTTAGGGACGTAATAATCTAAACGCTCTCCCATAGCATCGATTCAAACTCGCGTGCACCGGGTAAAGTTGGGTCTCGTTTCTTTAGAGTAGATTGAAACAAATCGTCGATATGGGATCCCGGTACCACTCGATCGTCTAAAAGCATTTGTCCGTCTTCATTCCAATCTAAATTCTTTTTGCTAGTGGCGTCTTTGAACAGTTTTTTGGCTTTGGTTCGCTTTTTAAAACGCTTTAACACTGCACTTTCAGACAAGGGTTTTTTCACTGGTGTTTTCGGTTGAAACTTTTTCAGAAATAACTTTGATTTTTGCAACGCCTCGTTATATAGAGTTACTTTCTCGCTGTCGGGTCGGTTGGAAGTTAAGATTTCTTGCATTTTAGCATCCAGTTCAGAAAGCACTTTTTTATCTGTGACTTCGTGTTTGTTTTTGAGTTTTTCGTACACTTCAGGTTCCAACGCAATTAATTTTCTCATTTTATAAGACTCCCTACCACACCACTAATGACCGGAGCGAGTGCAGACAACAAGATGGGTAAAAATCCACCTTTTTGTATAATTCTTCGTTTTGTTTTTAACGCTACCTTACGATCAGCCAACTTCCGAAGTTTGGTTTTGTGCGATTTTAATTTCCGCTTGTGATGATGCGATATCTCGACGTTTCCTTGCAGCACGTTGTGAGCACAGTCACAAAGACAACGTATTAACTCGGGCGATGCTTTGTCTAAAATACGCTTTTGCAAAGGTGCAGGGGCTTTTTGTAGCAAACGCAAGGTGGGTCCGTTTTTTCGCAAGCGGTTCATTGATAGAGATAATGCGTGTCTTCTGGAAAAATCCCTGAACGCAGACGTTGGTTATCGTGTGTTTCGCAGCGTAAGTCAATCACCAAATAACCTCTGTCGGATGATACAGCATTTTTATAGGCCTCCAGTGCGTTTTTATATGTTTTGGGGTAGACCTGACGTAAGAAATGCGCAATTTGATTCACATCCCTACAACTTTTAAAGAGCACCATAATTTGTGCATTGAGACTTATTTCACGCAAACCTTTATGAAACAAATTTTGCACGGTCATGAGAACACTGAAATGAAAGTGGTGGGAGTAGACGCTATAGATTTTGGATAAGAATTCAGAATTGGCAAACATCAAATCGTCTAGTACTAGAAACGCGTCTCGACTTTCTTTTAGATCTTCAAGACTTGGCATGCCTTGTTTAAAGTTTACTTTATCCGTGTAACGATCAAACATTGCTTGCCACACCTCGTAATGATAAACAACCTGCTTGATTTCAGGGCAAAGTTGTTTTAGACTGTCTATAAAACGTAGGACCCAATAAGACTTTCCAACTCCGGAAGGTCCGCTTACCACAAAACTAGTTGGATTTTGAAATCGCAAAGACATTATGCTAGCTCTTCGTGGGGCAAAATGAAAGCAAACGTCATCACATAACCTTTTTGTAATGAAAAAACACATTGACAGAAAATCACGATACATAACAATTCAAAGCATAATAACTACCACCACGGTGCGTGAGCCTTTTTTGATGAACTAAAATTTGGAAACAAAATTATAAATTTAGCGGCACCGTATGAACCCCATCGCTCAACACCTTTCTCTTTGGATAAAAATTACTCAATCCTCTTTTCTTTTGAGTGTAGCTAAAAATTTTGTGTTTTTTGGAGCGAAACCCGCGGTTTTCCACTAGGAGTGGTTCACCGGTCTCCAAAACACGCACATACTGATCGAAGGTGAGAGGGTTTTGAGCGATGGACACCCCTTTACACACTTGCTTTTTTGTTTCCCCTTCGCAAAAGTACGATTTTGAAGCCAAACAAATTTGGTTGTCCCCTTCGTACTCCAACTTCATCTTGCCCAAAGTTCTTTTATCAAATAATTCGAATGAAGTGCAACAAGGTTGTGTGTCCCACTCCCGACCTTCAAGTTTTCTCTGGATGAAGGTTTCTTCGTGGTTGGGGCATACCTCCGAAGTCAACCATTTTAATTTATCGCGAAAGTAACTCGCTTTCAAATGGGGAGGGACACAGTCATCCAGATTTTCTTTACTAAGACTAAAATAAATAGAGTCGGTATCGGTTTCTAACAGTTCAAAATGACGATCCGGAATGTATTTTTTGAGAAACAAATAAAAAAATTTTAACATGTGTAGTTTGGAATTTAAATATACATTGAGGCCAATTTGGATTGGAAGATCATTCACAATTTTGTTCTTTAAACTTTTTACTTCGTAGATATCTTCTTTAATTTGGTCCAAATGAATGAAACGAGGGTCGTTGATGGTTTTGTTGACTGTGTCCCCCGAATGGTATGTAATATTTCTATGTTTTTCTTTATTTAACAAACTAGCAGAATAAAGTGAATTCCCAGTTAATTTATTAGTAAGAGCTATCACTGTTTTGGATTTATCTGTATCAGCCAATCTTCTGGAGTTTACAATTTCTTGTGCCAGAGGAGCAAAACATTTTTGCGGAAAAAATTCGATGAATTCATAAATTCTGGTAATTTTTAAACCCATTTCTAGGTAAAATTTGGCCATTTCCGAATTAATTAAAAATTTCTCTCCAAAATAACTACTAATTAAATATTTTTGTTCTTTCTTTAAAAGGTCATGCTCCTCTGCCACACTCTTCATATAGTCACCAATATCATCCAGAGAAATAAAACTATTTTTAATAATTAAAGGAAAATCTTTAAATTTTTCTTTTAACTCGTCGGGAGTGTGGATGTCGACGATAAGAAAACCATACAAACTCTCGTTTCGAACGCCATCTAAAATTTTTTCAAAAGACAATTTACTTTTAGGTGTTACCGATTTTAAGGTTTTTAAGAAACGAGAGACTTCCGGTTGTTTTCTTATCTTCAACCATTCACACTCCCTCATTTCCACCACGCGAAACCCTTCTTCTTCCAACCTTTTTTTATTGTTTTTTGTCTCTTCCCGAATATTTTCGTGGGGAATGTTTCTAAGAGGATGCGTAACTTCCAAACTACCGTCAGAGTTTCGATTCGTTTTACATTTATCACAAGAATGAAAAAAACAACCAAGATACTGATACACAGTGTTTTGTTGCTCAGAATAACCGTCCACTGGCAAACTATACTTACTCACTCTTCTCTCCCCCATATTAAATCTAGTTTGCAAAAACGTATTTTCTTTGTATGCAACATAACTTAACCACTGATACGACTGAAAACCGAATTTGGAACAAGGATCAGGCCGAAACTCTTCTTCTTCTTTATACCGACAAAAATAACCAGTGGGGTTATTCTGAGCAATAGCGTCCAAACCGATCACTTTTTTTACGGTTTCGGGATTTTCAATTTCGTGGGAGCGAATTTTGGTTTCTCCCGAAATCGCAAGTCTACAAAAAATCAAACTTAAACCACCCGTCAATTGAGAGCGAAGTGATTTATACAAATCCCCATGCCGCTTAGGGAAGAGACAAAAG
This sequence comes from Diplosoma virens, assembly GCA_963680785.1. Lineage (NCBI taxonomy): Eukaryota > Metazoa > Chordata > Ascidiacea > Aplousobranchia > Didemnidae > Diplosoma > Diplosoma virens. The sequence continues at coordinate 29,104,623 of OY796887.1, forward strand.
AACGCATTTTTTTCAATTTTTTTCATCATTTGGAGTTTAGCTACCCCACTAACCGAAAAAGATGTTTTAAAAATATCCAAACCTTGGTCAAGATAAGGTTGGAGTAGGTTTTCAACTGCTTGTACGAAAGGCACACAATCGAGTAAGTTGTAATATATTAACATTTCACGTAAAGAACTCCAACCTTTCTCCATCCAAGTTTTCACCACAAGATCGTATTCCTCTTGGGTGATATTGGACTTCGAAAGTGAAGAATAAAAATCACCGTGTTCGGGCAATCCGCTTTCTAATTTGTCAAGATTAGTAATGAACTCGTAAGGAAAGTAAAACTTTCTGAGTTGTGCCCCATAAGCTACCAAAAATTTTCGATAGCTAAAACCGGGAGCCAAAAAGTTTTTGATGTCCAAAAATCGCAATTTTGATGTTTTCAAACAAAGATAACTATTTGTTCTTTTAATTACAAATTGAATGTCTTTCAAAAGAATTTGAATTAATGTGGGTTTGATAAGATTTAAATCGTATGAAGCCGAATTGAAACCAAGTACAACCAATTCCTTACAATAACAGTGAAATTCATTTAAAATTTTTTCTTTCCTCACGTGTTCACTCCTGTCCAATTGCTCGAACACATAATCGAATTTTTGTACAAGCAGTTGATAACAAATATTGGAGAGGTTTTCCAGATAGTCAACTAATTTTTGAACCAAACGCTCTTCATCTCCTTCAGTCACGAAGCAAACACCTGACTCATAACCAGGGATGTTGCTTGCGACTGCAACGCTCAAAGGAAGGTGGCAAGCGTCTAGTGTTAACATCGAATTATTAAAAATTTTAGTTTTTGAAAAATAGGCTTCAAAATCGTAGCAAGCAAAAAAAGGGAAATGCCGATCACACCGTGGAACAACAATCCCTATTTCCTCCAATTTTTCAAAAATAGTGGCAGGATTTTTGTGAATACCCCCAGGAAAAACCTCACGCACCGTGGTGGTACAAATTTTGGTATGACGATAATAATTACTGATGTCATTCCACAACTTATCACAGTGTACGCATTGGTACACACCGCAATAGCTCTCAAAATTTACAATGACACTTAGATGATTTTCGTAAACATTCAATCGCATTGTCTCCTTGTAGAACTCGCGGCTCCGCTGAACCAGTTTGGCAACCTTACCGTCGAGCTCATATGCAATGAGATTCAGTTCAAAAAAATCCTCTAAGTGGACAAAATCAAAAAGTTGAACGCCTGCAAAATGTGCAGGCACGACACCAAAATGAATACAATATTTACGAAATAAATTTTTGGCAGGTTGTTCGCACCAGTGGGGGTTTGCACCTTGGTGCACTGCCAAACATCGAAAAAAACACAAATTGTCGCTAGAACTTACATTCCTTAAACCATGGTTGTTTATAATATAATCAGAATGAATTTGGGGGGCCAAGTGGGGTATCTTTTAAGTGGTTGATATAAAAGGTAATATTGGGGATGTCTACCACTTTCCATTTGCTGTCAGGGCGGTTAATTTTTTCAAAAAACGATTCTTCGGATAACGTATTTAAAAACTCGATTAATTCTTGGCGATTGCTAATTAAACGCGCAGTTTCCATCATCACACTGTTGTTGAACGATGCGTGGTAGTATCGCAATTCATTATCATGAATATTTTTTAAAATATAACCGAAACTGTAATTAATTTTGAAACGGTGGAATTGTAGTTGTAGAATTTGATGAATAATTTTTGGATTTAAAAGCTTTAGATCTTGATTGTAACAAAAATTAAATATGGATTGCACTTTGCCTTTTTTGTAGAAAGTCCGGATGCTGGAAAAATGCTTTCTCATGAGGGTGTTGATCTCCTCATCTTTCGCTTCTAAGAAAAAACAACATTAATTTCAAATCAAGCTCTTTTATACAAAAAACGTACCATTGTTAGTTACCACAGGTTTCTTTTTGGTGGGTTCTTCTATAATTTCTGCAAAAATAAAATTTTTTAATATCTCAAAATCAAACTGCGAAAATAGACTTACCGTGTGAAACCGAATTTTCAGCCGGAATTTTTGATAAATTTTCATTAGTTGCAAAATAAAAAATTTTTTATTAAAACGTACCGTTTGAGTTTAGCTCTCCGACTTCAAGTAAACTTTTAGCAGAATTCTGGGGTTCTACAACAAAAACAAGAATTATTTCAAAGTTAACTCACTTTTCATAAAAACTTACCATTGGTATTCTGAGAAGTAATTTTCGCTTTTTAGGTTGGGGGTGCGCTATCTAAGAGAAACAATTGTGTTCATTCCAAATTAAACCGTTGAAATAAATAAACTTACTATTTGAGACCTCGACTGAATTTTCAACCGGAATTTCTGATAAATTCTCCTGGGTCTGTGACCATTCTAACGAAAACAAAATTAATTTTAAATTAAAAATTTTAACTGAAGATTTGCATTCGAATAAAATATTTTATTTCAAGATCAAATAAATCGAAAAAAGAAATACTTACTACACACTTTTTCGTGTCTTTTTAAGTTATCAACTCTACTAAAAGTTTTGTTGCATTCGTTACAGCAAACTCCAGTTGATTTCCCGTGAACGGTTTTCTTGTGACGGTGCATATCACGCTCTCTGGTAAAGGTCTTTTCGCAAATATCACATTTGAACATCTTGAATAGTTCTTTCTTCAACGACTTTAAAGTAGAATAATCAATTCACCAGAATCGTCTGCTTATATACCTGTGGAAAGTTATTGCACAACAACACCTGTCTTGTCCTGACTTGTCTATGCTATTTTTAGTAATAGATTGCGCCAGTATTTTGCAATGTTCTCCCAATACCATAGGGAAATCCCCACGGGAGAACGGTTGGTGACAAACCAGAGTTCTGCAGCTGTCTGTAGAGATAACTTTCTCACGATGTTTTTCTTTTGGTAAAATCTTGAAAGAGATGTTGAATTCATAGGGTTGCTTGCTTTACACTTGGTGATAATTCTTGATGAACATACATATTGATTAAAAGCTAGCAACGTAGTAACTTGGTTCTTTTTAAACACGATAAGTTCAAATCAATAGCGTTCAGAACAGGAAACGACGTTCACGCTTCAGGAAATACGTCGTAACTGTCTAGAACTTAAAATTATTTTCAATAAATCTTACAGCTGCATAACACTAAGACTAAAATAATTTTTGAAGCTAAATCAACTTGAAACACATAGTAAATGAATGGTCTACTAAAACGTAAAAAATGAGTGGTCTACAGCAACAATCAAAGTTGTTTAAAGAAAAATTCAACAAAGGTATAGCAAAAACTTATTTAGAAAAAATTAAATATAGTTATAAAAAATCAAGGTTGCTTAGAAAAATTAAACATATGATAAAAACAAGATTGCTAAGAAAAATTCAACAAAAGTACAACAAAATCAAGGTTGACAAAAATTAAACAAAGTTATAACAAAAAATCAAGGTTGCTTAAATAAAAAAAAAAAAATTGAACAAAGATATTTAAAATTCGAGGATGTCAAGAAACACTGAGTTTAGGTATGACAAAAATTAAGGTTTTCAAGAAAAATTCAACAAAGGTCTAACAAAAATTAACGCTTAAACGTACACCAATATTACCTTTGAGATTAAAATATATTAAATCGCTTTTTTAAAAATAGTTTACTTAAGGTCAAATCGATATGATTCAGAACAGGAAATGACGCGCTTCGTCGTAACTGTCTAGAACTTAAAAACGTTTTCAATAAAACTTACAGCTGCATATCACTAAGACTAAAAATAATTTTTGAAGCTAAATTGATTTGAAACGTATAGTAAATGAATGGTCTACAGCAACAATCAAAGTTGTTTAAAGAAAAATTCAACAAAGGTCTAACAAAAATGGCAAACAAACTTAGAACCATCGATTTTCTTAAGATTTATATTTCTATTATCTTGGTGAGGAATCAAACTCAGGACCATCGATTTCTAAAGATTTATATTTCTATTATCTTGGTTGGGGATCAAACTCAGGACCATCGATTTTCTTAGGATTAAACTTTATCTTATCTTGGTTGGGGATCAAACTCAGGACTACTGAATGTCTTAGGTTTAGATTTTATATTGTCTTGGCTAAGAATTGAACTCAGAATTGAACTCTTTCTTAGGATTAGGAAAAAGAATAGAAATAGGATTAGGAATAGGAATAGGATTAGGAATAAGAATAGGATTAGAAAAGGATTAGGAATAGGAATAGGATTAGGAATAGGAGTAAGATTTGAAATAGGATTTAAAATAGGAGTAGGGTTAGGAGTAGGAGTAGGATTAGGAATAGAGGTAGGATTAGAAATAGGAGTAGGATTAGGAATAGGAGTAGAATTAGGAATAGGAGTAGAATTAGGAATAGGAGTAGGATTAGGAATAGGAGTAGGATTAGGAATAGGAATAGGATTAGGATTAGGATTAGGATTAGGATTAGGATTAGGAATAGGAATAGGATTAGGAATAGGAATAGGAGTAGGATTAGGATTAGGATTCGGATTAGGATTATTAATAGAATTAGGATTTAAAATAGGATTAGGATTCGGAATAGAATTCGAATCCGCCACTGCTCTCTCGCGCCACCCTCCGCCACCGATGACGTCAGTGCGCCTGCGCGCCTCCGAGTGCGCCTCTGATGACGTCACAACACCAACCAAACCAGTCTTTACATACTACTCACAATAACTTACAAAATTTTCTCAATGCAAAATTATATTTATTTAACACTTTAGTGAGACACTTGAAATTTCGAGTTCGTACATAGTTTGTTAATATCTGCTTTGACGGAGGTGGTTGCAACTCTTAACTGACTAATCAAATGCTCATTAGTAAGCCGACTTCTACATCTCGTTTTGGTAAGCTTCATCGTGGAGAAAAATTCTTTACAACAGTAGGTGCTACCAAAAAGGACATTATTTTTTTTGCATGACAAGACAAATTGGGATATTTTTTACATACATAAAGTTTGTAAAAATCTTCCAAACTGTTTTCAGAATATTTCATCTTATTTTCCATATCAACCAGCAGTTCAATGAGTTCCATTTGGCAATCATCACGGCAGTCTTCCACTTCCAAATCAAAGAGATGAGCAAACAATTTTAATCTAATTTTCTCTCGTCTGAAATCTCTAAATCTGTTTGCAAACTCTTCGCGTAGCTTTTGTACACTAGCACCATAGTTGGTGCAACTCAGATCAGGAAATTCTAGTTTCCTTGTTGTAAGACACTTAAAATGCGTCAATATTCCTCTACTTAACTGAACCTGGAAAAGTTCCGATTTCTTTTCAAATGCACAAATATGTTCAAACGTTTTATTCACAAGCGCACCTTTCTCTTGCAATTTTAGGATCAGATCAGATATATGTTGTGTAATATCAGTAAGAAATGCTAAGTCATTTAACCAATTCTTATTGCTCAAGAACCTCACATTCTGATGTTTGCTTTCCATAAACAACTTTATCTCCTGTCGCAGATTCCAGAATCTTTTTGAAGTAACAGCTCTACTAAGCCAACGTATAGCAGAGAAATATACAACATCAGAATATTCACTATCCAGCTCCTCTAAAAAAGTTTTAAATTGACGATGATTTAATCCTCGTCTCGAATGTAATTTACACGCTTGGCAACATTTCCCATGACGTCTGCAAAATCTAGAACTTGGTACACAAGTTCTCTTGATGAGGATGCAGTGGCTTACAACCACATTTTGTGCCCCAACAGCATTTAAAAAATTTGTAATAAATTCATTTGTCATACCTGTCATGGAAGGAGCACTATCTGTTGTAACACAACACAATTTAGCAGGATTCAGTTCAAACTTTTTGACTACCTTAAGCCCTTGTTCACAGATATCCTGTCCTGTAGTTGTGGAGGAAAGACTTGCCATATCTGAAAACTCTTCGATAATATCAAAGTCAGCAGTAACAGCTCTGATAAAAATGACAAGTTGAGCCGTGTCATTAATGTCAGTGCTCTCATCCAAAGTCAAATTAAAAGCTTCACACGATTTCAATCTATCTTTCAAAGTTTCTTTAATATTATCTGAAAGATCATTTATTCTTCGTGAAACAGTAAAGCGAGAGAGGGTAGTTTGTTCCACCAAATGTTTGTAGTCAGGGAATGCATATTCCGTAAATATAGTCAAACAATTTTTAATAAACTCCCCATCAGTGAAAGGCTTTCCCTTTTCTGCCATACACGTACAAAACTTAAAATTAACCTTTGTCACCAGTTTTGAGTTTTTTTGTTTGTGGTAAAAACACTCTGTTGTTTCTTAAACGAATTTTTCATTTGTTCAATTTTGTCTATTCATGCCTGACCAACAATTTTATCAAACTGAAAGGAGTGCTTAGTGTGCAATGGCAGTTAATATTATACTCTTTGATAACTGCAATAGTATTTTGGCAAACAAGGCAAATAACACCTTGATTATGAGGAATTACAAAATATTTTGTGCACCATTCGCTGTAGAATACTCTTCCTTCACAATCAATTTTTCGTTTCTTAGCTGTCGACATTTTATTAGCCCTGAAATCAACACAAAAATATTATCCCACGAAACTAGAAAAATATAATTTGATGCATCTGATTATTGTCAATTACAAAATCTGATTAAACATTATGTAATTTCACATATAAAAGCGCTGACATTAGTAAACGATAAACCTGTAAATCGATGCTTTGTATTAGCTAAAAATAAACCGCTTCTAGTTTTCGCTGTTTTCTATATTTTCCAACTCTAAACAGCGAAAGAAGACAACGCTCTATTCACTAAGTTCGCGATATTTATTCAAAATTTAAAGCTACAGACTCCTACAGACAGGTTTAGCAGGTCTTCCAATCTCAGCAGCTGCCATTTTGTTTATTCTTACGTCATAAACCGATTCAATTTCAAGTTAAATTACTCAGATAAGCCAGTTTTTCATCAACTTAAAGTGGTCAAAGCAAATACAGTTTATTATTGTTTTCAACGTTTTAATAAAATTATACTACTCTTAATTACTTTTGTCAATGTGCTAATAAAACTAATACTTTTAAGTAGTTTTGAAAGTTGCTGAGGGCCACATTAAATGGCTTGGCGGGCCGTGTTGTGGCCCGCGCGCCGCTTGTTGCACACCCCTGCTGTATATCATAAAATACTGGCACCAAGTATTTGAATAGAAATCATGCCGGTAAACCGCAATACTTTCGGCTTACCGTTATACCGAGATTAACCAAAGTGAAATATTACGTCAAGAATCATTTTTGGCAAACCGTAATTTACAATTCATAGAGGCCTAATTTTGGGCCTAATCGTAGGGTATTTCGGTAAATTAACTGGGAATTTCTGCTTTTGTTACTTGGCTTACGGCTCAATGATTATTTTATCCTGCCGCAGAGCCAAAGTGACTCTTAGCTTTTCGAGAAGCAATGAATTGATAGAGCAATTTAATCAAAATACACGACAACAGCAGCCACAACAGTTTAAATCAGGGCTTCTCAAACTTTTTTGTTCTGCGACCCCGTTTAAAAAAATAAAATTTTGTGTGACCCCAATATGTGTAGGCTAATTCTACGTTAAATTTTTCCTATGAAAAACCATGCATGTGCATGAAAAACCATGTAATAAGAACGAGAAATGGAAATAGTAACCTAAATAAAATTAATAAAATTACAAAAACCCGGTGCTCTCTAAAAAAAGAAAAAAAGGTCTTCACTCTAATTCTGACTTTATTTTGTCGATTAATGCCTACTAACCTTAATCAACAATGGTGTAATAACACTTTACCTTTTCTAGTCTTTAATTGTCAATAAATATTATTGTAAAAAAGCCAATTTTTGTTAGTACAAAAAGGTGATTTGTTTCGCGACCCACAGTTCTGTTCTGCCACCCCATTTTAAACCTGCGGCAAATATTGGGACTTTTTTGAAATTCGCGGGGCATTTAAACGAGATTTTATAATTTTCGTCACCAACTTTAAAAAGGTTCCCACTCAGAATCAAGCTCCAATTTGTCAATTTTTGTCCCCAAATTCTCTGATTTGCCGATTACATGTGCAATAACCATAATTTTTTCCAAAAGTTCCGTGGCATTACTGGGATTTTCAAAGTTTCGAGCCACAAAGCACAAAATGCCAATTTGTTTCGCAACCCCAAAATTTTTTTAGGCAACCCCGTTTGGGGTCGCGACCCATAGTTTGAGAAACCCTGGTTTAAATGATAAATTACTCTGATGACTAACTACCGCATAAAAATAATAATCATTGATCAAACTTAAGCAATTGATAAAGTAGAAAGTACGGATTGTGCTATCGCAATTATGAGTTATGGTCGCAATAATTTTTAATTTAGGGAAATAATTGTCTGTTTTATTAAAAATTTAAAAGTTGTTTGCATTCAGTTGCAGTTATTTTCTAAATAATATTTTGTGAAGACGCAATAATAACTAAGCAAAGATCACAACAAAATTTTTAACATAAAAAGCATTTATTTAAGATTTTTCACTTACGCTTTTTTCACATTAGATACTTTTGTGCGATAAACATTGTTAATACTTGCGATCCACAAAATGATTTTTTTGTAACTCTTGTCACATAAAAGCAACAGAGAAAAGGGTTTTCTTATGTACAGTATTTTGCAAATCAAAAGAAACAAAAGCTTACGACATTGAATTTATAACCCAAAAAAATGCTGTTGATGTTATTAATGTATTATAAAGCAACCAATTAGGCCTATTATTTAATATTCTCAGTTTATGGTGTTTTAATGAAATATTTTTAGAATGTTTGTCTCAAAGAAAAGAAATATACAATGTAAACATACAGTCGTAAAACTTACAAAAAGAAAACAAAATTGGTGATTTTATTCAATTAAAAATCTGAAACAAAAAACGAAATAACAAATAATTAAACAAGAAATCATGTTAATTAAAACGAAGCGAGCTTCTTTCAAACACAATTGATAATGAACTGAAAATAAAACAATAAACAGAAGACTTCAATTAATTAGCGCACGTTTTTTTTTAATCTCTATATTTATCCAAGGTACGCGAGTCCAAGACGTTCAATCAATTATAAATTAGGATTTTATCACAATCTTCTCACCCAAAAAATAAAACTGATCAAGCGAAATAAAACCCGATAGACAAAAAAATTTATTAAAATTTGAAAAAAACTGTTATGATTTATGTTGATGTTGTGTTTATTATATTTTAAACGGTATTAAAACAAAAAAAAACAACTTAAAGTTGTATTTTTTATTTTAACATTATTACACTGGTCCAGCCCACTTGAGAATAGATTTAGCTCTATGTGCCCCTTGAGCCTTAACGAGTTTGACATCCCTGGTTTACATCTTGTCCTTCCTTTTTTAAAAACTTTACAAACTTAAACACATTGTTTGGTTTATCACATAAATTATTCACCTCTTGCTTAGCCTCTCTCCTCATCGCTCTACTGACAGTTTTTTTTTGTTAAGATTTCTCTCTCTTTTGCGATTATTTTTATTCTCATCTGATTGGATCTTACAGATCTCTTCAAACGCATTCTTTTTTCTCTTTATTGCTTCTTATACTTTCTTATTCCACCATCATGTGCTCAAGTTCTGGGTATGACTTCAAACTACATCCGATGGAAAGGCTTAAGTTTGGAAGTTCTAAAATCATAGGAAAAGTGGAGATATTCTTTAATTCCCATTTAGAATGCAAATAGACTTGAAACCTGGAAAGTCGGTAGTCTTTGTGGTAGAGGGACAGAGGTGGCAGAGGAAGGTGGATATTTGTGCTCTACAAGAGGTACGGTGGAGGGGCTACGGAGCTCGTTGTATTGGAGTTGAAGAAAAAAGATACAAGTTCTGGTGGTCGGGAAATGATGCTGGAAAGGATAGTGCAGGAGTATGGTCAAGGAGGAGCTGAGTGAAAGTGTTGTCGAGATACGTAGGAGTGATCGAATGATGACAATGTGCCTTATATTTGGGGAAGAAATGATACGGGTGATATGTGTCTATGCACCTCAAAATAAAAAGCCAGATATACAGAAGCATGAATTTTATGATAAACTGATTCATGAATGGGATACGAAAGATACAAAAGAATTGACTTTGGGGGTTGAATACTGTAATGTTCATGTTGGAAAAAGGTGGATGGACTTGAGGGTGTACATGGCAAAAATGGAATCGGAGAGCGAAATTTGGAAGAATGCTGTTGGAATTCTGTGATCAAAAAAATTTATGTATGGCGAATACATGGTTTAAGGAGAAAAGGTGACTTACAGTTTAGGTGATAATAAAACAGATATCGATTTTGTTTTCGTGGAAAAAAGCAGAAAGTTTTCGAAAGATGTAAGTGATTCCTTGAGAACCGCAACACAGGTTAGTGGTTGTTGATGTGAAGAAGGAAAACCTGCTTAAACGCATATGAAAATGAAACGGAACATGCAATGGAGGGTATGAAAATTAAAAAAAGGAAAAATTTAAAGACAAGGTGAAAGAATTAATTAATACTGAAGCAAAGAATTTTTGGAGTTCCTTTAAAGAGGGGTTTTGGAAGCTTGTGAATAACTTTGTGTAAAGAAAAACGAAGGTAGGAGCGAGGAAACACATAGCGAAGAATAATTGTTTAAATTAATGCTTGTGACTAATCGAACGCAAATTTCAAATGCAAATGGCAGCCCGTGCTTTACGGTCTTCTATCAACTGTTCTAAATATTGCTAGGAAAAAACAGATAATAACTGTTCCGTTGAAACATTGCTCGAATTCAAAACCAAGATTTTATTGCACAAGCAGCTGACGTCACTTAATTACTAACCCAAGCAAGACATCAGTTTGACAAGAACAAATGAAAAATCTTCGCAGCAAACAAAAAAATCCAAGTCAAACCGAAACATCGAGAATCTTCTATGGAGCAAATCGCGATCAACATTTCACTGCGACGCGACAGAAAACATCGCGAACAAGTGGAAACAACACGACGGACATGAGTTGAGCCGAACTTTAAAATTTCTTTTAGTTTTACAGCATCGTGCAGCTGAGAATATTTTCTAATGCAACAACACCGCGGTATCGATCGCTCAGTCGGCGAGCGTCATTTGATTCCGAGTCTTTTGAATTCCTCCTCCAGTAATCTACGGTAAGTGTCGAATCCGCCCTCGATGGACACCACTTTCTGGCCTCCGCAGAGCCACAGTTCCTTGCAAACTTGTCGGATAAGTCGCTCGTCGTGCGACACGAGAATGACTCCTCCCTGAAACCAACAGCTGATCAAGATTTGACATTGACGAAAAAGTAAATTGAGAAAAGGTTTGAATTATGCATCACACACGACGCTTGTTCGATTGATTTAAAGGTGGGGAGGTCAATTGCCCTGTCTGACAATCAACTGTTTTGCTTTGCAGAATATTCTAGACAATCGCGACCTGGTTGAAGGAGTAAGGAGTTCTTTGGTTCTTGGTTTAATTCATTGAAAATCATTCAAGTGTGCTTTGTGCGAGAAGTTATTTGCGACCAAACTTGATGAGCCGTGACATAAGGGTTGGATCAGCAACCCCTTTTAAAATTGGGATTAATAAATTTCCGTGAATAAGACACAACCAAAACTCTACAGTAGACCAAAGGTAATAAAAATCAATAAGAGAAATGACGAGTCCGTCATTAAGAAGGCAAAAGAGAGGATCCACTAAATAGTGTGCGCATTCGAAGAACAACGCCTGAAAATGAATAAAAGACGTCGTTTCGGACCTTTCAGAAGGTAATAACATGAAAAAAACTGAAGCAATAGAATAAATACTCCAGCTTATTAGATTGACTAAAGGATACTGAAATATCTTTGTAAAATCTGTGGTTGGAAAAAATTGAAAGGGGCGTAAGTGTTTAAAAAAGATAGGGTTTGTTGGCGTGAAATTTAAGTTGGTTTCTTTCTCAGTACAAGAGATGAGACAGGTCGGCATAAATACAATGGTTCATAATAAAACAAAACTTTACAAGTGAATCTACTTACATTGAACTTGTTAATAGCGTCACCAAGCGCTTCTATCGTCTCCATGTCCAAGTGATTGGTCGGTTCGTCCAAAATCAAAAAGTTGGGTCTGGGACGAATCAAAAACTGTTACAAACGTTGCTACAGGTCAGAAACTAAAGCAATACCTGGGAAATGACAGCAAGGCAAAAGCGAGTCGACTCTTCTGTCCACCTGACAAACTCGACACCGTCTGTAACGCGAGATCACCCGTGATTCCGAAACTTCCGAGCTGATGTCGATACTCCTCCTGACTCTTCCCTAGATCCGGTGACAGTGTTAGATGAAGGATTTACTTATTGCTCAAGTGTCTATAACTATCTTAACCACTTCAACCTGAAAACCGCTTTTCCATCAGTCCGAGGCTAGTCACACCCATGTCGAGTTGATCCACGTGATGCTGAGTGAAGTAACCAATCCGGAGGCTCCGATGAGTATGACGTACACCTTTGACTGGCTCCAACGTAGACGAGAGAATTTTGAGCAAAGTCGTTTTACCTGAACCGTTTTCACCCACCTAAACATACGATAAGGTAACCAAAATTACAGAAATACAGTAACACAAACGACTACATGCTTATAAATATTTATAACGTAATAGGGAATTTTTTGTAAAAATAGCGAAAACACACATCGAATCGAAAATTTATGGAGATTTTAATTCATACACATCAAAAACAACAAAGAGATATTGAGAAGTCTGTCGTAATTTAACATTGAGCATAAAAGTATTGCTTTTATTTAACTAAGAAAACGCCGCTACAAATCTATAAAAGAAACACAATAATTATAAATAAGGTTAAAAAAAAAAGATCACGTTATGAATCTTATTCAGATAGAAATCCAAGCAACTAAAGATGTTTAAAAAGGGCGAGACCAACAAAGCAATCATAATAAAGTGGCACGATAAACAAGCTAGCGGCAGAGAACACAAATACACGATTAACAAAGTAACAACACAGAGAAACAAAAAGGTTCGAAACTTATTTAAGTTTCTTCAAACGAGGCAGAAGCTTCATCAAGCAGAATCAGACAAGTTTAGGTGAGTGAGTTAGTTTTAGGTTCAAGTTAGTCAATTTTAGGTGAGTGAAATTCACCCACCCGTTTATTAATCTTAATAAAGCTAACTTATTTATGAGAAAACTTTTGAACATATACCTAACAAGTACCTGAGCGCGGACCTTAATACACTGCGTGGCACCCTAGGCAGCACGAAAAAAACGTTAAATGTCATATCATAGTTTCTTTCGTAGTGTAACCCAACTTCGAGTTAAGTGCTAGAGCAGCACTTCTTCACCCAAAGTAAATTTTCCGACTTTTAGGGGTAAATTATTGCAGGTCCAATGTAGCATACATTCTATGAAGAACATGGATGCCTAACCTTTCATCATTGCAACCAAAATTTATGATGTCGCAGGTCGCAACCAATGCAGCAATCAAAGTGAAGACTTTCTTTTTTGGTCTTCAACTAACTATGTGGACTCCGATCCCGGTTATCATAGACGTTAATAAAATGAAGACAAGAAGTACATCAGTTTCCCGCGACAGTCTTGCTAATATAAAGGAGGATAAATCCGATAGTTTTATATGAAAAAAAAACGTTAAGATCCACTGTACTAGTGCTAACGAGCATAGTCTGCATGGGTTTAAAATTTTCTGTCTTAAAAACTACATTTTTACCAGTCTCCACCAGCAAACCTCTCTGCGTGGGTAGCCCCGATAAAAGAAAACTCCGGCCAATGCAGTTTTGCAGCCATTGTGACACGCGTAGTTTTAACCAAGATAAGGAAATTGTTCTCGGGCAAAACTACTTATAGATATTATTTGAACACCATATGGAGCCTTATCTTTTCAAACAAACAGCAGTAACAAACTACAAACCGGTAAGTACATGGTACTGCGCATTGCCACTGGCTGCACACTGACACAAATACACTCTTAAAACCATCTTAATGCACATTCAGATCCACCCAGAAGCATAAAGGTCCCAAACGCTCCAAATCCGTCATAACAATGATCACACTAATATTATCAACAAAAATCCAAACATCACACATGACAAATTTAAAGTCTTAAACACATAAAAAAGTTACGAACACCATATCACATGACATTCATTCATTCATCAGAACAAACAGTATGGTGAAACATAAACATAAAACGAGCACAGATTAGAATTCGTCACCCTACCAAGCCACACTAACTCTACATGCTAAGCGCAATGCTAGACACGCACGCGCGCGCACGACACTAATCACCTTTAAACTGCAGCAACAGCACACACCACTTGGGATGATTTTATAAAAAAATTAAAGGATAGCTCCTTCGAGATTTGGTTTAGAATAAGGGCAACAAAAGCAACCAGAGATATTGATATTAGTACATACTTGAAATTTTTAGACATCATATGACGAGAAGAGATAGTAGAGCACAACGATTTTAAGATAGTTTTTAGAATTAAATTACAAAAATATAAAAACTTTGTATTAAACTTACAATGCATATTCTTGAATTGTAACTTGCCGAAATATTAACATTTTTAAACACAGTGTAATCTTTATTATATCCGAATTCGACTTCATCTAATTGCAGAGCAGTACCAGATGATGGAGGATGATCGGGGAACTTGATTACGGTGGGCTTCTCTTTCTCAACAGGAGTGAGTTTGGGTCTGCAAAATCGGTTTAATAATTGTCGCGTCGACTACATTATATTAAAACGAAATATTATTCATTATATTGCAGAAGTCCAATAAACACCGAAGCATACCAAAAGTCTAAACATTAAGTAAAAATAAGTAATAACATCTGAACTTAAATCATAAACAACCGGCTCAAAATGGGGCAGTGCCGACTGGGTCACGAAGTGTTCATGTTGAGAAGCTTCTATAATATCTACATCTTTTCAAATTTCTAAATTCAGCAACTCGCTTTTGCATCGCGATCCAGGGATTGAGAGGCAATGCTCTATCAGTCGAGCCACCGCTGGGGGGCAGCATCATCGAGACTATTTAACCCTTAAGGGACAGTGTACATATGTGTACCATGATTGTCATTGTAACGTAACAAAAACACTTTTGTGAAGGCATTATAATTCTGATTTTTAGGTATTTGTGACGTCATTATTAAATTATTGTTATTTTATTTTACAATCGAATTCTTATATCTTTTAAAGGGTTAAAATTTCTCAAACTTAATAAAGGACTCAAAAATGGTTAAAGTGAAAAACCCAGACGCTCCATTTATTCAACCGACTGAGCGGTTTGTTGCCGTTAATATTTCCTACGCTCAGACTGCAGGTAGATCCTTTATTTTTTCAACTCACAGTTTTTCGAGAAGCTTTAGCTTGCTTTGAACTTGTGATGCACGGTTGGCATTGTAACGAAACCGATCAATGAAGACCTGAAAGAAAAGCGAGTTTTAAAATACAACTATCATAAAATAATAATGTAATAAAAAAATTAAAAAAAGTGAAATATGAATCATAAATATTTTGTAAAAATTACCCTTAAATTGTAAATTTTAAACGCGTTAAAGGAAAAACAACACAAACGACATCGAAATTTCGTAAAAAATTGGCTGTAAACTGCTGAATAGATTTAGGACTTTAACATATTTAATAATTTTTTTTTATAAAAAAAAAGAAAGAGTTTGGATGTAAATTATAATGGAGTTTTTTAATTTGGAAGTATGAAGCTTGTTCAGCCACCAATATTTCGTCGCCACCACGTAAGGGGCAGACATTCATCAAATAATTGAAGTGTAAGATTGAATTCGAAAATTTTCAGTTGAGGCTATTCTGAAAGAGAGTTAAGAGATTAGGTTTTATAGAGTAAACACAGAAATGAGGTCTCAAGTGCAATCAATTTCTATATTTAGCACAACTAATAGATTTGAATTTTATTCTGGGCATGGAAATTTGTGAATGAAAATATCGCTCATCTATTATAAACGGATGTTTGGGAGAGTTTCTTCGGACAGCTTTGACAGCCTGACTTTGAAACTAGCAAATCAAGCAAAATGTGATGTTTAGTGTTTGCATAAAATGCCAGTTGTTATAACGTTCTTTCTACTAAACTTATTTTGTTTCGTGAAAAATCTGTTTTTTATACAATGCTTATATTGGCAACCACAGATGAGTTCGCTACAATATAAAGACGCTCGGCTTTGTGTCGTTGCTCGAACGTGGCTCTTGTACAAGTGCAACTCACTCGTTGCATCACCATTAGAGGAGTATTTAAATCAACCGCTAGAAATCTGTTCAAAGAACGAACAATTTGACAAAGTAATAATTGTAATTAATCAAAAAGATAACATAATACGCGCTATGAGAATGACTGATCAGGTAGGACCTTTAATATGCTTCTTAATTTCTTGTTGATTTAGCTCGTGCATTAAGCGATCAATCTGTGATCAGCAAGACACAGGTTCATTGCTTAAGCTGATTAGATGGTTACTTGCATGTATAAGCAATTGATCTTTTTTGACCCAGATCGGAGTTACTTTCTTGCCACCTGGGTCGTAAGTACGTCTGTTCTTGCTCTGCATGACAGACCAAAACCGAAACTGTTAAAACGGAAGGTTATCTATCCATCTCGCTGTTCAGCGAAGAGCTGCTAATCGGCAAGCGTCCTTTTCAGGACGGCACAAGGTATATAAAAAACTGCCCTTTTCAGGGTACATCATCAACAAGTTCCAAAAGCCCACCGTTCTTTAATTGAACATCGAAAATCTCACTGCTAGCAAGATGAACATTCTTCATCATCTTGCTCTATAGTCGAGGCACTCGTCATCTTACTAGGGTAGAGCCACTGCACTTGTGCAAAGAAACTTTTACATCCAAGCTTTCAACTAGCTTAGTCCTTCTAAAGCAGGAAGCATGGCCCTGCCGAGTTTGTCCATGAGCGACTACAATACATCTTTCTAGACCAATCTCCCATGACATCGAAGACTGAATCGTTGTGCGTGGACGTTGGTGGTTATAAAATAGTTAACGTCAACAAGCCGCCACCAAGGTGACTACATTTCTTAGATTTCACCTCTGTCTCTATGCCGGTGATTTCAACGGTCGCCACGTTGATTACGGCAACCACAGTGCGGACGATGAGTGCTTGTTTGACTGGGCAAGTATCATAGTCTTAACATTCTATACATTGGTAAGGACGCCACGAGCTTTTGCTGGCCGCTGGAACACTGGTACAAATCTGGATTAAAGCTTTCGCTAGCGTGCACAGGTCCTTATGATCACTTGCCTGAAAGACGTGTCCTAAAAAAGTTTTCCAGGTCACAAAATCGACCTTTGCATATTACACGGCACCAGGGTTTGCTCAACCAGTGCCAAGCATAATTGTTAAGCGATGGAACTTCCTCAAGTCACTACATTGTTTGCCGCCTGATTAACTTGATGTGATACGGCTTACTACGTCATTAGAAAAGCAGTCAAAAAGACCAACCCACGCGGTCAGCAAAATAGCTATATTCCGTGTTGGGATGCAGTGTGAAATCTTCCATACAACGTTCTGCAGTCCCCCAAGGGACACAGCTCGAGTTTGGCTGCTACGACTTTATTGGCCAGCCTTGACAGGAAAAAGAGGCATCCAATGTCTGAGGCAGTACAGGGCATCACATTTTCACCTTCTAGCAGAAAAGCAAGAAGGATACTGAACAACCTCATCGGTAGGTGACGACACCCCTGTCGTCATTGTCCCGTTTCAGTTGATGGTATTGCATCTCGGCCAATCAGAAACGTATCTTCATACGAGGCTGTTGACGTAAGTATCTCGACTTGTTTCTCAAGGGGTGTCTGACCTTTGTAGGGCAACAGAACCAGAGTCAGTAAATTTTTTTACATCTCTGAGGATTTTTCAAAGAGAATTCACTGCTGCCCTCTAACACTGAAAACCAGGTAAAGCTCCGGGCGTCGATTCCATCGGCCCTGAACTTTATAATCCATGCGGGGGCTGCTTTGAAGTCCTGGTTACTTGACTTTCTTTTTTCTTGCTTTCATTGACGCAAAATTTTCAAGATCTGAAGAGCGCTTGCAGCCGCGATTCTAAAGCCGATGAAGCCCGTAAAGAACCAAGGAGTTATGGATTTCTCTGTTCTGTGTCCGCTAAAACAGGCATGCCAAACCCATGAGTTGCAATCCGATTAGCACGCAAGATGATGACTCCAGATTTTTTTGGTGCTCACTGGGATTTCAATGTAAAATCTTAAAATTTGATTAAAAAATCCTTCAAAAGACTTCGAGAGCCGCGAGTTTGACATGCCTGCTTTACAAGATTCTCGAAAGATTTATCAACGCCCTAATGCAACCAATTATTGATTCATTAGTCTTTCGAGAGCAGGCTGAGTTTCGACGCGGAAAGTCAAGTCGTTTTGTTAACATAGAACATCGAGCATTATTTCGAGGCTAAAAAGGAGGATGGTGCTGTATTTGTCGATCTGAGAGAGACATATGGCACTTTCCGGCATCTTACCTGCAAACTGCTGAGACGTCTGCCGGATAAGCACATGGTTCGGGAGAAGTTGACTAGAAGACCTTATGGTCATTTCGTTGCCTTTGCTTTGCTTTGGAAAATTCATTTGCTACATTTATATGTTAGTGTATTTTTCGTTTTGAAGCACAAAACAAACTGAAACTTAAAAGAACAAGAAAAATTCACCTAATCTTTTTAAAACTGAGCCTTTATTAACTCTTTCTTTTTTAAAAAGCATATAAGAATTTGTGTCAAACAGCTTTCTTAAAATTGACCGTCATTAAGTCGGAGTGTCTATTCTTTGCAAACTGTTACAGATACTTTTCGCTTTATGTTGTCTTGTATCAATTCACCAATAGATCATCTGTTTAAACATTAACCACATTCATTTTTTAGATATGCTTGATAAGTTTAGACAGTTTCCTGAACGACGCCTTGCGCATCACCACTGGATGCCTGCGTCCCACCCCAACGAACCACTTACCCATACTTTCAAGCATTCAAAAGACCCTGAACCCTGATTATATGCGGCATGGTATTTTAAGAGTCTTTAGATGCCCGCCAAGAGAAACTAAGATCTAGACGCCCGTTTGTGCCAGCTGCGCAAAACTATGAAACAACCTTGCTGTACTAAGCATCCGCGCTGCCCAGTGACGAATCATACATAAAAGACGGAGTATTGTGAGATTACATTTAGACTTTGTGGTTTTATACTTATGATCAGTGCTAGACTTTTTGTAACTGGCTTGCCCCGAACAGCTTGGTTTAGGCTCAATCGCCTGCAGACTAGCTTTGGGCGATTCCATTTGTCCATGCACAAATAGGATCTCGTTTCTTCACTGAATTACGAGTGCTGCGCCACTGAAGAAACTGCAGACCACGTTCTAATAACGTGCCCCATACATCGGGCACCACTTGGAGCACGAGGTCTGTTGTTTTGGGATGACGAAACTCAATGCTGGCTCAACACCATCACTTCCAGCATCTGATCCACGCAGTAGGCTAGAGCATCCTGGTGTAGTAAAAGGATAAACCTTCGGCCCTGGTCCCATTTGTATCTGTTCTGGAGTGGTCCCCTTCCAAACGACAATTAATTGAGACGAATTCAAACGCAGTGACTTGATTACAATCATTATTATATTTATTGTCAAGTTCTTTTTTAAAATTTGTTTTGTCAAACGCAGAATGTTAAACAAACTTTTGGTTTTAAACAACAAAATTATTCAAGTTAAACAAGAAAAAAGAGTAAAACAACTCTCGACTTAATCAAACACTAACTTGTATATGTTCGCGATATTGCTGCTGAGTCTCATACTCCTTGATCTTGTGCTTCAATCTCTCCTCCTTCGTGATGAGGAACTGGTCGAAGTCTCCTTTATACGCGTCGATCTTCCGAAAGGTCAAATGGAGGATGTCGGTGCACACTGACGTCAGAAAGTTGCGGTCATGTGACACGACGACGATCGTGGTTGGCCAAGCCTAGTCGAGTTTTTACATTTAAAACCCTTATTAAAGTTACTACGCTATTTTAAGATTGTTGACGATGTTGGCAATAAAACTTATGTCCATGTTTTGGAGGAAAAAACCTTCTTGGTGCGCGGTCAAGCATTTGGTAAAATATATTCTAAATTGGAAAAAAAGTTTTAACAATGGATTTTTAAAAATAATCACAAAGGTTATTAGGCAAATCTTTATTTTTAACAAATTGTTTCTTAAGCAAAGAGCATTTCTTGCAACAACCATTTTCCTCATCAATTTACAACATCGATATATTCATCCTTAAGCCAATCTCACAACAAACACAGCTTGATACAAACCTGCAAATAATCTTCCAACCACAGAATCGCCCTCAAATCCAACATGTTCGTCGGTTCTGCATCAAACAAAAGATTTCATTCCACGGATCGCACTCGCGAGTTACATCGCGTCAGGTCGATCGCGTTCGAAACGGGTTTCAAATTTTTTAAAAAAAAACAAGAACTTATCAACGTCACTCACCGTCCAGTAGAAGAAGATCAGGCCTGTAATCGAGAAAATAATTAACGAAAATCGCTCAGCCTGGTTATGATTATGTTAGACAAAACAATGAGTACGTGTCATACAAACAATCATACAATAGAAGACCATTTGAGCATACCAATTAGTAGGTTAATTAATACTTAATAGACATGTAGCGTATTTATAAGAGTCGCACAACAACATAAATTAACCAAGACGTTTACTACCAGCACGAAAAATCTCACTTGGAAAACAAAGCCCGAGCGAGTGCCAGCCTCATCCTCCATCCTCCAGATAAATCCTTGGTGCGAAAACTCTGCTCAAATACAACAACGTCCGTAAATTGTGTTTCAAATCAGCAACAACAAAAAGCTATTTTAAAATAAGTATAAAATCATTGTTTTGAAATAGTTATCCTTTCGTTAACAATTTTAAAACCCGGTACGAGCCGGTGACAATTATTTTTCAACATGAAACGACAAAAAAATTAGTGAGTTAAACAATAAACAAGCATAAATTAGAACACCGATTTGCCTGCATTTCAGTCGAAAAGCCGAGTCCATTAAGAATGACCGAAGCTCTGGCGGGTGCTTTGTCAGCCTCGATGTCGGACAACTTCGTGTAGATCTCCGCCAACCTATCGCTCAATGAAGAGTCGGTGTCACTAAATACAACGTCATTAAGTCAAATCGTAATTACCTGCTTATGATTCTGTGCGAGATTGCCAGTACTTTGAGCAAGATTACGAATTTTATATAAGCTTGAACGCTACAATATTACATAGTCAAGTTTTGAAATCTTTAAAAATCTATGTTTTAAAGAGTTTGGGTAAAAGTTCGGCGTAGGACGCCAAATTTTTTGGTCATACAGTAGTGTCACGTGTCGGTTAAAATTTCAATTTTTGCTTTTGTTGCGCAACTTCAAAACTGTTAATCGCATATTGATAAATATAAATTTGCTTGTGATACAACATGTAAGTCTTAAATAAGTGAAGATTAGTATTTTAATTGTTCCTACATGTGTGCAATCTTGCCTTGTAAAAGGAAGTGCAGGTGATTGAGAGCGAAGTCAAATTCGGCAACTTGAAAAATTAAATGCGTAAGCTTTCAGGGTAGTCTCGAATTGGCAAAAAATTATTTCAAAATCATTTTTATAATTAACTTTTTTCTCTTGCAGATACAGCTAATTCTTCTATGGAGCAGTTACAGTATTTCGGTCTTTTTTGCAGATTTTCACGTTACCAATATCAATCTACAACAAGTAGTTCTAGAGCAGTGCTCCGCAACCTTTTTTCACTCACGGCACACTTCACAACATTCATAAACTCGGCGGCACACCGGGGGCGAAAATGTTAACTAGAAAGAGAAAAATTAAATGCAAAGGAACAGCATTAATAAATTTAATGCGATATTTGCGCCTGCTTTGATGAACACAATCGTTGAATATTAGGTTCAAATTTCGAAAGAGCAACTCGAAGTTCTCTATCAATATCACTCAAGCAGGAACGTTTGTCGTTTTTGATCAATACGAGAGAAGAAAAGCTTTGTTCGCACAAATAGGTTGTGGAAAATTGGAGCAGAATTTCGATAGCTGCCTTTGAAATTAGTTTGTATTCTTCTCTAATAGAAACCCAAAATTCTCCAAGTGACATCTCGCTGAATTTCAATCGGAGAGTTCTGTCATTTCGTAACTCAAGAAATGACTCCCTGATCGGCAAAGAAAGCTCTTCTGTGGAAATTTCAGCGTTGGATGAAAAAGGATTTCGGATCCAATCATATTGTTGTGTGTTGATTGTAAAAAAGTAACAGTCATATTTCTGCTGCAACAAAGACAAGTGTTCTTGAGCCAAATCCACTACAAATTGTCTGTCAACATCGCTCAAATCATTATTGCTTCTTGGAAACATTTCCAGTGATCCTCGCCCCAACTCGGTTTTCCATAATGCTAATTTCTGTTTAAATCCAGTCAACTTGTCAGAACACGATAGTATATTTTCTTCCCTGCCTTGCATTTTGATGTTGAGTTCATTTAAGTGTTCACATATGTCCGCCATGTACGCAAATTTTGCAACCCAATAATCGTCTTCAAGGTGCTTACGCAAATCGTGGTTGTTCTGACTTAATATAAACTGACTCACTTCATGCCGAAGTTCAAAGAGTCTTGCGAGAACTTTTCCCCGAGAAAGCCAACGTACATGCGTATAGTACAATAATGACTGATGCTCTGAACCCATTTCTTTGCATAATGACGAAAAAATACGTGAATTCAAAGCTCTCCCTTTAATGAAGTTCACAATGTCAATGCAGTGTTTCATCGTTTCGGACAGTTCCTCTGGCAGCACTTTGGTCATCAAGGCTTCTCTATGTATGCAGCAATGCGTAACTTGAATGGCAGGATTTTGCTGTTTCACCAACGTAGCAAAACCTTTACCTTTGCCCAACATTGCTGAAGCACCATCTGTGCAAAGGTTGACGCAATCATTCCAGTGGATACCGTGGGCAGTAAAAAACTCGTTTGTCACGCGAAAAATGTCCTGCCCAGTTGTTCGCTCTGGAAGTTTTTTGCAAAACAAATACTCTTCTGCAATAGCATTGCCGTCGACAAATCGTACAACAGCCAATAGCTGTGCTTGCTTTTTGATGTCCGTTGTTTCGTCGATTTGAAGGGAAAATTTTCCAGATGTTTTTAGTTTATTAAGTAGCGTTTCAAGTAGATCTTCAAACATATCGCCAATGCGCCTTTTAATAGTCTCGGCGGACAACGACACTTTCCTGACTTCTTCAGCTTCCTTCTGTCCAAGCATTAATCCGACAATTTCTAGGCAGGCTGGTTTTATGAGTTCTTCTCCGATAGTATGCGGCTTTTTCTGTCGAGCAATTAATTTGGCAACTTGATAGCTAGCTTCTACTGCCTTTTCCGTGACTGTGAAAGTTGACTTCATGAATTGCTTTTGCTTTTTATTTTGACTCCATATTCGTTGAAAGAAATCCTTATCCTTGCCAGAATAAGTAGAATGTTTTGTTTTTAAATGCCTAATAAGTTTGCTTGGAACCATTGCTTGATTACCAAGTTGTTCTCCACAAACTACGCAATGTGGATTTGGAGCCTCTTCACTACCGCACCAAGTAAATCCATATTGCATGTAGTCTTCACTGTATTTTCTCTTCTTTTGTTCTCTTTCTTTTGTATCACTTGCTGAAGTAGGTAAACTATCTGGTGGTTGAACTGCTCTCTTTAAAAATTTATCCATTGTGTCTAACAGTTCTAAATTTCAGTTATGCTGAACGCAGAAGATTAAGCTCACAAACAACTTAGAAAACCTAAACAAACACATAAACAACTTAGAAAAGTTTCTAAAAATACCGCGGCACCCCTAGCACAGCTTCGGGGCACACCGGGGTGCCGCGGCACCCCGGTTGCGGAGCACTGCTGTAGAGGTAAGGCAGCAAATTAAATTTTAACTGATGAAACCCACAGCTGTATGATGTCACAATGAACTAAAATTTCGTTGCAAAGTTTTTACCCGAAACCCTATCATTTTAAACCTCAATCATTTTCAATTTAAAAAATAATGAAAAATATTAAACACCGCAGTTTATATTCATCAATAGTTTTGATATAATTTCGAATCATATGCGACAGTTACGTAATATTAAGTCGTGAGAAGCAGATCCTTACGCGAAAAAATGATCGAATTGACAGACAACAGCTGAAAGATCATTTAAGATAATTAGCTTCAAATCGGAAAAAGAAAAACTCATTAGCAACAAGACGAAACGCATATATTAGAAACTTTTGACAAAATAGTATTTGACTCTGAATTTAAAAAAATGGATCAACTACAGCACAGTTGATAAAAACAGAATTTGAAAAAATGATAACAAAGGATCTGGCAACTACTAACTCTGAACTGTTAATTTTCGCTTGCAACAACTTCTCCTCGTCCAGAAGTTCTTTACGAACAACATCCGACTCCAAAACACTATCCAAAGCAATCGTATCATCTCCTTCCACCTCTTGCTCCACATGGAGCAAGGAAATATGTTTCGGTATGGTTAAATTACGCCTGAAAGATGGAAAAATATCACGGGTCGATTTAGAGCGGACACAACAGAATCAAATCAAACCTTACGTCGAGATCATTTTTAATAAAGTTGTTTTGCCCATTCCATTTCTACCAACAAAGCCATATCTTCTTCCACTTGAAATGTGAAGATCGGCACCCTCAAATAAAATTCTAGAAACTGCCTGTTATCAGCCTAGTTTTTTTTAAATAAACCAAAGTTCAAAGAACTTACTTGCTTCCAAATGCGACGTCGAAGTTTTCGATGTGGATGTCAGTGTTTCTACCTTCGCCTTTTGTATCTTTCCGACTTAAAGACTGACTTGCCGAAGCCTGAGCTACAACTCTAATAAACAAAATATTACAACAGCGATTTAACTACACGCCAGAAAAATACGAGAGGGATGGAAAAGTCAAAATTTACTTGTTGGGTGCTTCGTAGCGAGAAGGAACTTCACCAGCCTTTCTTTCTTGCTTCTGCCTGATCTTAGCTTCTGCTTTTTCCAGTTTTTTTGCGTCAACAACCTGAAATTTAACATGTATGCTTAATAGTGCTTTGAATTTCATTTACACAAAATCTTTTTAAAAATCAAACAACTACAAAAAAAAGAAAATATTTCTACTTTCTCATTCTTCACGTAGCTGTTTTTCGTACTCAAATTTCGAATAAAAATTTTTAACAACACACTGTATAGGGAGTATGAAAATGTTGCGCGTGCTAACGTAATGTGAACATTGACACGTGCAAACATCATTTCCATTTTAGTAATTCAGGAAAGCTAAGCACATGCTAATATGTTTATTTGTGTGCGCAACGCAAAATTTCTTAAACGCGACAAAATCCAGGAAAAATTTTGCATTCGTGCATTATAAAACATGGGTTGTTCTGCATTAAAATTATTCGCAGTGATTGAAAGTTACGCTTGAGCGTATTTACATTAATCAATAAAATGAAAAATTAAAAACCAAAAATTCAATGAAACTGCAGAAATTAAAAGTAGAGTC
The DNA here is from genome assembly GCA_963680785.1 of Diplosoma virens. Taxonomy (NCBI): domain Eukaryota; kingdom Metazoa; phylum Chordata; class Ascidiacea; order Aplousobranchia; family Didemnidae; genus Diplosoma; species Diplosoma virens. The sequence goes on from OY796887.1 coordinate 29,130,165, forward strand.
CGTATTTCAACTTACAGACTTCTTATCTGCTTTAACCATCCAAATACTTGCAGCATCTGTTTCTACATCACCTGGCAAAAATATTGAAAACCTTGGTTAATATAAACAGTTTTGAGAAAAATTCCTAAATATATATCTGCAACTTGCAATCTAAATTATATTTGTAAAATTTGTTTTTTGATCATTGTACAATTTAAAAATAATTTTCTTTACAGTACGTCAGTTACGAAAATATAGCAAAACTACTTAGTCGTCGAAAATGTAGCAAAATCGTCAAATTTGTTCAAAAAATATATTAGCATAGCAGTTTTAAATACTTTTTTGTTTGTAATTATTTTTTGGTTGAAGCCAAAAAGAGGATAGTAACTTATGTTGCTCATGGTCTCTTACCAAGTAAAAATTCTGTATTTTGCAAAAAAATTTGGATCAGGTCTAATAACTGCCCGGGCGGGTGATCAAGTCTAATAACTGCCCGGCCGGGCAGATATTAGACTTGATCCAAAAATTTTTTGAAGTAGTGGCTAATGTGATATGCCATAATCATTTAAAATTTATTTTTATGTTTGCATTTGACAAAAACTTCGAAACGACGGTATTGATAAAAGTGATTTTTTATGGATTGAATACAAAAAACAGTACCAAACAGCTTATTCAAGGAAAATTAATTATTTTTTTAGTTTAAAGCAGTGGTCTACAAACTTTTCGAGCAGGGGGCCGTATGTAGATTTTTAAGCCTCCTCGGGCCAAAGCCAAAGGTGTTCCTTAAAAAAAAGGTTCCACTTAAATTCAGACTCATATTTTTTGATTTTCGTCCCGAAATCAACGTGTTCTCTAAAAAAAAAGTCTTCACCTAAATTTGGTAACTACTTTATGGCTATGGGTATTTCCGACATAATTCTATCCAACTGTAGTTTAAAGTGAGTGTATATGCTTTTTACAAAGAGCTCCGAGGGCCATACTTTGGAGATCCCTGCAGTAGGTGAAAGATCTAAATTAATTTCAAACCCTTGAACCACGACTGATCCTTGTTCACTTGGTTCGTCCCATCAATAATATTTTTTGTAAATTATTGTTTTTTTTTTATTTTTTTAGTATTTTAGACAACATGCAGCGGGCCGGATAAAATCACCTCGCGGGGCCGTAGTTTGGTGACCACTGGTTTAAAGTATTATTTTGACTTCATTTTGGTATTTTGACATTATTGTGCAATTTTACCTTAAGCAATGGATGATAAATTTTTATTTGACTTTTTTTTGACCCGTTAAAAAAAGTCAAACTATAAACATGAAATCAATAAGGTTAAAGACATTGTTTCACGCTTCAAGGCTCGTTTCCCCCACGAGCATGGAATGGAGTATTCTTTCTTTCTTTCTTTTATTGATCTTTCCGCGCTTAAAATCTAAGCGAGCGATAAGTGAAGCAAAAAAATCAATAGAACAAACAAACAAATGCTCCATTCCACACTCGTAGTGGAAACGCGCCCTTAAGGTAATTTGTAATTTGTTGAGTAAATCTTGTATCACATTTTATAACACATTATAGCTTTTCTTTGATGAGTTTACCGAAAAAGCAAAGGGTTTCTTTTAAAAAATTATATTTTAAGCAGGCGCTTTTCAAAGCAGGCCGTGACAACGGCAAGCGCTTTTCTCTAGCTCAGCGGTTCTTAATCTTTCTTATGCTCCGCACTCCTTTAAAACTTTTGCTATGTTCTCGCACCCCTTATAAAATAAAGTTTGTCAGTACCGGCAGTATTAATTTTGGAATGCCGTGAAAAACAATAGCAAATAAAAAAAGAACAGTTGACTACACAAGCAGACTAGTAAACAGAAATACTTTACAAAAAAACAAAATTTTGAACAATTGCGTGACATTTACCAACCCTAATGATTCAGCATTTACACATCGTCGCATCCCTTAGGAACAGAGCTCGCAGCCCAGTTTAAGAACCCCTGCTCTAGCTGGAGGCTGAATGATCGTTACTCGCGTTAGAGAAAATGAGTGGAAGTTTAAAAAGACAATGCAAAACGATAGCACTTTATCAATTTCTTTAATGAATAAAAGGCACTAAGGTAATAATATAGAACGGCAAAGCGGGTTAATTTACATTTCATGGTAAATATTAAATGTTGCAACAACTATTCAAATTACAACAAAAAATAAAACAATTTTTGAGGTCATACAGAAAATAACGTAATTTTTGGCTAAACACTGAAAGACTTTATCAGATCTCAATTATGTTACAGTGCATATTTTTTTTTCATAGCTATTAGTTTTATTCATAGTTTTAAAACTTTAAATGATGATTTCTTATGGCTTTTAGGAGAGCTAATTATTATAAACTTTTCAAAAAAAACGTTGGTAATGTGCAAGCATGTTGTATTCAGAGTCAATCCAAGTAAAATTTTTAATCTCATCTTTTTGCACACTTCGAAAAGATGTTAAAGTCTTAACACTTTTGTGACGTTTGATGGGAGGTTCAAAAAGGCAACTTTTCGGTATGTTGTGAAAAACCAAAAGCGGTTCTGCAGGACATTGTTTTTGTAAACAAACACAAATTTTGCTGTGGAATGGCTTTGATTCAAGCTGCTTTTTCATTTTCGTCACCGAAAATTTATTAACTGTAACTACAGGAAAACGCCGATTATCCGAACCAATTAAGACCAAAGGTAGTTCGAATAACTGATTTTTTCAAATAGTCGAACAAAATATAATCGTGCAATAAAAAGCATCATATACACCAGTGTTTCTCAAACCTTTTTTTCTGCGACCCAAAATCGCTAAAAACAACGATTTACAAATGTGACTGCGACCCAAATAAATTTGAGTGAGCGCTTATTTTGATTAGAAAGAAACGAAATTGTTATGTAAGCCAACAATGGTTGTCTAATTTTTAGCTGTAAATAAGTCGGCAGAAATTTGTTTGTGACCAAACTTATTTCGATTTCTTGATTTTCGGCTGAAAAACGTAGTGATCTCTAAAAAAAAAAAAAAGGTCCTCACCTTAAATCTGAGTCTGATTACTTGATTTTTGTCTTAAAATTGTAATGATCTCTTAAAAAAGTTCTTCACTTCTGAAATCTTGTGTGCGCAGATCTTTTCTTTTACGCGCGGTAATTTACAAGCCTTCGCGACCCATCCACATAGTCTTGGCGACCCACTTTTGGGTCGCGACCCATGGTTTGAGAAACGCTGATATACACATATAGTCGTTTTTGGTACATTACGAGCAGTATAGTGATTGCTCATTTTTTTGTTTTAAATTTGTTACTCTTTTCGTCGCTGCCAAGTTTTCTCATCCTTTTTAGAAGCAAAGCTGTATGGAAAGACACTCACTCTGTTGTTCAAACCATGCTATGACGTTGTACCACCATTTTAGTAGTGTTTGGATAATCGGTGTACTAACTGTATTTTGGTCGTAGAATCATAGTTAGTTGATATTACAGCAAGGCACGCAGCATTCAAAGGTATTATTTTAGTCGAAACTATCCTAAAAATTTTATTTCATTTGTTTCACAAATTCAACATGGTTTGGGTATTTGTAAGTTTTAAATATTTACAATATTGCATAACTTATGTTAACTTTTTAGCAATAAAATCAAAGCTAGTTTTTAAAATTTTTATTTGGGACACACAAAAAAATTATATTTTGAATTTTGACCCTACCATCATAACTCCATGTACTCACAATATTTATCAATATTGAGATTACAACTAGCAGATTTCCTCACAATCTTTCAGAAAATCATCTGCAAATATCTTGCAGATAAATTTTTTAAATAAAAAATTTTGTTTGAAAAGATTTTTTATCAAGATATAACTAACAATTTGCAAATAAGGTAACTAATCCTGTAATTAATTCATATTTCCAGAACCTGATAATAATTCTAAGCATTCATTTTATTAACTATGCTTAACTTTCTCAATTGCAACTTAAACTAAACAAAGAAAGTGACTTAGTTTTATTTTAGAAATGTAACATTATTCGCTATTGCGCCTTCAGCTACAGAGAAGCGGTCGCCGTTGCCATGGCCTGTTTTACAAAGCGCCATGATTTCAGGCCATTTAAAAAATAATGAAAATAGATATTTTATCCTCAACATTTCGGAGTGTATAATCCAAAGATAGATGGAGTACATTGATTTTTGCCAACATATAGATCAAAAAAGCATTTTTAAAAATTTTGGTAATTTTTTTGCCTAGGTTTAAAATGCTTAAAAATTTTAAAACAGTGCTCTTGCTATCTCTTGAAAAAAAAAAAGAAAATGAAAATGCAGGTTTTCTTGAATTTTTAATGCAATATCAGCTTCAGTATTCAAAAAATTGCCAATTAAAAACCATTACAGAGATAAAGTTGCGCATGTCATTTATTCAGTAAATTTTTTTTTGTACAATTTAGCTCTGTAATTTTGTAAAAATTGAAATTTTAATGCTAATAATACAACTAACAAACTGACATCAAAATTAACAACTTTTCAAAAGAGATTTTTTCAAAATGTCTGATAGCTTCTGCAGTTTAGTTTTTTGTAATGCCAACCTTATTGATGTATTTCTGTTTTTTTTCTGTCTTACAAATGCTGGTTAGATTCTATTTTTGCAAAATTTTGTGAACATCCCAATTAGGTATAGTTCAGGTGTTCTATATATCCCTAATTCAGTGCAACAAAAATATATCAAAAGAAATTGATAAAATCTATCTTAAGTCACCATAAATTTACAGAAAACATATTAGGGCTTGTAAAAACTAATCATATATAGCCTCAGAGTTTAATAGATGATTAGAACTTGAAAAACAAAATGAAAAAAATTAATTTAGGTATGAACGAACCAGTGGTACTGTCCATGCTTGCAATGTGAATTGGTGCATCTAGTTTCTTAATTTCTTCTTTGTTGTTATCATTTGATCTAGTTTTTAAAAAAAAATACTGAAAGTTGTTGAAGAAACAAATAGTAAACTAATCTAAAAATATATTAATATTTATTAGAATTATCACATGCTTTTGAGTAATACATGAAAATATTTTTTTACACATATCATTAAGCAGTTTCTTCTAGTATCTTTTAAAATCAAAAGCCCAATTTAGGTTGAAACTTTTAATTTGAATCATTAATTTATTGTACTGTATTTTAATAAAAGTTAAAGCTTTATCTAAAGCTTCTTGTTTAACCCATCAAATAAAAAAGAGATTTAAAAAGTCTTTTTCAATTAAAAGACACAATTTGCTAACAGAAAAAAAGGCATTGTTTAATAACATAAATACAAAAAACTGTATGCAGGCAACTTATAAATAAATTTTAAAAATGCTTACAGTGATAAAATGTTAAAGATGGATTGACAAAGATTTTCTACTAATGACATTTCACAATCAGTTGATGATTGAATTATTTCACCAATTGCTTCATAAACATCACATGATGAAGAAAACTCATCAATGCTGTTTTCTAAAACGCCTTAAAAAACAGTTAAGATTACTTCATGCTCAAGGTTTTTAACAATATATTTAAACTAATAAGGTTTTTTGATTATACAGGGTGGCAACGTGAAGTGTAGACTATTTTTCAAAGTTTGTTTGTCAGCTTAATTTTGGTTCTAACTCAATTCTGATTACAGATTCTGACAGGATTTTTTCTCTAGTTTAAGCCAATATATAGCTGTTATACTTAAGAAATTGTCTAAAGTCATAATGAGTGACAAAAGTGATGCGATTGGAGTACTTCATAAGAGTGGAAAGACTGCTAGCAAGATTTTCAAGATTTTGAAGCCAACTGTGAGCAGATCTGGGGTATATAAGGTCATTAAATGCTTAAAAATGACTGGTAGTTATTCACCAAGGTAAGGAGCACTCCTCCTCGACCTGTAAGGACCAAAAAGTTGGTGAATGCCATCAGGATGAAACTCAGGCGAAATCCTCAAAGTGCTTGTGGGATTGCAAAGGCTATGAATATCAGCCATACAACAGTCCAAAATGTCCTTGAGAAAGACCTCAAGTGTTATCCCTACAAGAAGGTCAAGCGACAACTCCTATCTGGTCCTACCTGCAAGAAAAGACTAAAGAGAGCAAGACTGCTTTTGCATCTTCTGCAGGATTGCATGCAGCCACCAGTTCTGTGGACAGATGAAAAACTCTTCACCGTCCAGGCCATCCATAATGCTCAGAATGATAGAGTTTGGGCTAGGAATGTCAAGAATATTCCCAAAGAACATCGAATATCTTTCCAGCACCAAAAACCGGCCTCAGTCATGGTCTGGGCTGGCATCACGTCATGTGGTCTGGAAACACCCTTAATCTTCATTGGAGGGGGTGAAAATCAATCAACATGTTTACCTGGGCTTGTTGAGGGACCAAGTGGTTCCCTGGGTCCAAAGCACCATTGGAGATGGCAGCCTGACTCTACAGCAAGACGGAGTGACCTCCCACAGCGCCAAAATGGTTCAGAGCTTCTGCAAAGAGCATTTCAAAGGATTTTGGCCAAAGGACCTTTGGCCTCCTTCTCCAAATCTCAACCCAATGGACTTTGGAATCTTGTCCATCTTGGAGCAGAAGGCGTGCATAATAACTCATAAGAGCGTGGACTTGCTAAAACATGCCCTTGTCAAATCCTGGGACAAAATATGTGAAAAAACTGTGCGTGCAACTTGCTCTTAAGTGTCAAGCAGACTCTGACATCTGATTCGGGTTAAAGGAGGTTATTTTGAATAAATGAGGTATTCATTCTAAATGTCGTTTCATGCCCTTTCATTTGAGTGTTTGTTCATAAAATTTGAAAAAATACAAGTAGAGTTATGAAGGTTTACATGAGTCTACACTTCGTGTTGCCACCCTGTAAAATTAAATGAAGAGTTAACATCCAAGCTAGGAGCAGAAAAGACACGAGTTCAATGCTCAGACTACCTCAGTAATTTCTATTGCATCCTTTAATAAGGCACCTTACAAAAAATTTTCAATGTGGTCACTCTGCTGACCAACAATGGTGACTCTGCTTAAAACATAAAGCAGTAGCTAGGTCAATATCGCCATACAAAAAAAGTATGGCAGCTGTGATGGTGCAAGCAAAATTTGGCTAACATTGTATGTTATACTGTAATGCAATAGTGTACTTTTCTAATTTATTGTGTTATTTTTAGTTATTCAAAATACTTGCTTCGAAATCAACTTGTCAAAATTGTATACCTAAATTTTAATGTTCCACCATCATGCTCTGATAGATACCTAAAGTTTTTGCATCAAAGTTCAAAAAAAAATCTGTCATAAAATATTTGTAGTAGATAGCAAGAAATCTTATTTATCAAAAATAACAAAACGATTTTTTGTATTTCTAACACTTAGCATATGATGAAAATTACAGTTGAATTGTAATTCATAAAAAAATCGTAAATGGCGTCAAGCAGTCCTTTGTATAATAAGATTACAACCAACGTAAAGCAGGATGGCTAGGTTAGCTACATTAAACTGAACATTTTAATACTTGAAAATTGTTACAAGCTTTCTAAATTCAGGCCAATGTATTAGATTATGGTCTCTAGATGGCAAGAACTCCACCTTCTGGTATAGCATACCAATTTACAAAAACATACTGAAGTGAGAAGGCTGCTTGTCAAAACTGAAATGAAAGCCAAGCCTATAAATTATGAAATCAAATCATATTTTTTGACTAAATGAAAGACTTGCTAACAGGTGGAATATGGATTTTTATTACTGCATCAAGAAGATTTTGAGAGAAACTGTTCAAAGGTTGTTGACATAAAGCTAGATATACTAAAGGCATTCATTGTACATAGATAACTTCAACAACAGGGTGAAATTCAATGAGGCTTTATTTGATTCATCATCATCATTAATCCAATTTTAATCCAGTTTAAATATCCCCAGTAAATGGAGGTGGTTGGATGCATCCCACTACTTCTGCAATTCTTCCCACACCTTCTCTCCACCTACACCAATCTGTTGCATCTTTTTTCCTTAAACTAATCCTTCTCATGTTTCTTTCAACTTGCTACCTCCATTTCATCTTCAGTCAGCCTTGTTTATGTTTTTCATCCACTTCATGTGCCATTGCCTTCATCAAAACATCTTCCTCAGGTCATCCTAAAACATGACCATACTATCTCACACAATTTACCCTTGCCAGTTTATCTGCTGCTTCTTTCAATCTCAACATTTCCATCAGCTCTATCGTATTCCTCTTATCCACAAGCTTTACACCACACATCACCCACATCATAGATCTTTCTGCTCTTCTCAAAATAGCTACTGTATATATTGGTGTATAAAGTGACCATCAGATAAGACGAGGTACAAAATTATATCGGTTTTATATACATATATAAAGACTTGATCTTTGCAACAAAAAAAAGTTAGGGTTAGGGTTAGGTGATAATTACTGAGCCCCATCACTCAGTAATTATCATCCAACCCCGATAAGAGATTACTAACCCTAACCCTAATCCAGGCAGATATTAGACTTGATTCAGACTTTTATATCGGTTGTATAAGACAACCCCAATTTTTAAGGGTTGTTTTTTGACTTTAAGGGTCGTCTTATACGCCGAAATATATGGTACTTTATTTTCTCTCAAAACATCACATTTCTCTTCCACATAACATAGCTGATCTTACATAGCTTTTATATACCTTTCCTTTCATCTGCAAAGATAATCTTTTTCCAAACAGTATCTTTCTGCACTCTCTTTGCAGCTACTGTGGCTTTACATCCTCCACTGGCATTCAATCTATTGCCAAGATAGCAAAATTCCTACACAAATTTCCACTTCACACAGTACCTCCTGTTGCACTTCTCTACACCATTTGTTGCTTTATCACACTTCAAAGAAACAATCTTGCTACACTCCAACATACTTTCTTTAACTTAGAACATCTTTCATGAATCTATTGGTCACATTTTGTACATAAGTCTGAGTTTACAGTCACCCTTTTGCCACATATTCCACATGGGTCTATTCTACTCCATACGACTTTACTCTCTGACCCACACACCATCACCTTTGTCTTTTCAAGATTCACTTTCAGTCCCTTGTTCTCCAATGCACTTCTCCAATTTAGAACCTTTTCTTCAGACTCTCTAACATTTCACTCATCTATACCAAATCATCTGCATACAAAACCTCTTTCATTAAGCCTTCTCTTGCATTCTCTGTCACAACAAAGGTGACAAAACAAATCCCTGATGTACACGAATCGCTACATAGAATTCCTCTAAAAATTAGGATCCAACTTTAACCTCTGTCTTTGAACCCTCATACAGACTCATTACTGCTTTCACCAAGATCTCTGGTAGTTCTTTCTTCCTCAATGCCCATTGCATTACTCTTCTTGGAACTCTGTCAAAGACCTTCTCTAAATCCATGAAACGCATGTACAATTTTTAATCTTTCTCCTGTATTTTTTTTGCATTCTTCTCATTAAAAAAAGAGCACCTATTGTCCCTCTTTCTGGCATAAAGTCAAATTACATATCATCCACCTCCTCCAATGCTCTTATTCTTCAATACGCTTTCACCAATCTTCATTCCATGCTCCAATAACTTCACTCATCTATACACTCAGCCGTTTGTCACATCTCTTTACCCTTGTAGATTGCATGCAAGGAAGGATAGCAAAAAGGATGAATGCAATAGGGTCTTGTTTACAGTTTGCCATTACTAACCTTGCTGGCTTTGGGGATTACACAAAATTTAGAAGGTAATTGATTAAATTTGGTGAATAGCAAAAAAAAAATAAATAAATAAAGGTGATCAAACCAATATGCATTTTTGACTATGATTAGAACATGCAAAAAGTGAATTACTTATAGCAGCATATTAACAATAAAAAAAAAAATTACTAACACTGACCAAGAAAGCATTTTATTACTTAATGGAAATTACAATCCAAAACTGCTATATTTTGCAGAAAAAAGCTGATTAATGTTAAAGAGCGTGCACTAATTTTTAAAAGAACCTGTGAAACAAGCTGTCAACAGCCCTCAAGAATTGATTGTAATAATGTTGACTATTAAATTCTGCCAAATAATAAAAAATTTGCAATAATATCAAATCATAGCTTACAACATCCATAGCACTCAATAAGAGCAATTTCTAATTGTAATTTTAATTATTAACAGAATTAAATTAGGTTCTCATCCACTATTTGCCAAGTTTAGTTCATTACCGTACTTTTTCAATTCTGGAAAATTCCCCAAGCCTACAAAGTTAGTAATTGCAAACAGTGAATGAGACCCTTAAATTAAAGACAAAAATTCTCAAAAAGAGTTAAAAAATAAACTACCACAGTTGTAGTATTAAACAATAACATACTTTGTACATAACTTTCAATGTTTTCATCTTCAGTTTGTAGTTTCTGGCGAATTAAATTCATACACTCTTCTATAGCCATTTAAAGATGCTTTAAAAAACTATACTTGCTAGCTATCAATAATAATAATCTAAAAAGCAACATTTAAATCTGTAAATTGTTTTGGATTATAAAATAGAATAATATTGATCAGTGGTTCTTATCTAAATCATATTTTACTCAAAAAAAACTTTTTCTTTTTTTTTAAATATACTTTGGTAGACCTCTTCTATGTTTTTTTTATTTTTTTATTTACTTTTTTTTATTTCTATATTTATCCTCCTGACTCGCAGGAAAGCGACGGAGGCGCTATACGTAGGGCAAGCAATTACCCCCACCTGCTTCCGGAGATGCCAAGATATTGCTGTTCGCTTTAATGTTTCGTACCTATTGGACGACAAAACTCATTTTGCAATTCATACGCTCAACTGATTATTAATTAATTATGCTAATGTACAAAAAAATCAGTCATTGGATTAACTGTTCAATAACATTTTCTGTGTTTTCATATAGCTTTGCTTTCTTGACTCTTCCTTCATCTTGTCATCTGGATCGCGGCTGCGACAAGCTTTTGCACTCCTAACTTAATAATGTTGGCTAGGCGATTTGGTGCGAAAGCTGCTTTTTAGACATATCAGATCATATTATATTGCAACACAACAGGACATTTTAAATTACCTTGGATTGGTGATTCCTTAGATCTCGATAAAAACATAAAATTGTTTATCACTAACTATTTTGGAGCTGTTCAATGTGATTACTCTTTTCTACAAGATGAGTTTTTCCTGCGTAGATAAGGACGTTTTTCCCACTTTTCAATGAAGTTGGGTTGTATACGAGTTCGTGTGCCACTGCGACAATCGGAACTGGAGTCAAATATCCCTAAGTTTGCAGGACAGAATCCGAGATCCGACAGCAAGTCTATTTAAAATAGAACGAAAATAACCACAGCGTCAAAGTAAATCAGCGAATTCTATAACTCATTGTGACTCGGCGATTGAAAATCATTTATAATACCATAGTCGCTATATATATAGTCTGGAAGCTCCTGAATTAATGTTGTCGTTGACAGCGCCATCTAGTAACGGTGTAACACGATTTCAAATTAGCATTAAAACATAATTAAAATAACCATAGACAACTATGGTACTGCTTACAATACTAGTATTCTAAAGTCAAAAATATTGCAGATAAAAAAAATTAAAGTAATATTTTATGTTGTTTGGTGATTAACAGAAGAAGAACATGCACGGTAACGCACAGAAGTTATTATTTTTAATCAGAGTCAAGATGTTTACTGTACTTTTTTTAAACTGCTAGTCTTTTAAAAATGGAGAATATTTCATAGGTGTTATAACTATAAAATATTGCTGTTTACTAATTAAATATGACTTAGGATACTTTGATAGGTGCAGTAGATGCCATTGTCACTACTCATTAACTGCTATTTTATTTTTATTTATTTATTTGAGTCAGACACAAAGTTCATAGAAAAGTGAAAACTATATATTTTTATACTTAAAGCCATTCTTTGTTATATCTTATGTGTAATTGACAACTTGGAAATACTATATATTATTTTTATTACTTTAATTTATTTTGGAGTAGTTGTAGTACTGAAAATATTTTATGGTTTTGGATTTTGTTTGCAGTTTATCCTTGATATTTGGTATTATAATATATTAATTAATAATTGAAGCTGTTATGTCAAAACTTTCAGGAAGAGGAGGCAAGTATTGTTGTTTGCCGCAATGTAACAGTTCAACAACCAAAGGATATTCTTTATTTAAAGTTCCAACTGGTGCACAGAAACGTACTGGGGTAGTTACTGACCAATGGGCTCAAGATTTTCATCAGGTAAATAAAACTAGTTTTGCTAGTTATTTTTGCATGTTTGAAGTGCTGGCCAACTATATTTCTACAGTTTATAATTACAATTGCCAAACTTTTAACTTTTTGCAAAATGTTTACTTTAATTTGTTTAAATAGCATAATTAGTCCTACACAACAAAAACAAACTGCATGACTATGCATTTTTTTTATTAAAATGTATCTTGTTTTCTTGGTTGTATTTGTTTACAAACAGCAGTTTTTCTAATTTTTTAAACCTAATATTTTATTTCTTAATCAAACCCCATATGACTGATGTAACATAACTCACATTTTTAACTTAAAACTTTTATTAGAAAAATTTTAAAGTAAGAGCTTTAGTCTTTAGTTTTCATGTGATAAACCATCCAGTAGTGATATTGAATGATGTTGTGTTTTAAGGCTATATTTCTTTCATTTACATAATATTATTTATCTTTTATGATTATTTTTAAAACTGTATATTATCAGTTATATGTGTCAGATTTGCAAGTACAAAGTTTATGTAACATTATTATCTCATTTAGGTCATTTTATCCTATAGAAATGACAAAGTTTTCAAACAAAGATTATTTGATGGAAAAGTTTTTATTTGCAATAAACACTTTAAAGAAAAAGATATTCTACAAACAGCCACTAAAAAGTGCTTAAAGTTGGGAGTTTTGCCATCACAAAATTTGCCCGTAAAATCACATCCTAGCAAAATTCCTCAAGAACGAAGGAGTATCATTAGACATTCCCAGCCATGTTTAGCTAATTACTCAAAATCTTTTGCTCAACAACCAACATCACTCAATGATATTTCTCAGCAATTTTCCCAAATGAAATTGTCTAAGTGGCGAATTTTTGTTGCAAATGACTTTGTTCATTTTACATATTACAGTAACATAGATCATCACCATATAGCAGATGTAAGTTTGCTAATTAAAGACAATTCAGTTGATAGTTCTGGCTTGGATTTTTCTACTTCATTTCATGGTAGATGTGCAGCAGAAATTACCAAACAACTGTCATTTGAAAATTTTAGTTTATGTGAGATGTTGGAGTTTTTAAAGCAACAGTTGATCTGCAAAGGCTATACAAGTGTTCCTAATCAATCTCAATGGATATGTTTGAATGGCTGCATTTCTTACCCCTGCAATGATAGAAGTTCAAAGTTTGTCTGCATTTATATTTGTACTCCAAACTTTAAATTATTTCATCTAGCAACTGTAATTTCTGTGTTTAATAGCCTACTAAACATTTTAAATTTTTTATGATGTATTGAACTTGTTTTGTAATTTCAAACCTAGCAGTTTTTTCTCACCCAAAAATATTCAAGCTTAAAAAACAAGCAGAAGCCGAGCATCATAAGCAAAGTTAATTAGCTTGTATGTACATGCATAGTTGAATGAAGCAAAGTAGGCAAAATGTTTGCTTGCTTTCAGCTGACACTAAATTGCAATATTGATCCACCTTTAGATGTGCCAGTGAAATATCATGTTTTTCTTGTGTTGCTGGATAAAAATTTACTTAACTGAAAACGCATTTAGAAAGTAAACAAACTGGTGTGGTTAGTATTGCATAAACTAACGTAAAAGTTTTGTTAGTAGCACTTCAGGAGCACAGCAAATTTAGTTTTTTTTGATTTGCTCTAAACCATTTTACAGCTTATAACTATCAGTAATATTTTCTACTTTAAACAGGTTTTTCAGCAAAGATTGTCAAATTGTCTGTGATAAAAGTAATTCTGTATGTCAACAGTGCATGATGCTTCATGTGCGTCAAGTAGATAATGCAAAGCGCAATTATAAGAGGATGCAGCCAATTCAGCATAAAGTACTCCCAAGTCACAGTCCAATTACCACTGCTTGCGTTCAACGAGTAAAAGCAACCATCACTGCTCAGAAAGAAAGGTTTTTTTTTATTATCATACGTTAACTTGTGTATAATAAATTGTGACCAGCTGCACTACCACCTGAAGTTTTTAATACATTCTGTAAGATATCACTTTTTAAATTGTCTCTCCTCATATCCTTATATACCTGTGGTAAATATTCTCTTACATGTACATCCTAGAACCACAGTTTAGACAAAGAAAAAGAAATTTTGGGCTGAAAAGGTGCAAATAAACTCAGAACATAATTTTTGATTAAGTTGTCTAATAATGCATTATACAGTGAAGACCTGGCTAACATATTTGTTAGCCCATTGCTGAAATTGTTCCTCTGCAATAGAAGGCTGAAAAGTAGCATTTCGAGTGTAAAGAAGATCCTACTGTTTGTGGACATTTGTTGCTTTTTTTGGCAACAATCAGCCTTCAACTCAACCATTTTATTTGTTAGTCATTTAATCACAGTGCTGTTGCAAAAGACGTGATAAAAATATATTTACGGTCTTTTTCACCTTTTTTATTTACAGAATTGGCAAATTAGAAGAAGAGTTTTTGAAGAAAGGTATTGATGTGGATGAAAATATATGCTGTATAGTAGAAAACTTAAAAGATGACCCTGTTGCTTCAAAGAATGACTTTCTCCGAGAATGGTGGTCTAAACAAAAAGAGTTGCAATCATTGGACAATAAAAGTAGTTATCGCTATCCACCTTCAATAATCCGGTAAGCTTGCTGTTTAAAATGAATTTTTTTTTCAGATTTTCTTGTTTTCTTACTTTTGCTGTTAAGGTATTTGTTCACATATTGTCCTTCGTTATATGGCAGAGTACCTTCTCCCGGCTAATGCATTATTACTCAGGGTACCCGATGTGTAGGACACTTTGTTTATGGTCTTTGGTTTGTTCATAAGCGCCACAATGACAATTCGGGGAAGGAGGGAGACTTCATTAGTGCATGAACCAACAGAAGCGACCAACGCCAGATCGCAAGCCATTAAGTTTAATCCCAGTTGCTCTGGGTAAACCCCAAACCCATTTCAATAAGTCTGGTGCTGACCTTGCAAATTGAAGTAGGAAGTTCGGGCGTATTTTTTGACTAGCCTTTGTTATAAGCTTTTAGCTCACATTTGGCTTCTCGGTTATGAAGTTAAAAAAACGTTTCTGCATGGCTTTAGCCTCCAAGTCAGAAGGTATGTAGCAAGATTAGTCCTGCCCTGGCTTAAAGTGTATTTGTATGCCAAAGCCAAAAAACCAAATTCTTCAATTCACCTATATTAATTGCCCGCTACAAAGAATGATATTATTTTTTAAATAGATTTTGTTTAAAACTCCATGCAAAATCTGCAGCTGCTTACAAATCGGTACAAGAAATTTTGGTTCTTCCTTCTGAAAGAACTTTGCGACAAGCGCGAAACAACAATGAAGGCGATAAAATAGGCATTCAAACAGAAGTTGTTCAAAGAATCAAAAATGCAATTCATCATTGCACGCTCGAAAGTGATCGACTTGCTGTTCTTGCATTTGACGAAATGGCAATTAAAGGTAACCGTTGCATTTTGTGTTTGTTTTCAACAATTTTTTCTTTTACTTGAATAGTTTTACTGTTTAGTCATTATTACTTTGGGGCTACATACACAACAGCAGCAACTAGCACGACTATATGACATCGCTAAAAGAACTTGCATAATCTTACGTGCAATGTGATTGATTTTCAGAAGAGCTAGCGTTTTGCTCTGCTTCCGGTAAAATTGTCGGCTACGTTGACTTCGACGATGAAGCTGTTACAAGCTTATCGAAATCATCCGACGCAATTGCTTCAAATATGATAGCTTTTTTTTTAAGAGGTGATCATGGTTTGGTGCAAGTTTCTTTTGTTGAAATGCTGACTAAACACGTTTATTTAATAGGAATTACAAACAGCAACATAGATGGCGTCGTTGCTTTTTACCCCACCAAAAACATAAACTGCAGTGAGCTTTTTCATCTGCTTGTTGATGTACTCATAGAAATTCCGTTTCAGACTTCATGCATTATCACGGGTCTTCTGTGTAAGTTTTAAATAAATGTAGTTGTTAATTGTAGTTTCTTGAATTTATTATTAGTATTTTTTATTTCTACATTATGTATAGCAAATTTACATTCCATAAGTGTCCATTTCTTTTTTTTTTTTGTAGCGTTTGCATTTTAGGCAAAATGTTTAATTGTTGTTGTTCTATTAAACGTATTCGTAATTGTTGGTTTTATACTATTTATCAGCTAAATCATTTTATATAACATTTTTACAGTTGATGGTCTTTCTGCAAATCGAACGGTAATGAAGCTATTTTGCAATGAAGATGATGATGTACCTTTTCGCATGAAAAATCCGCTGAATCCCGACAGGCAACGTAGCTTGTTGTTGCTTCGTAACGCATAGTACTTAGATTTTTTTGTTTTCTAGATACATTTATTTCTTACCAGACCCTCCACACACATTAAAGTCATGTCGCAACAATTTGATTAATCCTAACAAAAGCTTGTGGAATGACGGAGATATTTGGATGCAACCGCTTAAAGATCTTATTCGGGTATTTCGTAGAAGCTATCAGCCACTTCAAGAATATTTATTTATATCAAATGTTCGATTGATTTTTAGGAGGATCTTTCTCGTGGCGAGTTACGGTTGTACCATAAGCTCACAGAGAAGCATGCCACTCCAAATTCTTGGGAAAAAATGAATGTCGCAATTGCTGCGCAAACAATGTCGGAAACAGTAGGTATGATTGAAGCCGGCATTATTTGTGCTTAATATTTCTAGTTTGTCTAAATTATACTTGTTTTCAGGTTTGGCATTACAACAAAAAGGTTATCCTGCCTTATCGACTTTTATCCTTTCTATCGATAAATGGTTCGATTGCATGAACGGAGGTTGGTACTTTTTAGATTTTATGTTAATGTTTTTCGTTTGATTTGTTACGTTGAATGTAACGTCGTAGCAAAACTTTTGCAATTGGGTTTGGGTTTATAATAAATAGAAGCCTTACTCTCCAACAACTGAGGTTGTTTAAAAGTTTTAGCTTGTTTGCCTTATTCTATTGCGTGCACTATGTTTTGTATTTTTTTTTATTTTTAGGTTTTCAAAACAGAAATTTCAAGGAAATGCGAAAGCCTTATTCTGACATTAATGATCCACGTTTGCAATGGCTGGAGAACGATTTTCCCACGTATCTTAGGAAGTGGAAAGAAGTTGTCGACAATCGACCTCTTGTGGGCAACGTAGACCGAAAAAAAATGTTCCTAACTCAGAAAACTGAAGAAGGGCTACTTGTGGCGTGCTTCTCTATGAGCGCTATTATCAAATCTTCATTAAACGCCGGCGCAAAATATGTTCTCGCTCGAAGAATTAATCAAGATCCATTAGAATCATACTTTGGGCATCAGCGCCAAAGAGGAAGACGTCACGATGCTCCCACCGTTCGAGACTTTGCGAGCAATTCAAGATACTTGGACATATTGAAACATACGCACATTGCTGGCTCTAATGTTCATGTCGAATAATTGTTGTTTATTGGTTCTTGGATGCTAAGGGGGATAATAGCTACAACCTTTCGCTTTTGTCTGCAAACTCATTTTTCTATATTTTGCTTAAACAACTTTGTTAATTACAATAAGGTTCAGCATGCCCTGTTTCTGCGCAAGTTGTGCATTAAAAAATAAACTGTATTGTACTTGAATTTAGTATCATAGCTCAAATGTTTAAATAAATATCAGGATTTATTCGTATTGCTGCAAAAACGAGATGTTTAACAAATCTATGCGATATAAAAAAACTAATGCAGATAAAGCGGGTAAATAGGCACTCTACGGTACCCGACACAACAAATAAAGCAAACGAGTACTACCGCAAATAGTTTACAATAGCAGAGAAATTGCGTGCATATATGATTTTGCTAGATTTAACTTAATATTTAGCTACAGTACTTATTATCAAGCGCATTTAGTCAGCTATAAATGCCTGCTAGCATAGACGTCCGCTGACCTGTTTTCAGGGGGAAGCAAAATTTCAAATACAGCAGTTTTTTTAATAAAGCCAATGGAAGCTTGAAGTTAAGAAACTCACTTCAGAATAAAAACTTTTTTTACTCATTTAGTAGCAAAACATGAATGGACGAAAACAACACAAACGAGTATTGAAGAAGTAGACTAACTTTTTGCGAGCATAGTGTATAAGTAGGCTGTTGAAGCAAATTGACAATTTAAAAAGTTTACCTTTTGAGTTGCAATTATTTTTACAGGTATATTTAATTTTTTAGAGTAAACTTTTTTCTCTTTTGAAAGATAGGAAAAAAAAACAATTACAAATCAACGAGTATAACGCTTTACTTTTTTGGAAAACTACGCTTTAAAGCTCGGCGAATACTTCCGTTTTTTTGTGCCAAACTTAATTTTTTTGTGATTTGGTAAAATTGCAGTTTGTGCTTACAGGAAATGTGGCATCGCAGTCGAATATAGCGCTGCAGCAAACTGCTAGCAGTAGCTGCGTTTTCCGGATGTAAGCCAGCAAAAAATGAATGTTTTTGCTTAAGAGCGTTAACAATAGTACTAACATCAACACTACGAAGACACCGCCGTTTTCGCAGTTCTTTTTCACAGTCTAAAATCAAATCGTAAAAAATTAAATTTGGAACTATCAAACCCCTGTTGGTTGTAAGAAAGCGAAAATGATAAACTTCAGGAAAGTCTGAGGATTCTGAGGAAGTATGACTTTGACAGTAGCTTCTTTCTTCACCTTTAAATTTCGTTATTCCCCACTTCAAAACAGCCCCAGCAAGATAAAACACAATGGACTTGTCTGTGTCAGTAAGAAAAACTTCTTGCGAAAATTTTCCATCCAAAACATCTATTTTTGAAAGGATTTTGGTAACTACAGCTTTTAAAATGCGCTTTATGTCAGCTTCTTGTAGATTCGTCCCTGAAGTGTAAAACTTTTGCAAAGTAGTAGCATACATTTTCAATCTAGTTTGTCCTGTTTTATATATAAACAACTCAATATCAGGAACAACATGGTCCATGAAAAATTTAAAGTTGGCATTTGAATTAGAAATCTTCACTTCATTAATAACTGTTTGCACAATTTCAGCAATATCAAAATCTGGCAAAGGCTGATGATCACACTCTGATTCCTGAAAATACAGTAACAACCAATAAAGAAAAAAAGGAAGTAGCAAATTAACAGTTTTGCAACATTCATGATTATTATTGATTGCAGGTAATGTCCTCTATTTTGCATTATAATCATAGCAAAGTACTTTCCATAATGACTACCAAATAAACTTTACATATAAATAAAGTAGATGATATAAATATATATATAGTAGAAGTGGAAAGACTGGCAATAAAGAGCTCAATGAAAACTCTGAGCAGTAAATAAATTAAATTACAAGAGCCACTTAGAGAATTTATTTAAACTCTAATTATGCTAAAATATAATTAATGCTAAAATAAATTTTGTGGTCTGAAATTTAATTATATGTATATATACATACAGGCCTATATATATTGCAAGAGTAAATCGATCTTCCTTGCAGAGTGCTCAATGAAAAAATCAGAGCAATTTAATACGAAATTTATTTAATCACTGTTTAAAAACCACAACAGTCTGTTTCATCCTTAGAATCATCAGGTGGTTACTTTTAATTCTATTTGAATAAGTAAACACCTGACGATTCTAAAGATGAAACAGACTGTTGTGCTTTTAACTTATATAGTGTAGTGTTAAATAAATTTAATATACTTGCTCTAACCATGTGTTATTGAGCACTGTACCGGCAAAGTGAAACATTACTGGTTTATATATATATATATATATATGTAATATAAAATTTATTCAATTACTGTTATAACACCACAGAAGTCTGTTTCATCCTATAGAATCATCAGGTGGTTAATTAAAAGTAATTGAGCACTCTGCAAGGAAGATCAATTCACTCCTGTAATATATCTATATATATATACAAAATCACTAAACTATTTTATAGGCCTAATTGTTTTAGAACTGCAAGGTATATTTAGATATATCAGCATAAAAAATTGGTTCTTGATTTCATTTTTGATGTGAATTACATACAGAATTGTCTTATGAAATAATGTAACTGTATTGGATGTACTTACATTACTGTTTGATGGAAGTTCATCAATTAGAATAAAAACTTCACTTACATCCATGGAAAGTAATTGGTGTAAATCCATTAAATCATTGTTTTCAACCATGATTTTAAACAATTTAGATTATATATCGCAATCAGTTTCAACCAATAGCCTAAAGTAAAAGCAATTAAATTAAGCAAACCTGACATATTAAGCAGGGAAATAAATAATTTGTAACTAAATGAAATTTCAGGACTAATTTTTTTTTAACACAAATTATTCTAAAAACTCATGTCAATATTATTTCAAATGCAAAAATTTATTCAAAAACGATTGAAATTTTTATTTTAATATTTAGCATATATTCTGACAAATTTCTAAGCTTAATATTGGAAAATATACTCCTGCACAATGTTAAAAATTAAGCCGCCTTATCTCCTTTTTTGTAACAAAAACATGAAAACTTAGCTTACTAACAAGAAAAAAATGCATTTAAACATAAAACTGCAAAAATATACATATATAGATATATAGCGACTATGATAATACAACCATTCAGTAGCGATTCTAGAACTCAGAAAGTGAGGAGGCCAAGATACGAGGGCTGTTTGAAAAGTAACGGGACTGTGTAAATAATTATTTTATTTGAAATGCCACGTAAAAATTACAACTTGTCCCCTTCAAAGTAATCTCCTTGAGCTCGAATGCACTTTTCTAATCTCTGCTGCCATGCTTCTATGCACTTCTGGAAAGATTCCATTGGGATCGCTCGTAGTTCCTTCATTACGGCTGTTGTTATGGCTTTTGAGTCTTGAAAACGGGTTCCTTTAATGACTCCCTTGAGCTTAGGAAACAAGAAAAAATCACAGGGAGCCAGATCTGGCGAGTAGGGTGGTTGCTCCAGCACGGCAATGTTATTTTCTGCAAGAAATTGTCGTATGCTTAAGGCATTGTGAGCAGGACCATTGTCATGATGAAGCAGCCATGACTTTGTCTCCCACAATTCTCTTCTTTTCTCCCTTACCGAACGCATCAAACGTCGCAAGATGTCTTTGTAAACATTCTGGTTAATGGTTTGGCCCTGTGGCAAGAATTCTAGATGAACAATTCCATGAACATCAAAGAAAACAATCAGCATCACCTTAATTTTGGACTTGAACAGCCTTGCTTTCTTGGGTCTTGGTGAGGATGCACTCTTCCATTCAAGGCTCTGCCGTTTGGTGAGTGGATCGTACTCGAAGATCCACGACTCATCACCGGTAACAACTCTACTCAGCAGATCTGGTGTAATTTCAAGTTGTTTCAGGATGTCTTGACACACTTGCACACGATTTTCCTTTTGCCCATCATTCAGCAACCTTGGTACCATTTTCGCACAAACCTTCCTCATCCCCAGATCTTCTGTAATGATCCTCCACACCCTCTCACTATTCATGCTCAACTCATCTGCTATCATTCTAACAGTAAGGCGGCGGTCACTGCGCACTTTTTCTCTCACACGCTCAACATTTTCGTTTGTTCTGCTTGTTGTTGGCCTTCCACTCTTAGGATCATCTTCCACATCCTCTCTTCCCTCTCTGAACCTCTTGTGCCACTCAAAAATCCGAGTTCTTGACATCGTAGCATCTCCGTAAACTTCTTGGAGCAAATTGAATGTTTCAGTTGGAGTTTTTCCAAGTCAAACGAGAAACTACAAGTTGATTCTTTGTTCAATGCTCATTATTTGTTAACAAAAGAAGAAAAAAAAAGAAAAAAATATTTACTAAATAAATTATCCCAAAACGAACTACAGTAAAGCACCTTTCAAGAAAAGCCTGTAAAAAAGCATATGGTTGTCACAGAATGCTGAAACTACATTTTTACAACCACAAGACATTGCGCCATCTTAAAAAACAAAGCTTTTATCACTGTTGCAAGTGTTGTTTGTGCAAAGCATACAGTCCCGATACTTTTCAAACACACCTCGTATATTAAGAAGGGGCGAATGACAAAAGCATATAAGGGAAAAAATTGTAAGTTTAAAGGGCCTTTGCCACCGGGTTTAGGAAAGTAGGCTATATTGTACAACATGATTACACCCATGATTACAAAACATTCTCTGACTATGGCTCGGATGTGTGTATAATTATCTTCTTTTCGCTTTCCTTTTCTTATTAATATCACATCGCTTTGTTCAAAGGTACAGCGACCATGTCGGTTGTAAGTAACAACGTTGTAACAATGGTTGTAACAACGTCAGTTGTGCATGTAATAACTTACTTCGTTTAGCCGCTGCTTCCTTATTCACAATCTTTATTTCTACATGCACTGTGATTAATTTCAAGTTGATTGTGAGTAAAAATGAAAATAAATAATAAAAAAAAAAAAAAAATTGCAGAGGTGGCCAAACCTATACCATGTTCGAGCCGCATATCATAAATCCAAACTTTTAAAAATCCGCAGCAAAAAAATCTAAAAACATAAATTTATTTACTCATTTACTGATAAAAAAAGGTCTTCACTTGAAATCATCCTCAAATTTCCCAGTTTTTGTCCCAAATTTATAATGTTTTACAAAAAAAGGTCTCACCTCAAATCGATCTCGTATTTTCCTATTCTCGTCTCAAAATCATGATGTTCTCTACAAAAAAAAGGTCGTTGCATCAAATCGTTCTCAGATTTCACATACAATTTTTCAATTTTTCAAAAGGACCAAAGAGCCGCCAGCAAGGGTCCGAAGAACCGCCTTTTGGTCTCTGGTCTAATACATCATAGGCTAAACAAGCTCGTTTAAACTGGGTGGGCCAAGCAAAAATCTGTGGGGGCCATGTAGGACCATGGCCCGTTCTGGCCCCTCCATAGAATCGCTCCTGCAACCATTCCAAAAATGTGCATCTCACTACAAGGACAATCAATTTTCTATTTTTTCTAAAGCAAGGTCTGACTTTCACTCATCCGTCTCAGAATCATTGGCGTACGCGGGGGGATGGGGGTCAAGCCCTCTTTGATAAAAGGTGATTAGAGATGCACTTATACGTAAGTAACATATTAGCGACAAGAAGACTACATTTGTATAGTACTGTATAAGCTTTTATTGTTTTTGCGCTTTGTTCTTTTTAAACTTTACAGTAATTCTATTAAAGATTGTTTTTGCCATCACACCAATATCATCAAAATTAGCTAATCTGAATAGGCTAAAACTTTCAAGACCGAAAAGGATTTTAACAATAAATCAGATCTTTTATGCTTCGCTTTTGTTTTCTATTGTTTTATCGCAATGTTTGCGCGTGAGATATGCAAGCCTATTCTACTCCGCTGTAGGATATATTACTATAAAAAGTGAAACAAGTGCTAAGCATCTAAGAAGGATCTCTAAAAGAAACTAGATTATGCTCTAGATAACAAGATAAAAAAATTAAAAGTATACCGGTACGCAAATTTACCGAAAATGGTTCTTCATTTTTACGAAAATTATTTTAATATGCTGGTATATCAGTGGTTCTCAAAGTTTAAGTCGTATTCTTTCCTTTCAAAACTTAACTGCAATCATTTCCTAAAATTATTTGACAAAAATTTTGCTTTCAGATTATATTTCTTTTTTTTAAGCAATTGCAAACATGCTTGCTTAATTAACTACCTTGTTTATTGTTTATTATTTAATACGCCTAATAAATCCAATAGGTCTATGTAATTGCTCACATAAAGCACACTAGCGCAATTTATTTTTGATTTCATATGAAGCGCAACGTAACTAGAGCAATGCAATTTTGAAATTAAGGAAAGTACAGCGCAACCTAAGTCATAAAAAAGGCTTTTTTAGAAAACTCGAACATTTTTGTCCAGCTCTCTTCAGGAGGTCTCGCTAGAATGAAGTGTAGCCGAGAGCAACACGTAATTTAAACAATTTCAGAATTGATTGTAATTGGCTGAAAATTACGGTTAATAGAATTATCATAATATTTGAAGAGAATATTAAATAAAGTTTGAAGATGGCGTAAACTAAAAAATTTTTCTTCCCAAAACTTTTCATCTGACACTGTTCAGGGGAAATCGTCAGAATAAAGCAGAAATGAAACCGAACTTGATTATAAAGAGGAAAGCAGAGTTCTCATTGGCTGAAAGAAGTTAGCCAATGAGAGAAAAGATTAAAAAATTTTTAAAGAGTAGACGAATTCTTTTTTTGCTTACACAGAAGGGGATTAAGAGATTTAATGAAAGTCACTTCAAAAGCAGAAAGGTGAAAAGAAGAGCGACCTCGAGCGAGAATAGAAAATTTTTCGTTGTTGTAGTGAAGGACGCATTGAGCATTGTCAAGAAGATGTTGACCAATGGCGGATTCGTGCAATTGTTGTGGGCGTATGTTGGCCTTGCAAGAGCGGGAAAGGCTTTGGCGGTTGTGCGAGGCAGGAGGATTGGCGATGGATTTAGGAACGTGTTGTTTGATTCGCTCTTCTAAGGATTGAGACGTGCGACCAACGTACCGACTATCGCAGTGGCACACAAACTGATAAATGACATTGCTGTGATGATGGGAAGGTAACACGTCTTTTTTAGTAGCTGGTAAGAGCTGTCGGGTGTTAAAAATAACACGTGGCTCGACGGAGAAAAAGCAGCGTTTCACAACAGACGTAATCTGGTTTTCGAAGTTCATCAAGACATTTCCAATCCATGGGATTTAATGAAAATCGATTTAATGATTTAATGAAAGTCGAATTTTATTTCGAAATAATGAAAGTAGAATTTTAATGAAAGTCCTATCCATGGGATGTGAAAATGTCTCGATGAAGTTCAAAAAACAGATTACGTCTGCTGTAAAACGCTGCTTTTTCTCCGTCTCCGGCTCCTCCTAAACATGCTGCAGCATACCGACTTCACGTGTGATGTGTCACAGGCGGTGCGCATATTGAACATTTGTAAAACCTTTTATGAAATTCAGGTGCCTTTGAATTTTTTATTCAAATTCACAGGAATAAATTTTGTTTTGGTCAACATTAAACCTGTCGAATTTCATTTGATTCGACTATGTAGTTTCTGTAATATTTACATGTCAAATGATGTCAAATTTTTTCAAACACCCTGTATTTAGCTCAGTGTTTCTCAAAGTCACTCAGTTGGCTCCTTAGGAAGGAATTCGAAGTCCGCAGAAAGAAATAATTGTTATGGGACAAATTTGAACAAAATATAAGTTAACTCCAAATTATTAGACTAACTGATAACATAAACTGGCACGTCTTTTATAGTTGCACCTCGACAGCTCATAACAATTGTTTTATTAAAGTGAAGACCAAAAATGTTGTAGCATATGAAAGGCCATCGACTCCGGGTCAAACACAAACAGGACGGGGGGCCAATAGTTTATCCTTTTACTACGCCAGGCTGCTGCACTGAATGGATCAAATCATGAAAGCAATAGTGTTGAGCCACCATCGGGTTTTATTGAGAACCATCAGACCAGGTTCTATGCCCAATGCAGGGCTGTGGGAAATGCTGTTAAGGCGTGGTTTGCAATTTGTTCAATAACGCTGAACTCGCAATCCGGCAAAGGAGCAAAATCCTGTTGTGTATGGACAAATAAAACTGCACCCAACACCAGTCTACCGCTATTGTCCTTTAATGCAAGCTATTCAGGGTTAGACCATTTTAACAGGCCTGGTATTAGTCATGGGTATGAAAACACGAAGCCTGGGTGTATTCTCACAGTGCTCAGTGTTTCATCTATAATTCATACGGATCGAACGACACCAGACTGGCGCCCAGTATTTAACTGTCCAATAAGTCAAAAATAGGGCAGCTGTAAAAAATGTTTTGGCCCAGCACCCCATCTTCGCAAGTTGTCTCAGAAGTGTGATGCGAGAAGACACGCTTTTTACACAATGCCACAAAATGGTGGAGGAATGTAACTAACAATCTATTAATTCTATTCCACAATAAGTCGAGACTAGATAGAATGGTAAAACTTTATTGCTGTTATAAACCTTTAGCTCACATTTGGCCTCTCGGTTATTTAGATGAAAGACTGCTCTCACTGTCTTTGAAAGACTGAATTTTAAATTCTAAGTTTGGAGATACGCAGAAACATGTCGTCATGTTTTGACTTCAAAGTCCTTTTAGTCTCCTAAAGAGTGTAATAATGCCTCGGCTACAAAAGCAAACTTTCTAAAGATTGTGGAAGACAGATCACACGTATAGACATTAAAAAGAAAAAGGGCTAATACTGATCCCCATGGAACGCCATTTCTTTGAGGGCGGAGCTTAGTCTGCTTGGTGTCAAGTAGTAGGAGTAAAACTGTCAAGTAGTAGAGTCGGTTGTTGTATTGTAATCTATGACGTAATGTTTTTTTGGTTTTCTCAAACGCGTCTCAATCTTAACAAGCGCTTCTCTCTTGAACAATTATTGGACGCGTACTCTTCAAGCATAGCTTTTCTAAGTTAAAATTGCGCGTCTGTTTCAAACTAACAACAGTCGATTTCATCAAGCTATTACAGGAGGCCTACACTAACTAAAAGCATTTGATTTGAATAAGGTTCTTTTTTCTAAGTGTTTTTTTGTAAATGTAATACTAATATTATAGTTGTTTAAATTTTAATAAACCTGCGTAAACCTGCAAAAATATAACACTTTTGTTCTGAAAAAGCTTCATAATCATTCTAAACCTGTCCTTTTAGGTATATCCAACAGAAGTTTCAACAGCTTGCAGGTAAGACCACAGTGCTTCACTTAATAACAAAAACCAAAAAAGGCTTTTATTTAATTAGAGCCTAATTGTTATGTTTAAGCTTCTTGGTAAAATTGTGCAAAACCACGATGCGGGCAAAATTATTTCGTCCCCTTTACAAAATCTTTTTGTCTGGCATGTCGGTAGCCACGATCTACGAGTCATGTTCTAAATTTATACGCTTGCAAAAATGGACATAAAAATATTTTATAAAATTAGAAATTGAACCGAGCCCGATTGAAAATCCGTATATTAACCGCTAATAATTTTTTTGACCCGAATAGGAGTTGAACCGGAACTGAACCCTTAAAAAATATATTTGCTGAATCTGAACCAGAACTAAACCATAAAAAATAAAATTTGCTAAACTAATTAAACCTAAACCGGAATGTCCTTTTAAACCAGTATTTCTCAACCCCTAAGTTGCCACTCAAAAGTGGGTTGCCGTTAAATTTGATTGGGTCACCGATGATTGTAGTTGTGTAAAAATTAAATTACTTTTGTTGTGAATCGATATGGGTTTCATTGAATTTAGAGATCCGAGACAGATTCAAAGTTAAGACCTTTTTTTAGTAATCATAATCACTCTTTTTTAGGGAAAAAATCAAAAGATTCCGGACAGAAAGTTAAATTGTATTGTGTTTAGTTCACTTTTTATGCTTCAATAAAGTCTGTAAAAAAGGTTGGGTCACCAAATTGTTGTTTTCTATTTCCGCTTAGCATTTGGGTCGCTCAATAAAAAGGATGAGAAGCACTGTTTTAATCGGTTCGGCGTCGAGTCTAATTTGAAGAAAAACCGATGGGAGTGACAGTTAGTTTAAGGGAGGAGCAGAGTTAGTTTTAGGGACTAAGTCGTTGGTTTAAAAGAAATTAACTTCTTCTTGAGCATCTTAACAAATCGAAAAAAATTTAAAAAACTTTGGGCCCGCGAGAATAATTCACGCGGCATTTTTTCTCTTTTTATCTTTTAGAGCAACCAATTTTCTTTCTTTTTTATTCCCACTCCAATCGTTTTTTTTCGAATTAAGGCCCGTTTCCACTACGAGCGTGGAAAAGAGCATTCTTTCTCTCTTTTATTGATCTTCGATTGAAGCGAGCGGTTAAAATTGAAGCGAGCGCAAAAAAAAATCAATAAAACAAACAAAGAATGCTTTTTTCCACGCTCGTAGTGGAAACGGGCCTTTAGACTTGACTCTGTTTGACACCCTGATCTAAACATCTTTTTATTATGAACAAGCTAAAAAACCCAAACTTATCGCTAGAGGGTATTTTTAATTAAACTGAAGCTGTTGGTTACTTAGGAGTTTCGTACGCTTTAAGACATAAATCTTGATTTTGAAGTCATTTCACTTTAATAAGTCAAATTTGTTTGACCAAGCGCTTAAAATAATTCTTAACGCCTTATTGTCAGAATACATTTTTATGTTTTTTTAAGTTTAAAAATAGAAAAAATTTAGAAAAAAAGTAATAGGTTTAAAATAGTTCAAAATATTTTTAAAGGATAAAAATAGCAGATTCTATGGTTTATACTTACAGTATTATGTTGTTCAATCACCAAACAACATATTGATTACTTATTCACGAGGAGGAACACACTTATTCACTACTGCACAAATACCATTTAAAAAGATAATAAATAAACAGATGTATTAGCATTGCAACATTAAAAATTAAATATATGTATTAGCAGCCACTGAATATTGCATTAACTATAAACCATGTCTTATGGTCTACAAAATATTGAATAATTGGCACCAGGATATCTTTTTGACCTGCTTTATGTGTATAAACCTTTTTGTAAAAATCTTGCATCTGAAAATGACCATTTAATTATTAATACTAGACATCACATTAAAAAAACTATTTCCCATAAGATGTACAGTGTAATTTGGAATTCATTGCCAATAGATATATGTTCTTGTAATTATTTAAATATATTTAAGAAAAATTTAAAGACTTATTATTTTGGAATTGCTTTTAAAGTGTAAACAGATTAATTTTTACCTCTTTTGATATTTGTGTAGTATTTTTACCTTTTTTGTCATATTTAATCAGATATTTGCAAAATATTTTACCTCTTTAGTCATTGTTAATGAAATATTTGGGAAGCATTATGTAACATTGTCTGCATATATATTTTATTGTTTTGTAAATAGTGTGTACTGCTTGTCTTTTTTTTTTTTTTTTAATACGTTACTTGTATTTCTTGTCACTGTACTTTATTTTCAACTGATGCTTTTCCTTTCTGAGATTATATGATTTGTAAAATTTCATGGTATAGAGACATTTTTATTATTATCATATATAATTATTATGATACATTAAATTATAAGTATATACAGGGTCCGGCAAAATGATCTGACACATTTATTGGTTTAATAAAAGCCAAATAAAGTAAAGAAATGAAAAAATGTTTTTATTTTTGAAAAGTACATATAGTGCCATTTTGTTTCATTAGGTTTTAAAAATTAAATCAGTCAAATGGGATCTGTTATTGTCCACACACTGTCGAAGGTGTTCACAGAAGTTGTCTATAACTTGGTGGGTCATTTCATGTGGAATGGCAGTAATTTCTTGACAAATTGAATCTTTAAGTTGTTCAATAGAATGAGGGTGATTAATGTGCACCTTTGACTTGAGGTATCTCCAGAGAAAAAAATCACAAGGATTTTTAATCAGGTGAACGGGCAGGCTAACCACAATGTCACCATGCAATGAGATCAAATGACCAGGGAACATCTCTCTCAAAGAAACAAAAAACAATGACATTATAAAGAAATGAAACAAAATGGCATTTATATGTACTTTTCGAAAATGAAAACACTTTTTTGTTTCTTTATTTTAGTTGGCTTTTATTAAACCTACAAATCATTTTGCCGGACCCTGTACATTAAATATATATTATTATTATTATATTTATATGTAAATATATATATTATATATCTTGTTTTATTATTTTTTTAATACTGATTGTTAGACTAGTATTCTATTTTTTCAATATTAAGTAAAATTGGAATTATTTGCTATTCTGTTTTCACTGCTCTTTTCACTTGATCCTGTAATTGATTGAATGGTGGAGTTGAATTTGGCCATTTTCACTATTTGCTGAGTTTAGTTGATTATCTTTTAAATTTTGGGGAATCCCCAAAGCTTACAAGGCTAATAAGGGTAAACAGTAGTAATGAGATGATTAGTTGAAATTGAGAATTGAAAGAATTGATGAATTTTTAAGAATTGGAATTGGTATCAGAATTGAAAAATTTTTAATAAGAATTTCATTTTGTGGCAACAATTCCTAAGTTCCTTATATATTGCCTTTTTTTTTTGTATACATCACGATAATTATGCATGCATGTATATATAAAAGACATTTTTTTTATAGCAATATACAGTATATATTAAGTTAAATTACAGAAGCCATGTAAAAAATTTTATTGAAACCACATTTAAAATTTTTTACATGGCTTCTGTAATTTAACTTAATTTAATGCTCTGAGTTTTCATTGAGCCCTCTACCAACAGTCTTGCCACTTTTACTATTATGTATATATATATATATATATATAATAATTAACTGTTTTGACTTGATGTCATTGAGCACTTTTTTGATGAACACCAACAAAAAAGTTTTGCAAAAACTTCAAATTTGTACTATACAGTATATATGCTATATAATATTAATTTTATTCAATCATGGAGTGGATAAAACAGGCTCTGGGTGTGTTTTTATTCTTAATAATAAAAAATCTAAATATGTTCTGAATTTTAATGAGCACTCTACAAAAACACAATGATTAATTTATTTAATCATTTAAAGAATCTCAACTGTGTGTTTCATCCAATTAAATTAATTTGTTTTATTCATATTAAGGTGAGAGAATGGGAGTCAGGTAACCTTATTCATTTTCTCTCACCTTAATATGAATGCATATGCTCTGTATTTGCATTTACTGTATTTTCAGTTTGTTTTTCTTAAATGACATTATAGAAATGGTATTATTTGCTTGAATAAGTCAACACACTACATGTTTTGGAGAATAAAATTTGAAACACTTAAATAGTATTTCTACTTTTTGGAATGAGTTCAAACTTTAAAATGTCTTCTAATAAACTAATTTTTGCAGAACTATATATTATTTATCATATTACGATTAAGCAAATGTACAATGTTTTCACTTCTAATACTTATATAGTTTGTTTTTCTACTAACCATTTGATGAATCTATAGAATGAAACAGACTGTTATGGTTTTTTAAAAAGTGATTAAATAAATTTTGTATTATATATTCAAATAGAATTTTTCACTTTGAATAAGAATCAAGATTCCATTTGAATAAGGATGAAATAGACTTGTAGTTTTTTAAACAGTGATTAAATAAATTGCTCTGATCCTTTCATTCAGCACTTTGCAAGAAAAAGCTTGCTATCTATAATATACAAAGGCTAAAACAATTTAAAGCAATTAGGGGAGAAACACTGTACCTCAATCATCCAACTTATTAAACAATACAGTATATATACTCATTAAAAAAAATGCTATAAAAAGAAATAACAATTTTCAAATGAGGAAATTTTAAATGACAAGAATCAGAATCAGAAGTGGCATTGAAATCAAAAATTTTTGTTGGAATTGAAATTGGAATGAAACAAAATTGGCATCATCCCATCACTAATGAACAGTGAACAAGACCTATTAAATTTGGTTAACATGCAAAAAATAAATTAGCATTAAATACAGTTCTATTTAAAAATTTATATATATATATATAATATATAATACTTATTTTTAAATCAAAAGAAAATTAAAGAAATACATCATTTTTTGTTATTAACAATTCCATTTATGTTTATTGCAGTCTTTGTTATGTGCTTAAGTTTTTAACAGAAAATGTATCTTATAAATATTCAGTTTTATTGTTTTTCTAATATTAAAACAAAATTAAAAAATAATTTTTAATTTTGGTCTATTAACTCCAATAAAGAATTTTGTTGAACTACTTTCTATTTCTTTAAATATGAGATGAAACCTACTCGACTTCCTCCTTTGTCTAATCAAACTGAGGTAAGTGAAACAAACACTTTAGCTGTAAAATAAGTTTAAACTGTTAGAATGTTTTTTAAAAGTATGTAATCTGTAAATATTTGCACAATTAAATTGTTAATAATTTTGAAAATTTTTTGAATTAAAAAAAGATGTGGTCAATTAATTAAAATTTGGTTAATAAGGCCATTTCTTGAGATTTTTTGAAAATAATACAAATGTATACAATTTTTATTAAGCTTTAAAATTTGACCAAACTTAATTAAAAACATTAATTTAGGTATAATTTAAGTTTTTTTCAAAGTGATCAAGAAAAAAATTTGAGCAAATAAATAAAAAAATAATGATTTTAACACTTGCGTGATTTCTCAATAACAAATTTATAAATAAATTTTATCTGATATAAAACATTTGCTTTCAAAAAAAAATTCAAAAATAAAAAATATTTAAGATTCAAAAAGCTTGATCAAGACTAAATATCGAAGTAAAAAAGGTTTTGCATATTTATTTAAAGCTAAAATTTATAAAATAAACCATTTCAAAATCAGCTGGAAGATTTAACTATGGATCAAAATTAAACAAAAATGTAATAAAACAGCTCATACATAAAAATGCTTGTTCATTGCTTGTTGTTGATCAGTTTGTATAAGAATCAAAAATTACTGTAATCAACTGTTTAATTTTTTCTTTAAAATAAAAAAACTTAAAAATTTTTATATGTCATTGAAAATCTGAAATTTGGCTATAATATTATTATTATATGATTATTTTTTTAATCAAGTTAGTGTACTTTCTGAATATATTTATTTATTTTAGTAGGCTACTAGTACTGTAATTTTAATCAGTTTATTTTAATGTATAATATTACTTGTTTTAGACTTATGTGTTGTGTTTTTGTTTATTTTTTGTTTTTTGTTTTTTTTCTCTGTGTGTTTTATACCAGCTTGTAATTTGTTTTCATATCTTTTGTATATCATTGCATATTGGTGTGTACTATTGTTTGTTTCTAC
Source organism: Diplosoma virens (assembly GCA_963680785.1). Classification (NCBI taxonomy): domain Eukaryota; kingdom Metazoa; phylum Chordata; class Ascidiacea; order Aplousobranchia; family Didemnidae; genus Diplosoma; species Diplosoma virens. The sequence goes on from OY796887.1 coordinate 29,163,125, forward strand.
TGAATGGTAGCCTATTTGAACCTGTACATGTTGTCACTTTAAATATTTTGAGGTGCTAACTGACTTTGGCAACCTTGATGGTCCTTTGCTGGCATCTAGTCTTGGCAACCAAATGTTTTTGTAATGCATTTATATATTTTGTTTTGCTTGACTTTTCATGTCTTGGTCATCGACAAAAAAAATAATAAAATAATAATAATAATAATAATATTGACAGTTTTGTTTATACTTAATTATTGCTTAAAAACATGTATTGATTTTTAACTAATTATTTTACAGGTAAAATCTGAACAGTCCAAAAATTTACTTAAAATCATTCCATCTCAAAGATTAGTAAAGAATGAGAATCAAATGGGTAAACTTTCAATTTTTTGTTGTTGAAATTGCTTTGTTTAAATAATAGTTTATTTAATTTGAGAAAAATAGCAAATTACTGAATAGTATAATATATGTTTTTATATATTGTACTCACTATACTCCTACTTGATGTTTGATTAAAATTTTTAGTTTTGAACCTTTATCAGAGCCAGGTTGTCCACTTCAAACTTCAAAACATTGTTAAACAAACACCAAAGAGCTGGTCAAAAAAACAACACCATTTATTTATTTATTATTTGAATCAGACACAAAGTCCATAGAAAAAACATAAAAATAAACTAACAACAACAACAAAAAAAAAGAAACAGGAAGTAAAAATAAAACATTGGATTTCCATCAAGAATTGAAGATAATGTTTATACTAGTTACTTTTGTAAAATAAATTGTTATATATACACAATATAATTGACATATATATTTGTAAAAAGGCAGCATCATTCTATAAATCAATAAGTCTGCTTCATAGTGCATTAAAAGTGGAAATATTTGTTTTGTATTTTTCTTGCATTAAAATTGCTCATAAGAAACCCCATGGTCACTAGTACATTAACCATGGCTATTACACACTTGCTGCTCACAGTGCAATAGGTCTATTACAACAAAGATTGTGTACAAAGCCAAAAATAAATAGATCTACATCACTTCTAGATAAAGTTACATACAATAATCGCGTACAGGTCTAAAGAAATATATATTTATATTTCAATATTTAAAACCACAAACTACTCTCACTGATATAGATCTAATGCTCTAACTTACATGTGATATTAATAAAAATTTACATACAAATCTCTATACTAATGGTTTTCAACTGGTGGACCATGGCCCAATGGTAGGCCATGATGCTGTTTTCAGTGGGCCACAGGACATTGACTTACCATACATCTGGATTTTGATGGAATAGTCTCGATTTTTAGGCTTTGTCCTGGCTGGTTTGCCAGAAATCCTATCAGAAATACAACGCTGATTCACAGTGAGGACCTTCTTTTTCTTAGAGAACACTACTTTTTAGGGAAAAAATAAAAAAATCCAATGCTGATTCAAAATGAAGACCTTTTTGTTTTTTCTTTTTGGGACAAAAATTAAATTCTATTTACCAAAGTGGGTCGTTCAGTTATCTTGGGTTAGAAAGTGGGCCATGATATAAAAGAGATTGAAAACCACTGTTCTATACAGTATACTCTATAGAAGTATAGATCTATTGATATTACATGGCGCTGTGTGCAGCTTATAAAAATAAACTAAAATGATTATTATTCTGACAACTAAAATTACATATATACATCTGCCAAAAGTAACAATATATTTTCTCTTCCTTTTAAGTTTGTTGATACTTATTCAATTTTTCTATTTCTTATGTCATTTGTAAACTGAAATGTTATATTTTTGTTTTCTATTTCAGATATACTGTTATATTGATTATGTCCACCCAATTAACAAAAGAGCAAGAAATTGCTGTTTTGAAATAATTCTGGAAAGCCAAGAAGAGTGTGACATTTATACAACAGGAATTTCAAAGGCAATTTTAATCCAAGCCTCCAACCTATCCAGCAATTATTAGTCTTCTGAAAAAGTCTGATATGGTTTGGATTCAAAGTGCCTTCAAAATTCTCATTGGATGAATGTTACACTCTAGTCTTTCCAGAACCACTTCAAAACCACAATCTTTTGCTCTTTTGTTAATCAGGTAGACATAGTTGATATAACAATATATCTAAAATATAAAATAAAAATATAAGATTTCAACTTTCAAATGACATATGAAATATAAAAATTGAATGCATCAACAAAGTTATAAGCAAGAGAAAATATATAGTTACTTATGGCAGACCCTATACAAGATAATGTACAAACAAAAAACCATCACTTATACAGTATATCATAAAAACTGACCACACTAACAGAATGAACCTGCTGATCCAAAACCTAGAACTTAACTGATAGTTATCAGCAATGCTACATTGTAACAGCATCAGCCAAATAAGCAAACATGTATTATACGAGTAGAACTAATGACTAATAAAAGGCATCAAGCTTCAACCCATAGATTCTGGTTAAGTTAGATTACAGATAATAATACAAAATAGATAGGTCTACCTTGGCAAATAATACAGTACCTGTAATCATATGCATTCATTTTAATTATGTCTTTCTTTTCTTAGTGACCGTACTAGTAACTATAGTTACTATACAAACTATTAAACTGCACATGATGTTTTGTACTCCCATCTTGGATGTTATAAACACACATTTTCTGACCATACCTCAGCAACTCCACCAACCCCATGGCCTACTTGTGACCCCATATGTTGACCATTCCAACCCCACTTGGGATCCTGACCCCTGGTTTGGAAACCCCCTTTAGAGAGGATAAAAAATTATGGAAAAAGTTTTATCACATACCAGCCTGGAAAAGTCTGAAAAAAATGTTTTTCTTGCTATATTAATATGGAAAAAATTGCTTTCTTGATCTTTTTGTTACATTGCCAGTATATTTTCTGAGTTTATCTTTAAACAGCAAAGTTTTTTCATAATGATCCTATTGCTCTGATAATGATGTTGGTAGTGGCTGATATGTTTGAATAAAAAACTAGCTGGTGACCCCCTTGTGTTCACAATAAAGAGAAAAATGTGGGCATCATGATGGAGTAAATGAGAGACCATATTGATAGCAACTCCAATCACTATGGTCTTCTCATCTTTATGTTTATCCTACTGACTTGCAGAAAAGTGATGGAGGCGCTATACATAGGGCAAGCAAATGCTTGCGCCTGCAGTTGGAGATGCCAAGATATTGCTGTTTGGTTGAAATTTTGTATTTTGGTTTTTTAAATTTATGAAAATATAACTAAAATTTAGAACTGCTTGCCAAGACTGCAAAGCAGGCGAAAGTGTCATAAACTGTCTTTCCTTGAGACACAACAGAATGGCAAAAGTAGGTTTTGAATCAAGACCAGGTCGATTAAAATTACATCATTCTTAACCACTTGACCACGCTGCTGACTATCAGTTTTGGTTCAACTCTCTCACTATGTTCTTTTGTCCACAGAAAAAATATTTAATGACTCTTCTCTCTTTTAATGGTCAATCCAGCAGCTCTAATTTTCATTTATACAATTGTTAAGACTTTTCACTAAAAAGAATCACTGTGTACTTTTTCTTGAAAATTTTTCAAAGCAAAAACCAAAAGATTGTAATTGTTTATTTTATGTGCTTGTTTGTCATGATTTATTATTACTTTTACATTATATGTATGAAAATTGATTACTGTACTTGTACTTAAGTTAAGGAAGAAAATTTTAAAAATAAATGTTTATTGTGTAGACTTCTCAATTTTGTTTAAAACCACTTTATTTATGAGTTCTATTGCTTTGTATATTGCACTTTGTTAATAATATTTTCATTTTAGTTTGTTTATCATAAAAGCAAACTAGCATATATATTTTTTATTTACTTTTATTGTTTATTTTTAGAAGCCTTACCACTGTTAAATGACAAAAATTTCAAGAGTAAACCTGAGAAAACAAAGTTAGATAATACTAAGGATGAGAAACATGATGAAAATGCTGTTCCTTTTCGATCAGAACAAGATGATAATGACTCTACATCTTCATTAATTAATAAAAATTTTGATGGAGCCATTTCTCCTCCTACACCCCCTACTTTTAGTCTTCAAAAACAAAAACTTTCTGCAGATAAAAGCTTGCTTAACCGACCTCAGTTGAACAACAGTCTATCACAATCTACAGTGAGTGCAACTTAAGTGATTGTGTCATATTTTGATTTATTCCATAAAATAACATTTGAAATTAGTAGAATAGATTTGACTTATAAGTTATTTGAGAATAAAGTTCATTTTGATTTTAAAATATTGAAATTTCAATGTTTTTTTAATGAAAGAAGAACCATGTCAACTATTGAAATCAATAAAAAAAAGTACTCAAGTTGACTTTTTTTTAACACAAGCTTTCGTTTTTGCCCAGTTCTCAATTCTTACAATGTAACAAAATAAAGACAAAAATGTTACTAAAGCAAAATTTACCCTAATGGTCTTTAATATAATGTAGTGATTAGCAGTGCTGTTGCAAAATAGTTAATATACAAACAATTACATTATTAAATTAACATTGATAAAAAAATATATTTAAAAAAAATAGTGAATCACTTACCAACTACATGTAATGCCATTACTGTGTATTTTAGGGTTGCATTTTAATTTTCATTTTACTACACCTGAAGAAGTTGGTAGCTGCTCAAAATTGTTAATTTTTAAGAACAAATAGTGGATTTGAGAGCATTTTCTTTTTATTTTTTAATTGACTTCTATACAAATGTGGAATCGAGTAAGTTTTTGATAGAGTCCACTTGCTAATTATGTTAGAAGCATACAAAATGGAATTTTCATGACAATTTTTTGTAATAAGAATACTCTGTAAAATAAAGTTTTACAATTAATAGCTTTTTATTTCTATGAATGGTCAGCTTAACCAATAATCAAGTTCCAAGAAATTTTTTTGAATTCTTCAGAATCTTGTTAAATTTAAGAATAAAAAGTTGGATACTTCAAGAATCTGTGAAAAGTTCAATTTGTTATTTTGTAAAAATGTCTTTTTTATATTTATGAATATATAACTTTTTCTCAGTCATCCAAACCACTAACAAATCGACTTCCTTCTTCGAAAAAACGTACACGAACAAGCTTGTCAAAGAGTGCTAGCCACATTCACAGAAAACAATCATCCAAAGAGCATGATTGCCCACAAGCAAATACATTTGTAATGTTTTCCTTTAAACAATTCAGGTACGCTTCATCATTAATTTGTAAACTGAAATCAATTTTATTTTAATATTAGCTTTGATATTTTTACCAGAAATCTTTTTATAGAATTAGAACAAACATTTTTTGAACTACATGTGTGTCCATTTTACAGGTACTTGATTTTTGTATTTTGCTGTTTATAGAAATGAAGTTGACAAATGGAAGAAAAGCAAAAAAGTGAATAAACTTCAAGAGTTTTACAGAAGTGCTTTTGAATCTTTCAAATCAATAAACGACACATTCAAAAAATCAAAGTATTTCTTCATTAAGTTTATCATAATTATTGCTTTTAAGTTTGTTATTGAGATAATCATTTATCATTGGTCTCATAACTGTGGGTTTTATGGATAAGATTTTTGGGGGATTAGATAAAATTTTTTTGGTTCTCCTGCTTTAATTGTTAAATTTCCGATTTTGATTATTTATGGTGAGCGCAAATAAACTGCAACGACTCTTCCACACAACATTTTCTAATCAATATATTGTTGTAGATACCAGCCAAAATCTATTCAAATAGTTTTACATTGTCTGCTCCAGTTAGCCATATTTTAGCCATCAATCATCACTGATGTAATTGGACATACGTATATAACCTTTTTCTAATGTATTGGCACACAAATTATTTCCTTACTGAAAATTTGTCCACCTGCCAGCTTGCCCCGTTTCCTTTGAATAATATCAATGTCTATTTAATTAGGGACATGTTTTTTAAAATTGGCTTGCTCCAAAAAAAAAAAAAAATTAGGTAACGCCTGGTGTAACTGGTTTATCAAAGCAAAATCAGTTCAGGTAATTTAAAAGTTTATTGATTTTTACATTATCTTTAAAAAGTCTGTTCTGTAAAATAAAAAACAGTTGCTGTACCATTGCAACATTCGTACATTTGTAGTCATTAAAGAACTAGTGATGACTTCACCACTTACAGCAAACTTTTTTTTTGTTCCAGTGATGTTTTCAAGATTTTTGATTCAAGTCAATATTGTTCTTGAAAAAATTTAAAAGCAAAAACTTCTCTTAATCATCCAAAATTTTTATTTGCAATTTTTCCCGTGGACGGCTTTAATTTGATTAAAATTTAAAAAATTTTTTAAAAGCGATAAAAACACAAACTTATGAAGTGTTTGGATCTATTTTAGTGTTTAAAAGCAATAAACCCAAAGGCGACTATATTCTGCAGGTCAAGCTGCTCTGCAAAATCCGGAACTTTGTCGCCTGGAATCCAGCAGAAGTTTGTCGGTTTTGTTTTCGAAATCCTTTTAGAACTGGTAAGTGCTTCTCCAATATCGTGGCTATCGTTGAAAGCTGGTGTTCTGGTATTTAACTTCAGTGTTCGTTGGATTGGCAGCCTGATTCAACTAAGCGAGATAAGCCTTTTGAATTGCATCTGAGATCACTTTGTTTCAGTTACAACCTTAAACAGTTTCTTTTCAAGTGCAATTCTGATTTTTTAAGTGCTAGAAGTGGATTTTCAGCAATTTCATTTGTGACTTATTAAAGTGCGTCCAGACCAAGTGTCTCTTCAAACGACACTTTTGTCTTAATGTTTTCTTGGCTTAACTATCGACTTTTCGTAAAATTTTATTCTTCGTTTTTAGTTTGATTCTCTTTAAAAAAAATTTTTCTTGTATAATGATCAGTAAAGTTAATTGGTTTTTCAATAAAACTTTTTTTTATAAACAAAACTTAGTGGACCAGTGATAACCCTTTTTGATGTTTTACGACGTTTGGTCGGAAGACGTATCTCAATTCAATTTTTTTTTTTATGTAACACACGAGAATCAGTCAACAACTTGTTAAAAACTTTTTATTAATTTAATTTAAAATCAATTTCGATTTATACAATTTCGAGTTAAATCTTATGCAAATTTTATTTGAATAAAACTTAAGTGAAGATGACTTGTATATACTCGAAATAGATTTTAAATTAATTAAAAAAAGAACCTTTCAGCAAGTTGTAAATTAATTCTCGTGTGTAAAAAAAAATCTTGATTAACTTTTATTAATAAATTTTATTCTTATTATTGCCGCTATTGTAGCCTAAGATTTCGTGATCCTGATGTGAACGTGATCGAACGGTCGCAATTCGAAGTCTATGCCATTCTGCTGTGTCCTTGGGAAAGACACTTGGCGGTATTGGCAGGCAGCTCTAAAGTTCAGTCATGTCTCTGATCCAAAAAAAAAATCATCCGGACAGCAATATCTATTTTTCTTTGGAAGCAAGTCGGGATTATTGCTTGATAGTTTCCTTATGTGTAGAGCCTGCGAGTTAGGAGGATGAATATGAAATAAAAATTTTAAAAAATTAAAGGTTCAGGGTTAATTCCAATGTCACACAAGAAAGTACTAATAAAAGTGCGTGTCTCCCCTTATGCACCCTCACATACCACTAAATGTCGAACGCTTTTCTGATTTTCCAGTGCACTGAAATAAAACAATATTATGACCTACGAGAAATAAAATTTATTTCCGACTTTACTATTTCCCCTGAATGGAAATAATCAGTCCAATATTTTTTGTGGAATATATCGGTTTGCTTGCACTCGGGGTCGGCTTCTGAACTTTTATTACAATAACTGTTATAATCTTATTAATTAAAAAAGTTTACTTTCATAGTAGGCGTTTCCCCAATAAAAATTATTTTATCTTTTTTTAGCCAAAAGAAGTACAAAAAATTGTTTTGAAAGGAATCATCAACTGTCTTCTGAATGAATGGAAAGGGTAGGACTTATTATATGTTTGAATCTCCCGATCTTAGTTACGTGCAAAATGAGCTTTTGCTATTCGTTTCTTCGATGGTTTTAAATAATTGAAGTATTGCTGGTTCGAGTTAAACGCAGGTTGCCGCTTTAAATTTTTGTGAAACAAGAGGTGTGCTAATCAACACACACGTTGCGGCATTTTAATTACAAGTCCGTTTCTTTGATGTAATCACCGGCTTCACTTTGCTTCAAAGAACGCAAAGAAGGACGAAGCTGAGAGAAACACCTTTTAATAACATGATGTTTCAAGTTCGTGGCTGGGGCTGTTATTTATGGAAGCAGGAAACCGCATTCACGAAATCAGCGAAAATATGCTTCGATGTTCATCATGATAATATGACGTAGCTGTACTTTAAAAAAGAAAGTTTAACAAAATATCAAACCACCTGTTTTACTCTTGAAAAACGAATTAATATGGCAAAGGTGTGCTGAATTAAAAATCCATGTAGAAAATCTTATTTTGTAAAATAGCAAAACTTACACATAAGTTTAAGAGACATTGTAATATTGAATCAATCAGAAACGATAAAGAAACTACATTGACACTTTGTTGGCAATTTTAATTAAATTATACACTTATCAGTTTGTGTTTTTTACGCTTAATTTTTTAATCACTGATTGTCAGGTGGTGTCTAGTGTATGCATGAATTACTCATTCCATGACATGCGACAATTTTTATTTTTAGTTTTACCTGTAACTTCGAAAAGCCTAAAATAATTCAAGACGTATTTGATTTTTAAGTTTGATAAAAAGATAAAAAACAAACAAAAGAAAAGTTGATTACTTTCAGCATTCAGAAAAGTTTTTGTCGTTGCAGCGAGAAGAGCGAAGCTGACCTGCGTGCTTACTTCATCCTGCTGCAGAATCGAATGTTCATCCAAGTTGACACTTACGTTGTTTATGCTCACTTGCTTCGCCAAATAGCGACTTTCAACCAATCAGATCAAACCACGATGACACATTGGTTAAGAAAGCGAGTGATTTTTTAATATTTCGTTGCTAGCATCATTAAATTCGTATATTCTTGACTTGATACATTTCGTTTAGACTTTCCACTCCGAGATTTAGACTTGTTATTGAAAAACTTCATCAGTTTGTGACCCTCCGGCTTTTTCCCAACCAATCAGATGAACTTCCAGCAATGAGCAGTTGCGGTTGGTGGATTCCCTCTGCTGTTAAAGTTTTATCGATATTAAGTGAGTAAATGGTGGGATACTAGTCGTAATGTTGAATTATTTGAAAAGAAAAAATCGGGGAAGCTTTTTTCATACCGTATTGCGGTTGTTGCTTGGTAGATCAACACCCGCTTCAGCGCTATAAACCTCTGACTTGTAATCAAGTAAATGTGAATTCATTGCCCACCCAGAGTGTGTGATTTTGTTACTTTATGGCTATTTCGCAGTGGTTGTGTTACGAAAAGAATGCAATAAGATTACGTGTATATGACATCAACGGCGAAGATGATTTGGTAACAAGTTTTGTGTGATTAGACGATGCCAACAACTTGTTCAAGCCTCGTCTCGTCTCGTTTCGTGAGTTCTACAACCACTCGCTCGACCATATCGACATCATGGCTGAGTTCCGTCAGTGGGAAAGCCCCGCCTCTCATTCTGGGTTCGTATCATGTTTCATGTTCATGGTTTGACAAAAAGCTGCCATTGAATAAAACTGTACAAAAGTAATTGTTATTCCTGATGCCTCCTATTTGTTGTTGTTGATGATCCTCCTCCAGGGATATCTTGGAATAGTCATCCTTTAATCTCTAAAAGCAGCCAATCTAAATTCCCGCTCTTGGATAAACCTGCTGTTGTGTAGGTGCTTGGCTTATTTCTTACTCGTTCGAAAATGCCTTCTGTTTAGATTCACTTTCTGCCACTTTCCCTTTATCTTGAGTCTGGTGTCGAAGCTTCGTATCCTTAAGCACGATCAGGAGCGGCAGATGATTCGCTCCGCCCGTGACGACCTCGTCGCGTCGATCAAGAGGTGGACGGGTATAATCGCTGTTTGAATTTTTGATCACGTGATCGTTGTATATAGACGGCCAACACGCACCCCCAAGGTCAGCCAGCTGTTCCTCAACATCACCGTTCGACGGCAGCATCTTCTTCAAGATTCTCTAGAGCAAATATTCAAGTGAGATCAAAGGAGCCGCTTGCGTGAGGATGATGAGCTTCGCTTTATTTCGTCTTTCTCTGTTCTTTGGACCGTTTGTTTGACAACAACAGTTTGATATGAATTTGATGTTTCAGCAATAGAAAAGAGTTGAAGAAGAAACTTCGAGTTGAGTTTGTGGGGGAGCCGGGATACGACATGGGAGGACTCACCAAGGAGTGGTTCCTGCTATTGCTGCGAAAAGTTCGTGAATGTATTCTCATACAGTAGTTTTGTTTGTTTATATTTTTGTAATTTATTTGGGTCAAATATTGGCTAATAAGTAGGGAATCCGAAAGTCAATGAAATAATTTTTTGCGGCTTGTTTAAATTTCGTGAAACGTCCACAAACTAAATTTCAGGTTGATGTATTGAGAAATTTTACAGTTATTTATTAAAAAAAAGCCAAAAATCAGCGTTAGTTTAAAGTTTTCTTTCTGCATTGGTTATTCTTTGTACGTTTGTGTAAATTACAACCTACCTGGGTGTTACGACTCATGGTTGGCCTCGGTAGGTTATATTAGTTAAGGTTTTGCCGTTTGTATTACTCCATATGCCGCCGCCATTGTTTTTGCGTGCTTAGTCTCTAGTTAGTCCATGTTTGCAATTTTTGACGTCATAGTTTCGTATGGCTCGATATTGAACAGTTAAATATTATGTAAGTTTAAATAAAAAAAACGGGTAATGTGATCTTTTTGTTTTAGCAACGTGCAAACAAGGTTTTTTTGTTCAGTTTAACGTTTTCATTCCATACTTTCAAATTTGCTGAATTGCAAAGACGTGAACTTCTTGGTTAAAACACGGTCAAAATTTCAAATATTTTAGGCCGACAATGAGTCAGAAAATATCAAACTAAGTTAAATAAGCTGTCAGCCCACTTCGCGAGATATAAAAAACCGACAATTTTTCGTGGCTATTCAAACAAGCGTCTTTAAATTGTGATATTCAAGTTTTATACGTTTCAAAAAGAATTTAAAGTTGTTTCTATTCTATTATTGTTGTACGCTGCAAAATATTCATTTTTTGAAAAGTAGTTGCTGGTAAGTGATCGCTGTTCTTATACAAACTCATATTTAACAAACATATTGAATTATTGATGAAGGTTTTATCTCCGAGTTACAACACGTTCGTCTATTACCCATCGTCGCGCTCTTATTGGTTTGCGACTAACGCGAGCGAGAATTCCTCGGATCTTTTCTTGGTCGGAGTTGTATCCTTTTATCGCTGTTCTGTAGTTTTACCAAAAAGTTTGCTTCGCCGAAACAATAACAATTGGTGGTTATAAAAACTTTTTTTGGTATTAGTCTTAGTCATGGAACGTACGGTTTTTTTAAAACATCACGTGATAACGAAGTAGCCTTTGATTGCGATTCGTACAGCTGGCTTTCGCTTGTCGTTATTCAGCGTCGGGTTGTTTACTTTGAAATTTCCTTAGCTGCGTTTTGATCGCAGCTGATGGGTTTAGCTGTGTACAACTGCATCACACTGGACATCAGTCTGCCCATGGTTTGTTATCGAAAGTTATTGTCGACCGTGCCCCGAACCCCCCCTGTTATTAACCATCCAGCCGACACCCTGCAAGCCCAACCCACCTCCCCTTCGACCAGTCACACCACAGCAAGCAAGTCCCCGTCATCCCATAAAGTCGCGTCATCGCCCCAACAAGCCTCTTCATCGTCATCATCGTTGTCGTCATCATCGAGTCAACCGATCGGGGTTGTACCCGTGACCTTGTCTGACCTGAGGTCTCTTGACCCGGTGAGTTCATGGGGCCGGAGTTGCTCTTGCAATGCTTTCTTGTCACGTGGTCGGTGTGCTGACGTGTCGAGTTAGTAGTCTGTTCATCAATGTTCAACCGAGCGACGTTCTGCCAGGAGATGGCGCACGGTCTACAGGAGCTGCTCGATTACGACGGCGACGTTGAAGAAGACTTCGGACTGACTTTTCAAACTTCCCTCGACGATCTGGGAGTCATCAAAACGGTTCCTCTCAAGTCCGGCGGAGAGAAGATCCCGGTCACTCGCTCGAACAGAGCGGAATACGTGCAAGCGGTCGTACATTACAAACTGAATAAATCAGTTTACCGGTGCGAACTTCTCCTTTGCTAATTTCTGAGCGTGGCTGGTAAAATAAAAAATATGAAAATAAGACACTTTGACACTTGAAATTAGAGAATTTATTTTTATAAATCGCCGAAAATTAATGCAACCTTAGATAATTTAAAAACGTCCCGTGACTCTTTATTTATTAACGTCTCCCAAATGGGGCCAGAACACTCGTTCTTCTAGTTTGTTCTAACGCCCACCACGAAAAGGTGCCCCCTCTTTAAAAATCACTCTATACAAAAGGTCGGACGTTTGCACTTAAAAAAGTAAATTGTGGCATGGCTCCCAAGACTTCAGTACAAGCAACGGAGTTGCGTATAAATGCTGTCTGATTTGAAGTGGACTATGTCAAATGCAGGACTTGCGTTCCATTAGTAACGTATTTTGAATTCATGTACAAAAACAAGTATAATTAAACCGACTTTTTTACTGGTTAGTCTTTGTTAAAACCAAGCGTAAAAAGTTTTTACAAGAAACAATTATCTGACTTTATTATTTTTAGGCAATTTTTAGCATTCTATCACGGATTCTACACTGTATGCTTGTCTAATGCATTATCCTTCCTATGTCCAGAAGAGCTGGAAGTGTTAATTTGTGGAAATAACTGCTTCGATCTGAACGACCTTAAAAAGTTCACCACTTATCAGGTAAGTTAGTTTCATTAGGCGTTTGGAATTATGAGGTGTATCGTTTTTCTGATTTTTTTGCAGGGTTATTTATCGAACAGTCCTACAATCATTAACTTTTGGGATGTCCTCCTTTCTTTATCACGTGACTTACAAAAGCGGTTTCTTCACTTTTGCACTGGCAGTGACCGCGTTCCGGTAGGTGGCATGCAAGAGCTCAACTTCAACATCGTGCGAACTCCAACAACACAGAATATGTAAGTGCGAGAGCAGTTGAGTTGTGTTCGACGTTCAATAAGAACAACGATTTCTACGTTTTCAAGTCGCATCGATCAATTAAATTTTGTGAACAACGTGTGGCTTGTTTTTTAATGTTTCATTAATCGTAAGTAATATTTTGCTGTATGTGCCGGGTGCGTCTTTACTAAATATTTGCTAGTGCTTAGAATTCGGTTATTGATTTTATCATAACGGGGCAGTTTTTACTGGATGATCATATAATGGTCTTTTCACTGTTTTCAGTCTAGCGTTAAATCTTATTCTGTTTTGTCAGGTTCACCAACCTATTTTTCTTTTATTAATTTTATTAGTATTATAAGTAGTCTTCTGAGTGTATCATGTTTTAAATTGTACTACTTGATTGAACCAAATAAACTTTTAACTTTGGATTAACCAACTGACTACTCGATTACATTGCATTTTCTACACTAATGTTGAACAGAATATTTTGCAAAAACTAAATTTCAGCTAATTCTTGGCAGGTTGCCAATGGCTCACACATGTTTCAACCAGCTACTTCTACCACCATACGGCAGTAGACAGCAACTTGAAAGCAAACTCGTGATTGCGATCAGCAACGCTGAAGGGTTCGGTTTGGAATGAGTTGCAGTGCGAGATTTTAGTTTCTATTTTTTGTTCACTTTGTACTTACCTGGCACGTGATCAAGCTTTGTTCTTGCTTCTTTTTAAACTTACCTACGATTTCCTGACCTTTGCTGTGTATCTGTTCATCAAAATTTCTCTATATTGTTATTCACCTATGTTCACGGTGCTTTTGTTTATGTTATTGTGCTGAATTGTTTTTTACTGTGAGTAATTCGTTTTTTTGCACTTACTGTTTCACTGAGCCACTTATTTTTATCGTTTATGCTATTGTTGTATAGTTTTTGTGTTTGATTATTTTATAACCGACTATTTCCTCATTGGAAAAATCAACGTAATCGCACTGTTAAAATAAGCAATAAATGTTTTAAATACCTGGTGTTGTAAATTAAGCAGTAAAGAATTATTACCTAGTTGTAGCCCTGCGTTCATATCATTTTTAGAATCGTTTGTAAAAGAGATTTCATTAATTGTCGCAAATGTTTTTGTGAACCAAAACTGACGTTGTTATTTTTACAAGTTTAACTTTCACTTTTGGAACTCAAACTTTGGAATTTAAAAAAACATGATATTTGTTTTTCCAGACTACTGCATAGATCTCTAATTTTGTTCTGTCTTTGGCAAAGATACTAAATCATTTCTTAAACTTGCCGATCTTAGCAGACATATCACTAAAAACCAAATTAAAATTTTCACCCGAACATCAATTTCTTTGCATTTCCGAAAACAGGTTGAGGTAATCGCTCGATTTTATACCTAAAAATTGAAGCAGAATAGGTAATTCTCTCATTAAAAAACCCGAACGCGTTCTTCTATCAGGGGCGCATAGGCTACTCCATAGGTATGGGCCGGTAAGTTTTTACAGCAAAGTGTAAAATATATTTTTTTGAATTCTAAATTAAAAATAATATTATTTTTATCAGCGCAATAAGATTAAGTGTAGTTTATTTCACTCTTAAACGAGAAAATTATAATATAACAGTAAACATTTTTAAAGTTTCAAAATTTTGAGCTCCGATTCGGCGCACGCGGACAAGCCTATCTTCTACTATGTTTTTTCAAAGCAGTTTTCAGGGGGTATTGGCTTCACTTTTTAAAAAAACGCCTTTATTTTACATAAGATTTTGACCCCCTGACAAAGTTAAACGTGAAGTATGACTTTAAAAAAAGATAAAGCGTACATTGGCTTTCTCTTTTTTTATGCAAAAAAGGTTAATTTTAATAACTGTTTGTTGTGTTTGTGCGAACTAAAGCCTGAACCTAAAATGTGATTTGAAATGGCGAGATTAAGCGTCACACTAGCAAAAAAAAAAATATATATATATACGTATATATAGAAATCCAGTTAAATTTTAATAGCTTTCCATATCATACTCATATTTTAGCGTTATAGCAATTTAGCTAGGCGAAATGGTTAGAGTAGCGTCGAAAATATCAAAAAACCATTTTGAAATAGAAGTTACAGGAAAAAACTAGAAATAATAACTGCTCGGGACCTTAAACCAAAATAAGATCAGGAACGTGCCGTCAAGGGAAGCAAGTAAGGCAGTACTCACCTGTGGAAATCAAATAATGCAAAAATAAAATATTGAAGTCATAATCTGAAAAACTGATGCAACTTGCTATTGGTTGAAAAAAAATTATACCGTAGTGGGGGGAGCGTCACTTGACCGACAGTGAATTATCCAAAAACGTCACTTGATCGAAAAAACAACACTGATAACTGACTGTTTTGAAAAATTTCCTTTTTTTGTCGGTCAAGTGATGTCGACCCACCGTAGTTGTAGTATTTTTATTAGTTTTGCTCTTTAACTCAATTTTTGACCGTTGTATTTTCAGCGCTTTAATCATTTCGTCAAGCGTTCTTGTCAAAAAAATCGCTAATACACGGTAGTGAGGCAGCTTCAAGATTGCCTCCTTTCAGATGAAAAAGGAAAGAAAAGTTTATTGCCGACATTTGCTAAAACAAGAGAAATCGTTTTTTTCTTAGTAAGTCGGAATACACGCATTAATTTAGTGTTAGAACCTCAATTTTTGGCAGCACTTTTATATTTATAACATACACTTCTAACTAACACTAATAATAAACTAATCTATATCTTAACTTGTAAAAATTGATCGCGAAATTTTTTACTTCCATGGTGAAGACAATTAAAACTAATGAAATAATTGCCATTGTGAACGACAACAGCCCTTCCAACTTTTAGTTTGAAAATGCAGCATGTCCGGTTGTAATCTTTAAAAGACCGTTGGAAACCAAGTTTCGAGTTACTTTAAGCCAGTGATTCTTAACAAACGACACGCCTCTCTAGAAGAGGGGTAAAAAAAATTCAGGAGTCGGTTTTAATTACACATTTTTAACAATGCATTTATTTTGCCAACTTCAAAAATATTGTTTGTTTCCAATCAAGTGTGCATGAGAATCAAAGTTTCATCTTCCATTTCAAGAAAATACTTATTAGTCCTCTCTCCACAATTTTAATTTTTTTATACGACGCTGTTTCTACTTGTCCGAAAGAAATTTATTAAGAGACACGGAAAAACTATTGAATCGTTAGAAGGTTATGTTTGGCCAAAAAAGCAGGTTATTTGCCCGAAAATTTTAGGATTTAAGCCCCCTTCGCCCCCCTGGATCCGATCATGAAAGCTTTAGCAAACATATGAAAGCGAAGGCTCTCATTCAAAACCAAATTTCTTAGACTTTAAATTTTAAACAACTGATTTGTCTTCTAAATAACAGATTTTGAAATTTTAATGTTAAAGGAAACTGAAAAATTTTGCAAGTTTTTCATAAACAGTTAAATTTTTTCGTCGGCAGCGTGGTCGAGTGATTAAAGCGCCGTGCTTGTGATCAACACGGTCGTGGTTCAAAACCCACTCGTGCCATTCTGTTGTGTCCTTGGGAAAAACACTTTACGGCACCCAGCTTGGTGGTCTTGGCAAGCAATAAAATCAGTACTAACATTATTTAAAAAAATTAGTGCCTCACAACAACCACAAGCTTCACGACACGTCACAGAATAAGACAACAAACTATATAAGCAAGGGAAAAGATTTTTTACAGCAGTTTTTGACTCGACAAACTTTTAGTGAAAGAAATACTAAAACTATTTCAAATTATTTTATAATATCATTAACAACATGTGTATACAGATAAGCACTGGACTGGTGATCAACATGGTCTCGGTTCAAAACCCACTTGCGCCATTCTGTTGTGTTCTTGAGAAAGACACTTTACGGCATTTTCCCCTGCTTGGTGGTCTTGACAAGCAGTTCTAAATTACAGTCATATCTCTACTAAATTTACTAGCGGACAGCAATATCTTGGCATCTCCGGAAGCAGGTCGGGGTAATTGCTTACCCTATGTATAGCGCCTCTGTCGCTTTCCTGCGAGTCAGGAGGATAAATATAGAGATAAAAATAAAAAATAATTTGTTGCTTTTAAAATTTGAATTTTTCTATTTACTGTAGCACAATAAATACAAAAATTATAAAATTAAGTCAGCGAATGAGCTTTTTTCAACTGCGTCTGCTTTAAAAATGAACTGTAGGCCTATGCGTCATATCATGTTGATCCGATAAATTTACTGGAAAGCATGTTCACGAGCTAACTAATATCTGTTAAAAAAAAAGAAACTTCAACCTGGATTTAAAGAAATAGATAAACTTTCTCAATAGATTACTTTTTTACCCAGTAATATAGCTTCCGCCAAAAGATTATTTTCCGTTTTAAAGGGAATACATATACAGTACCGGAAAAAAGTTTAGAAAGATTTTTATTTTGATGAACTTTTCATGATAAAGTCACTTTACAACAATTTTACAGAGAAATGCTTATTGCTTATTGTGTCTTGTGTTGACTTAACTATTATTCTTTGTATTTTTCAGCAAATAATGGTAATATGTTTTACATTTGATACGGTTTTTGATAGCATAGGGTTGATTTTCAAAATTTGTTGTGAAAATGGGAAAATTGCCTCAAATTTCAAAAGCTTTAAAAAGCAACGTCATCCTTTTAAAAGAAGAAGGCTACAAAAATGTTGATATTTCAAAACGATTGAAACTCTCTGAAGCATCCGTTAGTCGAATATTACAGAGAAACAAGGAAAACCTCAGTCTTTCTCCCTTGAAAAGAAGTGGCAGACCCCGTACCACCACTCTCAGGACGGACCGCAAAATCAAACGACTCTGCCTAGGGCAACCATTCATTTCTTCATCAGAAATAAAAAGATCTATGCAAGAGCTGAGTAGTGTGACTACAAGAACGATTAGAAACCGTTTGCACAAAGATTTTAAACTTCCTGCCCGCAAACCTCTGAAGAAACCCCTGATTACACCAAGAATGGCCCAGCAAAGGCTTGAATTTTGCAGCCAGTACAAAGACTGGACAAGTGAAGACTGGCAGAAAGTGATGTTTTCAGACGAATCCACCTTCTTACAGTTTGCTTCCTACAAACCCTTTGTTCGCAGACCTCTTGGATCTTCACCAGTAAACTCACGATACCTCCAACCAACCGTTAACCACCCCCCATCGGCCATGGTGTGGGGGTGCTTTTCCAGCAAAGGCCGAGGTGGTCTTTATTTCGTGCCAAAAGGACAAACAATGAATGCCTCACGGTATATTAGTGTCCTAAATGATCATCTACTGAATTTCATGAGCATTCACAGATGCACAACATTTCAACAAGACTCTGCACCATGCCATAAAGCCAAATCAGTCATGAATTGGTTTCAAACCAAAAATGTCAGAGTGCTCAAATGGCCAAAAAATTCTCCTGACCTTAATCCCATTGAAAATTTATGGACACTGATAAAAAAGAAAGTTTCTACATCAAATCCGACAACTATGGATGAGCTAAAGCGGATCATTAAAGAGATTTGGTGCAAAGATATTGATCAAAATGTTTGCAAAAACCTTACAGATTCCATGCCAAGCCGCATTCAAAAGGTCATTAAAAACAAGGGTTACCATACTAAATACTAGGGCAACTGCTGTAATTTGGACCATGTTGGAGGTGCATGATGTTTGTTTCCCGTATTGTTACGTTCAATAAAAGAAAAACATAAAAATGTGTCATTTTTGCGTTTTGTCGGCTTTTCAAAAAATCTTTCTAAACTTTTTTCCGGTACTTAGGCTACTTGCTTTCAGGAAAGTCAAGATCGGGAAAGATCTTTTCCAGTCAACATCTTTCTCGTATTAATGCCGCTAGCCACCTCCTCTGTAGAATTCATCAGTTTCAACAACAGCATGCATCGACAAATCGACGGCGTCACTATGGGCTCGCCGCTCGGTCCAGCATTAGCAAACATTTTTGTTGGTTACCAAGAAGCGAAACTTTTCAACATCGCCAAAAGGCCGTTAGTGTACTGTTGACGACACTTTCGCCGTATTCAACAATCAAAAAGACTGCAATGTTTTTCTCACCCACCTCAACTCTTGTCATCCCTCACTACGCTTCACCTACGAAAATGAATCCAATCACTCTCTCCCCTTCTGAAACGTGTTGGTAGAAAGGCAGGATTCGGAATTTCTAACCTCAGTGTACAGGAAACCCACCTTCACTGGCCAGTATCTACGTTGGAACTGCTTCAACTCCCCAAATCAATCTAATTGGTACTCTTGTTCACAGAGCTTCTATAATCTGTTCAAAAAGCAAACTGGACCCAGAGCTTGGCAAAATTCATTCAATTCTACTAGAATATGGCTACCCGGAACATATGCAATCAATTTGGCTTCAAACGAAAACTTCAACAACTAAATTCTAACCCGGTTCACACAGTGGAAAAGTGCCCTGTCCACCTACACATCTCATGGATTAGAAGTGTCTTGATGAAGTTCGAAAACCAGATTACGTCTGCTGTGAAACGCTGCTTTTTCTCCGTCGAACCACGTGTTATTTTTACAACCCGACTGCTCTTACCAGCAACTAAAAAAGACGTGTTACCTTCCCATCATTGCAGTAATTTTATTTACCAGTTTGTGTGCCACTGCGATAGTCGGTACGTTGGTCGCACGTTTCAACGCGTAGAAGAGCGAATCAAACAACACGTTCCAAGATCTATCGCCAATCCTCCTGCCTCACACAACCGCCAAAGCCTTTCCCGCTCTTGCATGGGCAACTTTCGCCCACAACAATTTCACGAATCCGCCATTGGTCAACATCTTCTTGACAATGCTCAATGCACTCTTCACTACAACGAAAAATTTTCTACTCTCGCTCGCTCTTCTTTTTACCTTTCTGCTTTTGAAGTGACTTTCATTAAATCTCTTAATCCCCTTCTGTGAAAACAAAAATAATTCGTCTACTCTTTGAAAATTTTTAATCTTTTCTCTCATTGGCTAACTTCTTTTTTTCAGCTAATGAAAACTCTGCTTTCCTCTTTGTAATCCAGTTTGGTTTCATTTCTGCTTTATTCTGACGATTTTTCCTGAAAAAAGTCAGATGAAAAGCTTTGGGAAGAAAAATCTTTTACTTTAAGTAAAGAGTGATAAAAACGAAGGTTAGATATTTTTTTTATTTTATAATTGCTGATTATGCCCACTTACTAATAATCAAGAGAAAAGGAAATATTTTGAGAAGCGATAAAGTTGCTTTTCATTCGAAAGCAATTTGTACGATTGTTTTTAACATAATTCAACGGAAGTCACCATGGTTTTTGACCGACAAGTCAAACATGGCCAAAAATATTATCTAGCCCAAAGTAGCTGTTATTTAAAATGGCGCTTAGTGAAATGTGTCAAGTTTTGTCAAATAGCTTAATTCTTTTTAATTTTACAGCACTAAGTAAGTTTCGTCACGTATCAAAAAGGATATAAACTTATACAGGATATAAGCAAAAACTGTAGACTGCCTATTTTTTAAATGATTTACCAACTAAATTATGTATGACACAATGTTATGATTTATAAGATAAAAAAATTAATACGTAACAAGAAAATTTATTCAAAATTCAATAAAACTGCCTTTTCTAGCAATTACTTGACAAATTTATCGCATTACTTGAGCACAAGTTGCTTGAAGGCTTTCTACAGATATTTCTTCCTAACACTTCTCAAGGCTTTGCTTTGGAGTGTCAACACTTGGATGAAAGATAGAGCAGGCTTTTTTACTCTAGGATAGAACACACACCAATTACATCATAATTTATGGGATTTAAGACGAGGAAACTTGGAGGCCAAACTTTTTTGGACCAACGTAAAATAAACATGCTGATTAATTGCAACTCCTTCAATAAAAATATTAGTTTATTTAAAAATTTTTTTAAATAATCTACACTTGGTGTTTACACCCTGTAATTTGTTGATTTTACATCAAAAACTTTGATATTGAACTGCAGGAAACTAAGATTCAACTAGCACAAGTTAAGCGGGCAATCAGGTTTCCCTCAAACTTTGAAGACACCCCTTGAAACTCTACACCAAAAATTTAGCATAAACTTTTTTTCATTAAAAGTTTTAATCAATGACCTAATCTTATAAACGTGTCTACACTTGTCAGGAAACGTTTCTAAGGCGAACAAAAATTTGGATTTGACAGTCTTACAATGTATAACTTTTTGACGAGCATAACCTAAAGGTTCATACCATACATACTTTTATCATACAAACAAGGCAAATTAAGCAAAACATTTAAAACATGTAAATCTGCTAATTTAAACGCTTCGGAAGATGGATAAGCATACTAAAATTGTTAGCCCTACGGAAAAAACGGTTTTACGATTTTTTAAAACATAATCTAAAGCGTTTTTTGCTCACAATTGGCTGCAGCTTTTTCGCATGTGCCCTCAATTGTACTGATAAGTCTCCAACAATAAAAATAAATCAACACAACTTAACAGTACAGCACACAAGTAAAGTTGGTATATAGTTGCTGACTAAATTGGACGAATTAAGGTATAATTATTTAAAAATAAATTGGATGTGTTCGATTACTTGACACAAAAACGACTCAAAACGAACAACAACCAACTACCTTTGTACGCCATTTCATTTCTTTTATCTTATTACAGTGCTTTAAAACAGAAACAATGAGCCATCCTAAAAGTTATTCTTGTAACAAAAATTTTACATTTGAGGAAAACTTTAAAAATTACAATCTTGGAAATCTTAACGCAACTGAGCAAAACGGAAAGTCGAAGCTGCGAAGTCGCTAAAAAGTTGGTGCAAGTCAATTTATTCGTAACCTTTAACCAGATAAGCAATTTCCCAATTTGTATCGGACACTGCAGGCTTTTCCTTAGTGACGCCATCTTTTGTAATGATGGCGATTTCATGTCGATTGTAAGAGCGTGCATCTCTATAATACAAAACACGCAGACAATCGTTGATGACCTGCTTCGCTTGTTCTAACGTGAGCATATTGTTGTGATCCTCGAGAGCCTTTCTCATGAGAGGCTGCGCAATGTAAGCTCCAAACCCCGAAGCGACTGAAGGTGCTTCGAAGGCGATTCCAATTTTGTCAACCGATGCAAGAAAACCTTTGCCGTCTTCATAGCCTGCAACCGTTACAGTATTCCACAGAGGATTAAATCGGGATCTTCTGTGATAAAGCACACGAGTTATCCACGAGTGCACAGCGCTTGGTGGCATTGTAAAGCCATCGTTTAAAATTTCTTCATCGATAACCATTTGTCGAAGTTCCTCTTTCAAATATTGAAAATCAGCGTAATCACCAGCAGCGCTCATGACAGTCCAATCATTTACTTTCATGATCCTTGAAAGATTTCGAAACCGTGCCATGCTTCCGTACGAGCCTAAGGTGTCAGCAGCAATAATAGCACCACCTTCAAACGTCAAACCTAACACCGATGTGCCAGTAACAGTAGGTTGCAAAGTTCTACTTCTACTATCAACTTGATCCTTTTTGCAAGTTCCAGGAAAATGATAGAAGCCGCCAGGGGTAGGTCCGCCTTTCCAAAATGGCTCAATCATGTTATTTCACTAAATTTTTATTAATTAGAATTAATTACTGTAAAAAAAACGATATTTCTCTTAGTCCAAAATAAAACCACCTTGATTACTCTAAATAACTATGTTAAGGCATTTATAATAATAATAAACAATTTTCTATCCCGCTCAGGCAAATATTTACTTCAAAGAAGTGGTTGCATCAGAGCGGTAGTGGAATTATAAGTGTCAATAAAATAAATACTAGTTCAGGTTTGGCAGATACAAATAAAGACAGAAAACATGCAAAACATCAAAGCATCAAAACTCCAGATGTACAAACATATACAAAAGAAAGAAAACAAAACATAAAAGTAAATATATACAAACTAAAGCTACAGTAATACTAACATTCAATAAATATTACCTTATTTAAATACAATAGGTTATTTATGATTCTGATAAAAATGTTCAAAAAAGAAAGTTTTAAGTTTAGTTTTAAAAACGGATTTTAATTTACAACTTCTAATATCATATGGAAGTTTATTCCAACAGCGGGGAGCATATTGACTAAAACATCTACTGTGGTATCTGTTTTTTTTTCTGAAATCAGATGGAATTACTAACAAATATGGATCTTTGGTTTTTCTAAAATTGACATTTGTGTTACAATTTATTGGAGACAGTGGTGCATTCCACGATAACAGCATTTGTAAATATTGAGAAGCAATATCATTCAAACAATTAAACACAGTGAGACAAATTTTGTAATCTATTCTAAATTTTAAAGGCATATGTGAGCTTTTATGTAATATGGTGTGATGTGTTGACTGTAACGTACATTATATACAAAACGTAAAGCACTATTTATTACACAGTCTAAATGTCGCATTTAACATTTTTTTAGTGCTGTCTTAATATTTGGGTGCTTGGCAGAAGTACCAGTTTAAGAAGTATTTTCATGATGACCTTTGTGGGTCGAAATCGATTTTTCGTGGTGAATTAGTTGGCTTAATTTTTAATTTTTATTTTCTACATTAAATATTTGACTCATTGAAATTTGACCGATTTTATTAATGAATTTATGCATTGCAATTTGATCAGTTAAATAAAATCGTCAATTTGACTCTATTGGAAAAAGGGTAATAGATTTTTATTAAAAGACTTTTAACATTGCTACAGGGTGTATGCAAGACACAAACAACAGGGTGTACACAAAATACTCAATGCCAGCACATGATAAAATTAATGTCTTTCTAGCAGGTACCATTTAAAGTAGATGTCATTGAAGTAGATTTGAAGTAGATACCTTAAACAACTAACAAAACCTTTCAATCAATACACCATCTTTTCATAGTCAGATTTAAGCAGAAAATTGAAGGCCCATAATCTTTCACTATAATGATAACAGTGACATCAACATCTTAGATTCAGACATCAACCACAAAACTGTGACAAAACATCAAACACAATCACACTGTCATCACCATGCAATACTTCAGTTCCAAAATAGGTTAGCAATGGTACACAAAAATTTAATGCCTTGGGTTTAATGGTCATTGAATTTGACAACATACAGAAATCAGCATTTTTTTAAAAATTATTTACTCAGGCCAAGATTATGTTTTTCATAATTACTCACAGAAAGAAGAATATTACTCAGGCCAAGTGCTTGTCTTGCTTGATTAAATTCAAGTATTAACTTGGTTGATTTTTAGACAGTTAAAGCACAAATAACTGTTTAATGTTTTTATTAGTGTCGTTAAATCATAAGATGTAGTTTAGTATGACAGAGCTTAAGCATAAACCTAAAAAACAAAAAAACAAGTCAGTATCAAGAAATTTGCTTGATTTATGCTTATTAAGACCAAATATTACTTCTAAGCAGGCCCCTCTTTTTCCTTTCTAAAAACATACTGTTTGGCTTAAATAAATAATTAAAAGGGCAACAAATTCTGTATGTCACTGGATTCAGTACATGCCAAATTCACATCAATAATCTTTGTAAGAGCCCCTTGCAAGCACCAGAGGTCATACAAGAATCAAGGTTGACTACACTATAAAGTTAGAGAATGGCTCCACCAAGATTAGCCTTGAAATAATTCCAAAAAAGTCAAGTCACACAACAACACTTAATTTTATTGATCAAAATATATAAAAAATGTTGATTCTAAGCTATACTTTTTAATAATATTATTTCATTGAGCTAAAACATTTTGATTTTTTAAAAATTAATCTTACCTATTGTTAACTTATTCTGAAAAAAAATCTTAGTTTTTTTGTATTCAATATACATTCTAGCCTAACAATATTAAATTTGTTTAATTAGTACAATTTTAAATTACATTATATTGTAATTCTTAATTTAACAGTGGTTATTTTTAACTGACTGTGTCTGATTTTCTATTATTACTTTTACGGCACTATATTTTATTTATGGGATATTATTTCATAATTTTGTAAGAAAATTTTTACATACCAGTAAATTCTTTGTTCTACAGAATTCAAAATGATCAATAGTACTGATGAAACCATTTTATTTAACTATTTAGATTTTTTTAGTGTTAAGACTGTTATCCTGAAAATTCTTAGAGACAACCTTCATCAAAAAAAGTTGCTGGCAATAACAAACTGCAAGAAATATACAGTTTATATACAGACAACAAACATTAAAATTCAGAGTGTCTCTGATTAAGAGAAAAAAAAAGCAAATTGGTTGACAGTGCATTCACTACCACCATAAACAGAAAATTATAGTCCATAGACAAATTTTTACTGGTGAAAGAGAGGTCAAAGGATTGAATGAAGGTGGCCACAAGCATTCCAAGGACAAAAGAAATGCAAACACTGATATTTAGCTTACCAGAATTATCAATTATCAGGTTCTTGCAAGGTAGCATTACCAAAAAAAAAAAATATATATAAAGTTGAAAAAACAAAATCACAGACAAAAAAATACCAAAAAGTATTGCAAGTAATAAATTCAGTGTTGGTGCTGTTGCCCTTCCTTCAAGGCTAGCTTGGAGAAGCCATCCCTTTCTCCTTAAAAAAATCAATAAAGAATCTCATTCTTTGATGACCTTCACTGCTTGCAAATGGTTTTTCCATAGACTAGTTGTGTGGTGTTGTGTTGGATCTTTGCTACAGTTAAAGTTAAAGAGGTGATTAATGTTATATGCATGTGTCAAGCATGGAGAATATCATTGCATTTAAGTTAATGCCATGAGGTGCAGTATTAGTATCTTTATTTTTTCTAAAACTGAGATATTGTCAAGATATGATAGTCAAAATGTGTTTGAGGTTTTCTTTACATTCCAAAAGTATTTTGTCTTGATCTGAGATGATGATGTTAGTGTGATTAATGCTATGAAAGATTGTAGCTTATATGTTTTTGGATGGATCAAAATGCACATTAAAATGATGTAAAGGATGCGTTTGTGCTTGAGTCAATGGTTTAAGCTGAGTGGCAAGAAGTTTGAAATGGATACCCATTGGAAATACACTGGTGGTTTGAATGAGTGCAGCCACTGAAAATGTGAAAAGCTTGTTCTAAATGGCTTGCAATTTGTTCATGATGTTTACACATTAGAAAATGGCTTTAAATATTAAGATGATTAATTCTTTTTGTTTACTCTATTTAGTGGAAGAGAATGCTTTTATAATGTTAAAAGTTTATTTTTCAATGATAGTTACATTTATGCATTGTGAAAATAACATTTAGCCTGTTGTGCTGTCTCATGCACTGTGCTTCACTTGGACACGAATGAAACTTTCGGTGTTGTATTTATAGTTGGCCTATAATCTTACTATTTATAAGAAAGCTATCATGCTACATCTTCGTCAAGTATGACCTGAAGGAGAGTGTAATCATGTATTCTTATTCATTGAAACTTATCTGTTGGTAAACTTACAACCAAATAAAACTCACACTCATACTCAAGAAAACTTGTTTTATAGGGTTTTTTGATCTACAGTGGTGGCCAAAAGTTTAGTAACACTTGAAAATTTATTAGAAAAAAGCAAAAAACTAATTAAATTTGGCCTAATGGAATACAATTGACTGTTTAAAATATTCAATTATGCATTATTTTATTTTTTTGAAATGATAAAATCATTTACTTGATTAATTATTTATAATTATTAATTTTTTAATTATCTTGAGCAAAATGGCACCTGGACAAAAGTATAGCAACATGTTAATTTTTTTTTATTTTTCAAATTTTCATCAACATTATTAATATTTTGTGCTATAACCGAAATTGTCTATCACAACCCGATATCTCTTTGGCATAGAATCAATGAGTTTTTGACAAAAACTGAGATCAATGGAATTGTAACACTGAATCAAATTTTTTTGAGATCATTCTTGTTTTTCGAATTTTTTGAGCTCAGCTTGAATTTAATTCTGCACCAGATGTTCTTGATCGGGTTTAGATCTGGGCTTTGGGCCGGCCAATCCAGAACTTTCATATTGAGATTCTTGAAAATCTTTAAAATCGATTTGGCAGTGTGGATGGGGGCATTATCCTGTTGAAAAATGCTTTTCCTGCCCATGGTCTTTTTCATGAATGGACTGACAGTATTTTTGACAAGCTGTCCATATCTGGAAGCATTCATCCTGCCCTCCAATTTGACCATGGGCCCCATCCCGTGCCAAAAGAAACAACCCCAAATCATGACAGAGTTTCTGCCCATTTGCACCGTGGGCCTGGTGCACTTGATGGAGTGTGTCTCCCCACCATGTGCCGCACACAGACTCTGCCGCTGCTGTGGACTCTGACAAACTTGCTCTCATCGAAAAACAACACATTTTTCCAATCCTCAACCAAAGAGACCTTGTTTAGCAGAGTAACTTTGATCTGGTATATCATCAACTATCAAATGCAATGTCTTAAATTGATTGGGAAACCATCCATCATCTCCAAAGATCCTATGCGAAAGGAGACTTTATCAGCAATGTCTATCCTCTCAAAAAACTAAAAATTATATTTTTGAGTCTTCACAGTATTTTAAGAACATAAATTTTAAAAATATAATATTTAAAGATCAAAGTTACCCTAAATGTTGTTCATTGTGTTCTTATGTTAGTTTTTACTGCATGATCAAAGTTAGCCCAAAGTTCGAGATAACTTTGTTCAGCAGTTTGGTTA
Organism: Diplosoma virens; assembly: GCA_963680785.1. Taxonomy (NCBI): domain Eukaryota; kingdom Metazoa; phylum Chordata; class Ascidiacea; order Aplousobranchia; family Didemnidae; genus Diplosoma; species Diplosoma virens. Next base: position 29,190,884 of record OY796887.1, read on the forward strand.
AAAGTGTTCAGCTGCAAAGCTGTTATGACATTGGTAGGTTGTTTTACCAAAATTCACCAGAACTCACTGAAACCAACATTAATTTAATTAAAACAAAAACTTTTGTTTTTAAAATTTAACATGGCTTATGCGAAATAAATTTATTAAAAAAATATCTTTCAGTAATAAAGATTTTAAAGATAAATGAGTTTCAGTAAAACAACTTTTCAAAAAGTCGTTTTACCAAAACTCACTAAAAAAACAGAATGTTTTACTTAAATACAATTTAAATTTTATTTGAAGCAAATTGTTTTACCCAAACTCATTTATCTTTAAAAATCTCTATTACTTTAAATATTTTTTTTTTGCATAAATTCATTTTGTATAAGCCCTGCTAAATTTTAAAAATAAAAGTTACAATATTTTTATTTGAAAAGTTATAGATTAGTTCTGGTAAAATATATACTGGGGTTTTCTGAAAAACCACCCTGGGCTGTTAATTGGAAAAAGGATAAATCAGAAAAATAAGATGTGAACCAAATAACCACCCAGGCTGTTATATGGCAGTTGTGTCTGAACAACTGCACATGCAAACAAAACCCACACACAATACAGTTTATGTATAATCTATATTTATTTCAAAGTTTAACTTAAGGTTATACTGCTTTCAACAGCCTTTAACTTGTCACTAATAGTATAAGAACATTGATTACATTTTGGTGTTGTCTCTTTGGATGCCATTTTAAGGTAATAAAATTAGACCAATTTATCAAAAAATCAGTTATTTTTTTAAAAACTTCAACTTACAAAATTTTACCTAGATGAAAAAGCAAAATTATTGAAATTCATTAAATAAAAGTAAACTTCATTGAACACACAGCAGGAACTGTACAACTGTACAAAACTACCAAAAGCATAGTAAACTTTTTCACTAATGTATTGTTAATCAACTTGTACATCATAATGGCTTTTTGATTTGGTAAGATAAAAGCTGAATGACAAATAAGTTTACTTTTAACATATTGTTGCATTACTACTGATAATGTTTGTTAAGTTTAATGTTCTCATTTGCTTGGCTATTTTAATTTTACAAACTGCATTAATTGATAGTTAAAATAAAAAGACTATTGATACTGGTATATCATTTTAGCACCATATAAATGCCTACCTAAACACCCATGAGCACCCATGGGCAGGTTGACGACTGGGCAGTTTTTTAGAAAACCCTGGTAGTTGTTGATATACATTATAGTTGTTTTACTGAAATTCATTGAAAAACAGCATGTTTTACTCAAATGCAATTTAATTTTTATTTTAAACCAAAAAATAGATTGCAGAGATTATGTACAAAAAAAATTGAATTTCAGTTTTTGTTAAAAAGATATGGGTGAGTTTTGATAAAACAACTTTTTGAAAAGTTGGTTATCTTTAAAAATCTGTTTCACTTAAAATATGTTTTTTCATATAAATTCCTTTTGCATAAGCCCTGCTAATTTTTAAAAACAGAAATTTTTGTTTTAATAATTAAATTAATGTTGGTTTTGGTGAGTTTTGGTAAAATGATATCATCAAAATATTTTAATCAATGCCTCAGAGGCAGAGCATGATGATCAACAGGAAAAAAGTTTTCTTATTGACCGTGTCAGGTTATTTGAAACTAAAAATTCCCAAAATTGATCATAATTACCCTGCTATACAATACCAGTAAATAAAATTTAAAAATGTTTAATTCTACAATTGCAGTACTACAGTACTTGAAACCAAAGTTCTAATAGCATGCACAAAAACATTTTTCAATAGCTCAAGTAAGCAACATTCCATTTCTCACAATAGCACAAAAACATAATAATAGATCTTCTTGTATTAAATACACACAATAATAGCGAAAATTTTTTATAACTATCAGACTATTTCAACGAAAAATAATCTTTATCTCTATATAAATGTCCTCCTGATTCACAAGAAAACATCAGAGGCATTTCACTTAAAGCAATCATCAAGCAATTACCCCAAACCACTTCCAGAGAGGCCAAGATATTAATCCGCTTAAATTTTTTTTATTTAGAGGCCCTCGCCAAAACCGTCACGCAGAGTTTAAGTGCGGTAAAGTGTCTTTCCCAAAGACACAAGACCAAGAATAGGTTTTAATAGCCGTGTTAATTGCGTGCAGCATCAGTAGGGCGCTCTTAACTATTCAATCATGCTGCCGACATGATCAGGGCATCTAAATGTTGAGCATTAAATTAAATGTAGAATTTCTGTATAAAAATTAAAACTAGAACCAAAAACTAAGGCTGGATGGTTAAAAAAAAATTTAAAGATCAAAAATTAGAATTAAAGTTGACCTGTTAAGATCTAACATAATGTTGAAATTAGCTGTTGAGGTTGGCGCTAGATCTGCCTGAACTGATAAGATTGAGTTAGATTTTAAATAGAATGACAGGGCGAAAATCATCAAAAAATTCAACAGGGTTTCCATACAGTTAAATCATTAAATTACAGATAATCCCTTTTCATACCTCTTATTGTAGGGTTTTATTAATTACAAATGAGACATTTTTCATTTGACATTAAAGTCGACTAGGTTGTCAGTTCAAAAAATAATCAATTTAGCTTTGCAGGTGGTAAAAAAATGGACCTATCTTTTTAATAGCATCCTTAAATCAAACCTCCTATTTTACAGAAAGTTTGCCTTAAATTTAACGCTACTGCCAACCAATGGATTAACACTAGAATGGCCGCAGTGTCGAAATCAACACCAAGCGAATTATGAATAGGATTTTCAGAAGGCTTATATGGGTTTATTTTTATGAAATTCTTTGACAATTTTTTTTTCACAATATTCATACATTACAAGTTGAAACTGTGTAGAAAAATTTCTGCTTTAATTAATAAAGACCACATTTGACAAGCGGTGTCGAAACCGACACCACGGCCAACAAAGTTTAAAAATTTTTCCAGCCATTCTAGTGTTAATAAAGCAAAGTGGTAGATCATGATGAATTGATGAGGATTTTCAAGATATAATAGCATTTTATTTAAAAGTATCAGTGATTAATTTTTTCTTTAAGTTCCATTTTATATTTTAGGGGTGAAGGCCGTTATCATCCTTTTATTTATCCTACTGGCTTGCAGCCATAGCCCGTACATAGGGGGTGCAGAGAGGAACATATGCAAGCCGGCACTTTTTGGAAGGCAGCAAGTTATGTAAAATTATATTATACATTAAAATAATATAAATCATTTTAAAAAGTTAAAACGTGTGGAAACATGGGTTGCAAAAATGGGTGGCAATTAGGTCCATTTAATGCTTGAATATAACCACTAAATTAAATTTTTAACAGGATTTTATAATTAAAAAAAAATTAATAAAATAGGCTGATTGTTATTTAATAGTAGGCTATAGTCTATGGCAGAAGTGGAAAACCTGCAAATTGCTGACGCTTTTTTCTTAGGTATTTCAACTTATGCAACCTCCTTTGTTATTGTCTAATATAAATTGGCCTCCAATAATAAAAGGTTTCCTACCTCTGGTCCAGAGGTAAACTTGAGACACGAAGCTTCGAGACCGAGACAAGACATTGTAGTAGTGACACAGAAATGACACGAGACTTTGGAGTAGCACCGAGACGAGACACGAAACTTTACATAAGTTGATTTAGTTTACGTGGATCCATACCCAGGGGCCCCCGAGTTTTTTGCCAAGGGGAGGGCAAAATTCGAAAAAAAGGTACTTTTTTTGTTGAAAAGGCACTCCCAACAAAAGCAAATTTTGACTACCTTGCTGCAATTTGAAATTTTGTTTCACTGATAGAATTTCAGTTTAGACCGGTAATGTACTAGTTTACCAGGATAGACCGGTTACTCGGAAAAAGTTTTATTTTGCTAATCTGATATTTTGGTTCGAGATCAATTTTTCAGCCAATATCAACTCTTTCTACTAAACCCAGAGCTCAAAACCGTAATCTTAAGGTTTGCTGCATCTTGTAAGAGCCTTAAATTGACTCTGCCATGACCATACTCATTGCAATAGCAGCAGTAATATTCAATTTTACACAAGTTTTTCTAAGTTAAAACTTAAAAAAACGCAAATCTATCAACTGGTTATAAACCTAAAACTATACAATACACCCACAACTAAGCTTTTGTCAAAAACACCAAAGCTAGTTTTGAAAACATTACAACAATTTTGAGGTCCATGCAGGGCAGCTAAAGGCAGATAGATACAGATCGAATGCATTTTGCTTTAGAATTTCAATAAATGTTTTCCACATGCTGATCACTGAATAATTTTTAGTTACCCACAACACAACTCTGGCTAAAACATTTACGCGATCAAAAATAAGAAAGGGTTAAATAGGTGTTCCGTTCCTAAAAATCGCCCACACTATGTATATTCACAATCTCATAAAAAATCTCTTTAATTTTGCTTTGGTCCGGCTCAAATAGCCTAAGAAATAACGGTTTTATAAGCAATTTAAATATTTTACATTTAGTTATAGAAAAATGGCAATACTGCTTAATTTCTTGAGTCTTGGAGAAAGATCCGAACTATTCGCTTGACTGGTTCGCTATTGTGACACATGTGACGCAATAATGCTGATTGTGCTATTTTTTTATTTATTTTTATCTCTATATTTATCCTCCTGACTCGCAGGAAAGCGACGGAGGCGCTGTACGTAGGGTAAGCAATTACCCCAACCTGCTTCCGGAGATGCCAAGATATTGCCGTCCGCTAGTAATTTAATAGAGATATGATTTAATTTAGAACTGCTTGCCAAGACCACAAAGCAGGGGAAAGTGTTGTAAAAAGTCTTTCCCAAGGACACAACAGAATGGTGTAAGTGGGTTTTGAACGGAGACCATGTTGATCATCAGCCCGGTACTTTAACCACTCAACCACATTGCCGAAATAACTTAATATGAACATGTAAGTCTGCAAGTTCTTCTTCAAGCACATCAAAACAAACAAGGCCTTTAGTGTAAAATGCTACGTTACAATCACAATCATGGTACACAGCATATCTACTATTATCCCTTAAAGAGTTAAGAATGTCACAAGTTTGGCCTTGGTGTTTTTATTTTCAGACTAATGTGGGCTATAAGCTTGAGCGAGTTTTCAGTAGCATAAGTCAGACAGCTTGTTCTGCTTGTTAAAATTAGATTAACGCCACAATCTTTTTCTTCTGAATCAAAATTTTTATAATTATTACTAGAAAATTTGTTCTTTGTACGCATTTAGAAATTTTGTGATGTTTTATTCTTCTTTTAGAATGCTTGCTATAATTGTTGTATCTATGGCCCTCTGCCATCAGTTAATGAATCAAAAATTGACTATTAATCAAAAAATGCTATTTGTAAAACATTCGACTAAGATATAATTCAGAGTAGGCCTACTAATTTAAGTAGAATAGGGAGTTTACCAGAAGGCTAGGTCACTTGAGATATCAATGACTCTATATTGCATGCGTTAAAAGTTTTATCCTAATTTTTAATACTGAGCTATGATTTACGGTTGTCTTTGTAATTTTACGAACATTGTTGGATTTAACGATAATCGAGATTATATAGTTAATTGTAGAGCAGAACTAAAAAATTTTTCTCTAGTACCAATTTTAAAGGGCGCAATCTACCCTCTTGTGCCTCTGAGTTTTAAAAATATTAAAAGGCAGGGGTGGCAATTTCCCCTCCTGCCTCGCTTCCGGCGTCCCTAAGCATACCATATTTCTGAAGTGGTGAATCGGGACCTTTGTTGAAAGAAAAAAATTCGTTTCTAAAAAGTAGTGAACTCTAAAAAAAAGTATTCACTTTGATTCGATCTCCAAAATTTTGATTTTCGTCCCAAAATCGCAGTGTTTTCTATAAAAGGTTTTCAGTTTGTTTCTGTCTCCGATTTCTCGACTTTCGTCCTGAAATCATAGTGAAGGCTTTTATTTATTTATTTTGAAAACACTGTAATCTTAGAGCAGAAATTGAGAAATTGGAGACAGAATAAATGAACTTGTTTTGCTTTGTCTTCACCCTAAATTTTACACAAATTTTCTTTTCCTCTCCGTAAAGTTCTGGAAAATCAAGGTTTGGGCAAACGGTACAATATTCGGGCAAAACTCAATTGCATTCCAAATTATTTTCCGCTGATAGGGTGATTCGGGGTAAAAAAGGTCAGTGGGTAAAACGGGTCAGTTTCACTTTAATCTTCAAAAACTTACCCTTTTCAAAAATAAAAACTTAGCTAAATACATCAATGCACTTACCACTTAGTGGTCATTTAGTTATTGAAAAATATTGTTTGCCACTGAATAATGTCTGCTGTTTCACAGAAAAAGTCGAAATAGTAACCTGAAGTATAATTTTCTGTGCATTTTTTACGGTAACTTTTTTTTGTAGCTTAAGACAAAAACATTTTATTACCTTAGAAAAGTTAAGTTGATAATCAAGTTTTTGCGGAAATAACAAACTAGAATTATTTTACAAAATTTCCAAAAAGGCCTCAAGTTCCTCTTTTAATTAAAATGGATATATTAGCAATTTAATTTTGCTTAGTCATTGCTTTTTTGTTTGGGGCAAAATAGGTCAGTCATTAAAAAAAATGTTAACAACTTACTCAATATTTGTGTACTAGGTTTAAAGTTTATGAGAATATAAATCAAATCTAGAGAATAAGCTTTTGAATTAATAGCCATTTAAGTTTCAAGAAAACTTTTGTCTTAAAGACAATGTAGGCTGAAAATAATAAAAATGCTTTAACTAAAAGTATTTATTTTAGTTAACAGTCTATCTAGTTTTAACACCTGCAATTATTTGTTTGATAAGATGTATAGCCTAATTGTAAGTTTTAATTTGTCTCCATGTTTATTTTATAAAATTCAGGGATTGTTTTAAATGACTAACTGATAAGCATTGCTTTTATGAGCTACAGTTTATTAATATGAGAAACTTCACTCGTAAAACAAATCGTGCCTACTGGAATGAAGCTGATATGAAACAAGCTGTAGAGGCTGTAAAATCAAAGATAGCCACTATCAGAAAAGCAGCAATAGAATTTCATATTTCATTTGAAACTCTTAGACGACGTTGCAAAATTGTCATACCGGCACAACATTCAGATATGTGTAAGAAGAAGCTTGGAAGGTTTGGTCCTGTGCTGAGTGCTGATCAAGAAAATGAACTTGTGCAATATATTCACCAAATGGAAAAATTGCTAACTTACGTAGACTAGTGTATGAATTTTGTCAAAAAAAACAAAAATATTCATCCTTTTAACAAAGACAATAAGATGGCTGGTAGAGACTTTGTTGCTGGTTTCTTAACAAGACATTCTAATGTTTCACTAAGGAATCCAGAAGCAATTTCTATCAACAGAGTGTATGGATTAAACAACGTTTCAGTAGACAAATATTTTGAAAACTTGGCAAATGTTTTGGACACTTATAATTTGGAATCACAACAAATTTTTAATTTAGATGAATCAGGATTGTCATGTGTGCACAAACCAAATAAAGTTTTAGCACAGAAAGGGAAACGAGCTATGTCTTCTACCACCAGTGGAGAAAGAGGAGTGACAACTACAATAGTGGCCTGCTGTAATGCAGTTGGAAATTATGTATCCCCCATGATGATATTTAAAACAAAAAACCAAAAAGCTTTTATTGACAGATTATGCACCACCTGGAACTTTAAATGAAGTCACTGAAAATGGTTGGATTGATGCAATAAGCTTTTTATGGCTTATCTACAACATTTTGTGAAGTTTATACAGCCAAGCAAATCTTACCCAGTTTTAATTATAATGGATGGCCACAAAACCCATACCAAAAATTTGGATTTAATCAATTTTGCTATAGGTAGTGGGCTTATTTTGTTGTCTTTACCTCCACACACACAGATTTGGATACAATGTAGCAGATGCGGAGATGTGACTGCACGAACTTTGTAGTGGACAAACTGGTGTCCAAACAGTGGTCTGTGATTTGTGCTCTAAGAGATTTTTATCTTGATTGATTGTTATGTGTTTTATGGTTCTTTTCTTTTAGTATGTAAGTGCTTTGGACTTTCGTTAATTACAACTTTGGTTTTTGGCTCCTTTTTGTTGTCTAATGATCTTGTTTACATTCAATTCTGACCTTTATTTTGGCGGTATCAGACTGACCCCTTTTACCCCTACTTTGGGGCAAAACGAGTCATTGTACTTCTTAAAAATGCATTAGTATGAGCAGTAGATGAAAATTAATTTTGATTTTTTTTGCAGTGAGCATAGTCAGGGGTACTTAAACATTGTTAGTCAACGCCAAAAGTTTGTCGTTTTATTATTTTCTGAAAGATATTTACAATAATTTCAAAATGTAACGCGTTTTGCCCCGAATCACCCTACATTTATGCCTATATCGCTGCAATGTCTAGAGTTGGACTCGAGGCACAGAGGCCCGAGACCGAGACAAGACATTGGAGTTACGAGACCGAGAATCAAAAAGCGTGTCTCGAGACGTGTCTCTATTCGAATTTTATTGATTGTAGAGCTATCTGTAGCATTCTGTGAAAGATCCTATATTGAATTGTAATTATCAAGACCTCTTATAAATTCAATAGGGCAAAAAAGTTAATGAATCTGGCTCTTCTTATCATTAAACCCAAAGCTTTTATGAAGATGGATTTTGACAAACTAATTAAAGGTTTTGCGCTTAATAAAGCAAAAATGTTCATGTAATGTTTTCAACATTTTGGCCCATTTTGAATCAACGCATATAAAAAAATTTTTGGTGGAAAAAAATTGGATGGTACCAAAAAACTTGCTCTTAGCGCCACATAGACTTGTGCGGGTTCTACTTGAAGGACAACGTTCGTCGTCGTTTGAAGGGTATCCACTCCAGGTCAGACACAAACAGGACTGGGGCCGAAAGTTTATCCTTTTACTACCCCAGACTGCTGCACTGCCTGGATCAGATGCTGGCAGTGATGTCATTAAGCCAGCATCGAGTTTCGTCATCCAAAACCGTCAGACCTCGTGCTCCATGTGTTGCCCGATGTATAGGGCACGCTGTTAGTACATGGTCTGCGGTTTGCTCTGAGGCGCCACACTCGCAATTCGGTGTAGGAGCGAGACCCCATTTGTGCATGGACGAATGGAATCGCCCAACACCAGTCCGCAGGCGGTTGAGCTTAACCCAAGCTGCTCGGGGTAAGCCTATCCCAACAGGCCTGGCACTGGTCTCGGACACAAAAGCACGGAGCCTGGAAGCACTTTCACAGTACTCCGCGTTCCATTTGTGATTTGTCCATTCAGAGGCGCGGATGCCAAGTCTGGCAAGGTTATCCAAGAGATTCCGCGCACCTGACACAAACGGGCGTCTGGATCTTAGTCTCACTTGGCCAGTATCTGAGGACCCACTTAAAAGACCATGCAAAATATAATCGGGATCCAGAGATTTACGGTAAGCCAAGGAGAGTGTCGCTCCCATTCGGCGAAGCTCAGCTGGCTGGATGCCTGAGAGTACAGGTAGGTGGTCCGTTGGAGTGGGACACAGGCATCCAGTAACTATGCGCAAGGCGTCATTCAAGACACTGTCAATGAGGCGAGTGTGAGCACTGCGACACCAGACTGGCACACAGTACTCAGCAGCTGTTGAGTAGACTAGAAACAAGGTGGCTATGCGTAGTGTTTTAGCACCAGCACCCCATCCCGAGCCCACGAGTCGCCTCAGCAGTGTGACGCGCGAGGATAGTTTTTTGCGCAATGCCACTAAATGGTGACGAAACGTGAGCGATCTGTCCAGTTTTACCCCAAGGTATGTAGAGGTTGGACAGAACGGTAAAAGTCTACCGTTATTGTAGACCTTTAGCTCACGTTTGGCCTTTCGGTTATTTAAGTGAAAGGCTGCCGTCACCGTCTTAGTGTGACTGAGCTTCAACCTCCAAGTCTAAAGATACGCTGACAGTGTGGACATGTCTTGGCTTAAGGTCCCCTCCAAGTCCTTCCAGTTTCCAGAAGAGTGCAACAATGCTAGATCATCAGCATAAGCAAACTTTCTGGAAATCATGGAAGGAATATCGTACGTATAGATGTTAAATAGGAGGGGAGCCAAGACTGATCCCTGAGGAACGCCGTTTTTAAGACGGCGTAGCCTGCTTTGCTTGCTGTCACCGGTGGTAAGGGTGAAACTTCGATTTCGGACAAGCTCCATGATCATTTTGACCATGTGCTTATCCGGAAGTAGTCTCAGCAGCTTGCAGGTAAGGCCACGGTGCCAGACAGTGTCATAAGCAGCTGTCAGATCGACAAATACGGCACCGGCCTTCTTTTTAGCCACGAAAGAATTCTCGATGTTCTGGGTAAGCAGAACAACTTGATCTATGGTTGACTTCCCGTGTCGGAACCCAGCCTGCTCTTTAGGGAGCACTGGATCGATTAATGGTTCAACGCGGGCGTAAATAAGCCTCTCGAGGATCTTGTAGGGGACACAGAACAGAGATATCGGTCAATAACTCTTTGGGTACCCCACGGGCTTTCCTGGTTTTGGAATCGCGACCACTAGCGCTCTTCTCCAGATCTTGGGAATTTTGAGTCGGCGCAAACAGGAAGAAATGAAGTCACGTAACCAGGACTTCAAAGCAGCTCCGGCATGGAGTATAAGCTCGGGGCAGATGGAATCAGGGCCCGGAGCTTTACCTGGTTTTAAGTGTTGAAGGGCAGCAGCAAATTCTCTCTGTGAAAAATTGTCAGAGATATTTACTGCGTCTGGTGTTGTGGCCCTCCAAACGTCAGACACTTCTTGAAAGACAAGTCGAGATGACTTGCGATCAACAACCTCGTATTTCCCATTTCTAACCAGCTGAGATGCAATAGCATTGGCTGAAATGGGACAGTCACGAGGAGAGTGTCGTGACCTACCAGTAAGGTTGTTCAAGATACTCCACGCTTTTCGACTAGAGTGTGAGAAGTCAATGCTCCGAACTGCTTCGGACCATCAATCCCTCCGATTTCTGTCAAGCTTGGAAAGCAGAGCTGTAGCAGCCAAACTTGAGTAGTCTCCCTGAGGAGTCTGCAGAAAGGTTTTATAGAGGGATTTACACTCTGCATCCCAACACGGAATATAGTTATTTCTATACCCGCGTGGTATAGTCTTTTTGGCTGCTTTCTTAATGGTGTTACAGAAGTCCTGGTAAGCCGCATCCACATCAAATGAATCAGGCGGCAACAAAGTCTTTGTGAATTTATTCGTCAAAGCAATGTAGTGACTCCATTTGGCCTTGCGGAAATTCCATCGCTTAAAAGGCATGCTTGGCACTGCCATAGCAAACCTTGTTGGTGTAATAAGCGAGGGTCAATGTTGTGACCTGGGGAACTTGTCAAGGACACGTCTATCTGGTAAGCGACTGTTTGGACCTACGCTGGCGAAAGCTAGATTTGGATTGGTGCCAGTGTTCCAGCGGCCGGAATAAAAACTGGCAGCGTCCTTGGCATTATATAGGAGGGCAAGACAATTAATACTTGCCCAGCCAGCCAAGCACTCACCGTCCGGACTGTTGTCGTCATAACCCCAGTCAGCATGGCGACAGTTAAAATCGCCAGCATAAAGACAGGGGTGAGGAAACACTAGGAGATCCAGGGTTCGGAATCGCGTTGGCGGTGGTTTGTAGACGTTGACTATTTTATAACCATCAACGTCCACACACAGCCACTCGATCTCCGATGTCGGTGGAGATTGGTCCAAAAGCGTGTATCTCATCGCTCGTGGACAAACGTGACAAGGCCATGCTTCCTGCTTAAAGAAGACCCAGCTAGTTGGTAGTTTGGAAGTACCAACTTTTCTGCATCAATGCAGTGGGTCTCCTGCAGTAGGATGACGAGTGCCTCAGACTGCATAGCGAGGTGATGAAGAACGTTCATCTTGCTTGCAGTGAGGCCTTTGATGTTCAGCTGAAGAATAGTGGGTCTTCGGAACTTGTTGTCAATGTGCCCTGAAAAGGGCAGTTTTATCCTGGCATTGCCCCGTCCTGAAAAGGACGTTCGCCGATTAGCAGACCCACACTGAACATCGGAATGGGTGGATATCCTTCCGTTTTGGTAGGTTCGGTTTCGGTCTGTTATTTTAAAATCAATGAGCAGACTTACTCACGGCCCAGGCTGCGTGAAAGCACCTACCATCTGGGCAAAAAAAAAAAAGGACAACGTTGAAAAAGTTAAACTATAATAAAAACAATGAATAATTAAGGAAACCGTCAACGATCATGGAGAAGCTTCAGTTATAGTGTTTGTTGTGTACATAAAAAAGCTATGGGCAAGATTTCTAAAACAGAATCCGAATTTTAAATTATCTATGTGTCCTTACGACGTACAGAACAACATTTGTAGAGTTAAGTTTTTGATTCACTGTCAAACAATTATCTTGATGTCGTGATTTGAACCCGTAATTTAAAATTACATTGTTTAATGCAATCAACGCTGTTTCGCAAATCTCTGTGCCTTGAACTCGAACGCTTAATGTGTTTTTTTAAACCTTGAAATTAATTTGAACGGGGTGAAATGAGATGAATGAAAATGACAGAAGGCTGTTCCTAATTTAGAATTTTTATCTTCTTTGAAAGCCAGCACCTACTGCTTGCAAAGATTTTATAAAGTGGTATGATTAGAATTTAAGAGTTTTTTTTAATTTATTTTTTATTATCTATATTTTCCTTATGATTCAAAGGAAAATGTCCAAAGCGTTATAGGCTACTACCTTGACCTGATTTTGGAGACCTCAATATAGTGCTGTTCGGTTGAAATTCTTAATTTTATTTTTTTATTCTTTTAGAAATAGGTCTATGACCAAAAAGCAGAGAAAAGTACCGTAAAGTGTTTTTCCCTAAAACAACACAAAGTAACGCGAGTGGGTTTTGATCTACGACTAAGTCGATCACGTGATTTTTAATAAAACCACCGAGCAAAGAAGAACTTCATAAAGTAGGTTACTTATTAAGGCGGATTCCCACTGTTTTCCTTAAAAGGTCAATTCATACGTTGCCGTCATTTCAACGCAATTAAAAAACTGCTCATTTTCGGTACGAGTTTTTGGGGATATTGAAAAATTTGACACAATTTTACGTAGGGAAAAACTGCTTGTAAGGTAGCACCTGGCACGATGAAATAAAATTGAGATTTCCTTTTTTGTTCTCGCTTTCGCGTAGTTTCAAAAAAAAAAAAAAAAATCAATAACATTTCATTTTGTGGAAAAGGTTTGGAACTTAGAAGAGTTTTTCAATTAGCATGCTTTTATCGAGTTAGAGCAACACTTTTAAACATCTTAAAGCGATTGGGATACCTTTTTCTTTGTCTATCAGGTTTTTAGTGGGAGTTTTGTTTTAAAGACCCAGCAGCATGCTTAAAATATAATTTAAATCGATGATTACAGTCGCCATCAGGATCCAGTAATGACTTTTTTTGTTTCGATCAAGGGTTATGGTCATAATAATACAGTAAATTCTAAAGGTGTCAATTTATTTTTTAATAAGCTAGTACAAAAATCCATAACATGGCGTAACAGTGAATACCAAGAGATTAACCTCACGCTGTTTCAGGTTCGAATCTCTGTTTTTGTTCAATTTTATTATCTGTGTTAAATTTATAATATGGGAAAATTAGATGTTACTGTTTTGCGTTATATGACGCAAGAAGATTTTAGAGCTTTGACTGCCGTAGAGATGGGAATGAAAAATCATGAAATAGTTCCCTTGAATGTGCTTGCAAGCATTGCGAATCTGAAAAGAGGAGGAACATATAAACTTCTTAAAGAACTTTGTAAACATCGTCTTGTTCAGTGGAAAAGGAATAAATATAGTTGTGGGTATAGAATTACTAATAGGGGGTAAGTAGAAAAATTACATATATACAGGTATATGTGTTATGTATTTTGTCAGCTTGTGCAATTTATGGGTCTTTTCAAGAAGTCACTGTAAGTAATTTTTGTTTTTAAAACTAAGTCGGATCCTCCTGTGGTTGCTCTTGCTTTTCAAAGAGATTCTTTTCCTCTTGGCTTCTTTTTTATTTCATCCTGGTGCAGTAGGGGAGATTCCAGGTGAGTTTCACCAAAAAAAAAAAAAAAAAATGCTTATGGTGACTTCTTAAAGAGACCCCAATTAGATTTATACTTAGTTGATACATTATTGCAGTTTGCTTTATTTTATAAAGAATCTTTTAATCTAAAAATTCTATTTAAAAAATTGCTGTTTTTGCTTTTAGATATGACTTTTTAGCTCTTCGTGCTTTGTCTCATAGAGGCTCTATAGTGTCTGTAGGTAATCAAATTGGAGTTGGAAAAGAAAGTGACATTTTGGTTGTTGCTAATAGTGATGATGAGCAATATGCCTTGAAAGTACACAGGTATAAGCTTTTGCTTATTACTTACAGCATTGCTATCCTTTTATTTGTTTTTTAATCATCATTATTTTAAAAACTCATTTAAATAAGTAGTTTTATTAACAGCCAAATGTGTCTTTAGAAAAATAAAATTAAAAGCATTTTTTTCCATCAATGTAAATTTTATGGGTCTCTTCAAGAAGTCACCTGAACAATTTTTTTGGTGAAACTAATCCAAAACAACCCTTTCAGCACCAGGATGGAATAAAAAAGAAACCAATAGAAAAAGGATCTCACAAAAAGCAATAATAACTGCAGGGGCATCCAGGTTAGTTTCATGAACAAAAATTGCTTATGGTGACTTCTTAAAAGAGATTCAATTTTACTTAAATTGAGGATTTTATAGCAATCATAATAGTTGTCAGTTTTGCTAATTTTTTACATAATCACCAAAATTGTTTATCTATCCTATTATAATTTTACTACAATATGAATTATAACATAGCTGAAGCAAATTTCTGCAGCTTTTTGATATGTTTCTTATTTTATTCAATTTGCTAAGTGTCATTATTATTTAGTTTTTAATTTTGTAAAACATTCAAGCCACAAAAAATTATTGTTTTCTTTTGCTATGTTAAACAGGTTTGGAAACCATGTGGTATATTTACATAAAGATTGATAAAAGTTATAAAATTTGATCTTTAATATTATAATTACTGCACAGTGTACAACTCATCACCACTTGACTGTTTATCTTATTTGGCTAATTTATTAAAATATTTAATATAAAAACTTGAATGTTTTTTGTCTTAATCTCACTTTTGTCAAGAAGTTCAAAAATGATATTTAACATGAAATGAGGTTTTGGAAACAAATTCTGATGATTTGGCTATTCCATAATCTGCATTTTTAATTAAAATGTATATTATAACAAAGCATACTTCTTGTACATACAACTTGTCTTACATCATTTAAAACTTTTTTAGATTAGTATGACTTTATCACTTAAGTCTTTCTGGTGCATAACTCATTAGTTCACCATATACACATACCTCTGAAATAAACAATATTTTTTGTAATGTGATATGTCAAAGAAATTGGCCCTAGAAGCTTTGTCTTTAAAAATTTTGGCGGCTTAAGCTAGTGCCAAAAACCAAGGTTTTATTGATTGAATTAATTTAGTTGTTTGCTTTTAATCGTTCAAATCTGATTTATCAGTTTGATGTATTTGTATTTAATTTTTATTTCAAAATCAATATAATTAAATAGAACTATAGTTATTATTCTTTTTGTCTTACAGACTTGGTAGAATTTCATTTCGTCAACTTAAAAATAAGCGAGACTATCATGCACATAGAAAAATTGTATCCTGGCTTTACTTGTCTCGTTTGGCTGCTACTCGTGAATTTGCCTACATGAAAACATTGTATGAACGTGGTTTTCCCGTGCCCAAGCCTATCGATCACAACAGACATTGTGTGGTGATGGAATTATTAAATGCCCATCCTTTGCACCAAGTAACCATTTTATCAATGTTTTTTTAAAACTTTGTCTAATTTTCAGTCTAAAATCATTGAATAGGAATGGAAAGAATGTGCATTTTTAGTCAATTGCTTACTAAAAAATGCTATTGTACTATAAACTTCTCTGAATGCTTGCTAGGTATATTCAAATATTGTAACTTTGCCATTTTTATGTTTTAAAAGAAAAGGTGGGAAGATAAGAGTGTAAAAAGATTTATAAGGGAGTACGTATTCCAAGAAAAATGCGTACTACAATTATAACTTTTTAAGTTATTTAAAAAGTTAAATTCGCAACTGTGGCAAGGCCAAGTAGCAATTGTTACTTACTTCAAGTTGTTGATGTTAATTTAAACATTATCTGGCATTGGTGTAACCTTATGATAAATAAATTTTGTCTTACATATAGTTGGTTACTGTATTTATGTGACACAATAGTACTAATCGTACTTTTGGCCTCCACAAAAAATTCAAAACAAAAAAATTGATTGCATTTGTTCAATGGCAGATTAAAGAATTATTTCTATATTTTATGACAATAAGTTGTGCAAAAGCGGTGAAGGCTTAAAGATCTAGACAAGAGTAATGTGCTGTCAAGTCGCAAATTAATAGCTTTTCGATTTTAATTTAGTTTTAAAAGTTTTACTCCATCAAATTTTTTTGTACACTACTCTTTATACATATGATACAAATAATGCTTTTGGGTGTCATACGCTTAAAATTAAGTTTAAGATGTAATAAATCAAGTTCTAGCATATTGAAAAATCAATTAAATTATTCTAAGTAATTCTGAAACCAAATATTGTTTTACAACTGATTCATTGAAAAACGAGTTTTCGTAAAATCTTATTCAGCGTGATTTATCATAAATTAAAAATTGTCCGTCGCTTATAAAAAGCTTACCTATTTTTGCCCCTTATGTTTCTTTTTTGTATGGCCCTGTAGCGAGTGCGTTGGCACGAAAGTTAAAATCCGATTTCGTTTCTTGCAAGAATGAGGCTCAAGATTATAACTTTCAAGTATGTGCGAGTAACAACATCAATTCTATTTTACGCTCTGGATTTCGTCTCGGTCCCGAGTGTCAAATTAAATTTAGCTCTAGTATTTATAAAGACGGTTACTATTATTTTCTTTGACCATCAACCTGTTTTAACCAAAATCGGAGAATTTCTTATCAGACAATCGGCTTTTACATTACATTACTGTATATAAATATGCGCGCTGCTAAATCAAGTAATGAAAGAGCAACGAAATCTAATTTACCACCAGCCCGCTCATGAAGGGGAGAAAAGCGAGTGGCGAAAATAGAAATATACCAAAATTATCTTAGTAAACTCAAAACTAATGTTCTGGGAAACCAAACTCTGCAGTTGCCTGCGAGCTAAACTTGGAATGCATAATGCCGTGACCGAAAACTTTGCACAAGTTGTTACCCAAGGCGTTAGAACAGCAGCAATCGAATAAACTTTGCACAATATTTTATAAATTTCAACACAAATGAATGCTTTAATATTAGACTGCTGGCAGAAGATGAGATAGCTATAGCTCTATTGGCGTCTTTGCTGCTTTGTGTTTTAAGCGGAGTTGCCATTGTAGATAAGCAGCGTGACCCTACTTTGAAATTTGTCGTAAAGTGCATTTTTCAAGTGCACGAGGGAAATCACTTGGTTCGGTTGAGAATCGAACTAGGGTTTTTCAGTTTGCAAGTCAAAGTGAGCTAGGCAAGCACACGAGCTATCGCCAACGCATTCTGCGTAATTTTTATATATGCATCGTTATCTTCAGATTCATGAGCTTGCGGAACCAGGCGCGGTCTACAAAGAGCTGATGGATTTAATCGTAAAATTGGCAAAGCACGGTTTGGTCCACGGCGATTTTAATGAATACAATTTAATGTTGGATGATGAAGATCGCGTCATTTTGATTGATTTCCCCCAAATGCTTTCAACTTCGCATAAAGTTGCCAAGTAAGATTTTTACAAAATTTTGTTTGATCAGTTCGTGATGGTTTAAGACGTAATTCCCGCTTGCATGAAGACCAGGCGAAATAAATGAATATTTAAATTTATTCACAGAACGCACATACCTCCAGCTTCACCCACGCTTTGATTCTCCTCCCCTTTCTTTGTAACAAAAGACACCAACGTTTAGTTTTGCCATCATTTTCACACCAATTTTATCAAGTATAGACTACCACATTAAATTATTTGAAGCGTCTTAAAAATTTAATTTACAGTTACAAGTATCAACGTTTCTTTATAAATGAAAAGAGTTTGACCTTAATTTTTATTAAGGAACTTTTTAGGTTTAATTGAGGTTGCTTTTGACCTGATAGTAACGTCTTTGGGTCACTCATTTTTATCATTGTGGTACGGTTTCTTGAAAACAAACGTAATAAAAATTAGTTTGCTATATAGTGTTAAATGAAATAAATTTATCAGGGAGTATTACGAACGAGACGTGAAATGTGTTCAAGATTTTTTCTTAAAACGATTCAATTATGTTACCGAAGATGATCCTCCTGCATTTGAAGAAATAAACCCAGATGTTTGTTTGAACGAGTGAGTGAATGCCCACCGAGTAATTTTATGTTAGTGACCAGTTATACGATTCCGGAGTTATTTTAAATCTGGAAGAAAAATAAATTAAAATACTTTTTGGTTTTGTCACATCTGAATAAAACACGTGCGTCGGTTACAGCAATACAAAATAAGCACGACGATTCTTTAAGCACCGATAAAATATAAACTTTATTTAAACTACACTCTTTGGTTATTTGACAATCGCTTTAAAATAAAAATTCGAGCTTTTTAACGCGCTAATGCGGCAGCAACAGCTTTGATCTTCCGGACGTTGCCGCCACCCGCCGGTTTAATGTGCTGATGTTTGTCGCATTCCGACCCTAACTCGAATTAAAGTTTTTTAACTTGTAGTGAAGTGGATTTATCTGAGGTGGACGATGAAGATGTAAATCAGTTAATCGAGCATCATCAATTTGAAAAAGATCTTGATGACAAGGATGATATCATCGAAAGTTCGGATAATGATGATAAGGATGATGTCGAATGCGATGAATATCATGATGAGAAACTTGACCGTTCTGATGATAGCGATGAGGTAAAGAAACTAGCCGAAGATTTATCATTGAAGTTGCCGAGCGAATCTTGCGATAAAAACATTGTTAACATCGAGGATCGTCTCGACGCAGAGTCGATTCTGCAAGAAAACGTGGAACCTCTCTCGGTTTCGAACTCGCAATATCGTCCCTTCCGCGACTCTAAGTCTACACAGCCCGCGTTTGACGCCAGAAGCGTCTCGATCGCCAGCAGTAGCGTGTCTCAGATCGAAATAAAACAACGAGTAAAGCGACAGATTTCGAAGCAGCAGAGAGCTTACAACAACAGAAGGTTAAAGAAGGGAGAAGCGTCGCTTGTTAATAAACGAAAAAATGAACTAAGAAGAGACGTTGAAGAAAGTAAAGATTTTTATCTCATGTAATTTAATTTTTTGGTTGCACTAAACGTTTTATTTCACGCTAAACCGTGAAATTTTTTTAACTACATTTTAATAAAGTAAAAAACAACCTCCCAACTACATCTGGTGTGTTATTAGGGGTGGAACTTTGATGCATTTTTCGAGTTTGAGTTCGCAAAAAATTTGCAAGTTCGAGTTTGATCATTTTTTACTATAATCAAGCGAATTTCAAAATAAATTGACCGAAAAAGCTTTACTTATTATTTGTAATCGCTTGACCTTTTAAGGCGCGTTTACAGCCGTTTACAGTACTTTTTTCTTTCAGCACGATCTTGGTTTGTTTTATTGACGCTCAAATTCACTCATTTTTTCTCGAAAACATGAGTGGATTTGAGCGTCAATAAAACAAACCAAGATCGTACTGAAAGAAAAAAGTACTGTAAACGGCTGTAAACGCGCCTTTATGGTGAGATATAAAATAATTAGTTTTCACTTTAATTTTCGAATTTCGGGATTTTATATTTTTCAAGTTCAAGTTCGCAAAAAAACGATTTTTCGAATTTGATTCCGCAACCCTGTGTCTAACAAAGTTTAAATTTCAAATGAATTATTACTTGGTTGGATTAAATCATGATTTGAATGTATACTGTATTGTTCATCAGTAAGAAAATTATCGATTTCGACAATTTTTGATATCGCATTACTCTAAAACAGGGGTTTCCAAATCAGGGTCGGAATGGTCAATACATGGGGTCACAAACTGGTCATGGGGTCGCTGAGGTATTGTCATGATATAGGTCAGCGTGGTCCAACTACGGGCCCGCGGAACAATTTTGCACAAGTCTTGTCGATCACAAGCAGCGGCAACCCTTTTTTTTGGAGAACGCTATAATTTTGTGATGAAAATAGGAATTTCGGAAACCGATTCCAAGTGAAGACCTTTTTTTTTTTTTTTTGGAGAACACCTTGATTTCGGGACGAAAATACGAATTTCGGAGATCGATTCCAAGTGAAGACCTTTTTTTTTTAGAAAACACCCTGATTTTAGAAGAAAAATAAGTGTTTTTAGCCGGTTGAGGCCCGCATATTCGAATGATTTTGAAAAGTGGCCCACAAGAGTGCAGAAGTTGAACCACCCTGATATAAATAATTTACACACGGGCGCGCGCGCATGAACTCGCACAAACACACTGACATGGGGTCGCACTGAACAGTTGAAAGTCCTGAATGGGGTCGTGCTAAGAAAAGCTTGGGAACCCCTGCTCTAAAAGTTATTAAAAACGTGAAGAAAATGAAAAAATTACGTATTGTTTTTTAAGCATCGATAAATATAAAATAAATTAATTCATTCGTAACCCCATTCTTTATGAAAATTTATTTGAGTTTTTATGTTTTAAAACACCGATCATCATAAACAAGCTGCACGTAATAACGTGTATTGCCAATTGTAGTTAGTTTATTTGTTGCTCTAACTCCTAGGAGTGATTTAAAAAAGACACCCTAAATTTTTGCTCTAAAGATATTTGCTATTTGCTGAAGGATTTTCTCGTATACTGACTTTGTAATGTGTCCGTAGTTTGTAGTTGAATTGGTGGTTAGTGTCGTGGGTTGCCGGCATTGTTTTGTGTAAGCAGAGTTGGCACTAGGCAGCACGGCGAAATCAAAATTAAATTCCAAAAATTTATCTGTCTCTATTCTGATCGTGGCCCATTAAAGAACAATAATTGAACATAAAACATTTCGAAGTGTCTTTTCCTAGGAGCAAAAGTCTTATTAGATTATTTTAGCAAAGAACACTTCAACGTTAGACTTTGGTGAAACTGCCAAGTCCCGATATATGGACTGAAGTGTACAAAATACAAACTTTTGTAAAAAAAATTTCGCGTTGGAGAAGTTGATTATGATAACGCCTGTATAGGACTCGCAACTTAGTCACGCAATCCAAACGCAGAAAATTGCATATTGTATTTTGGCGAACTTCGCTTTAACTTTTAAGTGCAATTTATGCAAGGCGGGAGATTGGATTGAAAAAAGTGAAAATGTTTCCCTATATTGGGATGTTTTGTGTACAGAAGGTGGAATTCAAGAAGCAGTGACTGCGAGAGTAAGAGCTGGGTGGAAGATATTTAAGGATGTTGCTGATGTGCTATGCAAGAAGGGTTTGTCAGTAAAGTTGAGAGGGCTTGAATATAAAATATATATTAAAAGCGCAATGAGTTATGAAGCAGAGTGTTAACCAACGATATACACTCCATGATAGGAAACTCTTTTTTCTCAGTTTGCTTCTTTATTAAGAGAACGCCGACAAGAGCGTCGGCACTCGTACGGTTGAATGCATGCTCCTTTGGACAACTGAGTCGTCAAAAAATACATTGATTTTATATATTGAACTACATAAAAGTTTGGTTTGTTTTTCCAAAAGCGTGAACAAAAGTTGGTCAGATTGTCAATGATGCTGTTTTTGAAAAATAACAAACTTTATAAATTAAATTATAAGATAGGATAGAGAGTATGTTTTGAATACATTTTAGAATAACAAGTAGGCTATAGCCAATATATTTTAAAACATAGTTTACTAAGGACGTACGATTACGACCATAAAAAATTATAAAGAAGCACAACCACGTAAAATTACAAAGAATTTTACGCAGTTGATAATGGAATGAGTAATAATTCTGAAACATCCTTAATAAACTTTTTTTTATACTTTTTTATTTTATTTTGTATATATAATATATATCCTTAATATTTATATAATATCCTTAATATAAAATATAATTTATATATATATGTATAGATTATTAGATAATTAACTTACAGACCACAAAATTTTTTAATTTAACATTAATTTTATTTGCCCCAACAGACTGTTTCGCCTGCCTGGGCTCGTCAGGGGGCGGTTAAAAGTCTTATTCAAATAGAATTTATAGATTATTATATATTATATATGTGTATAGATATATGGAGAGATAGTATAGTATTATATATATTATATATATGTATAGATATGATTTAAAAGCGTTTGCGATGTTTTATACACTTTCATAAGTTTGTCTACAGTACATTTCGCTGAACAATGTACAAGGTTATTAGCACAAGTTTAAATAATATGATTTAATATATTTTTTCCAGATCAATATTCATATCGCCCATCACATAAAAATTAATTTTTTTCGATTTTCCGAATAGTTCACATTAACCCTTTCACGCCGTATGTATACAAGTGTCTACATTAACTTTGCGTGAATATAATTCGTGAATATAACGACTTCATAAAATAAGCCTAATTTTTATGTATACAAGTGGCAACATCAGGCAGAAAGCTATGCTTTTTGTCGTAGTTTTAAAGAATTAGATTTGAATATGATCAATCATTTCGGTTCTATTATTTTATTTATTGGTCTTTACTATTTCAAATTTTTATACTTTGCCATAACACACAAATTTGCATCACATCTGTACCAAATTTATCTACTGATTAGGTTTTTTCAAAAGCAATGTATAAATCACTAATAACAAATTGCCCTGCATATATTTCTAAAAACTTTGTTGAATATAATGGAGTAACACAAAAATGTTTCACTTGTGAGTGTTTGAGTAAAATATTTCCTTTCTATATTTACGAATATCACTCGTATACCTGATATGTAAAAGTTATTTCAAGGGCAGGGTCAAGTGAGTATATTTATGATTTTGAAGTATAAATTTTTTATCAATATCTGCCTGACGTAGCCATATGGCAACATTTTGTATTTTTTATATATGAAAAAAAAAGATTTAAAAGGTGTTTTGTCATTTAAAACCCAAGTACTAATAAGAAAAAAGCCAAAAAAAAATTTTATAAGCGTTTTCATAATTCAGACGTGAAAGGGTACAGACATTTTTTTGTTTGATATTTATGTTCAGCCATATACTTTCTACAGACTTAAGTTTAACTTCATTTTAGTATATTTCAAAGTTAATTTCATCATCCACATAAAATGCCACAACCCCTGCTCTAGTGGAGCTATCCGAGTAAATAAAGGTATATAACTATTGAGGTCTATATCAGTGTGTATCAAGCTTTCGGTTAATTTGATTTCGGAGAACTCGAATAAAATCAGATTTTTCGGGTACTATAATATGTTTTTCAGTGCAAAAATTGTACCCATAAAAATTTTTTTTAGGTGAAAGAAAAATATTTCATGCTAAAATTGTTTAGTTCAACAAATCCTATAGATTTAACGAAAAAAACCCTTTTCGACTAAAAATGATTATTTCATCACAAAATTTAGCCCATTTGTAAACTGATTTTTTAAACACCAAAAAGATTTTTTAACACATAGAAAATCACAGCGTGTCAATAGGTTTATATTAATAGGACAACTTTAAATTATTTATTCAGAGATGAAAGTAGAATTATTTTCAATATGAACGATTCCAATAATAGACGAATATAAGATCCGAACCAAATAATAAGATTTTTGGCAGATTGAACATCTCTAACTTAAATCTTAAAGTCGATTCAACCAACGAAATAAATATATCTATTTAAAGTTGGTTTTCATAAAACACTTCTTGAACAAACAAGAATTTTTTAACTAGCATAAAACATTAAAAAACCTTGCCCATACGCAGTACTGGCAGTAATTCTGTTATTAGCTCACTATCACCCATATATTTTTATGACATTCTTTTCTGTGATTCTCACGGTAGAGAAAACGATATTTTTATTTTTTCTATCTATCCCATGGCCTACTTAAAATTGCATCAATCTGTGCCAAAAGCACAAGAACATGAAAAATATAAGAGTCCGACAGTGACCACGTTGATCAAGGTTGCCATCAACAATCTTCTCTTTTTATGATTTGCTCTAAAAATTATCCCCGCATAATAAATAAACGCTTGTAAAGAAAATAAAGTTTTCACTAGACAGCAATTGGTATCTCCGAAAACGGATCGAGCTAATGGCTTCACGGCTAACATAACGCCTCGGTCATTTTTTAAAAGTCAGATGAATAATTATATCAAATAAATCAAAAATAACGATAATTTGATCAAATTTCTATACAACTCATTCTAACAGCATTCTGGCTGATTTTTCATCACACTCGTCTTCTGATGCAGCTCTACGGCTTACTGGTTGAAATAATAGGATTGCAAAATTAAAAAAGAATGCGGTAAATTGTAAAAGATTTAAAAACTTTTAAGGCTTAGCAGGATTCGACTTGATCAAATACTGCTTTTACTTATCTAAACCGTTTCCTAACAGATAAGCACAATAAAAAACAATTTTTTATTTACATATGGATAAAATTCATAAGAGTCTGCACTTCAAGATAAAGTTTATTAGGACACTTGATCATGTGCTATAAACGTCACAAATGATGTCATCAATATCACTACAAATGAAACGGAAATACGTGAACCAAACCCAGATTCCAGTGGCACTGTAGCGGATTCAATCCAGTTTGATAATTCCATTTTGTTTTGACGTCTTGCTTCAGCTCTAATCACTTCTCGAACTTTTGCGTGATAATCATTAAGATAAGAAATCTAAAGTCAGTTTGTTCATAGAATTTCAATTAAAGTTGCTTCACGTCCGGAGAATTCCGAATATTTCCGGAATTAAACATTAACAACAGAAAAAGTAGTTTACCAATTAAAACAACAATTAATCAATTAAATAAGATACTAAACAAACAGAAAGGCAGTTTACCAAAAAATTCCAATATAACAGCATGTTTTTCAATTTTTCACTTTTACTTCAAGGTATTCACATTTACCCCAACCCGGGTTGGGGCAAATGTGAACTTTGTTCTCAGGTTTAGTTCGTTTTGGGTGCACCAAAAAAAATGTTTTGCTCAAATATTTCCTGTCACTACCTGAAAAATTCTGATTTTGCTTAAATTTTGCAGACTTGGAAGGCCAATTGACACCCAGCCCGCCCGGCTAATACGACTATGCTTATCATTCATTCATTCATTCATTTTTTATTCTCGATCATTGTTAAACAGTTTAACACAAAAATTATTAATATTAAAAAGATCAAGAAAAGGAAGAAGTAGCATAACGTCAGACGTTAAAACATGCATATGATAATCATAAAGTAAAAGTACAAGACAGTATAAAGCATGGCCGCAACACCTTAATTAGATAAAGATATAAGAAGTGAAAAAGAAAAAAAAAAAAAAATAATAATAATATTATCGCTACGAAGCTTTCGCTACCATGAATAACTTGCAATAAACACGGCAACTCGACATTCAGTACGGAGCGAAACCATTTATTAAAAATATAAATCTTAAAGTTTAGAAGCTACTGATTGTTATCATTTCAAAATTTTATAAATTAAATGTATTTTATAGTTTTTTGATAATATCAAGACCAAACTTTTAACACCATACCAAGTATAGCGCTTTTTAAAATTCTTTTGTTTTTGTTACTTGGTTTAAAAATAAAACAAAGTTGTATGTAGTTGAACCTAGCGCTGATAAAAAAACATGTTTGATTGAAAGCAGTTGGACCGAGAGCCCGAAATGTAATCGTACGAAGCGCCGTTTAATGATCGACACGGAACAGTTTAAATTCCGCAAACACCAGGCTGTACGTAATGTACTTTGTGACCCGACAGTTGGTCGAACGACACTTGATCCAATAACGAAAGAGAAAATTTACAACTTTGAATCTGCCCCGGTTTTGTCAATTTTTCGTCCCCAAAACAAAATACAGGTAATTTCTAAAAAAAGGTCTTCCCTTTGAATCTGTCTCTGATTTCTCCAAGGAGTCTCCAAGGGTGGGGTCATGGCACAATTTTCCCTTCCCCTAAATACGCTACTGACTACAATATAAGAAGAATGCAAAAAAATGGCAGCAATAGGCATCTAAAGAAACACAACCATGACAAGAGATCTACTTGTTGAGCCCTAAAAATGCTTTGTCCAGGGACCTTGTTAAAAAACCCTGATCTTGACATTGGCAAAGATTATAAAAAATAAAAACAAACAGTCTTCTTACTGATGGCCTCCGCTTTTCATAAATCTAATTTACAGTAACAAAGAAATTGTTTAATCGCAGAAACATGCAAGAGTAAATCTTTTTTTTTATCAAGTGTTATTTTGATCGAATGTCGTTTCAATCAAGTGTCGTTTGATCAAGTCTTGTTCAATCAAGCGTAGTACTGTAGTACCAGGGCACTCGGTAGAGAAGCACTTTATAGTTATGGCATTTAATAGAGGCATACAATGTAAGAAAACAAACAAAAGTTTCTGCTGAACAACCATATCTTGTATCAATACAATCCGCGAAGACAACTTTTTGCTACACGGCTAGGAATTTTTACCTATAACTAGTTATTGAAATGTGATAATAAAAAGTGTGGATATTGATAAAATATGATAATAATGATGCTGAAAAGATAAAAAGTTTTTATTCGACTCATATCAACATTAGTCAACCAATCTTTAATTGTTTTTGAACAAGAACAATGTTGAAAAAATAACTATGTTTACTCAACTACTCCCAGAGATCAAATAAATTTTCTGAGAATCACAATAACTATGCTTAAGCGATTCAGTAAAGAGAACAAAAAAGCACCGACAAAAGCTTCGTCTTCTTTCCCTCAGTTGACAACAAAAAGTGAAAGTAACCATGTTGAGAGGTTCAACATAATTTAAAGCTTCAAGTCACACTCACCTGCTCTTCGCTCATCATAGTTAAATTTATAAGTTTGGTTTGAAATGGGACCAAAGTGACAGGTTCGAACGTGTGAAACTGGTAACCTCCGAATTGATGCTGAAAAGTAGTTGTCAAAATACATTGTCAAAAAATCAGCTTTATTAGTCAGCCAATCGAATACCAGTGTATCTGTTTTTTTAAATATCTTAAAATAAGCAAATACATTTTGTGATGTACTTGTATCACGGGACATTGCGCCACGACAAAAATACTTTTGATTGAAAAACGCGAGGAAAAAAATCCTGCTTCCGGAGATGCCAAGATCCTGCTTTATGACATTTTATATCTATATTTAGATATTTTTGACACTACCTAGATATTAAAAAGTACCGTCTAGATATTGGATATAAATTTAGATGTTTTGTATTACGATTTAGATATATTCTAGCTATTTATCGCCTTACAAGAATTGATACAAAATATCATCTTATATACATATAAAAAGTCTTATAAATTTCAATGGTTGTTGCCAGAATACAATTATTTTGATTGGAGTTTACAACCACAAACGTGGTCGTAAGTAACCGTCTAATCGTGAATCAAACAGGCGTCAGTTAGTTGCAGTTGAGCTGAGATTGTGCTTGTAGGTGGTGCACTTTATTGATTAATGTTTAGTAATACAATACTGTTCTCCATACTGTTATTATAAAGTTTACATTATCATTTACATTTGATAGATAATTTATGTATGGAAACTGTTTGGAAAATAATTTTATTATGAAACTACGTATATTTTGCTGCATATTTAGATTTCATAATTCCTGCATGACTGTCTTGTTCTTTGTTTGTACAAAGTGAATCAAATGCATTCTAATTATTATTATTTTTTTTATTGCAGCAGTATTTCTACTTGTGTCCTTACATTGTTAGATAATCACCCTGCACTATGAAGAAAGCAAAACAATATGCTCAAAAATTCAGAAACGAGTGGTTAAACGAGTCACAGTTTAACATATGGCTCATGCCAGTGATTGGTGATGATACTAAAGCATACTGCAAGTTCTGTAAAAGCACATTAAAAGCAAAATATCAAAATCTTAAACTTCATTGTGAAACGAAAAAACATAAAACATGTCTTCCTACACAGACTAACATTCTTGATGGCTTTAAGGTAAAATGTAATGATTCATCTCAAATTGACGCTTCCATTGCTATGTTTCTAACTTCTCACTTGTGCTATTAAAAATTGTGACCATTTTGTAGATCTGTGTAAATCAAAAATTAAAGACAGTAAATGCTTAAATGACGTTCAAATGCACCGCACTAAATGCACTAATATAATTAAGAATATTCTTTGTGATCACTTTGAAAAAGACTTGCGCGACGATGTTGGGGCTGGCAAGTTCAGCTTGCTGCTTGATGAAAGCAACGACATAGCAGTTTCTAAGCTACTTGGTGTGTCTATCATTTATCATAGCACCCAACAAAGTAAAGTTATTTCTATTTGTATCTTGGACTGGTAGGACTAGATCAATGTGATGCTGGTTGGCTAAGATGAAGTTAAATTTACGAAATCTGCTTGCAATAGGAACAGATAATGTAAGTGTAATGGTCGGAGTCAACAATGGAGTCTGTGCAAAATTGAAAGTAGAGTTGCCTCATTTAATACTAATAAAGTGCCTTTGCTATTCATTACAACTGGCCGTTTCCCAAGCTTCACGTGAAACGTTGCCAAAAGAACTGGAATTTCTTATAGCTGAAACTAACAGATGGTTTTCGCATTCATTTCTTCGTCAACAATTGTACAAGCAGCTGTATCAGACTATAAATGATGGTGCCAATCCATTAAAAATTCCAAAAAGTTGTGCAACTAGATGGTTTTCAATTCATCATGCAGTCGAACGAGTTGTGCAGCAATGGTTAGAATTAAAAACTCATTTTAGTATAGTGAGAAATAGTGAAGATGATTACACATCTGAAGTGCTTTACAAGATGTATGCTGATGAAAAGCATTTAGCCTACTTTTTATTCCTGCTACCTATTTTGTCTGATGTGCAAAGAGTAAATAAAATGTTTAAATTCAAAACTATTGACCATTTAAAATTATTAGATCAGCTTGTTACGCTATTCAAAACCATTGGAAAAACATTAGTGCTTCCTACGAGCAGATGTAATTTCTAAGTTGACAACGTTGAAGAATATTTGAACACTAAACCATACCTGGGCTACACATTCGAAAAATAATTGAAAGTCTAATTGCAGACAAACTTATAACAAAGTCTGAAGAAATTGGTATGAGAAAACGTGGCAAAGGTTTTTGTTAGCACTTTTCAAATAATTGCAACAGAGGCTTGCCAATAACATTGCAACTTTGAAAAATATCAGCCTCTTCTCCGTCAATAATGTGCTGCAACCAGTAAAAGATATACCTGCATTTTGTAATGTTATGAAGTATTTAGGCACTAGTGATAGCACAATTGCAAGTGCTGAGTATCAGCTAAATAAAATCAATTTAATAGATTGGCCAAATAAAGAAAACACAGAAGCTTTTTGGGGAGAAGTAAAACTATATAAAGATGCTGCCGGAAATAATCATTTTGAAGAATTGTTAAATTTAGCAATTTCTTCCCTAGTTATCCCTCACTCAAATGCTGACATAGAACGTTTTTTCAATTCTATGAACATAGTTAAATCTAAGTTAAGAAATTCTATGAAACTGGAATTGCTCCATGCCATACTAACTGTAAGATTTGCACTACTAAGAAAAGTGCTGCCACTCTTATCAGTTGACACCCAATGTATTGAAAAGTATCGGCACACTTACAGCATATAGCACACCTATCGGTGAAGCCTCTACAAGAACATCAAATCGACCTGGTCCATCTATAGTGTCTCTGGCATTTGAAGATGACGAAACACTTTTCCAAGATGACGATGATTAAACGTAAACATTTCTATGCATAGTTTTTATTCTGTAGTATATAATTGTATCAATTGTTGATTGGCATTATTTAATTAAATGTTTTTATTATTGGATATAATCATGGATAGTTGGGTACAAAACCTAGAATATTTTTATGAAAAAAAGTTGGCAATCCTGATGCCAAAAGTGCTCAAATCATACGATCACTCGTATCAAATCATGAGCTGTGCATAGTGCAGCACGACCACTGTCTTCTCAGCCAAACTGATCAATCTCCAAGAGCAGAGAGCATAAATAACTGCAGAAGTACTGTTTCGACCTTTTGCGTCTTATTAGTGCAGCGAAGTTGTGCTGAGATAGAACTAGGCACACCAATTTGTACCTTGTGGCTAATTTGTTACTTGTAGTTTTAAGCCACAGTAAAATCTTATAACGTAGGCCTACTATTATATATATTATATGTATGTATATATATATATATATATACTGTATATGTATAGATTATTATATATTATATGTATGTATAGATATATGTAGAGATAGTATAGTATTATATATATTATATATATGTATAGATAAGATTTAAAAGCGTTTGCGATGTTTTATACACTCTCATAAGTTTGTCTACAACACATTTCGCTGAACAATGTACAAGATTATTAACATAAGTTTAAATAATATGATTTAATTTATTTTTTGCAGATCAATATTCATTTCGCCCATCACATAAAATTTAATTTTTTTTCGATTTTCCCAATAGTTCACATTAAATACAGACAGTTTCTTGTTTGATATTTATGTTCAGCCACATACTTTCTAAAGACTTAAGTTTAACTTCATTTTAGTATATTTCAAAGTTAATTTCATCATCCACATAAAATGCCACAACCCGTGCTCTAGTGGAGCTATCCGAGTAAATAAAGTTATATAACTATTGAGGTCTATATCAGTGTGTATCAAGCTTTCGGTTAATTTGATTTCGGAGAACTCGAATAAAATCAGATTTTTCGGGTACTATAACATATTTTCCAATGCAAAATTTGTACCCATAAAAATCATTTTTAGGTAAAAGAAAAATATTTTATGGTAAAATTGTTTAGTTCAACAAATCCTATAGATTTAACGAAAAAAACCCTTTTCGACTAAAAATGATTGTTTCATCACAAAACTTAGCCCACTTGTAAACTGATTTTTTAAACACCAAAAAGATTTTTTAACACATAAAAAACTGACATATTTTGCTTATTGTGCCATCATTCAAATTACGATTCTGGCAATTGTCGCATGGACTTCGGGAAAACCTGCTTTACCCCTCCCCTCTCCCAAAAAATATATTTATTTTAGTTTGGTAAGATTATGGGTGTAATTTTCACGTAATATTTTTACCTAATTTACGGTAAAGAATCTTGTTAAAAAATAAAGAACGTTTGATGACTATCTAACTCTCTACTTGTCAACTTGGATAAATTGAATTCTTGTCTTGTCGAAATAAGGACAAATAAGACAGTCACGGATATCAAATTAAATTATAGCTGTGCATTTGAGCTTAATGCTATTCATACTATTCACAGTTTGCTTTATTTACAAGCAATTTGCAATAAATTGCAAAATTTGAACACAAGATAGTTGTGCGTATACAGACACATTAAAACTTTATTTCTATATACAAACAAGTTGAAGCAATTATCTAATTTACTCATTCTCATCTTTCGCTAAGTTTCGCGAAATGTTGCAGCGTCGACGGCTTGTTGATATTTCTTAATATATAGAAGTTTTTCTGGGGACGAACCAAAATCTTTCGCCTTCTTTATAGCTGCCAGAGACGACTTCATCATATTTAAAGATTCTTCAGCCTTATCTTGCGAAAGAAGTACATCTGCCAGTTCTTTCAGCAGGTTTCCATACAGTTTAAAGTCAGCAACGTCTTCCTTTAGAAATTTTTTCATGACATCGATTGCTTTTTGGAAATATTTTTCGGCATCTTCGAAGTTTTTCATTTCATCGTAACAAAACGCCATGTAGCGAAAACACGACGCTTGACCAAGTGATGATAATTTCAAATTCATTGAAAATGCGTTGGTGACGTGGTCTTTACATTTTTTCATATTCGGTATAATGACGTCAGTTATTAATTTTCTTCCAAAAGAACAATCTTGAAGCAGGGCTTTAGTAAGCTGAGACATTCCATAACAACATTGTTGTGGCTCTACCATCGCCATTTCAACATCCTTCTCTATTCCAATGAAATAAACGGCTACTTGAAAAAACAGCAAAGCTTCGAGAAGCTTTTTCTTGCGAAGAAGACAAAAAGCGTATTTGTTAAAGCTTAGAGAAGATTCGTCAAATTTGTCAGTTAGAAGAGTAATCAACTCGTCTTTAATTTTGTCTGCCTGCTCCTTTTGATTTGTATGCATCAAGCTGATATAGTAGTTGACCAACACAGGCACAAAGTGGATTTCATGGCCGTACTTGTGCAAGCAATCCAACATCCCGTAAGCTTCATGAAATTTTTCTTGTTTCATATAGCTTGAACTTTGTTCTGTAGAAATAAAAAATATTGTCAAAATTAAGTTGATGGCTAAAATCAATTTTCTTGACAACATTAATTTTTTGTTATTTTTTAAAGTTTAAGAGAAATTTAAGTTCTTATCGCGTGTTTTGACGACAAACTTCTTTGTCGTTAAAAGAAGCATTTACTCAGAGTCAGACATACCGGATTGGGGCCGAGGTTTTATCCTTTTACTTCTCAGGTTGTTGCAAAATCCGGATAAAATCAGGGCCTATGAGAGGAAGTAAGATAGATCATATGTGGGTTCAAAAGGAGCTAGGTCGCGCGCTTTCTGTAATCTGATTTTAAATCAATTTCGCAGAAACGCGTAAGTTGAAAATGACCAAAGAAATTTTCCAAGAAGCATAAAACCTTTATATTTATGTGAATAATTTTTCAAGAACTGTATTAATTTTATACATAAAATATATATGAAATTTCAAGAACTATATTTATGTTAATATTGATAATGTAATTAAATAACATACTGACCATTAAGATTCATAACCTTTTCAAATAAGGTTGGTGTGAGGAATTCTTCGGAATCTGAAAAACAGTTTGATGTCTGCTGAAATTTTAAATTATAACTTTGTTATAGGCTAATATACCAAATAGACCGTATCACATTTCAAATTATTATCGTTAATTAAAGAAAAAACTGTTCAATTTATTTCTGATGAAAAGTGTATTTCTAAAGAAAATTTTACGCTAAGCAAATTTTTGTTCTAAAACCACGAATATTTTAAGGGTGGGTCGTATATGCCGCAAATAATCGTTTGTAATTACAAGTGATTTTTCCAATTACAAAGATTTATTTGTAACGTGTTCAAGCGGTTTTCTTTTTTTTTATCTTAGTGCGTGTCGTCTGGTCTCAATTTCGAAGTTGACCAAACACGACCCAATGTTCCAACAACCGTAAAATAAAAGCCACTAAAATAAAAGTACCACAAAGGGGGGTGTGGCCCAGTTTTTGCATCAAAAGCACTGGAAATTTGTGGCATAATTTTACGTAATCCCCAAGTATTATGAAATGACAAAGGTTATACGAGTATATAATCAATTGTTTCTTTGCAAATGAATTTTCTTGAAATTTACTGCTCATTAGCTTCTATAGACCACAAAAACTAAAAATACCAAAACTAATCTTATGATGCTTATTTGGATATCTTGTATAGTTGTATACTAAAATGACCATAATTGCTGAATGCTTTTTTTAAAAAAACTACGCCCCGATAAAAACTGGTATCACTTTTAAATGAAGAAGATAAACTGTTATTCGAAAAGCTAATCATAGTTTAAATATTAAAGCTTTTAATTTCGCTTGACCGGTCAAATTTTCATTCATTCGAGTGAACATTCCTCCCACTTTATTGTCCCAATCCTCTTCATCATCTAAAAATTTTCTCGATCTGTAAAAAGAGCATAAGAAAACACTAATAAAAAACTTCCTCCAGTAAAGCAACAAGCAGTTGGGTTTTATTCATGTTTCTATAACACACTTGTAGGCTATATATTTTTAATCTTGAAAAATGTTGCTTACCACGAAAAGTTTGATTTTATATATTATAATTAAGCGTCAGTGGCGTGCGGTGACCTCTGAGGTTGGACATGCAATTGGTTTGCAATACTTTACGGATAAGACAAAAAAATTGTCTGAGTTTCTAGGACAGAGACCAATTTTTGTCCCAAAATCATGATGTTCTTTAAAAAAAAGTCTTCGGTTGGAATCAGTCTTGGATTTCTCGATTTTCGTCCCAAAATTTTGGTGTTCTTTATAAAGAAAAGAAAAAAGATCATCACGTAAAAGTTCGTTGGTTATGCACTGCATAACTTGCATGCCCTGACCGCACGCCTCTGTTAAGCGTACATTAAACAGTTTTCTGTTTGCAAATGACAGAAGCACAGTTCAAGAGTCAATCATCTTCAAATGATAGCGCAAGGCTCATAGTTGCGGTTATTTTTGCATGATTAAGCCACGAATTTATACGATATCGGAAATGAATAAGTTTATAAAATAATAACCAATCTACCTCGTATACAATAATTTCTGTTTTTGAATTTTAATAATCTGAAGCACGCAAATTTAGGCCTATTATTCATCAGTCGCATGAAGTTTCCACAGTCACATCGTATCTTTTCCAAGAACAAGGCCATAAAAAAAACCTAGAGACCAGGTAAATAAAATACTTTCCAGAATTGTATTCAAAACTGTAACGTATGATGAATATATACATGCAACGCAAGTAGACTACGTCTAAGGAAGCCAAAAACGAAACTTTATATCATGTTCACATTACACTATTAAATTTTTACTATTTTTCATGAATTTTTTTTTTAAAGCGCCAGATAACGCAACATTGACGACTGCAGGCCAGCATTGGTCTATTTTCAAAAGTCAACAGATGATCCCAAAAAGATATTCACTTCAATGTCATAAATAAAAGTTGACTGAGTAAGTAATTAATACAGTACTTCAAGCACAGGTAGTTAGTGAAAATGATTACAAGTAAATTTACCTTTTGATATGAAGCGAGGAATTGTTAGGCATCATATTGAGCCACAAACAGAAGTTAAACTAATTTTTTAACATGCTATAATTAAATATTTGACCATTTGTTAATCATTACATTTTATCAAGCCATTTGGTTGCCGCAATCGGTTAAGTTAAAAAGCCATTGGGTAAAACAGTTGGGCAACCCCTGGTATAAGTAATGTCTTCTATTAGTAAAGGACCGTTTATTGGAAATAATTTTTACGCCTTGAGATAGTTTTGCAGCAAAATCGTGTTTGAGAAAAACTGATAAAAAATTCCAACTCAAAATGTCGCAACAGGCAGATGGGAAAACACGGTCACTAATAGGCATATATTGTAGATATGAAATCATTGATATTATTAAAATAATAATTAAAAATTTAACTCTTTTTAAAATAATGCATTAAGAAATCTTTAAACTAGTGCTTCATGATACAGAATTTGAATATAGCTAGCAAAAAAGATGTCAAAGCTTTTTGTCCAGCACTCGTCAGGAGATAAACGTCTGAATGAAAGAAAAAATAATAACACTTTAAGCGTACCAGCCGAAAAAATTTGTGGGAGCAATACAGTTTGGCTCAAATTTTGTGACGTTTTTCCAAAACATGATTTTCTGATACTTTACGAATATGAAAAAAAATATTGCCTAGAATTTAGGGTGAAGACGAAAAAAAGGGTCTCCACCTTAAATCTAAAACTTTTGGCATTCAGTGTTTATTTTCGAAGCACAAAAAATTTGTTTTGCTTTAAAATCCCTGATTTTTCCCAAATTTTTAGACTTAGAGTACGGTTATTCATAATACTAAACGAATTCGGTTAGGCATGAAAAAAATTAAAGCCAGTGAGGAAAAATGCTTTTTTTGCAGTGAAACCACGTGGTGTTTTTACATCTCGCCCACTTCTTCCTGCAACCAAAAAGGATGTTTTGCCTGCTTCGCTCTTAAGCAACGTTGTAAATAATTTTGTGCCACTGTAATAATTGGTACGTAGGCCGCACATCGCAACGATAAGACAGAGTTTGTATAGAACTTGAAATCTTGCGCTGATTACGCGTATTGTGAAGCCTTCTTTTACAACCAATCATTTCTTTGTTCAATGTAACAACCAATTGTAATTTTTCTTTATTTCGACGTTTACCTCCTGACGAGTGTCGGACAAAAAGCTTACAGGTGAGTTTTTGTTGGCCATATTGAATCTTTATGAAAAAGCAATATGTATAGGTATTTCATATACGACAATTTTTTGTTGATATTTGTCCTTAAATAAATACTTAAAACAAAATGTTCGAGCTTTAAAAATTTAATTTTTTGCAGCAAAAAAGTAATCATTTGTTCATCCACTCACCAGATCTCCGGCTGCTCATTTCAAGCAATCTAACAAAACAAAACTTTTTTTAAACCATAACAAAACTTTGATGCTGAAATGCCTTGCGAGTATGCAGTATTGTTTCCGCAGTATTGCACGTCACCAGCACAAACACGTACGTGGTAAGGTGTCGGCAATATTGTGTCATAATTGGTCAGCACGGGAATCGACCTATGTTTTCGTCATGGAATCGAAAATATTCTCCCACCAACTGGGTGGTCACTGCTTGTTAAACGACAAGGAATGAAAAAATTAATTTGAATGACTTTCCAACATCGACTTTTGTAGTTGGCATACAAAGTAAGCGATTGTAATAATTTTATTGAAATCTGTTTTATATGGATTTCTACTTCCGGAATACTTAGTCGTTTGGAATTATGCAAATTAGAGCGGTTCAAAATGATAGATTTATATTTTTAGTTTAAAACAACAGATCAGTGCTTCTCAATTCCTGAGTTGCGCCCAAAAGTTGGTCGTGGTTAAATTTGATTGGGGCGTTGACGACTGCAGTTGTGTAAAAACTAAATCATTTTTGTTGTGTTTTGATAGCGATTTCACTAATTTAGAGATTCGAGACAGATTCAAAATGAAGACTTCTAGAGACTTTTGAAGGACGCAAATCAAAAAATCCGAGACAGAAGGTTAAATTAAATTATCTTGTGTTTAGTTCATTATTTACAGTGTGCTTGCAGTAAAGTCTGTAAAAAAGATTGGGTAGCCAAATCTTTGCTCTACATTTTTGCTTAGCATTTAGGTTGCCACAAAAAAGGGTTTAAAGCAGTGATTTCCAATGTGGGGCGTACGCACCACAAAGGCAATTTAATTTTTTTAACGGGCCAATTTGATTTTTGTAAATTGGATACAGTTTCAAAGTGATGACCTTATTTTAGTTAGTCTTTATCTTTAAATTAGGACAAAAATTGAGAGTTAAAAAAACACTGATAAGGACAAAAAACACTGATTGAAAACGAAGACTTTTTTTAATCATCACCAGATTATTGAGAAGAAAATTTATGACATTTGGTCACATCTATTGTAATGCTGCAAGATCATGATTCAGGCAATCTTTAATAAAATTTTCGCGAAATTGTATTGCCCCCAAAAAATTTTCGGCTGGTATGGCTATGTATCACCACATGGGCAAAATCAAATTTGTAAAAGTGATCAGGAAGGGCATGGCCAACAAGAAATTGGAAACAATAGAAATTTCTATTGGAATA
This sequence comes from Diplosoma virens, assembly GCA_963680785.1. Taxonomy (NCBI): domain Eukaryota; kingdom Metazoa; phylum Chordata; class Ascidiacea; order Aplousobranchia; family Didemnidae; genus Diplosoma; species Diplosoma virens. Next base: position 29,228,434 of record OY796887.1, read on the forward strand.
AGATTTTGTTGGTATTTAGTTGGTATTTTTTGTTAAGGATGATTTTTTATGTTAAAGATATAATAAAAAAATATTCCATAAAGTATAAAAAGACCACATAGCAACCATGTAGGAGCCATATAGCAGAACACGCAACCACAGTATATATTGTTTGTATTGCAGCGATACATAAGGGGATAGTGGACACTTTTTACAATGGATAATGTTTTTAATCTATTTACTTTTAATAATTATTAATAGTTTAGTTAAAAATTAGATAGAGCATGTATTGTCAATATTTTTCGATAACAAATGATCAATTTCAGACTTTGTTTAAGGCATATTTCAAAAGAGTTGTAAATTGGGCCAGTTTTTCCGGGTCAAATTGCGGGACCAAAACAGGTTTAAGCTGAAATTTTTATAAAGAAATTTGGATCTGATTTTGGATCAATTCTGTATGTCTATATTAATTTTATTTTCTCTCTAACTTTGGGTTTATTTTTTGGTCTAATTGGGGCCAGATTTGGATTTACAGTATATTTTTGGGTTTGGACTGGCTTAGGGCTTCTATTTTTGGATTTCAGCCTAGAGATAAGGTTTGGATTCTGCATTACAGTTACGATGAGTCAGGATATAAACATGGAATGTTTTCTTCAATAAAATATTAAAAATCATCAAAAAAGAAAGTCCAAAATACTAACTGAGGACAAATTTTTGACGGTCACGTAGGTCACAATAGAACAATGAATAATTCATTGTGGCACTACTCGGACTTGCAAGCAGAAGGACGCGAGTTCAATGCTCAGTCTACCCGGGCAATTTTCGAAGTGCGCTTGAAAAAATACTTTACGGTATACTCCTATATGAGGTCAAGCTGGTTACCTTCAATGGAAAATCCACTTCAAAGAGAAAGCAGAAACCAAGCCGATGCTGTCATAGAAAGAACCCGAGTGACGGGCGTTGTCATCGGTGAACCAGGAATTGCTGTAGCTTCAACAAATTAATAACGTTTGTGTTACCATTGTGCCTCCTTTTTAATAGTCACGTGTTAGGTGGTCGAGATCACATGTTAACTGCTTCTTAAAACAACCAAGCACATAGAGAGTTCAGTAAGTTCTTCTTTCATAGGAAACAACATGGTGCCTGCAGTAGGTTTTTAACGTGTCAATATCAATACGGCTCTCCAACCTACTCGCCCACGGGCCCAGTAATTTCACTGCAAGTTTATAAAGTTTTTATTAAGATGGTTTTAATGTAATACTGTTGACAAAGTGAATTAAATGTGTTTTTTGTGTAAATATGCAATATTGTGGGTAATTTTGTCCCAATTTATTTTTGATTTGACCTTTAGATAATATTGTAGGAAGAATTAAGATTAATAAATTTTATTTAACAAAATATAGTGGGACCCAAGTTTTAACTTGGGTCGATAAGCAATTACCCCGACCTGTTTCCGGAGATGCCAAGATATTGCTGTCCGCTTGTAATTTAATAGAGATATTACTGTAATGTAGAACTGCTTGCCAGGACCACCAAGCAGGGGAATGTGCCGTAAAGTGTCTTTCCCAAGGACACAACAGAATGGCGCGAGTGGGTTTTAAACCGAGACCGTGTTGGTCACGAGCCCGGCGCTTTAACCACTCGACCGCGCTGCCGACGACGCAGATAAAAAATAAACATGCATTATTGGTTACAGTTCAGCTTCTAATCGCGCCAGATTTAGATTTGATTTTAAATACTTTTGCTTATATTGTATTTTGACTTTAAAATTTTCTTAATTGTAATTTTAATTAAAGATTTTAAAAAACAAATAGTTGTAGCCTATTTGTTATTGAAATCAAAATTTTAAAAAGTTTACCAAGTAAACTTTTGTACATATAATTGTAATTAAAAAAAGTATTTTTTACGAACTGACCTGAAATTTCATTTTTATCTTATTAAGACCGGGACTAGTTACGCAAAAATAAATGTAATAAAAACAAGTCATTTATTCATTTAATATTAGGCAACAATACTCACTTAAGCATCATTAATTGTTCCATTTGATTTTCTTAAATTTTTGATATCTTCACTCTTGAGTAAAATATTTCAGCTTGGCACAGAAATCAAAAAAACTAGTTTTTAAAAAATTAAAATGTTGCTGTTTTCTGAAACATTGAATTATTAAAACACTAATCATTCAATTCTTATTTTATCAGCTTGACTGCTATAATCATAAGTGGCAGAATTGTAGACAAATAATTGCGAGTTTTTAAATAACGAATGAAGCTCATTCCTGTTGATACATATCTATATAAGGCCCACAGTCTGCGAAGATTTTTGTCTGTGGCAATATAAAAAGCTATTTCGCTACAGCTGTTTAAATTGGCCTACATTCAATTTTGGTTAATTTTATGTAATCCTCGTTTATCTTTTAAGCCAGTTTACATACAAAAAATTACAATAAAAATGGTATCACAAATATACAAAGTTTAAATCAGATTAAAGTACATTTTCTGAGTTGTATTTTAGTATTACTATTATTTCACATTATTTTTTTTGCATTCAATAATATTATATTTACAGTATAGTTTCTCCAGTTTAGAGTATATAGCAAAGTTTTAAAAAATGCTTCGAATACACATCACGATGAAGACATAAGGCAAAAAGATAACATTTCTTCTCAAAATAGTAAAGTGAAGATCAAAAGATAATTACGTAACAAAAAGCAACACTACGCTGACATTGATTTTAGTTTTTAATAATTACTACCCTAATAATTACAGAACCACAACCATTATTTGGGAAGTTTATGTTAAATATTAAAAAGCCGAGACACGAGGGGGTTTGGTACAATACCAATCTTGGATGTTTTTATCTGGATTTTTTTATTGCTAAAAATTACACTGTCCAACAAAAATTTTGTATCTGGTAACCTGAAAAGCATTTAAGGGTAACTTTCGCGCGCTGAATTTAAATCTGCAATCAGATTTTTTCTATCACGTCCAGTTTCTGAGGTATTGAATTTATGATGAAATCTGACTCAATGGATTCTTTTTACAGTGTTCAGCATGTTGTTACAACACCCTAAAAGTATGAAAAATAACTGCTACAGTGCTACTACAAATAACAATAATTATTAAACTTTATCAAAACAATGTCTGTAAAAGTGATGATACAGCTGGTCTTAAGCTGATATTGCTGTATAATCAACTGAAGCGTAGACATATGAAAGGTAATATTTGAACTTAGTCTAAATAAAATTTATGCGGTAAGGGAGTCTTATAAGGCATTCCACACCTATCAACACCGAATGAATTACTGTATGCTAGCAAGCTATATTCATTGCTATTGATATCTCTGCCTTCAAACTTGTATGAGTAATAAAGTTGTATTGTTCAGATGTGTGAAAATGAAAAAAGTTTAAGAATAAGTGTTTTATTGAATTTATTGGTTAAAAGCATAAAAGGATTTAACAAAATAAAACAACTGAATTCGTCATAGAAGTGGAGAGGAGCAAGAGGACTGGTTTAAACTTTTTTTTTTATCAAATATAAATATCTAATTAGCTTTTTTTACCGGTTCTGTTACAGCTATATTATAGTGTAAAATTTTGTGTCCATTGCAAAGTCAAGCGATGGAAGAAAGTGTAAGAATAGTCCCAACAGTTTTTGTTATATTTGCGGGAAGTACGAAATATTTCTTCGAAAGTGAAGATTGCTTACAAATGTTATTTCGGCTGTGCAGTTGGTGATCAAGACATGTTGTGGGCTCCTCATTTTGCTGCAATGCATGCAAAAGTCAATCGCTTCGGTGGATAAATAGGAAGCAAACGCAAATACCTTTCGCTGTACCAATGGTTTGGCGTGAGCAGAAAGACCACGCAATTGACTGACTTGCTTAACCAGCATCAAAAGATTTTCCCAGAAAAACAAATCAAAAATTGTATATCCAAATGTAACTCTGCCCTTAAACCAATCCTCATGGAAATGGTCTGCCTGTTCCTTTACCACTTCATTTAAACAACTAGAATCAAAAGAATCCTCAACTGAGCATGAAAGGGCAGTATACAGAAAGGAGCATGATAGCCGGGATGACACTAACCACTTCAGAAAAAAACCTTGGAAACCACGTTAAAATCCAGCAGTTGGAAAGTTAACTTGAAACGCGCACCTTTGGTAAATCCCAAAAATATTCCTTTATCTCCACTACACATTAAACTGGGGATGATGAAAATCTTAAAGCAATGAATCATGACGGCGCTGCATTTCGTATTTAATGAGAAATTTGGTCTTTTCAAAATCGAAGCCCAACTAAAAGAAGGAGTGTTTATTGAGCTGGAAATTCAAAAACTGCTGATAGATGACCAGTTTACAGAAAAACTTAATTCTACAAAACTGAATGCTTGGAAATTATTTAAATAGATTGTCGACAACTTTTTGGGAAAATATAAAGCTGAAAATTTTGTAGGAGTTCTTGAAAACCTGTTACAAACCTACCGACGATTGGGTTGCGGAATGTCATTGAAGCTATATTTCCTTCATGCCCATCTTGACTTTTTTCCACCAAACTTCTGGGCAGTGAGTGATAAGCATGGAGAACAGTTCCATCAAGGCATTGCTCTGATGCTCTGATTTCTGCGGAGAAAATGATTCATCTTATATTTGCAGTGCTAAACGTCCTAAATTGTTAAAGATACTCAAGCAGCGTGATTTGTCACTATAAATGAGGTCCGTTGTTCATTAAATTTTGAGTTTTTGCTAATTGACTTTGTTCTTGTGATTGCTAAGTATCATCATTGATTACTTAAATAAATTGTATGCCATTTTTTTTGTTTACATATAAAGGTTAACGCAGCGATACCATTTGTAAAATTTAAATGAAAATACAAAAATGACAGTTTTCAATATCTCGGAAACTAGATGTGCTGGAAAAAATCCGACTTCAGATTCGAAAACAGCGCTCCAAAATTAGCCAAAAACAGTTGAAAAACCCTCAAATACATGCGATAAATTTTTTTTGTTGTTCAGTATTATAAGTTACAATAAGTAGAAGACTATTACTGCAGTCAGTAGCGTACACAACAATTTGTCATGGAGGGGCTTGCGAGTCGAAAACATGATTACTACAAACAATGATGGCTTTACAAAAAGAGGCCCTAGTGCAGACCTCATTTGATAAGTAGGGACTTTTTTATTTTGGTCTTTTTGTTTCATGCCCTAATTCTAAATTTGTCATCAATTCATAATTACTGTAAATAGTGTTCAGTGCAGTTGAAATCTAAAAAAATGTTCATTTTTTAAATCAAGTCTGCATCAGGCCCTCTTTTTGTGCTATTATGAATCTTTAAACATCATTCTTTATGGGTGGTTTGACTTCCAAACCTTCCCCTGTGCATGCTTACACAATGTATACTCGTACTATGACTGCAGTATGCTTAAACAGTCACAATTAAGCAATGAACATCGTATATCAGTTTAGTTTTCTTTTATTTCTGCTCCACCACATGATCAACTATACAACAAAATGCTAAAAAGTTTTTAACTTGCTTAAATACGGGATCAGAAAAAGATGAAGCAACAAAACGAGTTGACATTGTGACTTGCTAATTGACGATGAAAAGTGTGATTAAATGTATTATATGGAAGCAAGGTTGCTCCACCTCATCATAAGATTACAGCCAAGCTAGCGTAAATTATTCAAGAAAAGTTTAAATAACAAAAAATCCATTACTTTTTTTACATTTTATAGTTATTCCTTTAGTAAGTCTTTGTATTTTTTTATAGTTTCAAGCTTGCTGGCGTATGAAGAATAATCTGTTGCTTTTTTGACTGCTTCAAGTGCCTGGGCAAACATTAACTTGGCATCTTTCGGGCGTTTTTGAAGGTAATAAACCATTCCAATATTTCCCAAACATTCACCATATAGAACATGGTTAGAAGCATCGTTTCCAAAACTTTTTTTTAACAATTTCACTGCTTCTTTATTCAAGGATTCAGATCCTTTAAAATCGAATGCCAAAAGCTGCATATTTCCTGTAGCACCAAGGCAATTCGCTTGCAATGTCGCTGATAATTCTGTATTGAATCGGCAAAACCGAATGGCCAAATCTTGAAGTTTCTTCATCCAAGGAAGCACGTGATTTCGTACCGTTTTTCTCGAAATCGAGTTTTCGATCAGTAATCCCACACAATTCGAAAGTCCTTTTAAACATGCTTTAACGTACATGATTCCGTCTAAAGGATTTATCTTCTTATCGTTAATAAAAAAATGCAAAAATATTTGAAAAAACAATGCTGCTTCAACATATTTTTTCTTCATCAATAAGTGTTGTGAATATAGAAGAATATCATCGGAAGATTTGCTAAACTTTTCCTGAAGTAGATCTATTAACTCTTCTCGAATTGCATCTGCTTCATCAGCTCGATCAACTCGCATCAATGTGACGTAAAAATTTACAAGAACGGAAGCAAAGTGGATTTTAGAGCCAAGTTCGTATTGGAACTTCAACAAACCGAACGCTTCGTAAAACTTTTCTTGCTTCAAGTATAATGATGACTGTTCTGAAAAACACAGAAATAAATAATAAAATCTTTCGTGACATTACACTGTCTTAAAACTCAATTTTACTTTTTCCATCACGATACGTGTTACTACAAGGGTGAGAAAAAAATACTAATAGTAAAATTACATGAAAAGCTGAAAAACAGCTTAGTCAGTTACTAAAGAAGGCTGGGCCTTTCCCTCCAAAAAAAAAAAAAACAGAAGGAAAAAATATTGAGTGGACAATGAAAACAATGTACAATACATGCCACCATATAACCACCAAAAAACAAAACATTAACATTAAATATCGTAGCCAAAACTTGCTTTCAAGTGATAAACATCTATTTATGATTCGGGAAACTTCATTTTTAAACTATTTACTTTACAAAGGATAGCCTATCCCGGTATTTGTCAATCATATTCTTACCGGAACACATTATTTCGCTTTCCCAAAAATGTATGCACCCAATCCGGAGGTGGAGCGAAAGCCGATTTGGTCTACATTTGTTGCATGAAAGCCAAATAAAGGCTAGAAAAATGCATGGCTTGAAATTGAAGGCTAAACCGTGTTTTTTAAAAAACAAAAACATAATAAAGATATAAAAAGTTTTCTTTTCATTTTCAATGGAAAAAACACATTTTGAACCTCAATTTCTTCGTGACCCGACAATAGTTCAAACGACACTGGAACGAATAATTAAGAGAAAATTTACAGCAAATCATTGCAAAGCCATGTTGGCTTTTTTCGCAAGAAAAAATTTTGGTTTTGCAGTTTTTATAAATAGTTGTGACTGGAAAATTTAAATTTCTATCGGACCAACGAAAAGAGCGATAGAATGGATAAAAATTTACATTTTATACAGGAAGCGGGTTAACCAAAAAAAAAGCAAGAAAAGGCAAAGTTTAATGAAAAACTGCTTAATGTGCTATACAGAGCTATAATTATCTCCCCCAAAACATTAAAATCTTTATAACTACCGGAATCGATAAATTTCAGCCTGTTTCGATCTGGTTCAGCTTTTTCAAAGACGCATCAGCATGACGATAGCGTTCTTGTTAAACAGTAAATACTTTTAATGAATTTCAACGCATTTAAAACTTCTCGAATTTGCCAGCTCCTCTGTCGCGGCAACGACAACTTTAATTTTGAGAGTCGCTCTAACATGGAATATCCAACGATATATGGTATTAAAATAGGACTACTGTGTAAAAAGAATGCAAAAAAATGGCAGCAATAGGCATCTAATAAAACATAACCATGACAAGAAATTTGCATGTTGACCTCTAAAATGCTTTGTCCAGAGACCTTGTTGAAAAACCCTGACCTTAAAATTAGAAAAAAAGTTATAAAAACTAAACATAAACTGTCTTCATACTGATGGCCTCTACTTTTTATAAATCTAATTTACAGTAACAAAGAGATTGTTTAATCGCAGAAACATACAAAGGTAAATCTTTTTTTTTTATCAACTGTCATTTCGATCAAATATCGTTTTGATCAAGTGCCGTTTTGATCTATTGTAATGTCGTTTCGATCAAGTGTTGTTTGATCAACTGTCATTGTACCCAATTTCTTTATCGTCAGTAAAAAGCAACAATATATGAGTACGTAAACCAGACCGTTGGCTCACATCCCCGACACCCCATCAAAGTGAATACAAAAATAAAATCTTTTGCTCATCGTAAATTAATTAACTTCATAGCTAATGTTAATTAAAAAATACTACGGAAAAGTATTAAAAAATAATTTTTAAACATCTTCTTATTAATAATATATTTAACACTTAAATAAATATAGTTTTACCTTCCATGGTCAGAATCTTTTCAATCGATGATTGAGTTTTGCTTCCGAGACCAGCTAAATTTAAATTAAAAGGAACATATATTCTTATGATTTGCTTTAATAAAAATGCAAAAAATGACCATTTCTATGTCCAAGGTTTAACAAAATTAATTCTACTTAATAAATCAGATTTTTTGAACTTGGTTTCAAATTTGCACGAAACCATGGACTATAAAAAATTCAATGGTTTAATTTTATCTAACACAATTTTTTGACATGTTATGACGCGCACACATTTGTTGAATCTTTGAGATTTGATAAGTCTTGAAGTTGTGACTTCGTGGGTCAGTGGTGGCAAACCTATGGCACGCGTGCAATAATTGCCGGCACGCACGACACATACCGTATTTCTTCGAATAGAATGCGCGCATTCTATTTTTTTATTGCCAATTTTGTGCGCATTCTAAAGGGCACATTTTAATGAATGGCGCATATTATTCTTCATAACAAACTTATGGCCAACTTTAAATTTTTATTATTCCAACCTCTTGTTAATACAAATGATAAATATACTAATCTAAAAGTCATTTTTATAAATTGAAAAGTAACTACAATGTTTATGAAAATGCTGGCACGTTGAGCTAGATAAGTCATTTCGGGTTGCAATTGTGGCACGCAGTCTCGAAAAGGTTCGCCATTACTGTTGTAGGTGGTAACCACAAGAAAAGGTAAATGTACTCACCAACTCGATGTAAATTTTCAATTCCAAACATTTTGAACAACTCGTAAATCCAAGGAATAATATGAACTTGTTTATTTTGCTTCGATCAACACGGCAGTTTTAACAACTTCAAAAAAAGTTTTTAATAAAAAAGAGAAAAATTATTGTATAATAATGTAATGATGTCATATCATTTATTTATCTTCCTGACTTGGAAGACAATGTAGGCTAAAAATGCTTTTCTTTTTTGTTTGGAAGGGAAGACAGACAATTTTTTTCTTGTTTCCCAAGGCTGCTGTACTGTCCGAATCAGTTACTGACGCGAAAGTACATCGAATTTTGTCATTTAAAAGCGTCAAACCTAATGCTCCATGTGGTTTCCGATGTAGGTTGGGGACAGTGATACAACGCGGTTTGTAATTTGTTCAGAAAAACTGCACTTACAATGCGATGAAAAAATAAAACCGTGGGAACGAAGAGAAGCGTCCAATATTAGTTTCATAGGCAATTGAGCCTGACCCAAGCGGTTCTGAAAAAGCTCATTGTAAAGCGAATCGGTGTGAACTTAACCGAGTCTCTCCAAAACTGCTAGCAGGGGGTTCAAAAAAAGAGTAAAAATTTTATTGGTCTTTACTTAGTTTTCTGGTTCTAATTTCAGGTTTTGAGGAACAAATTTTACAATAAAACCAGATGAAGACAAAAATCTCTTTTTTTCGTTTAGAATTTATATTCAGGGAACGAAAATACTTTTTTGGTCTTCACCTAATTTTATGGTAAATATTGCGTTTCTTAAAAGTAACTTCTCACCCAGATAATTTGCTTTTTCTTGCAAATACTTGTTTGAAAACTTCCTAGACAATAGAACCCTCACTTAATTAGGACTTTTAGGGGAGGTTAGGCTTGCCCTCTTCCGTGTAACTACCTGATGGAATGAAAGCACGGAGCCTGGAAGTGTATGTACAGTGTTCTGAGTTTCGTTTATAACTCATCCATCGGGGCAGGAAGAATGTCCAATTTGGCTAGATTGTTAAACAGTTTTTGCTAGTTTGCAGAAACGTGCGCCTCGATCTCAGCTTTTGTGGCAGACATTTGGAGATTTGTTTAATAGACCGTGAAGTACAGGGGTGTTCAATCTTTTTTATCCTAAGGGCCAGATTAGTTCCTTCACTAGGTCCCAAGGGCCACTTGATTTTGCTGTGGGCTCATCACGCAGTGTATCTGCAATTAAAAGTGAAATTGAACTTAAAACCATAATCGGAATGCTAAAAACCAACAAACCGTTTAGTTTGCTTTGCTGTCAAATGTGACATTCCCAAGTACAGCTTTAACTAAGAACTGTTATACCTATTATAACTCAGTTCTACTTAATAATGTTTTAATTTTAATTTTACTTTTATATTACTTGCATGTAGTAGATAAAATGTAGTAGATAAAAGTGTTTCTTTTATCTTATTCAATTATTTATATAAAAACTATACATCAAGCTAAAGTAGTACAAAGTCTAATAAAGTCATTCTTGACATTTTTTCGTTCTAGCCTACTTGCTGAATTTAAAACAGTCAAGCCATTTAACAAAGTCAGGATATTCATATTTTCTATGTTCTTCTGGTAAATAGACTGATTGCTTAAAATCTTCAGTTTATTAAACCAAAAACTTTAAAAACAGTCAACGTTTCAAGCGTTATTGCAGACGCTCTTCGTCAGGACTTAGCTTAAAATAATACTGATAAAAACAATGAACGAAAATACACATAAAACTGTTTTAAATTTGAAAAATGGAAAAAAAAAGAAAAAAGCAAGTCACGTGATACATAGACGGTCAAGGATGTAAACACAAGCGAACAATCAACCAAAAAAGCAATAAGTTTATTTTAAATCATTGTAAATTTCATTATAAAAATAATTTTCTTTGTCATTTACTGTTGTGATTTTGTTATTGATGAAAAATGATTGTAAAAAAAGACGTTTAAAAAAATCCGATTTAAAAGCAAGAATAGAAGAGTTGTCAAAATCAATGTTATGCTGAAAATTTACCACATGTTTCACAAGAGCAGTTTTTTTGTTAATATTATTGTCATCAATTTTTGCCAAGTTTCTCGGGTTCAAATCTCGCTTACGTTCAGAACATCTGGTTTTGAAACTGCAGTTGGTTTCTCCAATGGTACCTGAACAATTTTTACAAGGAATTCGGTAAATTGCACCTGTTCGCTGGTTAAAATCAATGAAATCTTTCGTAGTCGGTAAAATATTTTTCATTGTCTTTATTGGTTTGGTGCAAACTTTTACGTTAAAAGCTTTAAAAATTCTTGTAATTTTTTCTGTAAAGCCTGCCAAGTATGGAAGCACAACCCAATTCTTTTCTTTCATTACTAGAAAAGCTTACTTCTTTGATATGATGATTCCAATTCTTGTTGGTACGGCGTAGTGTTTGTCTAACGAACCATTCCGGATAATCATTTTTTTTTAGTGTTTCTATCAACTTCTTAATTTCTTGGTAGTAAAAGAAAAATCTGTTAGATGTCTTGGTAGTAAAAGAAAAATCTAGAAATTTGACAACCAAATTATATCAAAAACCGTCGTCGTCGTTTGAAGGGTATCCACTCCAGGTCAGACACAAACAGGACTGGGGCCGAGGGTTTATCCTTTTACTACCCCAGACTGCTGTACTGCCTGGATCAGATGCTGGTAGTGATGTCATTAAGCCAGCATCGAGTTTCGTCATCCAAAACCGTCAGACCTCGTGCTCCATGTGGTGCCCGATGTATAGGGCACGCTGTTAGTACATGGTCTGCGGTTTGCTCAGAGGCGCCACACTCGCAATTCGGTGAAGGAGCGAGACCCCATTTGTGCATGGACGAATGGAATCGCCCAACACCAGTCCGCAGGCGGTTGAGCTTAACCCAAGCTGCTCGGGGTAAGCCCATTCCAACAGGCCTGGCACCGGTCTTGGGCACAAAAACACGGAGCCTGGAAGCATTTTTACAGTACTCCGTTTTTCATTTGTAATTTGTCCATTCAGAGGCGCGGATGCCAAGTCTGGCAAGGTTGTCCAAAAGATTCCGCGCAGCTGGCACAAACGGGCGTCTGGATCTTAGTCTCACTTGGCAAGTATCTGAGGACCAACTTAAAAGACCATGCAAGATATGATCGGGGTCCAGAGATCCACGGTAAGCCAAGGAGAGTGTCGCTCCCATTCGGCGAAGCTCAGCTGGCTGGATGCCTGAGAGTACAGGTAGGTGGTCCGTTGGAGTGGGACGCAGGCATCCAGTAACTATGCGCAAGGCATTCACCTTTCAATGAGGCGAGTGTGAGCACTGCGACACCAGACTGGCGCACAGTACTCAGCTGAGTTGAGTAGACTAGAGACAAGGTGGCTATGTGAAGTGTTTTAGCACCAGCACCCCATCCCGAGCCCACGAGTCGCCTCAGCAGTGTGACGCGCGAGGATAGTTTTTTGCGCAATGCCACTAAATGGTGACGAAACGTGAGTGATCTGTCCAGTTTTACCCCAAGATAAGTAGGGGTTGGACAGAACGGTAAAAGTCTACCGTTGTTGTAGACCTTTAGCTCACGTTTGGCCTCTCGGTTGTTTAAATGAAAAGCTGCCGTCACCGTCTTAGTGTGACTGAGCTTCAACCTCCAAGTCTGGAGATATGCTGAAAGTGTGGACATGTCTTGGCTTAAGGTCCCCTCCAAGTCCTTCCAGTTTCCAGAAGAGTGCAACAATGCTAGATCATCAGCATAAGCAAACTTTGTGGAAATCATGGAAGGAAGATCGTACGTATAGATGTTAAATAGGAGGGGAGCCAAGACCGATCCCGGAGAAACGCCGTTTTTAAGACAGTGTAGCCTGCTTTGCTTGCTGTCACCGGTGGTAAAGGTGAAACTTCGATTTCGGACAAGCTCCATGATCATTTTGACCATGTGCTTATCCGGAAGTAGTCTCAGCAGCTTGCAGGTAAGGCCACGCTGTCAGACAGTCATAAGCAGCTGTCAGATCGATAAATACGGCACCGGCCTTATTTTTAGCCTCGAAAGAATCCTCGATGTTCTGGGTTAGCAGAACAACTTGATCTACGGTGGACTTCCCGTGTCGGAACCCAGCCTGCTCTTTAGGGAGCAGTGGATCGATTAATGGTTCAACGCGGACGTAGATAAGCCTTTCGAGGATCTTGTAGGGGACACAGAGCAGAGATATCGGTCGATAACTCTTTGGGTCCCCCACGGGCTTTGCTGGTTTGGGGATCGCGACCACAAGCGCTCTTCTCCAGATCTTGGGAATTTTGAGTCGGTGCAAACAGGAAGAAAGGAAGTCACGTAACCAGGACTTCAAAGCAGCTCCGGCATGGAGTATAAGCTCGGGGCAGATGGAATCAGGTCCTGGAGCTTTACCTGGTTTTAAATGATGAAGGGCAGCAGTAAATTCTCTCTGTGAAAAATTGTCAGAGATATTTACTGCGTCTGATGTTGTGGCCCTCCAAAGGTCAGACATTTCTTGAAAGACAAGTCGAGATGACTTGCGGTCAACAGCCTCGTATTTCCCATTTCTAACCAGCTGAGATGCAATAGCATCGGCTGAAACGGGACAGTGACGAGGAGAGTGTCGTGACCTACCAGTAAGGTTGTTCAAGATACTCCACGCTTTTCGACTAGAGTGTGAGAAGTCAATGCTCCAAACTGCCTTGGACCATCGATCCCTCCGATTTCTGTCAAGCTTGGAAAGCAGAGCTGTAGCAGCCAAACTTGAGTCGTCTCCCTGAGGAGACTGCAGAAAGGTTTTATAGAGGGATTCACACTCTGCATCCCAACATGGAATATGTTATTTCGATACCCGCGTGGGATAGCCTTTTTGGCTGCTTTCTTAATGGTGTTACAGAAGCCCCGGTAAGCCGCATCCACATCAAGTGAATCAGGCGGCAACAAAGTCTTTGCGAATTTATTCGTCAAAGCAATGTAGTGACTCCATTTGGCCTTGCGGAAGTTCCATCGCTTAAAAGGCATGCTTGGCACTGCCATAGCAAACCTTGTTGGTGTAATAAGCGAAGATCGATGTTGTGACCTGGGGAACTTGTCAAGGACACGTCTATCTGGTAAGCGACTGTTTGGACCTACGCTGGCGAAAGCTAGATCTGGATTGGTGCCAGTGTTCCAGCGGCCGGAATAAAAACTGGCAGCGTCCTTGGCATTATATAGGAGGGCAAGACAATTAATACTTCCCCATCCAGCCAAGCACTCACAGTCCGGACTGTTGTCGTCGTAACCCCAGTCAGCATGACGACAGTTAAAATCGCCAGCGTAAAGACAGGGGTGAGGAAACACTGGGGGATCCAAAGTTCGCAATCACGTTGGCGGTGGTTTGTAGACGTTGACTATTTTATAGCCATCAACGTCCATACACAACCACTCGATCTCCGATGTCCGTGGAGATTGGTCCAAAAGCGTGTATCTCAGTCGCTCGTGGACAAACGTGGCAAGGCCATGCTTCCTGCTTAAAGAAGACCCAGCTAGTTGGTAGTTTGGAAGTACCAACTTTTCTGCATCAGTGCAGTGGATTTCCTGCAGTAGGATGACGATTGCCTCAGACTGCATAGCGAGGTGATGAAGAACGTTCATCTTGCTTGCAGTGAGGCCTTTGATGTTTAGCTAAAGAATAGTGGGTCTTCGGAACTTGTTGGCAATGTGCCCTGAAGAGAGCAGTTTTATCCTGTCATTGCCCCGTCCTGAAAAGGACGTTTGCTGATTAGCAGACCCACACTGAACATCGGAATGGGTGGATACCCTTCCGTTTTGGTAGTTTCAGTTTCGGTCTGTCATTTTCAAAATCAATAAACAGACTTACTTACGGCCCAGGCTGCGTGAAAGCACCTACCATCTGGACCGATATCAAAAACCAAATAAATATATACATCAAAAACCAACGCACACCAATCGGTTCCTTAATTTCAACTCGCAGCATTCATTAAGCCAAAAGCGTGGGGTAATATCCACTTTATCCCATAGAATCAATTCGAAACTAATTACGAAAAAAACAGACAAATTGGAGAAACCAGCCGAAATTTCAAAACCAGATGTTCTAAACATAAGCGAGATTTGAACCCGAGAAACTTGGCAAAAATTGGTAAATTTTCAGCATAACATTGATTTTGATAACTCTTCTATTCTTGCTTTTGAATCGGATTTTTTTAAACGTCGTTTTTTACAATGATTTTTCATCAATAACAAAATTACAATGACAAAGAAAATTGTTTTTATAATGAAATTTACAATGATTTAAAATAAACTTATTGCTTTTTTGGTTGATTGTTCGCTTGTGTTTACATCCTTGACCGTCTATGTATCACGTGACTTGCTTTTTTCTTTTTTTTTCCATTTTTCAAATTTAAAACAGTTTTATGTGTATTTTCGTTCATTGTTTTTATCAGTATTATTTTAAGCTAAGTCCTGACGAAGCTACCGTACCGTTCGCCCCTAAAATAAATCAAAACGGGGTCCCCCCTACACAAGATATAGCTTTATTTCTTCGTAGTAGCAGCAGGACGGGGGTGATATATCTAAAATAAAAACTTTTTTTTAGAGCTAACTTTGTTTTGAGACACTAAAAGTGGCCCCTCCTAAAACAATGACTACTTTTTTCGAGACCACACTGATTCGGAGCACTCAACAGTGCCCCCCTAAAATAAAGACCTTTTTTTAGAAATAAATTTGTTTTGATACACCAAAAAGTGGCCCTCCAAATAAAACGACAACTTTTTTTAGACATTACAATGCTTCGGAGCACTCAACAGTGGCCCCCTAAATTAAAAATTTTTTTTTTTAGAACACTTTGTTTTCATACACTAAAAATGGCATCTCCTATGACAATGACTTTTTTTAAAGATTGCTTTGCCTTGGAACACTAAACAGTGGCCCCTTCTTACGTTTTTTGAACCGGGCCTTCCTTTTTGTTAATCCATCACTGTATATGGGCCTATATTTTCTTTATGATTGGTTTCAGTCACTTTTCAGATCAAACTTTTAAAAAATTCAAAACGTAAATTTACTGTTCTTGCTGAATTCTTTTTTAAGGGGATTTCTAACTGAGCCTTTTATTTTGTGATTGCTGTTTCGACCACTTGAACTCTAGAATGATCGGAATTTTGATCTCTTAGATCAGAATGTCCAACCTGCGGCTCACTTTATGTTTTTATCCGGCCCACTACTAATTAGTCAAAATTTTTATTTATATTTTCATAACTGAATAGCAGCGTTTTTCAAACTGTGCTCCGCGAGCTTATTTAAAGTGTTGAGCGAAACTCTTGGAAGTTTTTTTAGAGATCAGTACGTTTTTGGAACGAAAATCAAGAATTTAGAGTCGGATTCAAAGTGAAGAACTTTTCCTGACCCGCCGACTATAACTAAACTTATGATTTGGCTCATTATGAAAAAATATTGGACATCCCTGTCCCACATGGCCAAGTAAAATTTGACGCTTTGATAATTTAATTATTTTGCTCAACTAAATTAATTAAAATTAAAACCAGTATAACAGACAAAAAAATTTGGATAGTTTTCGATAGTTCAGCAAATTATTGTTTGATATTTCACGCAAAATATGGATTTCTTTAAAATCTTTGTTACATGATAATCTGGTAAAATTTGAGTTAAACTGCTGTTAATTCTTTATTAAAAGGTAATAAAAATAATAAAAACTCAACGTTTCGGTGTACTATGAATTAGTAAACCTTCATCAGGAGATTAAATGAAATACAAATATCATCTGTAATAAAATCACAGTGGTGCAAAAAAATAAAAAACAAAAATACATTTGTGATCTAAAACGACATCTAACGGATTTAAAATTTTAAATTATGATAAGCAGTTGGATAAAAATAATTGGTTTTGTCATTGAAAGCATAATTATTAGAATGAATAAAAAAGGACTCCAAAAATCTTCTTCTTATATAATCTGTTTCTTTTGCCAAAATTTTTGAGTTATTCCAATCCATATGATGGTTTTCCGAATATAGGCTACATGATTCACCAGAGCAGATTTGTTGTTCATATCATTATTTTCTAATCGTGCTAAATTTTTTGGATTCACATCACGCATGTGTTCTTTACATCTTGTAAGAAATGACGAAATGAGATGCGTGATGTGAATTCAAAAAAATTTAGCACGATTAGAAAGCAATAAAGCCAAAAATGACAACTGCTACTTTCATCAACAATGATGTGAGTGGAAATTGTTACTTTCTCGGTATTCTCCAAAATAACACAACAAAAAACGGGTCTTCGTTTTGGATCGGCCTCAAATTTCATCCCAAACAAGTAATATTTCTCATCGAATTCCACGAAATCTACTTCATCGCGCAAAAGTTCGTCATGCAATTTCTAAAAATTTGGTCATGCAACGCATGACTTGCATGCCCTGACCGCACGCCACTGATATGAAGGGTTACCATTTCTACTGTACCCGTATTTTTAACACTTGTGCCACTTTTACAAGCATTAGCAATTAGCAAGTCATAAAGTCATTTTGTTTTTATTATTGTTTCTTCCTTCATCTGTTGTCGTCTTCACAAACAACTTTGCTGAAAGGACGTAGTAACTTCAATAAGAAATCAAAAGCCGCCGTAGTTGCAACAAACATTTGTTTATTTACAAGCTGACCTTCCGAGTTGTTACTTCGCTCATTGTCAAAGCAAATTGTCGAGAATCCGTAGTCTTGAATTAATTTCAAAAATGTTGTTATTTTGGCGCACTCGGATAATTGGTGCAAATTACTAATTAAAGAAACATTGTTAACGCAAAATCGAAAACCTTCACTAAATATCGATCAAAGTCCTGTACTTTATATTTATGTAATACTGTATGTAATTAATTAGCAACCAGGTGTAACGGTTTCCATTCAGTGAACTTAAGTCGGTCCGAGTAGGACCACGTCATTACAACTCTGACACACTTACTTGCTTATTGATATTACACTAATTTGAAGACGATATTGAACTAAGTTAGTCCACTGTTAACGGTAATGTAATTAGCATTGTAATTTAGCACATGCTATTGAACAATATATTACTTTACGCAATTATTATATTGAATTACTTTCTGTCTCTAATGGACTGAA
This sequence comes from Diplosoma virens, assembly GCA_963680785.1. NCBI lineage: Eukaryota > Metazoa > Chordata > Ascidiacea > Aplousobranchia > Didemnidae > Diplosoma > Diplosoma virens. Next base: position 29,246,548 of record OY796887.1, read on the forward strand.
AATAAACTGAAACAAAATTTTTCTTTTTTTTATTTGACGTACTGTACTCGCTGCATGCCGAGAGGTAGGACAACCGTAAAGTTTATTACCATTAAGGAGGACGTTTCTATGAACGGTATTTGGTCCAAATACTTGCGCTTTAATTAAAATTTAGCTAGTCTAGTCTTTTTTCACAAGCTCATAATTTCTAACTTGATTCTAATAAAAAAATTAAAAATATTCATCTGCAATCTACATCATCCAAGACCGAGTTAAATCGACTTAATTTTCGTTGGAACTGAAAGATTTTGCCAGTGACGTCGCATCTACTTTTTAGCAAAGGGCTGACTTTGATACGCTTACACTAACGTCTGGGAATCGAAGCCCCCCAGACCTTCTGTTCTCTTCCCTAATTCTACTACTATCAACGTGTCGATATAGTTGTAAACGCACGGTTTAATGGCTGTAGTTATGCTTCTTAGCAACTCATTAACGCCTCGTGAGCATCCGGTATTCAGACAAGATTGTGGTTGTGATATTAGTGCTCACTGTTATGGCGATGGCTGATGTAGTACTCAAAGTAGCACTTTAGGAAAGCTTTCTCCAGGCGCAGTATAAGAAATTTAAATTAATCGTAGCAACGTAATTTTAAAGGGGGCTAAAGAGGTTGCAGTAATTTTGCCAGGGTAGCTTCAGATTCTGGCCCTACTTTCAACGCCCTTGGATTCTGCAACAAAATTGCATAGCATAGAAATAAAAGTACGTCATAAAGGTAGCCTAATTGTTATATCATTCATTGCGTAATGCACCCAATCTTTCTACAGTTGGTTGAAAGAGGTTCTATAAATAAATTATTTATAGTTTGTGTGAGAAAAAATGGCATCATACTTTTTATCAGTTTTTTTTAATTTATTGGATGCAGCAAATTGGATGCGTTCATCTTCACGCTTTGAATTACATTCTTAAACTCTAATTTCCGCAGTAAATATTCGTTGTTAGTTATTATATCACAGAAAGGGGGAAAGAGGGGCGCTCAGGCAAAAAATTTTAATTACAAATATACGTTTAAATCTACAATTAAAGGACGAAAAAATATTTGCAAAAATTCTGTACAAGTTACTGAGAGATCGAAACAAAAAATTAAAAAAATTATAAGATTAAACTTGCAAACCTTGTAGTTCAATAAAGTGCATCTACATATACACACAACGTCTAAAGCAACCCAACTCCAAAGTCTTACAGTGAGTAAAAATGATTTTACTTGTCGAAATAATTGACTTAAGAAATCATTACGAATCAGTAAATTTTACAAAATTTTCTAAGAAAAACGTTTTTACGATCCGTCAAAGTTTATATTCATGAAAGATCCTTCAACAACAACTCGAACTTCTCAATGTCGGCCAACTTCTCTTGATAAGATAAATAATCTTCTGCCTTCTTGATAATGTCTATTCCTTGTTTTAGTTTTGCTGCAGCATCTTTTGGACGATTTTGCAAGGAATAAACCAAACCAAGCACTCCCAGAATTTCTCCGTACTTTCCGATTTTCTCCGCATTCGCTCCGTGATACTTTTTAAGAAGATCCGCGCCTTCTGTGATCGAAGCTTCTGCCCCCTCAAGATCTCCCACCGAAATTTGGCTGAAAGCAGCTCGTTCGAGGCAGAAAGCTTGAACTTTTGAAGAAGCTTTTGGGTTAGGACTACACACAGAACTTGCCAGCTTCGTGATTTTTTTGTACCACGGGATAAAGTATTCTTTTATCACCTTCTTGGACAAGTTTTCTTCCAGGAGTTTTTGAATGCAAAAACGAAATTCCACCGCGTAAATTTGAACCAGTTTCGGTCCTTTAACAAGATCGGGTTTTGCGTTGCTCGCCAATTCTATCGCTACTTGATAAAATAAAGCAGCCTCGTAATGCTTTTTCTTACTCAAAAGATTGTAGGCATACGATTGAATATCGGTGTCTAAATCAGCAAACTTTTCTTGAAGCGCTACCATCAGTTCTTCTCGAATTTTGTCTGCTTCTTCAGCTCGATTAGTTTTCAACAATGTGACGTAATATCGAACCAACACGCGAATAAAGTGAACGTCGGGACCAGTTTCGTACAGAGTTTTCAGCAAACCGTAGGCTTCGTGAAACTTTCCTTGCTCCAAATATGAGGCACTTAATTCTGTAAAACAATTAAACATTTAAAAGTTAAAATAATTTCGCTTTGAAACTGTTTCTGTTTGTGTGGTTTCCATGTTTAAACCTAAACTTTCTGTTGAAAATATCTTCTTTCTGCAGTACCGGTAGTTGCACGACCGCCATAACAATAAGGTTTAAAACTGAATTTCCTCAACTTTGAGTCATATTGACTTTTCCCAACCAACAAAGCCCCTGCCGAAAAGCCGTTTAACCAGTTGGGTAATAAAGAACCCACAAATTGCTGTTTGATTAAAAGTTTTTATTATTTTTATTTTTATATTTTGAGATATAACCGAAATTTAGAGCTGCTGGCTGAGATTGCCAAGCAGTGGAAGATGCTGTAAAGTGTCCTTGCCAAGGATGCAACTGAACAACGCAAGTAGGTTTTGAACTTCAGCTGTTATGATCACATTCGCCATTAATACGACGCTCTTTGCTGCTTGGCAACGCTGGCGACTTTTTACAAAAAGCACGAATTTAGAGACACATTTCCTTTCCACTTATATAAGTATATTCCATCAAAACTTTGTTATAACGCGCCTCGACGTAACGCGAATTTGAATGTAACGCGATCAATCGATAAATCCCAACTGATGCAGCTGATACAAGGTCAGCTGATGCAGATGCCTCAATAGAGAGTACCCAGCTGAACTAAAAATCTTTGTACAAAAAGTGGTTACATACGTTTAAATGCTGATACAACGCGACCCGCTTTTTCTCGATGACGTTTTATGGACCCCGACGATCGCGTTATAACAAAGTTTTACTGTTCTTCATTTTTTCCGAACTATAAATTGGTAAACATTTTTTCCATATTGATCAAAGATTTTTAAACTGAAAATTGCGTACGCCAGAATGGAGATGCTAAAAGTCTTCAGAAATTTTAGAATATACTGATCTGAAGCACACGAACAAAAGATTGAAAGTACTAATATTTATAGCTGCTTGAAAAGATTTAAAAATAAGCAAGAAATGAGTTTTTGTAAGTAAAATTGAATAAGGTAAAAATTTGAAATATTTTTACTTTAATCAAAACTTTGACTTTATTTTCACCCATAAAACTCATATAAAAAGACTCCTGAGCAACCAAAATGAACGTTGTGTGTGAGTTTCATAACGCAACCAAGCCCTGAAAAAATTAACTTTAATGACTTTAGCGTATCCTAATGATAAGACATCGGAAGGACCCGAGTTTGATACTCAGTTGATTTGTGTGATTTATGTTGCGCCCCTTAGCAATAGCACTTCACTGTAAATTCTTCAACGGAGTCACAGTGCAGCTTGCATTGGCGACTGCACTTAAAACTTAAGCAGCAGCACACAAGGCAAAACCGCGATACAAAAACCAATGTTTTCGGTTTTGTTGATTAAACCTTGACAATTTACAGTAATAACTTCTTAACAGTCATTACTAGAATCTTAGCAATTAAGGACAAGAAATTATAGCTGTGCAAATTTGAAGGGGGATATTTTGTTTCAGGAAAACGGATTTTAATTTTTAACTATATCTCTGATTTCAACACGCGCCCTTGCAGTAAGTTTTACACAATCAATCCAAAAACGTTTCACGCCAAAACACATTGTGCCTGACAGAGTTTTATCAAGAAGCAGCAGCGAATTTTTGTTTCTTTCACATTTTAAATCAGTTGAATAATTTTCAATATGGAGTCGAAAACTCATTTTAGACGCAAATTAAAAGCAAACTCTAAAAGTCTTGACAAACAGTGCTTATTTTCTATATACTATCACTTGTTTATTTTTTAAAGATGTAAAACTTTACTGATTTAGGAGTTTTACTGACATTTGATATTAATTGTAATTTGTAACCCAATAATAGATAAATTAAACGTAAAATGTCGACCTTAGAATTAACAGTTAGACTCTTTTGAGGCAAGGTCGAAATATTTTTGTCTATTTTTCTAGGTTAGCTTGTTTTAAACCAAAGTATAGGCTAAAGAGGGTTAAAAGTTGTTTATCTATATCTTTACGAAGGATTGGAAGGAATAGAAATTGGAATGTCAACTATTGAAATCAATCAGAAAAGAAGAAGAAATTGTGCACTGAAGTGGACTGGGTTTTTATTAATCGCACAAGCTTTCGTGAACTACTGCTCAATTCGTCACAGGTGCAACAGAAATAATTATTCCGTTGATTATTACTTCCGTTAGACCTGAGGAAGTGAGCAGTAATTCACGAAAGCTTCTGCGATTAATAAAAACTCAGTCAATTCTAGTGCATAATTTCTGTTTTTTTTCTGATATACCTTTTACGATTAACGATTCATTTAAGTGAATCAACAGAAGTCAAACTCTACACAACATGAAGTATTTTGGTTTTTCTATGCTACGCTTGCAAATAAATATAATAAAAAAAATTTTCTTACCATCAAATTGCATTAACTTTTCAAATGTAGATTTTGAACGAACGTTTTCTGTTAAATATCTCCTCTGCTGTTCAGCTGTTAAACAACAAAAAACTGTTACAAACTTTCTTACACAAAGCATTACTCCTACACTGGTTCTACTGCTTTGTTTTACGCCTTTATATTTATATTATTATATTTTGACTGTAACAAAACTGATTGCTTATTGCAAATCTTTGCCAAAATAACATTTTGACTAATTTAGTCAACACATTTTTGACGTTGATCGATATTTTAATCATTTGTATAACAAAAAAAAAGATTTTTCTATGTGTGATCAAATGAGCAGTTCTTTCAACAAACACGAAGCACTTCAGTTTTAAAAAGACTCAGTTGTCAGAAAAAAAATTAGGTTTAGCTTGAAATTATTTTAATTTAAACGATACAACCGTTCAAAGGCAACTTAATTTATCAAAGAATGTTTACATAACTGCATTAGTTAATATAGCTTACCAGCATGCCGAAAAAATTCCCATCCGAACATCTTATGCTGTAATTTAAAACACGGCTGCAGTTGCTACGAATGCAAACAAGTTTTTACATTGGCTTTTAAGACATTTTAAGGTTTTGTATTAAAACATTAAGTTAAATTGCCCCAATTAATTCGACGTTAACTCTTATGTAGTTACTCTGATTCTTATTTTGATGATTCAATTTGCAAACATAAATCTTCGTTTTTTACAGTTCTCTGATACTTAGCTTCGCTTCTTGTTTCTCGATATACTGTCTCACATTTGTTGAGAAAAGTTTTAATGTAACTGGCTCTTAATTAAGTCAGCAATTCGCGATCGTCGGCAGCGTGATCGCGTAGGTAAAAGTGTTGAATTGATGGTGCTCGTGATTGAGATGGTGATAAATCGAACCTAGTCGCATCATACTGTTGTGTCCTTGAAAAAGACACTTTGCAGCACTTTCCTCTGTTTGGCGGTCTTAACAAGCCGATTTAAATTTCATATCTCTAATAAAACTAAAAAAACAAACAAAAACTTTCAACCGGAGAATATTATCTTGTCATCTCCCGAAGCAGATTCGGTTTGTCGCTGGATGATTGCCTTAAATTTACAGCTATGACGTTTTCCTGCGAATTAAAAAGAAAAATAGACATAAAAATGAAATAACATCGTTTCAATAAATTGTTTTGTAGTGGCGTAAGATTTTTCAACAAAACGTGTGATTTTTGATCTGCAGTGATGGATATTGGGTGAGGCGAATGAGGCAGTTGCCTCGGGCCCCCCTCGAAAATAACACATACAGTTTCAATTCGCTGCAGATTTTTTTATAGAGGTTATGATCAAGTCCGGATGAAAAATGGGAAATGTAAAGATCCATTCTAGGTGAAGACTTTTTTTTTTAGAGAACACCATGAGTTTTGGAGAAAAAAGTGAAAGCCAAGATCAAAGCTTTTTTTAGGGAACATCAGTTTTTGAAAATCCTTGCCTCGGGCCCCTAAATTTGAATATCCACCACTGTTGATCTGTATTTGGTTTTCAAATGATTTTCAGAAAACAGACTCCATCAAAAATACTTTTCGGCCTTCGAATCAAAGTAAAAATATTTTTTATTCATCTATTCACTTTTACGAAGCAGATGCAATCCAAAAGTACTTTTCGTCCACCATTAAAATCGAAAAAAAAGTAGCTGTACGATTAACAATTTCCAAAGCTGCCCAAATTTAAAAAAGACTCCCGTAATTGGTCAAGCTTAAAAGCAAACAGCATTTTACAGTTTATAAGCCTGCTAAATCCTCACTTTTCGCACTAACTCTTTTCTGCAAATTTTCCTGTCAGTGTAAAATTATTTAGTAAATCAACTCTTGTATTTTTTGTACCTTGTCCTGTTATAGTAGGCTACTGCTATGGTTGTTAAATTGCTACGATTTTACTCTACTTTTGGATAAAAATCAAATTTTTTGTGAATTTCATTTTAAAGGCGCCTGTTGTTGATTCTACTTGAAAAAGGATGATTAAAAAAGAATCGAAGTCTTTAGGTCGAATAGTCGATCAGACTCAGACTCCTCTTTCAGCCTAAAGCTCAGTCAATTGAAATGGCAGGTAGTGATAAGACAAGCGGCACAATCGTTTGCTCGACAGTCACCCCAGAAGCCTGTTTTATGTTTGAAGCATAATTAACCGGAGTTAAAGCCTCCAAAAGTTCTTTTTAAATGAGGCGGCTCAGTTAACTTTACTTTTCCTAAAAAATTTTGACCCAAGAGGAAACCTTTTGACGATATGAAGTTCGACATCTTCGGAAGTAAACGCTTAATAGACTATTTGTTTTCATTTTTTAAATCTGGAACATCATATCATTCCTCTTCTTGACATCAGGCCAACGGTGCGACGTTCAATTTGAAGCATCCGTGAAGCGAGTATTGATTTTGACATGTTGTCTAAGATTTTAAGAGAAAGGTTTTTTAACTTTTATAAAGTGATGTATAGCCTAGTTTGCCAAGCAGACAGGTAAAATGTCTTGGCTAGAAACAAAAACATAACGAGAGTTGGATATAAAAATATTTTGCCGCCATTAAAGAGGGTCAGCCATAAAAAATAAATAAATATTGAAAATAAAAAAAGAAACATAAAGGCTAAATTGAGTCTTCAAACTTTTTAAGTTGTTCACTATTTGATTACAAAAATGCTTTGTAATAATAATACTTAACTGTCTCATAATAAAACTTTTCCAAAAAAATGAATTTATTACATCCAAATGAACATTTGGTGGTACAGAATTTGAAGATTGCGTGAAGTAAAAGATTTTTCTTCCCAAAGCTTTTCATCTGACACTCTTCAGGGGAAATCGTCAGAATGAAGCAGAATTGAAACCGAACTAAGTTATAAAGGGGGAAAGTAGAGTTCTCATTGGCTGAAAGAAGTTAGCCAATGAGAGAAAAGATTAAGAAATTTTCAAAGAGTAGACGAATTCTTTTTGCTTATTGTAAATCGTGTAGCGTTGTATTCTTTTTTATTACTTGATTAAAACTTGCTCTGTTTACTGTATTTGCATTAACACCTCAAATAGAATTTGTGGCTCTCCGGCAGTTTTGAATTTTACATGAGGTTCTTTCATTGAAAACTTTGCCCATCTCTGTCATATAATATAACATAGAATAGTTGGCAATGGCAATATCAACAGTTTTTACAATTTTCTAAACTGCTTTTTTAATTTTAAACTATACAGTAGTTAAATCTGCGCTTACTTACACCTTTGCTAGAAACTTAATCTTTTTAAAAAAGCTTTTTTATTTCATAAACAGATTTCCTTCCACAATTGTTTGTCGAGCAAAATTACTTTACTTTTCGGGAAAATAAAGCTTTTTTGTTCTACTATAATTGCGCTGTGAAGTGGCGCAATTCTACATGCGCTCAAAGTTATCCCTTCGGGAAATACCCTAGAAAAAGAAAGGTCATACAAATACTTGTTTGAAACGTAATGTTCCGCTGATGTAGGCCTATTTAAAGTACAACGTACGACAATGATTTGAAACAAGCTAATAACGAATGACTAAGAGTGAAATACATAGATATTCGTTGATACTTTAAGTCGGAGTTGCTGGCACAACTGCACATCAGCGTCATGGTTATGTTGATTCGGAATTCTGCAGCAAACCAGCAATGAGCCAATCTCCGGTGACCTCGATGCATTTGAGTGCTTTCATTCGTCTACATTCAAAAGGGCATAGCAATGTCAATAACCTACCAAAAGAATTATTTATATCTAGATGAGAACGTGTTTACACAGCAGTCTTCCTGGTCAATCTGTCAAATTTGCAGATGTAATATTTGCTTACTAAAGCTGCCTCACTTTAAACTGCTTCAAGTTAAAATAGTTGTTTTAAAGCTAGCCCTTTTTAAATTTATTTTTCTCTTACAATTATTGTTTTTGACAACCTCATTCGTGTTCAAAGTCACAATTTATCCATTTATTTTCCATTAATCATGTGCTTTACCTTGATTAAAGAGAAAGCATTACGGTTTTTAATTTAAATGAAAATTTCATTGAGTCTGTGTTCAACAAGCAAAATCGCATATTTTAAAAAAAGTAAATAATGTCCGATTTTAGTTGGGTTTGAAAGATTAATTTTGAAAAAATTCGTCGAAAAATCTTTTAAAATATTGTTGCGTGTGTTGTTGTTGTCATTGAGATTTGAGCACTCGAAGCGAGGGTTCAATTGCTTTCCTGTTCAATTCTAACATAGCGTTATCTACCGCTGGCGACTGTTAAGAAATACGTATTTTTGCATAGTCAATATGATGGTGTGTTTGATAGTTATGAAGTTGAAGCGTTGGGCTTAAATCATTGCCGTGATGGCAATCACAGCGTGTCAATAGGTTTATATTAATAGGACAACTTTAAATTATTTATTCAGTGATGAAAGTAGAATTATTTTCAATATGAACGATTCCAATAATAGACGAACATGGCTTTTGGCAGATTGAACATCTCTAACTTAAATCTTAAAGTTGATTCAACCAACGAAATAAATATATCTATTTACAGTTGGTTTTCATAAAACGTTTCTTGAACAAACAAGAATTTTTTAACTAGCATAAAACATTAAAAAACCTTGCCCATACGCAGTACTGGCAGTAATTCTCTTATTCGCTCAGTATCACCCATATATTTTTATGACATTCTTTTCTGTGATTCTCACGGTAGAGAAAACGATATTTTTATTTTTTTTATCTATCCCATGGCCTACTTAAAATTACATCAATCTGTGCCAAAAGCACAAGAACATGAAAAATATAAGAGTCCGACAGTGACCACGTTGATCAGGGTTGCCATCAACAATCTTCTCTTTTTGTGATTTGCTCTAAAAATTATCCCCGCATAACAAATAAACGCTTGTAAAGAAAATAAAGTTTTCACTAGACAGCAATTGGTATCTCCGAAAACGAATCGAGCTAATGGCTTCATGGCTAACAAAACGCCTCGGTCATTTTTTGAAAGTCAGATGAATAATTATATCAAATAAAATGAAAATAACGATAATTTGATCAAATTTCTATACAACTCATTCTAACTGCTTTCTGGCTGATTTTTCATCACACTCGTCTTCTGATGCAGCTCTACGGCTTACTGGTTGAAATAATAGGATTGCAAAAATTAAAAAAGAATGCGGTAAATTGTAAAAGATTTAAAAACTTTTAAGGCTGAGCATGATTCAATTGATCAAATACTGTTTTTAACTTATCTAAACCGTTTCCTAACAGATAAAGCACAATAAAAAATAATTTTTTAATTACATATGGATAAAATTCGTGAGAGTCTGTACTTCAAGATAAAGTTTATTAGGACACTTGATCATGTGCTATAAACGTCACAAGTGATGTCATCAATATCACTACAAATGAAGCGGAAATGCGTGAACCAAACCCAGATTCCAGTGGCACTGTAGCGGATTCAATCCAGTTTGATAATTCCATTTTGTTTTGACGTCTTGCTTCAGCTCCAATCACTTCTCGAACTTTTGCGTGATAATCATTAAGATAAGAAATCTAAAGCCAGTTTGTTCATAGAATTTCAATTAAAGTTGCTTCACGTCCGGAGAATTCCGAATATTTCCGGAATTAAACATTAACAACAGAAAAAGTAGTTTACCAATTAAAACAACAATTAATCAATTAAATAAGATACTAAACAAACAGAAAGGCAGTTTACCAAAAAATTCCAAGATAACAGCATGTTTTTCAATTTCTCACTTTTACTTCAAGGTATTTACAACCCGGGTTGGGGCAAATGTGAACTTTGTTCTCAGGTTTAGTTCGTTTTGGGTGCACCAAAAAAAATTGTTTTGCTCAAATATTTCCTGTCACTACCTGAAAAATTCTGATTTTGCTTAAATTTTGCAGACTTGGAAGACTAATTGACACCCAGCCCGCCCGGCTAATACGACTATGCTTATCATTCATTCATTCATTCATTTTTTATTCTCGATCATTATTAAACAGTTTAACACAAAAATTATAAATATTAAAAAGATCAAGAAAAGGAAGAAGCAGCATAACGTCAGACGTTAAAACATGCATATGATAATCATAAAGTAAAAGTACAAGACAGTATAAAGCATGGCCGCAACACCTTAATTAGATAAAGATATAAGAAGTGAAAAAATAATAATAATATTATCGCTACGAAGCTTTCGCTACCATGAATAACTTGCAATAAACACCGCAACTCGACATTCAGTACGGAGCGAAACCATTTATTAAAAACATAAATCTTAAAGTTTAGAAGCTACTGATTGTTATCATTTCAAAATTTTATAAATTAAATGTATTTTATAGTTTTTTGATAATATCAAGACCAAACTTTTAACACCATACCAAGTATAGCGCTTTTTAAAATTCTTTTGTTTTTGTTACTTAGTTTAAAAATAAAACAAAGTTGAATGTAGTTGAACCTAGCGCTGATAAAAAAACATGTTTGATTGAAAGCAGTTGGACCGAGAGCCCGAAATGTAATCGTGCAAAGCGCCGTTTAATGATCGACACGGAACAGTTTAAATTCCGCAACTACTAGGCTGTACGTAATGTACTTTGTGACCCGACAGTTGGTCAAACGACACTTGATCCAATAACGAAAGAGAAAATTTACAACTTTGAATCTGCCCCGGTTTTGTCAATTTTTCGTCCCCCAAAACAAAATACAGGTAATTTCTAAAAAAAGGTCTTCCCTTTGAATCTGTCTCTGATTTCTCCAAGGAGTCTCCAAGGGTGGGACCATGGCACAATTTTCCCTTCCCCTAAATACGCTGCTAACTACAATATAAGAAGAATGCAAAAAAATGGCAGCAATAGGCATCTAAAGAAACACAACCATGACAAAAGATCTACTTGTTGAGCCCTAAAAATGCTTTGTCCAGGGATCTTGTTAAAATACCCTGATCTTGACATTGGCAAAGATTATAAAAATAAAAACAAACAGTCTTTTTATAAATCTAATTTACAGTAACAAAGAGATTGTTTAATCGCAGAAACATGCAAGAGTAAATCTTTTTTTTATCAAGTGTTATTTTGATCGAATGTCGTTTCGATCAAGGTCGTTTGATCAAGTCTTGTTCAATCAAGCGTAGTACTGTAGTACCAGGGCACTCGGTAGAGAAGCACTTTATAGTTATGGCATTTAGTAAAGATACAATGTAAGAAAACAAACAAAAGTTTCTGCTGAACAACCATATCTTGTATCAATACAATCCGCGAAGACAACTTTTTGCTACACGGCTAGGAATTTTTACCTATAACTAGTTATTGAAATGTGATAATAAAAAGTGTGGATATTGATAAAATATGATAATAATGATGCTGAAAAGATAAAAAGTTTTTATTCGACTGATATCAACATTAGTCAACCAATCTTTAATTATCTTTGAACAAGAACAATGTTGAAAAAATAACTATGTTTACTCAACTACTCCCAGAGATCAAATAAATTTTCTGAGAATCACAATAACTATGCTTAAGCGATTCAGTAAAGAGAACAAAAAAGCACCGACAAAAGCTTCGTCTTCTTTCCCTCAGTTGACAACAAAAAGTGAAAGTAACCATGTTGAGAGGTTCAACATAATTTAAAGCTTCAAGTCACACTCACCTGCTCTCCGCTCATCATAGTTAAATTTATAAGTTTGGTTTGAAATGGGACCAAAGTGACAGGTTCGAACGTGTGAAACTGGTAACCTCCGAATTGATGCTGAAAAGTAGTTGTCGAAATACATTGTCAAAAAATCAGCTTTATTAGTCAGCCAATCGAATACCAGTGTATCTGTTTTTTTAAATATCTTAAAATAAGCAAATACATTTTGTGATGTACTTGTATCACGGGACATTGCGCCACGACAAAAATACTTTTGATTGAAAAACGCGAGGAAAAAAATTGTTAAAACTAAAACAATTTTGAAAGCTTTTTGCACAACAAATCAACAAAATCTAGTTAAAATTTTATAACAACTCTTTGATAAAAATGTCTATCCTTCTATTTCTTAATAAGAGACATGATATAGACATCATTAAGTGCTTCTTAAGTGACTCAAATAATAAAAGAATGGCTATATTAATAATAACAATTCGGCGATCCAAATATCCAAAAAAGATCTTTTTGTCTCGAAAAGTCAAGTTAAAATAAAAGATGGTTTTTACTTTTTCGTCTTTGGTTTCAAGTATATAAAAACCAAAAGTATCTGTCTTTGGAAACAAACAACCATAAAAAAGAACTTTGCTTTAAAGCAGTCTAATTTTTTATCATGGTCCCGCCTCTGGTTGGTCTCCGAGTAAATCAAACAGTTATCCACTTAGGGTAGCGTTTCAGAAATTGAGAAGCATCGGCCTTAGCCGAAAAAGTTCACGTTCTTTTTATTGTTGGTCATAATTATTGTTCTTAATGTTTACCTCAGTCATAGCTTTAATGACAACATTTATGTTTTCTTGTCGTAATCCAAAAGAACCATCTTCATAGAAACCGGGTTCTAATATAAACAGCAATTATCAAAATTCTATAAGTGTTCAACGATCACAAATTTTAAGAAAATATTATTTGAGTTTTTGTGCAATATAAAACAAACATTAATTTTTTTGTTTTATCACAAGCTTTGATTTCAGATTGACCAATTTTTTGCTTAAGTCAATATTTATGGCAAGTTGGTTTTTAAATCCACTTGCAATCTCTTTAAAAGCAAAAATTTAAAAAGTATGGAAAGATTTGTCCCGATAATTTAAAGAAAGTTATTTAAATCGCAACAATTATGTTTTACAATCAATATAGAAAATGAAATCAATTTTTACTTTTTTTTTCAATTTAAATTAAAGTAATTTTTTTGTATATTACGTAAAATAATCACCGATACTCGTGAACATTCCTGGCTGCAAAAAGTAATCTTCAGATGAAGAAGTTCCAAATCCTGGAGGATCTACAAACATTAGTTGATAACAAGAAAAATTATAAAAATAGTAAAATTTTATCATTATTCAAATTTATGACTAAAAGATACCAAAACATTAGTTTTTTTTATGTGATTGATAGTTTGTGGAAAAATGTATTGTTTTTTTAATCCACAATAAAAGAGTAATTACTTTGAAACGTTTAGATACAGCTGATAATATTTTTATGCTTTGTTAAAAACAACAAGATAGTTTTATTTTTATATAATAAATTTTGATACGACTATTGTGAAAAATTATAATAGCAATAAAGCAAACGTAACACATTAATTTTGGACCCATTTGCTGTTTTAAAAATTAATGTATAGATCTAAATTGAATGAAACATAAGCACAAATAATAATTCTTGATTTTTTTAAAGTACATCGATAACAAAACATAAAGCTGCCACTAATTTTTGGTTATACTTATAAGACATAAGTAATTTGATTTAAAACACAATCTCATATAAGAACAGATGACTATTGTTCAAGCCTTGGACAGTAATAACAGCCGTTGTAAACTACAGACATTCGTGTATGCACAAGAACTGCCCGATCCCGTGCCCGGTTCCATGTCGGTATTCTAATCCGGCTCGATATAGGTACTGCCTTGCTAATATGTCCAAATCCGACCCTTTCTTGTTGTAAGGAAAGATGGATTTTTGCACATCAATCATTCCCATCAGGGCGAGTGTGAACGCTTTCTGAGTTGATAAAAAAGAATAAGGCGAACGGTTAAACGTTTGAAAACAAACTTATTTCTAAGGAATACTTTTTCAAAGTCTGTAGGTTCTCCATAGTGAACTGTGCGAGTGACGTCAGTTGTACCTCCGAGATATTGGCCTCCGGAGTCAATCAAGTACATCTCATTCACGCTCAGGTTCCTGTTCGTCTCCGGTGTTGCTCTAAAATAGTTTGACGAAATTTTATTGTTTTTATTTTTATTTAAAACCACCACTAGGTGAAGCTGATAAAAATAAACATGAATTCCAAAGGTAAATTTCTGTCGGCACTATTTGCGGCAAGTTAGAATATGTATAATTCAAACAGTTGACCCATATACCCGTAATGAATTATTGCTCCATTTGGTCCGCTGGCCGATATAGAACCGAAACTTAATCCTTTATTCGTAGGTTGAGCCAAGCGGAAACCTTTCAAGACTTCAGATCCGCTGATCTCAGACACGCGACCGAGCGGCACGTTCTCTTCCAACCACATGAGGTATTCACACAGTGCGACTGCGTCGTAAATCTGAAAGAAAAAAAACGAAAACGCTGCGTAGCAAATAGAATTATTCATTTAAATTTAAACTTTGCAACAACACAATGATTAGTATATAGGCAAAAGTATTACTTTTTTGTTGCAATCTTATAAAAAAACACAATGAACAACAGCAGAAGAGATACAGTACATATAAGATTCCAACATTAGTAGAATATCATCAAGAAAAAATCGAATAATCCTTTTTTGGACTGAAGGTGTTTCAATGTAGCCAAGAACACTTTTTTATTTTAAATCCCGTTAATCAGGTAAAAAACAAGTTGCGTGGAATTTTCAAACAGGTTGATTTTTTTTGTAACTAGTTATTCTACTATGGTGATCAAATTCTCTGCAAAGCACTAAAATCGTTTAGAGGAATTGAGTTTGATGTTGGATAAGCTTGTTGGATGATTCGTTTGATTGGTATGTTTTTTGGCGGTAAAATAATTGCATTTTTTGAAATGTGTTGTTTGGTTTTTGTTATTTTAAGAATCTTAGTGCTATTGCACTCCTGCTAGGATGCCAAGCCAGGTGATCGGGAGTTGAAAATGATTCGCATAATTTTATTAATTTGTCATCATTATCATTATTAAAATCACTACTTTAAGCAAGGTTTTTAGACTTGTTGGGAAACGTGGACCCCAAAATTATTTTTGTGAAGTCCATGGCCTCTGGTCTAAATATTTTACGAAAGTCAAGTGAAACAAAAAAAAAATTAACATCACGATCAAAAGAGAAAACGTACCAGAACTTCAGTTAATCACTTTTTTTGGAGGACACCTCACTGAAAAAAATAAGACCTGGTGTTCTTAAACGTGAAAAAGTTTAAATGAAGATCAAAAAAAAGATCTTCAACTCACTGTTAAAAGGAATTACTTGGTTCCCGAGCAATTAATCTCAAGTACTTAGAAATGCTTTGGAACAAAGTGGAATGTAGATGGCTTCTTATTTTTTTATAAAAAACCCGGTAGACCCCTTGGACAAAGATCGCCATGGTCTCCTGGGGTTCTAGTGGACCACAGTTTAGAAAATCTGAATTAAAGTATAAATAGAAAAATGTGACTTAGTGTGACTTTTCTTACGACACAACAAAGTGACAAGATTGAATTTGAATCAAGACCGTGTCGATCTCTATTAGATCGAAACAGCGTTTCTTTCTCCACTGATCAGTGACCACCCTTCCGAATACGCTGTTTTGGGTTGTTGTTTCATTTTATTTGAAACACTGCTGCATAATGCCAAGCTAATGTTTTAAATGTGCTAGGTTTAAAATGCATTGTGCCAAGCTAATGTTTCAAAGTCAGGAGAATAACTCTTTGTGGTACCACTCTGACTCGCGAGCAGAAGGACGCGGTTTTGATGCTCAGTCTACCAGAGTGATTTAGGTTATGCCCCAAGAAAGAAACTTACGACAAATTCATCCAAGGGCCACGTTGTAAAGCACAATGGTGGCTCCGCTTAAAAGAGAAAGCAACATATAGTCGAAGACGCCAGCCACGACGAATGTTTAAAATTTGTCTTGTGTACCCCAGTTTGTTTCTGTAAGCTTTGGATTACTAACTTTTAAAATGTTTTTTCAAGTAGAAAACATTAAACTCCCACGTTTTCATTTAGGTTTTTTTTGAAGGTTTCGCTAGAATAAACAGTAAAACTGAAAAATAACATTTGTGCCATTTCAAAAATGATTTTGTTTGGCTGA
The DNA here is from genome assembly GCA_963680785.1 of Diplosoma virens. NCBI lineage: Eukaryota > Metazoa > Chordata > Ascidiacea > Aplousobranchia > Didemnidae > Diplosoma > Diplosoma virens. Next base: position 29,263,007 of record OY796887.1, read on the forward strand.
TCACTGTCCTATTTGAACTCAATGACTGGTTGCATTCCGCTTCAAAACATTTTTTTAAATAGAAGACCAAAAAAGGTTTTCACATTGAGTGAAACAAAAGCGAAAACTTTGTCTTAATTTTTGCAATGGCTACTAAGTCACTGCAATACAGTATTTCATTGTGCTTATTTTTCAGTCAGTTAGAATTTTCGATGGTAAATTTGCCAAGAACGTATATTCTAAATATTACACTAACTCCGACGTAATATATTTAAACTCCAGTTCAACTTACATGTGCTTGTTTCATGGCGGATATTTCAGTTGGATTTTTTACTGATTTCGCAAGTCGGAGCGGTGATGGCGAGGAAATTTGTTGATCCTAAAAATTTAATCAGAATTAAGCTAATACGTATGAAAAGCAAACAATTACGCATGAAAAACAACCAATACGCATGAAGAACATCAGATTAAAAGCAAACAACGTCAAGCAAGTCAAATATATATCAATCATTATAAACAGCTCAAAATACTAACAGTCAGAACAATTAGATGATAGCTAAGTAGTTTCACCTGGTTCACAACACTAAACATCCCGTATGTGGTTGAATCAACAGGAAGCCATATAATGTTATTTTTATCAGCACCAAAGACAGTGAGGTCATTTCTTGCGTCTTCATAGCAATTTACAATAACACAATGATCAACACAATCTGTAAAAAATATATACTGTACAAACGAACAATGTTATTTTACGAAAAAAGATTTGTGCGAAGAGAACCTCATGTTAAACAGGAATATAATTTTACTAAAATACGTTTGAACAAAAAAGTTAAAATTTGCAAACAAAGCTTTTACGCCAAAGACTGATCTTAATTTTAAACTTGCCGGATCCATTTAAGTGAGTTTGCACATCTTCCTCTTTAAATAAGGATTGTTTCCCATATACGAATATGTCACCGCTGACAGGGACAATGACGTAGGACGTAAAGACAGGAGTGTTTGGAACGTCATTTCCGCGCATGTTAAAAAACCCTTTAACATATTATTTTTTACATCTTAATAGTTTTGGTGTAAACTTTTAGTTTTGATGAAACATAAGTGCGTTACATTACTTACAAGCAATTTCATCGAGTCTAGTCAGAAGAAGAAATCCAGCACCAACACTGGTCATTTCCGTTCTAACTTCGGAAAGTTTTGTCTGAATAAATGAAAAGATACAAAGCGAATTAGAATATATTATTGTACAAACTATTTAAATTTTGCCACGAGTGATAGTCAAGATTAAACAATAAGCAAGCACCAACAAACGTGTAACTGCGAATCTTGTTGGCTTAGCGATTAAACAAACAAACGCTGGCAGAAGATAAATCTTTGTGTGACGTTCCAATGTACTAGTATGAGGTATTTAGTATAGTACTCAAAATCAAAAAGAAAAATATGAAAAAAAATGCATTAAGCCACATATAAGTAAAAATTTAAAAAACAAACGGACCCTCCATTCTTTTCCAGTGTACTCTGCTGATAAAACAAGTAGCGGGTCTGATGATGGTTGCGGTCTGTCTTTCCAGACTACGTCTATGAAGTCGGGAATAACTTCAACAAACCCAAGCTTTTCGGCTGCAAAAGTTTGGTCGTAATTTTGCCATTGATCTGAAATAAAGAAATTGCTGATACACACGAGGATTATGCGTTTAAAATAACATGATGGCAATTTTTTTGCAATAAATCACTCGCATACTGTACACGACTCCATATTATCAAAATGTTGTTTACCGACGGAGAAAAGAAAGGGATGAGCCCCCACTTGTGTGTCCGCTTCAAGTTCGCTTACAATCCATTCTTTTATGCTTGGAACACCCGGTTCATCTGTTTAAACACTTGGATTTCATCATACTTATTTCAATGATTTGATATAAACTGGAGCAAATCGTTCTGCTCCGGTACATTTTTAAATTTTTCTTATCATTTTGCTGAGCACTTTTTATTACAAAGTCCAAAAGCTTTTATTTTTTTAATGTCACTACAAGAGAGTGTCAGGCCTATGCATCAGGTTAATTTTTTTTTCTATCAACTGTCATGGATATAAGTTGTGTGTTTTCATGGAATTTTTTGGTTTAATTAGAGTTTGTTGAGTTTTAAAATTAACCCGACAAAAACCATTTTAAGACCTAAACTAAATACTTATTAATAAAAAAGCCATCAAATGATTGTAAAAATACAAAGTTGATTTAATTGCAATAGGAATTTCTGTAAAAATTAAACCTGCAGCAGAAAAAAATATAATTACTGAATTCGGTGTCCATTTAAAAGAGCTAGTTACAAAACAGCTAGCCACAAAAGAGCTAGTACAAAATAGCTAGTGCCACAAAAGAGCTAGTTACAAAACAGCTAGTTACAAAAGAGCTAGTACCAAATGCCACAAAATAGCTACCATAAAAGGACTAGATATAAAAGAGCTAGTACCAAAAAAAGAGCCAAAATATTAAGACGAAAAAAAATTGTAGCTACAAATATTAATAGTAAATACTAAAACGAAGAAGAAGGTTAGGGTTAGGGTTAGAGTTAGGGTTGGAATTGAGTGACTGTAAAAAAAATTTAAAGATAATTATTGTAGCTCTTTTAACGCATAGCTCTTTTTTAGCCAGCTATTTTATGTCACTAACTCTTTTTTGGTACTAGCTCTTTTATGTCTAGTCCTTTTATGGCTAGCTATTTTGTAGCTCTAGCTCTTTTTTGGTACTAGCTCTTTTGTGGCTAGCTGTTTTGTAACTAGCTCTTTTGTGGTAAAATCAGTGAATTCCTGGTAGTTTTTGAAGGTGCCGAGCTTGCTAAACTCAGCGAAACGCTTCTACGCCATTCCGTGTTAAACAAGATTTATTCGCATCAATTTTTTTTTACAATTAAAAAAGTTAGAATAGAAAGATTTTCAAGGAAGGTTACACAGCTATACAATATTTAATTGGTCTTAATATCCATGAGAAACAAGATAAGCTACAAAAAATTTAAAACGTTGTAACAAAAAATATCAGAACTTTTACGAAAAATTTGCGATCAAATAAGACAAATCAATTTACCTTGTCGCATAAGAATCCAATTACAATCTAATTGTTTTTCTGCCTGTAAGAAATACCGACCGTCGGTCCACACAGCGGCTTTGTTTTCCGTGATTACTGCGGTTCCAGCAGATCCTGTGAATCCTGTGATCCACTGACGCTTGCGATCGCGAGGAGCGACGTATTCACTCTTGAAACAAATGAAAAAAATATCGGTATTGACATAAATATAAGAACAACAACCAAGACTTGAAACTATTTCTTTGCTCCTTGTATCAATCAATGATTGCCGTGTCAATAAAATCTTCAACAAAATCATTTTAAAGAATTTGTAAATAATAATGTTTCTCACCAAATGAGGGTCACTTGATGGCACTATGTATGCACTGATGTTAGAACTGACCATTTCTTTCCGCAACGCTTGCAAACGAAGTGTTGTGTTGGTAGCTGTTGGTGGCAGATAAATGTTCTGAAAAAAAGGAAAATTAAAAAAAAATATTAACTAAAAGGAAATGTCACGGTTGATTAATTGCTACATCTAACATAAGTTTGCTTGATAATTTGGAGGTGAAAATGGATGAGGCAAGTTTTAAAAAAATTGTTTTTACGTTTCTTTTTTAAGAATACGGTTAATTGATTAAATATTTTAACTTCAACAATACAATCTTTTAACCATCATTTAACTTCGAAAAACCATTGATTAAATAAAATTATTTTAGTGGATTGCTGTGTTTTAATCTCAAATGACTTTTTAAACAAACATAAATAACAATCTGGCTTATTTCGATTTATCTATGTTATTCAGTTCAATTTTCAATTTAGTGTGGTAAGTATTTAATTATTCTTCTGATTATAAAAATAGCGAATGGAATTCAAATTATGGAGCCATCAATAAACGTCCACCTCAAACTGTTTTTTAAATGCGAAGATATTGGAGGGCATTTGATTTGTATTTTTAGTTATAAAAGTTTGTTTTATGTTGAATTTAAAAAGTCCCTGAAGAAAAATATTTTGCTGGATTTTTTTTAAAGGTAATTAAGTACGAGAAAGTGCTACTCCTGAAATCTCAACTAAAGACTTGCAAATCCAAATGCAGTGCCACAGCTGTTTCAATTACTGAGCCATGTCGTTTGAATATCTTAAGGTTTAAGCAAAAAATAAATAAAAAAAATAAAAAAAAATAGAGTATTTTATTGTATTAAGGCCCGTTTCCACTGCGAGCGTGGAAAAGAGCATTCTTTGTTTGTTTTATTGATTTTTTTTGCGCTCGCTTCAATTTTAACCGCTCGGTTCAATCGAAGATCAATAAAAGAAACAAAGAATGCTCTTTTCCACGCTCGTAGTGGAAACGGGCCTTTACGCGTTACCAAAAGAATTCTAGCTTTTAATTTATTGATAGTCTTAAACCTTTATTCAGAGAAAAACATGAAAAATAAGCTGACCTCAGGATCAGAGCAATCACGGACTCCCAAATCCTCATCTCGATTTGCTCCTCCACTAAGACAAATGTCGAAAACCAACACTAATGCAAAATTTAGTTTCATTAGAGTAAAGTTTTTCTACAAAAACTATTTGAAATGTAGCCGACTTACCAACAAAAATTATAATCAAGATTTTTTGCTTTTTCATTTTCTTTCATCAAAGTTGTTTTTAGCTGAAGCTGGTGGATGAAATAATGCACAAGTAAATAAACTACTGTCAAATCAATCAGTACCAAAGGATATTGCAACTACTTTTTTGAAATTAATAAAAGACTTCTCTCTTACGACAAGTACTGAACACATTAAAAAAAACATTGCAAAATGCTATGCAAGCTTTAATGATTTAAAAGTAAACAAAAAAATGTTATTGCCACGAGTTTTTCTATCGCTCATTGTTTGCTTAACAGCGAAAAGTAAATATCATTATTTTTTTATTAATTTGTTGAGTGATGAGACTGCTTATTACACAGCAGCAATAAGTAATCCATGTCTTTCAGATATTTATCAATCAACCTTAAAATAATTTAAAAGTTTATTCCTTTCATTTTTATATTTTTTTAGTTGGCTACAGCTTATAGTATTTGTTAACCTTTTATTAAAAAATAAACGCTGCTGTAATCATCCGTTGATTAACGGTAAAAAGGCGATTACGATTTTTTCTCCCGTTATTAAATAAGTTTCTGGCTATCGTTTACAGTAAACCAGAATTCTTAAACTTTTTTGTAAGATGAGAAACAATTACCAAGATCAAAACTGTTTTAAAAATAAGAAACAGTTTTAGTACAAAATTTACGGGAGTTTATGCGTATTTGCTCTTATGTTTCCGGTACAAACATTCGAAAACGGTAAATTTTTTTAAAACAATTTTCATTAGAAATGAAAAAGTAATTAATTCTTTTGAAAAAAGGCTTTAAAATGTTTTTTCCAAATTTTGTTTAAGAAAATTGTCAAGTTTTGTTTAAAAAATTGTCAGTTTTTTGTTTGAAATAACAAATTTTGCAAAATTTTGCCAATTTGTAGACTTTTTTATTTTTATTTTTTATTTTATTTTATCTCTATATTTATCCTCCTGACTCGCAGGAAAGCGACAGAGGCGCTAATACATAGGATAAGCAATTACCCCGACCTGTTTCCGGAGATGCCAAGATATTGCTGTCCGCTTGTAATTTAATAGAGATATGACTGTAATTTAGAACTGCTTGCCAGGACCACCAAGCAGGGGAATGTGCCGTAAAGTGTCTTTCCCAAGGACACAACAGAATGGCGCGAGTGGATTTTGAACCGAGACCGTGTTGGCCACGACTTCGGCGCTCTCTTAAAATTGCAGAAACAATACAATACTAGCGTTTGAGATTCATAAAGCACATTTTTTTGACATTTTAACATCGGGACAGATGAGTTATTAATCACCAAAAATACGTTGATTCTATTGAGTCTGACCATTGTAAATGTATTTTGCCCAGTAATATGTTATTTTTCTTTGTGGTGAGAGTCAAAATCCAGTCTGAGAAGACATTTTCCTATCGTTTAATTATCGGCTTGAAGTGACTTGAGTGATGTTCTTGGAATTAAAAAGAGGTTCCACATAATTAATTTTCTCGGATCATGTTAAAATACGCCCCCAAAATTGCACAAGCAAAAAATATTCTCCAAGGGGCTTATTTTGAACCTGATTCATTTTCTCCTCAATTTTTTGATGATCTTTCATTGTCTTTGCTTAGCCCGGCGAACGGTGTGACGAATTCTCGGAGCTCAGCCACAAGTTCGCAATTTTAAGGCAAGGTAGCACAACTATAGTAGTTATAAAGTTACGCTCTATCAATCTCATTGGCAGCACTAAGATCGATTTAACCAGCCCAGCAATAAAATAGACTTCTTAGACCAAGATTAGGAATGTGGACAAAAACAATTACATTAACCAACTGATATCTTTTTCGTATACAAATAGTTTTAGTTCTTCAGGAACTGATGATGCGTTAACAATAACGTAGACGTACAGGTTATTTCAGTTATTTATTTATGCCAAACGTCATCAAATAAACAAGAAACATGGTGGATATTGAAGAAAAATATGATCACATACCGGTATTAAATCAACCGACCAATAGCGAAAAAATCATTAAAAAAAAATCAAAGATAAAAGAATGAGGTGGTCTAAAAAACAAAAAAAAATTTTAATCATGTTGCACGCTGCTAGAGCAGTTTGGACAAAAAACTTTTCGAAACTTCAATCAAAAAGTATTAATAAAGGGGTGGTACAAGTCTACAGTATAACGCTACTGTAAAGTATTTATAATTGTAAAATTAGAAACTTAAAAAAATTGATTATTAGCCGACTTATAACATTAAGCTAATAAAAACATCTGCTACTTCAAATTATAAGTGACTTTGTTTTTTTTAAGCAATTGAAAAAGTGAAAATTTAACAATTTCGATTTTACTGAAAAAAAAAAAAACGTTTGACCAAAGAAAATTCTTACTAATAATTATTCAAAGCTACAGCAACAGTGACAGCAGCAATTAAGCTGTTTTGGAAATAATCTTTAATCGGTCTTGAATCCTTTGGAGTTCTTTTGTTTTTTCTTGAGGGGAATTAAAATCTTTTGCCTTCTTTAAAGCAGCTACAGCTTGGTTTAACATCTTCAACGCGTCGGTCGGTTTGTTCAACAGCATACAAACATTGCCAAGATGCTCCAGCAAGTGACCATAGAGCTTAAACTTGCTTCCACCTTGTCGTCCGTGGTGACGTCGAATCAGAGTAATTGCTTCCTTTAAAGTTGCACCTTGCGCCATCAAATCTCCGCTCAAAAACTGTAAAATCTCGATACTTGCGAGAATAGAACTCTGAATAAGCGAAGACAATCCCATATCTGCAATGATGGTTCGCCTTGCTTGTTCTCGAACTTTCGAGAGGATCGGAACCACGTAGGTTTGCAGCATATTCTTTGAAATAAGATTTTTTTCCAGCATTTCCACTGCACAATCTCTCACACCGTGTGCAAGGTCTTGAGGCAACTCGAGAATAAAACGAGGAGGCGTTTTCTTTTCCGCATAATGCAATGACACCTGGTAAAACAAAAGCGCTTGGCAATATTCGCCACGCTTTTGAAGAGACTTGGCGTAGGAGCAAGTGTCCTCCGGAGAGTCGCGGAATTTGTCGTCGAGCGTAGTGATCAGCTCGTCTCGAATCGTATCTGCCTCTTCTGTTCTCTCTGTTTGCATCAGACAGACGTAATATTTAACGAGCACCGGCGCGAAGTAAATCTTAGAACCGTAGCCATGCTGGGTCTTTAACACGCCGTAAGCTTCGTGGAATCTTTCTTGCTCCAAATATGACGCGCTTTGCTCTGCGGAAACCCCAAAAAACAAGTTACAGGTAAAGACAAACGACGTTAAATTTTTACAACTATAAATTAAAAGAGCAGTTTATAAAATTCAATGATTCAGTAAAAAGTTACAAACGCAATTGCAATGAAGAGCTGCATGCAAAAATTATGAAGTTGGTTTTAATATATATTCTTTTTCAACGAGTTAATATTTAAAATAAATGAATTAAAAAAGACTTAAAAACTAAACCAATACTTTAATCTTTGAAAAACTAAACTTTCTTTTAATATTAAATACAAAACTAAAAAAGACACTGACAGGGTGATCCCCTTTGCAATCAAGCTGTGGTGTTGGTTATTCGTTTATGAAGAATAAAATTATAAAACTAAAAAAATTAGACAAGAAATTATACAGGCCTGTTCTATTGAATTTTTACCTTCAAGCTTCATGAGTTTCTCAATAGATGAAGTAACTGATCTTTCGCTACCTAAAAACAGAAAACGACTTTGTCACAATATTTCCCGAAGGAATTGGGTGTGAGTGTGTTTTTAACAAGAGAAACGCAGAGATAAAACCAGACCTTTAGTACCACAGTCAGAAATGACGACCGGATACTTTTTTTTCTTAAATTTTCATCTTATTTTTATACTAATACGACAAAACAAATTTATTTCAATGTAGAATTAAAACAAAAAAATTAGTACTGAAATCAGCAGCTTCGTAGGCGTACATCCACAGCAGTTTGCCTCGTACACATGGTAGGATAACTGACCGCATGTAATACCAAGGCAAAAATGAAACCAACGAACAAAATGCTCGGAAGATGTGTGAACAGTGTCATACCGAGAATTTTTGAAAGGGTGGGCCATACAACCACTACCAAGTGTGTTTAGTAAAGAAATTTATTCAAGTGGTAGAAAAAAAGTTTTCACCCGGATTTCATGATTTTCGTTTCTGAAGTCTAGTGATTTCTTGAACAACAAAAAACGGGGTCTGCACTTGGAATCTGTCTTTGTTTTCTAGCAGATTTTCTGCCCTAAGATGTCTAAGGGTGGGGGCCATGAATTTCTAAAAAAGGGATCGCACCAAAATTACTGTCCAACGTAAGTTAAGCCTACGTATCAGTGATCTCTACAAGGGGGGCATAGCGCAATGGCCCGCCCTAAATACGCTACTAGTTGTGAATAATGTGTTATCTGTTGATAGATGTACCGTATGTACTCGCGTTTAGGTCGCACCGGTGGATAGGTCGCACCCCTAGTTTGTGACTGTGAAAGTTGGTGTTTGTGATTGACCCGTGCATAGGTCGCACCCCTGGTTTGTGATTGTCAAAATAGGTGTTTGTGGTGAACCTGTGTATAGATTACACAGTTATTTGGTACCGGTAAGTTACACTGCTCATTCTAACAAAAAAACGATCAAATATTTTTCTTTTTAAAAAACTTCAGTTACAAACATCATGCTGTCACATTGCCACACAGAATGTAAACATGCAGTACCAGCACAAAAAGAGGTTTGCGCTTCTATAATTGTAAAGGCACTTGCGTATTGCATCACAATCAGCGCTTGTTATGACCATTTTACTAGAAGATTATATGTTATGTAACTTATTTGTGGAAAATTACTAGAGAAATTTGTACTATCTTAATTATAAGCTTATTTCTGCGGCTATTTGAGCCGGACAAAAACAATATTAAAGATATTACTTACAGGGCAATAAATATAAACAAACGAGCAATTTTTTAAGAACGGAACACACGGATAGTATATTGGCTCTTCTTTCGGCGTGACAAATCATGGGAGTGAAGAGAAGAACAGTGATGACTACAGGTTAAAGTACGTAACCGGTATGCAATTTTCAATTTTGTACCCAAGGAATTGTAATCTACATATTTTCAATCTATAAAAAATCCAAATTTTTTCTCTGCTCAAAAAATTCTCATTCAGCTCTTTACAGTTCAATCATATTTATTTTTCTGTACATTTGCAAATCAATCATATTTATTTTTCGGTACATTTGCAAACGCTATATATGAAACAGATTGGTTTGTTTATCATCTTAAAAAGTCGCTAAAAAAAAGGTTTGCCATGACAACTAACATGGAGTGCTCCTTGATCGCTCCTAGAGCTAAGTGATAGAATTTTTATGAGCAGAGAAAAAAATTTTGGATTTTCAAGCGGTTGAAAATATGTAGATTACGATTCCTTGAGTACAAAATTGAAAATTGTAACCGGTACCACTAAGAATTAATTAGATTAGCAAGACAGAATCGAATCTTTTTGCCAGCCGAATTCGATTTGGACTGATTCTACGGACATCCCTTGACAAGAAGACTGATGTTTGTTTTAATATCCGGTGTATAGGTCGCACCTGAAGTTTTCGCTCATTTTTTTGTAACAAAAGTGCGACTTATACGCGAGTATATACGGTATAACTTGTTCGGAAAACATTTCCGGCAAACGTTTATGGTATTAAGACTGGAAAAAAGTATGCCAAAACAGATTTCACTTATTAATCGCACTACCGGTATATTGATTGCATTCACAAATACCATATACAGTAGAATAGAATTAAAGCGTAGTTTTAAGTAAGGACTATAAGGAGCAAATTTCTTATTTCAAGTTTGGCACAAAGATACAAAACATTTTAACGCTTTTTGTCGGACACTTATCCAAGAAATTCCAGCGATTTAATTTTGCAGTTGTAGGCCTGAACTGAACTGAACTGCAAACAACTAATTTGAAAATGTCACCCCGGTTGCTGGTTGACGCGAAATCATCTTCCAGTTCAGTTATAGTTGCGTCATCTACCAGCTGTTGTCTTCTTCCAAGTTGTTCTGTAGCAAGCAAAACAATTCTCGAAACATCCAAATTTAATCATAATTAAAAAACTGTCTCACCTAGGAAGGCTTGAAATGCAATTCTTTCGAAAACCCTAAAAATAAATTAAAGGTTGCATATTGCAACAAAAAACATGGACTAATATAATACAAAAAAATGGTTGTTTTGGTGTTTTAACAACATGTAGTTACGATCCCAAACTTTGTGTTAGGTTCAATGGCGTAAACAGATTTTGTCGTGGGGGGAGGCTGCCAGCTGAAAAAATGATTACCAGCAGTTAAAATAAAGTAAAGACTTTTTTTGGTCTCTACTTTTTTCATGCCCAAATTTGCTTTTGATTGATGCGATACATTCTTCAAGGGGGTTTGCCCCTTCTCATGCGTACGCATATAGTTAAGTTATAGATTTCAAAAAATTTTTGATTCAGGGTTTGTGGGTTATCAATTGACTAAATAGACAGCAATAACAAAAGAGGCTTTACGTATTTAAAAAGATAACTAGTAATTTTCTCCAAAAACCCATGCTAAAAGCATTAAATTAATTGACAAAAGTTAAAATTTTTGTTTGAGACCCACTAAAAGTGTTTTGTCGTACGTTCTCTGCAAGACTATAATTATCGGTAATTGCTGGATAAATTAAAGAGTTAATAGTATCACGACTTTAAAGCTAAACAAATACAACAAAGCTACTCACTCGTTAAAAGATGGTCCAAAGTTCATAACCACTCACTTTTCATCAAAAAATCAATAATCAACACACCAGTTAACTAATAAAAACTTTTTTTGGCTCTAAATCTACTATCAATGACTTAAACTATTAACGTACTCTTCAAAACAAAGATAAGCCTATTCAACATAATACTAATTTTAACAAAAACTAAGGTGATTTAAAAAAAAAAAAATTTCAGTATCTAATTTTAATATCTGATTTTCAAATTGATTTAACTTATAACATCGTGTAAACAGCATCTTGCCCTTGACAACGACTGAAATTATAATCTGATCCAGGTGCCCAGGTTATGAAAACATTATAAAACAGTATCACTAGCTTTCCAACAGCCATTAATGTTATGGTGTTTGCAAAACTCAATTGTTGTGAGCAATAGCCACAGGCTTTTCCGCGAGAATGACTTCTGATATTTGTTGAGCAACACGCTACTGAAATACCTAGAGCGGGGAAGCCCCATATTGTTTTTTTTTTACGCGTTATGATGTCAGCTGCGATTTCGTCACGGCTTATAGAGTATTGCGCAATGGTGCAACATTTGAATGGTTCCAAGAAAAGAAAACAAAACCCATGGGAAGGATTTTTAATTATTGCGAGCAAAACCTTAGTAGGCCTAGTAGTATGTAATTAAGCCAACTATTTTTAAAGTTGATTTTTTTTAACCCAAAAACCAATTTTCATTCTAAAAAAGGTAAAAATTTTTAGGAAAATTGTCGAATTGGTTATTTTGTACAATTTGCGGCTGCAATCTCGTGTTGATTGATCAGAGCATGTCCTGCCTCATACAATTTTGACCTGGATTTTCAAAACTCTTAAAGTTTTGTGAATTTCAAAATCTCTTAATTTCTTAATATAGGCCTACAACTGTAGGTTATTAAGAGTGATGTCAAAGCGGTTGATTCAGTAACCGCTTCCGCTTCCACATTAATTTTAATTTTTAGTTATCCAATAAAAGGAATTAAAAATGAACATCAATAAACAATAAATAGTAAAACAAACGATGATATCCAAGCCCATCCCCAGGAACGCGAGACATAAGGGGTGGAGGAAAAATTGAAGCAAATGGAAATTGGAGCCGAAAATCCGGGTTAAGACCAAAATAAAGACTTCAATCATTTGAAAACCAGATTAATTCTTTTTTTAATGAGTGATTCGAAAACAATTTTTTGGTCTTCACCTAGCTTTCTGACTCTGATTGTATTTTTTAGGGATCTCAGTTATCTTCGGTTATGCTTTCGCAGGCCTTGATAACATAGCCGTAACAACCGAAAAAAATGTAGAGGCAATACAATTTTTTCCGAATTTTTCGACTTTTGACCGAATCTTGATTTTTCAGTACTTTACGGATATGAAAAGAAATTCTGCCTAAAATTTAGGGTGAAGACCAAAAAAAAGGTCTTCACTTTGATTCTGTCCCTGATTTCTCAATTTTGGTCCCAAAAACATAGTGTTTTCTAAAAAAAAGATCTCTACTTTGCTTCTATCTTTGATTTCTTGATTTTTATACCAAACACATAGTGTTCTCTAAAAAAAAAGCCTTAAATCTTAAACTTTTTTCTGCATTCACTGCATTTATTAAAAATTTGTTTTGCTCCAATAATTTCTTGTCGCTGGCCTACAATTTTTGATTTTGCTCAAATTTTGGAGACTTGGGGGAAATGGTCCTCCCTGCCCTCTGGCAGGTACGGCTATGCCTGCCAAGAAGTATAAATTATTAAAAATTTATTTGCGTTCCAGAAAAAATTGGGACGCACAAAAAAACTTGAGAAGGGACATGTCTCCCTATTGCCTTTTAGTAAAGACGTGCCTTTTTTATATTTTTAAACAAAATTGCAAAAATAAATTTGAATCACAAAGTAAAATAATACGAAAATTTTAAATATTTCGTAATTTATTTTAAGTAAGATAGAGAAATACTACCTACGTATATATTCGTAGTCGTAGGTTACCTACCGAAGAGGCAAACTCTAAAGCAGGGCTTCTCAAACTGTGGGTTGCGAACCCAAATGGGGTCGCGAAACAAATTAGCTTTTTGTGCTTTTGAAATTGGCTGTTTTACAATAATATTCATTGACAATCAAAAGCTAGAAAAGGTAAGTGTCATTACACCATTGTTGCATCATAAAGTAGTAAGGCGGCGTGTCAGAAGGTGAGCCATGTGGCGTAATCAGGAGAACATAAAGAAACAAAACCAAAAAAAATTACTTACTTACTGAGTCTAAAGTCAAGATTAATTTTTATAGATCAGGGGTGTCCAACACGCGGCCCACGAAGCCTTTGGTGAAGCCCTCCAAGGAGTTTTTAATCAGATGTTCGATCATCTTGAATTATCGCGGTGCCTCTAAACTTTCTCAAGCTGTGTTTCGCGAGAGATTACCAAGTGTGCCGCAAAACGTTTTAAAAAACACTAGTCCAGCGATGATCAACCTAAGGTTAGTAGGGATTTAAGGCATTTAATCGACAAAATAAAGCTTAAATCAGTGTGAAGAACCCCCCTTTTTTTTACAGAACACCTGATTTTAGAGACGGAAATCCAGCATGAGAACATCACTTTAATTACTGCAGCGATTGTTGCCCAAGGTAAACTTAAAGGCGAATATTTATCCCCAACGAATAACAGGTATTGGACACCCCTGTTATACGTGAATGCAAAACAATTAAATTATTTATTTGTCTTGATAAGGTAGATGTAAAAGAATATAGAGTAAATTCTCCATCCCATTAAATGTGCGTGATAATATTTATTAAATAAAGTCTGTTTTTGTAATTTTGTTAATTCGCTTTAGGTTACTATTTTCATTTCCCGTTGTTATTACATGGTTTTTTCATGAACATGCGTGGTTTTCCAAAGAAAAAACTTAACTTAAAATTAGCCTGCTCATATTGGGGTCGCACAAAAATTCATTTTTTTAAATTGGGTCGCAGAACAAAAAAGTTTGATAAGCCCTGCTCTAAAGGACTCGAGCTTTCGTGTCTTGGACTCGGACTTGATTTGAGCATCGAACTAAAACCTCGGACTCGAGTTGATTCACGGTTTATGAGAACTCGGACTCGAAGGCTGTTGAACTCAGACTGACCCGAGTTTTTCACATATCGCGTATGTTACAACCATCACCGAGCAAAGAAATTTGTTTAAATCTAACAAAAAATTTTAAGTTTTAACATAAAATTTATCACCAGGTGGCTGAGTGGGTAAGAGCGCCATATTGAAAGCGAACGCAATCGACACAGTTGCGGTTCAAACAAACCCTACTCCCAAGATTATTTTAAACAAGTGGTAGCCCATGTGGTACAGAATTTTAATATAGCCAGCAAACGTCGGAATAAACCAAAAGTACGATTGATTGTCGTATAACATTGAAGGAAGAAATGATTGGTTTTACTGTAAAAGAAGGCGTTAAAACACGTACAAAACTTTTAAGTTGTAAACAAACTTATTTTGGCGCCATAAATTTGGCTTTGATAATTAGATGTAAACGGCTTCTAAAACAGACAAATGAAAAGACGAACGGCCAAATGAAAAAACAATCATTCTAATATTCGGTTAGAATTCTAATTTCGGTAGGGTTATTGACAAGGTGTTGACCAATCACAGATTTACTAAACATGACTGGGATTGAAGATTTGCGAAAACAAGTGAAGTGTTGCGAGAGTTAAGAGATTGGTCAGTTTTAATAAATTTTGACACATGTTGACGAATTTTGTTCTGTAATCATTGCGATGTACCGCCTACGTACCCATAAGCGTACCACCAAAAAAAAGTTGGGAGGCAATACAGTTTTGCCCAAATTTTGTGACGTTTTCCCAAATTACAATTTTCTAGTACTTTACGTGTCCCTACAAAAGAGCTGGTCACAATAGAGCTGATTCAAAAGAGCTGTGGCCACAAAAGAGCAAGCTACAAAAGAGCTAGATAACAAAGAGCTAGCAACAAAAAAGGTTAGGGTTAGGGTTAGCTATTAGGGTTAGTAACTCTATTGTGGAACTTGTTTTTTTGAACTAGATGTTTTATTGTAACAGCTCTTTTGTGGCTGGTTGTTTTGTGGTATAGCCAGTACTTTATGGATATGAGAAGAAATTTTTCCTAAAATTTAGGTTAAACACCAAAAAAATCTTCACCTTGAATCTATCTTTGTTTTTTCGATTTTTGTCCCAAAATTTTAATAATTTCTAAAAAAGTCTTTACCTTGAATTTTAAGCTTTTTTCTGCATGTAGTGTTATTTTCGATTTACAGAAATTTGTTTTGTCAAAATTTTTCCTATCGCTGTCCAAAAAATTCTGATTTTGCCCAAATCTTTTAGGTTTGAACAAGCAATTAGGATTACTCCCCTGCCCGCTCAGCAGGTACGGCAATGTATATACCGACTATCACAGTGGCATGAAAAATTATATATTGAATTGCTTCTATATAATAAAGAGCGAAGCAGGCAACACGTCTTTTTTGGTTGCAACAAAAAGTGGGCGAGATGTAAAAACAGCACGTGGTTGCACTACAAAGAAACATTTTCCACCCTGGCTTTGATTTTACTTTCGTGTCTAACTAAAGGTGTTTTCAACCAGGACAGGTAAAAAAGACAAGGCATTTTTTCACAGTATGTCAAGTAGGTGATTTGAAATTTTTAACTTACTGTAATTGTTTTCTCAATGACGTGGTCGAGGTAGCCATTAATGAGTAGTATTGAAAAAACTTTTCCAAGTTCAGCTTGCAGTCTAACGTCCGAGAAGATCATTACGGCTCAATACACAACAGTGGAAATTAAACTGATTTTCTTTCCAAGGCTGAAGGATTTAGTTTACATCAAATTATCCAAGCCAAATTTGTGCCACCAAAAAGGCTTGTTTATAACTTGAAAACCTGGCGCTGATTACGTGCTTTGACGCCTACTTTATAACCAATCGTTCCTTTGTTTAATGTTCTAAGCTAGGGCTTCTGAAACTGTGGGTTGCGTAAAAAAATTTTGAAGTCGCCAAACAAATTGGCTTTTTGTGTTTTGTGCCGCAAAACGTTGAGAATGCCAGAAGTGCCGCAAAACTTTTTGAAAAAATTAGTCTTGTTAGTCCAACCGGCGGCGATATTGGACACGTAAGCGACAAATCAAAGAGTTTGGGGACAAAAATCGACAAATCAAAGCTTGTTTCTCGTTGAAGACCTTTTTTTTTTGAGAGAACACCTAAATTTGGAAAAAAAAATTAAGAAATCTCGTCGAAATGCCTTACGAATTTCGAAAAAGTCCCAAAATTTGCCTTAGGTTTAAAATGGGGTCGCAGAACAAAAAAGTTTGAGGCCTTGCTCTAAGATAATTGATTGTATTTTTCATTCATTCCGACGTTTATTTTCTGACAAATGTCGCACGGAAAGCTTTGAGATGAGTTTTTATTGGTTATATTCAACTTTATTTTGTGTCAATTTCAAGCAAAAATAAATAACAAAATAAAAATTTTCAACCAGATGGCAATAACTTAACATCTCCAAAAGCAGTTCAAGATAATTGCTTTACAATTTCCCCAAGTTTGTGTATGGTATAACACCGTCATTGCCTTGCAAGGATAACACAGTCAGGAGGATAAAAGAGATGTCAATGGCGTAATATTAGCCTACTAAAGAAACTTTTACACACAATTTGTTTACTACAATTCTCTACAACTAAATTTTGTTGCTAATTTCCCAATTTTTTCAAAAAATGCAAATGCTGCAGTTATAAAAGCAATTTCCAGAGGTGGGCGGCAGTGGCGTATTACCAGGGAGCTACCGGGGCCATGCCCCTCCCCCCTTAAATTTTCAACACTGTGGTTTGAAAAATTTAAAATCGGATTACGATCTGTGGCGTACTATGCCGTGCAGTTACTGTTCATTACGCAATTTTGCTCGTTTTGTTTGTGCCCACCCCCCTCTCTCTTAACACTCGTAGATTGCTGTTGCCAACCCTCACTTGTGAAGAATTTTCGAATACTACTAATTCGTGTTTTAAACTCCCGCTACGATTATAGACAACATTGATTAATTGCATTATTCCATTCACGTTTAGGTCACAATTACGATTTTAGTTTTCCATGCCTTATTTGCAAGATAAAAAAGATCAGTTAGAATTTAGAAAGAGCAAAATGAGTGAAAAACGAAAAAATGGTTCAATACTTAACAATTTTGCTAAGTGAAGAAGGAAGGAATTAGCAAAAATAAACGAACAAAGTACAGATATTTTAAGAGCTATTGCACTCTGCTTCACAGTCTACTGAGTGTGACTCTAAAGAAGAAAGTACAAAATTAGATTGACCGAATATATCGTTAGATGATATGGCCATGATTTTGCCTTCCAAACAGATCTACCAAAGGCGATGAACTTCATATGCCAAAAAGTGCTTTTCGTCCAGTTGGATAATTAGCAGCCACGGTTTTTCTTACAGGGAGCATCTTGATTTGAAAACCTTAGGGTTTTTCAATGCTTCCTGGCCTGAATAGTTTTGTGTTGACGTCGATTATGTGTTTATTTTCGGGAAAAACAATAAATAATGTTCTATTCTGTACTGTTCTGTTCTAAAAAATGCGGCGCTGCTAACGAATGACGATTTTGTTATCTAAGCAAAATAAGTACTGAGGCTGTTCTCAAAAAATTTACTGTTAGCTTAGAACTCATACAATAAAACTTTGATTTCTTGCAGCATTTTTATGTTGCTATTGTGGCAAGCAACATTTTTTATTTAATTTTAATTTAATTGTAAAGATTTCTGCTTTTTTGGCTGACAAAATGTAAACTCGACAACAATTGTTGTCGTTTTGGGAAAAGCATTCATTCCGGGTCAGATAGAAGCAGGGTTGGGGCCAAACGTTTATGCTTTTACTACCCCAAGTTGTTGTACTGCCCGGATTAGACGATGACAGTGATGGTGTTGAGCCAGCGTCGGGATTCTTCATCCAAAACAGTCAGACCTCGTGCTCTATATGTGGTGCCCGATGTATTGGGCACGCTGTTGAGACGTGGTCTGCGGTTTGTTCAGGGGCGCCACACTCGCAATTGGGTGAGTAAGCCCGACCCCATTTGTCCATGGACGAATGGAATTTTCCCAACACCAGTCCGCAGGCGATTGACCTTAACCCAAGCTGTTTGGGGCAAGCTCATTCCAACAAGCCTGGTACTGGTTATGGGTATAAAGCACGAAGCCTGGATGTATTCTCAGAGTACTTCGTGTTTCATCTGTAATTTGTCTACTAAGAAGCGCGGATGGCTAGTCCAGTATTTAAGGTTGTTTAATAAATTCCGCGCAGCTGGCACAAACAAGCGTGTCGATCAGCGGTGAAAAATCTATGGCCCGCGTGTGGAAGTAAAGCCAGCAGTAGTTTTACGTGACAAAAAAATTGAGAAATCAGAGACAGATTCTAAGCGAGGACTTTTTGTTTTTTAGAGATCATATATGTTTTTGGGGAAAAAATTATACTGCTCCCCAAACTTTATGCACACCACACCAATTTTCGGATCTGACTGCGGGTTCAATCTAAGGTTCCCCACCCCAGGTCTAGATCTTATAGTTCTCTTTGCGAGCACCTGAGGACCCACCCAAAAAACCATACTGAAGATGGTCAGGGTCCATGGATCCAAGGTAAGCTAAGGAGAGTGTTGCTCCTTGTCGGCGAAGCTCAGCTGAATGGATACGTGAAAGTATGTGTAGGTTGTTCGTTATAGTGGGACGCAGGCATCTAATGACTTTGCGCAAGGCGTCATTCAGGACACTGTCTATAAGCCTATGAGGCGAGTGTAAAAAAGCGCTGCAACACCAGACTGATGCGCAAAGATAAGGAAGCTGTTGTCAATGTTTTGTCACCAGCACCCCATCTTGAGTTACCAGTCTCCCTAGCAGTGTGACAAAATAGTTTTTTCGCAGTATATTCCACTAGACTAGATGGTCCTTTTGACCTACGGCAGGATTTCTTTTGGTGGGTTTCTTTGCCTGCCAGATGCCCTTTGGGTCTTGACCCTTTTGGTCACAGAGTTTGTTGTTTCTCCCACCCATGATTATGCAACATTCTCTTTATATGGCTCGGGTGTGTATATTTTTATTTTTATTTAGTATTGTTACTACCTTTTGCGCTTATGTATACACATTTTTTAAAAAATTTATCTTAATTCTTTCTTTTTTTCTCTTTCTTTTTTTAAAAAATTAACGCAGCTGCTTCGTTTTAAAGGTACGGTGACCACGCACAATGTCAATTATGCGTGTAATAACGTATATCGTTTTGCCGCTGTTTCCTATTTCGCAATCACTTTGTCAATAAGAACTTCAAAACGTAATGCATAACGCAAATAAAAGTGAATTAAATTGAATTGAAAAAGATGGTGACCAAACGTAGGCGATTTGTCCAGTTTTAACCCAAAATACGAGTGGACTCGTAAGTAGGGATGGGACAGAATGGTAAGAGTGTTTCGCTATTGTGGACTTTTGGTTCACGTTGGGCTTCTCGGTTATGAAAGGCTGTTGTCACCTTCAACCTCCAATAGAGACACGCTGTGAAAGTGTAATCATGTCTTGACTTAGCGTCGACGATGACGATCAGTACGTTCATATTATGAGTATTAAAAATTTAAAAATAAAAACAGAAAAATAAATTACAGTAGCGGAACAGTATGCAATATCAGTTTTATGAATTGTTTTTTGCTGTTTTTAGCAGAGTAAGTTTTCAAGAACAAGATTAATCATGAAAGTTTGTAAACAAATTATTTAATTCAAATATATTTGCAATCAAGGTATTGACAAAGTGATTGAAAAATACGAAACAGCGGCTAAACGATATACGTTATTACACGCACAATAAAATTATTATGAATTGCAATAACAGTTTACAGCGAACGGCTAACTGTACTTAGTCATTGTTGTCGAGTGCAGTGTCCCTGGAACATACCGCAGAACACGTTCTAACAGCGTGTTCCATACAACAAACATAATGATCATTGACGAAAAAGTTTTGCAACCTGTCCATTTTTGTTTACTGTAATATATTTTTGCACAAATTTTTGACCTCTTTTTAATTTTTTTCCGGGTACCACCTGATGGGCAGTAATAAGCGTGTAGCACTTTACGACTAGACAAACGCCGTACTTGTGAGCGCCGTACGGGTTTGCTGAATCGAATCCGCATCACAATCTAAACTATTCAAAACAACTACCGCAGCCAAAAAACTATATAAAACTTGACATTTGAAGCGACGACCCATGAAGAACACGAGAAAACAAGTGAAAATACAATTCAATTCCACTTGAGCTGGGATAAATCTTTAAAGAATGTGAAGATACAGTTCGATTGCACCTGATTTGAGATAAGTCTTTATCCTGTAAATTGTAAAAGGTAAAAAAAAAACGTTTTTTTTAAAGAATCCTGTAAATTGTAATAAATTTCGTTGGTCAGACTAACAATAAAACTCTTTTTGTTGAACTTCTTTTTTTTTTATTACTCAAATTGTACAAAAACAAGACAAGCTTGAAACTTAGAAATCTGTCGCTGCACAATGACTGCATTTAAAAAATTAAAATCGATTTCGATCACAAGATCATCATCAGTTAACAATTCTATCAATTCTTATTGTTAACTGATGATGATCTTTTGATCGAAATCGATTTTAATTTTTTAAATGCAGTTATTGTGCAGCGACAGATTTCTTAAGTTTCAAGTTTGTCTTGTTTTTGTGCAGGGATAGACGGTGACTAGAAATCGTCGTTTTTGCCTTCAGTACAAAGGGTTAGATTCTTGTTAATATCAAATGAAAATTTACTCAAATTGTATTTTCACTTGTATTCCTTGTGTTCTGGGTCGTCGCTTCAAATGCCAAGCTTTATATAGTTCTTTTGATCGCGTTGATTGTTTTCAAGAGTTCAGATTTTAATGTGGATTCGATTCACCACACAGGAATTGTACCTTGTTGTAGAATCTTATATTCAATATTGTTGTTCAATTATTCTGCGCCGTTTTGTTTTAAATCTATTATCAGTATTTAAATCGTTTCTTGACCTTGTATACTTGCTCAAAGATAACGTTTGCAATTTGTTAAGCTTTTTAGTTTTATTTTTCTTTCTTTCTCATAAAAAAACCTTGACGTTTCGGGTCCCTTAGAGAAGTTACCGTAAGCAATTTTTTTCAGTAAAACCTGCCCGGAATCCTCCTTTCAGTATCAGACAGACAGAAAGACAGACAAACTTTTTATTTTTCAAATTCAAACAAAAAGAACGTAAATAACACGAAAGAAAAAAGAAAAAAATAAATATAAAATGTTGTTTGAAAATGACAGGGAGACTACGAAAAGATTGTGAAGTCTTCGAGTCAAGTAGCCTCCCTTTGAATAGCAAGGAGAAGTACGCGATTCATAGCAACACGTTTACATTACATTAGTTTTACTTATTAAATTGCTAGAACGAACAATCAAAACAAATAAAAAACAGATGAAACAAAAAACAATCAATTTGAGTACCATAAGACTGTGAGCGGTAAATACGTATTATTATTATTATTTTTTTTTTATAAATTTAACAAAAAGTTTTTATAATTTTTTTAAATGTATTAAAGCATTGTAATCTTAGTTCAGAGGGAATCGAGTCCAAATTAAAGGGCCTGTGTATTTAATAGAATTTTGGGTTCTATTGGTTTTAAAAAATGGAACAGTCAATAGATCATAATTTGTAAATCTGTTTGGATGAAGATGTGTTTTTTTGTTGAAATAAGATAGTTGTCAAATGAAAATGGTGAGAGGGTTTTCAAAAAGATATAAATAAATTTAGCGATTTCGAATTTTATTAATTAAGATAGAGATAATATATTACTTTTTTGATACAATGGAGCTGCAATCTACCAGCTACAGTTGTTTACAATCCTAATTGCCTTATTTTGTAATATTGTTAATCTTGTCAGATATGACGAATAGGTGTTCCTCGAGATAATCAAACCGTAATTAATGTGAGAGTAAATTAAAGCATAATAGAGTTTAAGTAAGGAGGTGAGGTCTAAATAATTTTGAAGTTTGCCCGAAATACCGACAGATTTGGAAATTTTTGTTTCCACACAATTTATATGGTTTTAAATTTTAATTTATTGTCAATTATGACACCGAGATATTTTACTTTTGTTGCAATTTTAATTGACCCGGCAGAACAATTAACATTTATTAATAGTTGAGGTGTTAATGAATTTAATTTAGAAGAAATAATCATTTTTTGCGATTTTTGCAGTATTAAGTGTAAGTTTATTAGCGTTTTGCCAATTGTAAACAGAGGTTATATCTTTATTTAATTCAATTTGAAGTTTTTCGGGCGTAGATTCACTTATTAATAAACAAGTATCATCATCAAATAATTGAAAAGTACCTTGAACAGAATTCGGCAAATCGTTTATATAAGGAAGAAAAGAAGTGGGCCAAGAAAAGAACCTTGAGGAACACCTATTTCAATAGCTTCCAGAGAAGAAGAACAATTGTTAAAAGAAATATATTGGGTCCAGTGGTATAAAAATGATAAGAAAAATTGATTAACGACACCTCGCATACCATAGTTATCGAGTTTATACAGTAAAATTTTGTGGTTGACGATGTCAGATGCTTTTGCTAGATCAAGCAGAACAAAAGCAGAATAATTTTTTGATTCGATGTTATCGTAACAAGTTGAAACAATATCTAGAACAGCGTGAGTGGTAGAATAATTGGATCTAAAACCATACTGAGTAGGAGTTAATATGGAAAATGCATTTAAGTAGTTAATTGTTCGGGAAAACACAATTTTTTCAACTGTTCTAGAAAAAATTGGCAGTAATGAAATGAATCTATAGTTAAGAAGGTTGCTTTTATCGCCGGATTTGAAAATAGGAATTATTGATACTTTTGCTGTTTTTAAGCAGCTTGAAAACAAACCAAAGCTAAGACAACCGTTACATAATATAGATAGATATGGTGTTATAACACAGGCTGCAAGAATAACAAATTTAGCACTTATTCCGTCCGATCCACAACTTTTCCGCGAATCAAGTTGATTAATTATGTTGATTATTTCGTTATCAAAGGTAGGGCGAAAGAACATAGAAGACGATGTAGGATCCGATAAATAACTGCAATGGTCGTAAGAATTAACAGAATCTACTTTGTCTGCTAGAGCCTTATCAATATCACAAAAATATTTATTGATGTGTTCTGCAATTTCAGCTGAATCACTAATTTGACAATTATTAACATTCAAATATTTTGGAGATGCTGATTTTATTCTTTCAGGCATTAAAGAATTCATGAGGCTCCAAAATTTACGCGAATCATTTCTGGAATTGATTATTTCTAATTTTAAATACATTTTTTTAGAGATTTTTTAATTTTGGTTAATTTATTGGCATATTGTCTACATAACATTTTTTGTAAATCTGTTTCATTTAAGTATTCTGAAGCATACATTTTCTGCTTACGTCGAATAGATTTTAAAATTCCTTTAGTTATCCACGGTTTTTTTTATAATTTGATTTTTTTACGAGAAGTGATTTTGAGTGGAGCATGCCTATTGACACATTCGTTAAATATATTGACAAAGCTAGAAAAGTTTTGATCAACTTCAGTAGATGAATCAAATTTTTGCTTGATTAAAGATGCTCTTAGAGAGATAGACAGATCTGATGTAAATTGTTCGTTATCAAATTTGCTTTCGTCTCTGTACACGTATTTTGTAGTTTTAGATTTTTGATTATATTTGAATTAATTTTATGATGGACGCTAAACATCCCACGGGAAATGATCATTAATTTCAGATAAAAAAATACAAGGATAAATTATATTAGAGGTGTCATTAGTTAAAATATGGTCTATTGTTGTAGACGAACTACCAGCTACACGTGTTGGTTTATCTATGAGTGAACAGACTTTATTCAACATATTAAGAAATAGTGCGTTATTATTTGAAATATCACTTGTGTTTACATCAATATTGAAGTCGCCAATTATATAATACTTGCGCATAGCCGTACTTGCCGGGAGGGTAGGGGGAAATTGCCCCCCAAGTTTCCAAGATTTGGGAAAAAGTCAAATTTTTCGGGCAGTGATATGAAAAATTTGGGTAAAGTCAGGAATTTTAGGGCATTGACATTGAACAACTGCAAAAATTAGTTACCAAATTTAGGTGAAGACCTTTTTTTTTTTATAGATCACCATGATTTCAGGACGAAATTTTGTCTTCGTCCGAGAATCTCAGACAATTTTTTTATCCTATCCATGAAGAACTGGAAAATCATGATTTGGGAAAACGTCACAAGATTTGGGCAAAACTTTATTGCCCCCCGAATTTTTTTGGGCTGGTACGCCTATGTACTTGCGTGTCATATTTTTTAGTTTAACTTATTTATCATTTAGAGCCGAAATAATTTTTTTTCATCTTCTTTGGAATAACGGTATATAACACCAAGAATAAATATTTCGTCAGTAATCGTGTTATAAATTTGGATTCATATATTTTCGCAATTTAAAAGCAAATCGTTTTTTTCAATTATAAAAGTAAAAAACTTGTTAGCAACATAAACCCCCACTCCATCAGCATTTGTAATTGAATCAGTATGTAGGTTCATAACCAGTAAGCGAAACGTTTGTTAAAGGGGCGTCTTTTAATTTAGTCTCAGATAGACAAATAATATCGGGGCGATAATCAAGTGAATAAATGAGTTCATGGTTTAAGGTTTCAAAATTTTTATGTAATGATCTTATATTAACATGCAAAACAAATAAACGCTTCGGCCTATTACAATTTTTAAAAGGCAATTTAGAGGTTGGTTCGCAATATTGGTAAGGTCTATGATTGGAAGTTAAAGAATTGTAAAAAGAGTTTTGTAAATCAAATTAATCATTTAAAAGCTGAGAACTCGAGTTGTTAAAATTTACTAACGTTTCACAATTGGTTGCCAGTGGTGGACACGGTACTTCTTAAAAGTACCGCCGTACCGGTACGGTACCAAAAAAGTACCGCGGTACCGGTACTCGGTACTTTTGAATAATAGGAATTAATGGTAATGACTAAAACTCTGTCATAGGCTACATTGAATTTTATTTGACATTTAAAAATTGTATTTAACAAAACGAAAGTAATATTGTACGTATCCAACTGTTCACTTTCAAAAATTAATTATACTTTGGATGTAAAAAACAAGCAGTATTTTTTTTATTTTTTTTTATTTTTTATTTATTTCATTTTTACTCACAATCAACTTGAAATTAATCATAGTGCATGTAGAAATAAAGATTGTGAATAAGGAAGCAGCGACTAAACGAAGTACGTTATTACATGCACAACGTAAATTGTGCATGGTCGCTGTACCTTTGAACAAAGCGATGTGATGTTAATAAGAAAAGGAAAGCGGAAAGAAGATAATTAATACACACATCCGAGCCATAGTCAGAGAATGTTGTGTAATCATGGGTGGGAGAAACAACAAACTCAAAGACCAAAAGGGTCTGGACCAAAAGGGTCAGGCAGGCAAAGAAACCCACCAAAAGAAATCCTGCCACGGGTCAAAAGGACCATTTCAAAAGCATATGGCTGGACAAAAAAAAAAATTTATATGCATAAGATAGAACATACAAATAGTGAACAAGAATAGGTGCAAAATAATTAAATTATGTGAATTTTCATCGAACTGGATGGGCCGAAATGATCTGGATGTTGCCTTTGAAGTCGCATCGGGCTTTTATCACCTTCAATTTCTTTGTACAATTTGGTGGAGTTACCTGTAACATACAAAAAAAAAAAAAAAAAAACCAACAGCAGAAGTTTTAAAATTTATGAAGTCTATTACTATTAAAAATTACGTTGCAATAAGATGCTTTTGAAATTCTGTACGAAATTTACTATATGATTTTATTTGTTTAATGCTTGTTGGGACTTTATTCCAAGCAAGAGGACCTCTGTATCTTAAAGATTGTTTAGTTACATTTAATCTACAAAATGAAGGATAGAATTTGGACTGGCTTCTTGTACATTTAATGAATTTGTCGCTTATCAGGTTATTTTGAAAAAAATGATCAAAACATGGTGGTAACATGCCTTTTATATATTTGTACATAAAACAAGTTATTTCTAATTCGGTTATTTGATCAATTGTCATTACGTTGTTGTTTCGCAAGATGTCAGTAACGTTAGGTCTATGATGTAATCCAAATGTTAATCGTATGAATTTATTAGCGATTCGTTGAATTTTTGAGGCTGTGGTTTTATTACCAATATGCCAAGTTGTAATACAATATCTTATATGACTGATTATCAGGGAGTTATACAATACAAGCAAAGTTTTTTTGTCAAAGTGTTTTGAAATTTTTTTGATAGTACCATAACTTACGCAGATTTTTCGTAGAACAAAGTTCATATGCAATTTCCAACTTAAATGTTCATGAAATATTATTCCCAAAAATTTCGTTTTTGGTTGCTGAGAGATAAATTTATTTCTAATTGAAATTGTCAGTTTTTTTGATGGAGGCTTTGTTTTGGGTGTGCGAAAGATCACATAATGTGTTTTGTCAGTGTTTAGAAATAGCCGATTTGCCAGAAGCCACTTATCTATGTTCCCTAACTCCTTATTTGCAGCTTCATATAAGGTTTCATAGGAATTACTTTTTAAAAATATGTTAGTGTCGTCTGCGTACATAATGCATTTTCCTAAGGTTAAGCAATTATTTAAATCATTTACATAAATTGAGAATAGTAATGGGCCTAAAATTGAACCCTGAGGGACACCATATTTTATTGACTAAGTATTGGAGCCGATATTATTTATTTCAACTAATTGTTTTCTGTTGCTAAGCTAGCTACAAAACCAATCATGCGCTACACCACGAATTCCACAATGCCATAATTTGGATAATAAAATTTTATGATCAATGGTATCGAATGCTTTAGATAGATCAAGAAATATGCCAAGTACATGTTCTTTGTTTTCAAAAGCTTCAGCAATATTTTCAATTAATAATGAAGTTGCGTGACTAGTTGAGTGATTTTTTCTAAAGCCAAATTGATATTTATAAAAAAAGTTTTGTTTTTTTAAGAATAGTACTACACAATTGTATATTAACTTTTCCAATATTTTTGACATGGAGCAAAGTAAGCTGATTGGGCGATAATTGCATACATTAGTTACACTACCCTTTTTATAAATTGGTACTACTTTTGCAGTTTTAAAGTCAGAGATAAATTCACCACAAGCTAACGAAAGATTAAACACATGTGTCAGAGCTATTAATATATTGTCTGGTGTGCTTTTTAAAATAGTTGGGGGAATTTCATCAATGCCAGTACTTTTTTTAGGCTGAAGGTCACTGATTAATTTTTTTATTTCAGTTAAACTAGTTGGATAGAGATAAAGTGTGCTCAATGTGGGAGATTGCATAAATGTTTGAAAACTATGAGATGTTTGGGGTAAATCTGATAATAAATTATTTGCAACATTGACAAAGTAATCATTAAAATAATTAGTAATCTGGAGAGAGTCATTTACCAAATTATTGTTTATGGATATGGAAGAACATACTGATGATTTAACTTTACCTAATTGTTTGTTTATGTTTTTCCAGGTCTCTTTTAAATTATTACTTAATTTCTTAAATGTTTGTCTAAAATAACTCTGTTTTTTTTCTTGTAAGGCGCGATTGTATGTATTTCTTTCTTTATTGAAGTTTGCTTTGTTTAAAACACTCCTGTTTTTCAAAAACTTTTTAAAACACTTGTTTTTTTTAAGCATTAATAAATAAAGATCATTATCAAACCATGGCTGTTTATTTTTGTTTTCAATATTTTGCTTGATGAAAGGGAAGCAGTAGTTAAAAGTAGATTTGTAATTGTCCATTAATAATTTAAATGCTAAATTAGGATTAGTTTCATTTAGTATTGCATTAATATCAATATTTTCTAACATTTCATTAAACCTGGTTATACTTTGGGGGGTAAAAGATCTTTTTTGTTGAGGTCTATACAAATTCTGTTTATTACGATTAAAACACATATATACTGGTAGATGGTCAGAAAGTGGATTTAAAATGACTCCGGATTTTATGTGCTGTTGGTGTAAATTTGTCCAGATGTGGTCTAATACTGTTGCACTTGAATCTGTGATGCGAGTTGGTTTGTTAATAACTGGGAAGTAATGACCTTCAAGCATCATTTCAATAAAATTGCATACATGTTCATTATCTTGATTTGATAAATCATAATTAAAGTCTCCAGTGATAAAATATTTGTTTAGTGATTCATTACTATTATGGATACAATTGTAAAGATTATTCAAAAAGTTTTCATTTAAATGATTGTCATTAGAAGGAGATCTATAAATGTTACCACAGAATAAATTTTCATTATGTAATTGAATTTTTATAAAAATTGATTCAAAAATTTTTTCATTCATTATTGTCAATTCATCAATTAGGTTAAATTTATGGCAATTTTTAATATACAAACCAACTCCACCACCCTTGGCAACTTTTCTGCTGTTAGAGATAAAATTATAATTTTCAAGATTACAGTATGGGCCAGATGAATTATTCTGAATCCATGTTTCAGTCACAGCAATTATGTCTGGTTTGGGGTTTAGATTATGAACAAAGCTTTCTAATTTACTAAAATTTAAAGGATTGGATAGTGACCTAATATTAACACAAATAATAAGAAAACTATTACAAATTTTTTTATTAAAGATCAATGATTTTGTAGATTGAATTTCCAAGTATTGCTCTTGAAAGTGATGACTATTTGGGCCAATTAAGTTATCATGTTCTTTATTTTCAGAATTACTGTCATCAACAAAGATAGAATTTAATTTTTCAGCATTAACATATTTTTCAGGTTGACTACTTACAATTTTTTCTTTACCAGAATTATGTGAAATAAGGGAATTTTTATGTTCATAACAATTACATTTACAGTAAAAATTATTTGAGGCTATTGCTTGGTTCTTAAGTATTTTAGCACATTTTTTATGAAAGTGAGCTAAACATGTTTGGCATTGAATAGGCACAAAGTCTTTTCTAATTGTTTTTTGGCAAAATTGACATACAAGTTTTTTCAAAGTCATAATACTTAAGATTTATGTTGCACAAATGAGTATTTATATATATATAAAACAAAAAAAATTAAACTAAATAATTAATAATAAGTAATAAAATAAACAAAAAGTAAAAAAAAAATACAAATAAATAAAACACAAATTTTAAATTGATTTTAGATGTATAAAATGAATAGTTATATAAAGATAAGCTAAGGTTAATATAAAGAAAATTATGATGTGTCGTGGTAAGGTTAAATCAAGTACTGTATTAATTTGATTATTAAAATTACTAGTTAATTAAGAAGAAAATCTTATCTTACTAATACAGTCGAATCTGGTTAATTGCATAGTGAATTTGTCAAGCCTTTTTATGCAATTAAGCGAATTATGCGTTTAAGCGAAAGTGCGAAGCTCGTCACGCATGAAAACGTCACACGTCATACCTACAAGCGCATGCAGACGCGATCGCCTTATTCTTACTCAAAAAGTAAACAAAAACAAGCCAATAAAGGATTACACATTTGTTTATTTAATTCAAGCAAAATATTGCGAGATAGTTGTTTGTTTAATTTTATTTTGCATGCTATCTTGCATTTGTCTTTCTAAGCGAAGAAATGCGCCCATATCTGCCCCTTCAAATTGTAGTCGTCGCTGAATTACAGCAAGTGCGTGTAGCACTTCTTTATTTTTTGGTGGAGTCACAGCAGTTGCATCAGCAGAGCTTTCTTCATTGTCGTCGTCTGTTTCAACTTGCTTGTTTTGTAACACTTCTTCACATATATCAGCATCGTCTTGAACACCTGTCACTTCAAGGTCATCATCAAGACTAACAAATTGTGTGTACGTTTCCTGCGTAAATGAGGTTGGAATTTCATCTGAAGAAAACCCAAGAAACGGCTCGTTGGGTACTGCTGGTGTTAGACTACGGAAAAAACAGTTTCGAATTGTGTCTGTAGAAACATCGTTCCAAGCGGCGCTCATAAAATTCACTGCGTCTAAAGCAGAAATAGACCGAGCCACTTCAGTCGCAGTACTGTTTTCATCTGCATCAATAGCCAGGACTATTTTTTGTAACATCCGACGGCGGTAGAAATGTTTGAAGTTCTTGATGATGCCCTGATCAAGCGGTTGGATAGCGGAAGTAGTATTTGGTGGCAAAAATACAAGTTCAATACACTGTAATCCAGGATCATCGATTTTGTGGGCAGAACAATTGTCAAGCAGCAAACATGTTTTTTTCTTTTGTTTCTGTAAGCGAGCATCAAACCATTCTAACCATTCTTGAAATAGTGTTGCAGTCATCCAGGAATTTTTGTTAGATTTATAAGTTACCGGGAGTTTTTTTATTCCCCTAAAGCAGCGTGGATTAGCAGATTTTCCAATGACAAATGGTCGTAGCTTGTCTGAAACATCCATGTTTGCAGTAAGCAAAACGGTAAAGCGCTCTTTTGACTTCTTGCTGCCAGAGAGTTTTTCGTTTTTAAAACACAAAGTACCAGAGAGTTTTTCGTTTTTAAAACACAAAGTACAAAAACCCTCTGGGAGTGCACGAAAGTAAAGCCCAGTTTCATCACAGTTGTAAATATCAGAGGCAGAATAATCATTTTGTATTTTTGGCCACACTGATGTAATCCAATTTTCAGCCGCTTCAGAATCATGGTCTTGTTTCTCACCATGCTTTCGCTTAAAAACGATTAAATTCCGCTCTCGCCAGCGAGTGACCCAACTCGATGATGGATCGAAATCAACGTTCATTATTTTCCCCAAGTCTTTTGCTTTTTCACGTAACATTGGGCCAGTGATTAGAAGACCCCTACTTTTCGCCTGTTTAAACCACTGTAACAAGGCGTCCTCTACTTCTTCTTGGGTACTTTTTCTTGCCCTTTTACGAGCGGGGTTTGTGTTGCTGCGATGAGCGGACAAAAGTTTTTCCTTTGCACTAAAAATTCGTGACACCTGTGATTGCGATATTCCAAATTGCTTTGCAACTGCGCTTTGAGATTTTTTCTTTTCAAGTTCATCAAGGACAAGGATTTTGTCCGCCAAAGTTAAATCTTTGCGCTTAATTTGTTTACTTTTCCCTGCTGCTTCACTCATTTTTGATACGTAAAATGTAGATACCCTGCTGCTGCTTTCACTCAGCGTTAAATGAAACAAAAACAGTGCGAAGTGCGAAAATTAGTGATTGCAAAATGGCAGCCACGTGTTATTGTTCTTTATCGGTAATTGTCTTTGAAGAAACTTCGCACATTGCGTTCTTTTTTATCTCTAATTGGCGGCGCCTTTCATATTGCGACGTTGACAATCGGCGAGCTTGTTTTGCGTTTTGCTACGTTTTTTTTCGTTAAGACTGTGAAACTGTCTGTTTCTGTCTCAGAAATTTTGACATATTTAATGCAGTAATCGAATAAATACCTTTTAATTCTATTCGATTAAGCGGATTATGCAATAAACCGCTATGCGATTAACCGAAATATTTTACTTAACAAATGGTTGGCTATGGTTTGGGATTTACGATCTTTATGCGATAAAGCAGATTATGCGATAATCCGGTATGCAATTAACCGGATTCGACTGTATCGGATAGTTTATTGATAGCTTGTTTCTTACCTTTGAATGAACAGTATACAATACCTTTCATGCTCCAGACATTGCCAAAACCAAATACCTTTCTGGCTTCCTCCACAATCTTTAGTCTTTTTTTGGTTAATGACTCAGTAATTGATAGTTTGGGTCCATTCGATGTTTTCAAGTTCTTCTTATGCGAGTATACCATATTCCTTATTGACCTGCGAACAAATTTAATAATAATTGGTTTTTTGTTGGTTTTAGAAGGAAGAGGGTGACAAATATCAATATCAGAGTCACTAATACTAGTAGGCAAATCTAATTTGGTATTTATTATATTTAGCACATACTTCTCAACATCCATGCTACTTATCCTGTGATCTATATTGTTCCCATGCAATATGAGACAATTAGATCTTCCATATTGCTCTAAGTCATCTAGATATTGTTCCTGTTTCTCCACCATTTCTGCCAACTGTCCAACTTCAACTTTAATAGAATCAATAATAGTTGATAATTTCATAAGTTCTTGATGCTGTTCCATTTTTTCCTTTTCACCTGCAAAACAATTACAAGAAGCAGTATCTTGGTCTTTTTTAAAATAATCTTTTTCATACTTATCCTGTCTTTCCTTGACCTTGTTCAACAGTTCCATTACTTCATCAAGTTTCTGGTTCGCCATTGTTTTAAATATTTATCAAAATAATTTACCAATAATAACAAAAACCTTTAACCACTTATAAACAATACTTATGCCGTCATGTACCTTATTCAAATAGAATGATATAGAATTCAAATAGAATGACAGTAAATATGTTTTTAACTTGATTTTTTGGATAAATTATGCCTTGGATATATGAAAGGCCTAATGAATACGTTGTCTTCTGCTTTGTTTTTTATGTTAAAAAAAGTTTGTCAGGAATCGTATTAATTTCCATAGGTTTCGTCAGAGATATTCCCAAACTTTTTGGGCCACTGACCTCTATTTGCAAATCTTTTTTATCATGGACCCCAATCTTATGTCACATCAATTTTCTGCCCAACCAACGAGGAAAGATAAAACAAACCCAAAAATAGATAACACAAAATCCGTTAAAAAATAAAAGCTTATAAACATGCATACCATATTTCCGTGGGGGCAAACCGGGACGCTCGTTTATAGTCAAAAATTCGTCCCTAAAAAAAGTGTTCTCTGAAAAAAAAGGCCTTCACTTCGAATCTGTCTCGGATTTCATAGTATGGATTACTTTACCATATATGTTGACAAATTTTGTCATATCGTCGCGAACCACTTGTGCGCTCATCACGGACCTCATTTTGGAAAACTCTGGTTTTGGTGATTTAATAAAATTACTCAACCTTCGCTGGCCGTTAAATGTTATTGTAATTTTTTATATTTTTACTTGCAAAGCAACGAAATCAGAATTTTATCAAGTCCCTTTCGAATTGGTGAGAATATGAAATCTGGTGTTTAGTGGATTTTTGATTTTATGCGAAATATATCCATTTTTATAATTAGACAACTAGAATGTTCCTTGCAAATGCAATACCTTCAGAAAATATTTACTACACTAAGATTAAGTCTTATAATTTCTGAAGTAATATATTTAGGGCTTTTGGCGATTTGATATAATTGCATGCAAAAATGCTATTTTTTCTAAAGTTACAATGTCTTTTTTGCACAATAATTACTATATGCACATTGAACATGATAATCACTCTTTTTTTGCACAGCTGGTGTGGTGACCATACACAAATTTTTTGTTCATGTTATAACGTATATACAGTAGTTTAGTTGCGGCCATCTTCCTATTTGCAACCTTTGCTATATTTTGTTTTGAATTATAATCAATTGTTCTTTTGGATGCAAATAAAAACAAACTGCTACTACTATTTTAATAGCCTACAACGTCTAGGCCTTTCTATAAAACAATTTCTTGTTCTACTGAAAAAGCTGTGGATAGTAGACTGGCATTTATGTGCCATTATCTTAGTTTTCAACTTACAAATAACGTCAACTTGAACACTGAAGGCAGCCTGTTGTGTGTTTCAGTAATAATTCCAAGTTTTATTTATTGTACGACAATGATCTTAACATATCGATTATTTTCTTTAGGTCATCTTAATGGCATAGCTAAACTTATTTTTGTTTTTGCTACGTTCTAGATATGCAAACATATGTCGGAAAATAGAATTGGGAGAAATGTCTTGCGATAGATTTTCATATTTCAGTAGCACAATGCGGAAGAAAATATACTGCTTTTGCTAGTAAGCTATTCCAAACCAAACGAAATCAATAATTTTAATTCACTGTAACTTGCAACAGAAAGCATTTTATTATAGATTATGGCTGTTTGATTGATATTACAAAATACGCTTAACAGTTTTCGCGATAGCCACCAAAAAATGCGAAAACGCGATTTTATGACGGAAGGGTTACCGCAGGGGCGTCCAACCCGTGGCCACATTTGGGCCGCGTAATATTTTTCAAAGAGCTCTGTTCCGCCCATTTCGGCAGAAATCCAGCCAGAAATAGAAGACAGATTCCATGTGCAGACTGTAGTGTCTGCTGGCTATCTTAACAGATTAAACCTTATATAGTCCAACAGACCTGTGCACGCGTTCTCTTACAAACGTGTATTCTTCTAAACTAAAAACAATTACATAACAATATGTACAGTGTTACCAATTTACATTAATAATTATTCACAAACACTACATTTCCTCCTTTCTTGCTTTAAAACATTACTCAATTATCAAAACGTTTCGGTTGCTTAAGAATTTCTCGAGGGTGCAAACATTTCGCATTAACATCGTTTTCTACGTTATTTTCACAATCGCTATTTACATGATCAGGTGTGGAATCAGAAGCATGCATCTCCCCACCGTCATTTCGAGAATAATCACAAACATTTGTACAATGATTAAATCTTTTTACATGTCTTACGTTTCCCTTGAGACACACATCATCATTAACTGTTACACAATTTCCTTTTCGTTCAGTTATACGTAATAAACGGATCGTTACAATACACAGTCGACATTTTGTTAGTTTCATTTTGTTTCAACAGAACTTTATCTCCTACTTTCAAATCATTATTTACAGCATTACGTTTTACATCAATATACATTTTCCCTTTTTCCTTCATTTCAGCATCGTTATCTCTACATTTTTGCACATCAAAGTCGTAATCACAATACATTTCTAACTGAGGCAATTTTGTACGCAACTTACGATTAATTGGTTCTGGCGCAATCGGTTTGCTTACTACTGTAGTTGACAACCATAACATTCTTTACAAAATTGTTCGCTATCTTTATCAATACCAGGCCACCATACTTTACTTCGCAATCTCTTTTTCATCATTACGATTCCGGGATGACCTTCGTGAGCTAATTTCAGCACATGTTCGCGTAACTCGCTAGGGATTACTATTCTCGTTCCCCGTAATACAATAAAACCAATCGTCGTCAACTCATTTCGAACAGGTAAATACGATTTACAATCAAGTTTTCGCCAATCATTCAACAATATACAATTTCTTAAGTTTCTTAACTCTTTATCTGCATTACTCGCTTTTTCAATTTCACGTGTGGTTAAAGCAATAGGCGTAGCATATTTCACAATCAAATTTACGTATTCATCAATATTATCATCATTTTTTATCACATTTTCATTAAACAATCGTGACAAAGAATCAGCAATGTTTTTACTTCCCGCAATATGAATTACTTTATATCGATAAGGTTGCAATCTTAACATCCATGGTTCTATTCGCGCACTAGGTTTCGACCTTGAAGAAAATATAAATTCTAACGCTTTATGATCAGTTAATAAATCAAAATCAGCACCGTATAAATACACATGAAAACGTTCACATGACCACACTAACGCAAGAGCTTCTTTTTCGGTTTGAGAGTATTTTCTCTCTATTTGCGATAATGTTCGATTCGCGTACGGTATAATACGATTTTGACCATTTTGCTTTTGCACTAGCACCGCTGCTAGACCCTACGGACTCGCGTCTGCAATTGCTTGGGTATGACATGTTTTGTCAAAATAACTTAAAACAGGTGCGTCACACAATTTTTGTTTCAATGTTTGAAATGATTCCCCATGTAAACATAATACTTTTTTGTGTTAATTTTCGCAATGGTTCTGAGATAGTTGCCAAATCAGGAATAAATCGTCCGCAATAATTCACCAGTCCCAAAAAACTACGAACTTCACTGGCATTCTTTGGTTCTCTTGCAGATGCTACCGCTTTTACTTTCAATTCTTCTGGTGCAACACCATCTTTGGAAAGTACATGGCCCATGAATTCTACTTTCATATTAAAACAACATTTTTCTTTGTTGAGTTTCAGGCCTTTTTCTTTCAACCTTTTCAATACTTCTTCTAATCTTTTATTGTGCTCTTTCTCTGAAGATGTAAATACAATGATGTCATCAAGTATGTTACGCAGTCCTTTACATCCTGCCAAGGTTTGTTGCATTGTTCTATGGTACATCTCTGGAGCACAGCTTACTCCAAACATTAATCTCTTGTACCTGAATAATCCTTTATGAGTTGCAAAAGTTGTTATATCTCGCGACTCTGGGTCTAATTCAATTTGATAAGCCCATTTCACGTCTAGCTTACTAAATATCTTACTGTGGTTCATCTCTTGGAGTAACTCTTCAATAGTTGGAATAGGGTGTCTTTCCCTTTTTATAGCTAAATTTGCTCTTCTCATGTCAACACATAAACGAATATCTCCATCGGACTTTAGCACAACAATTACAGGTGATACCCAATGTATCGGACCAGTTGTCTTTTCAATGATATCAAATTTTTCCAATTCTTTCAGTTTTTGTGACAATTTATCACGTAGATGATACGGCACCCGACGTGCAGTTTGACATACAGGTTCTATAGATGAGTCAATTGGGATTTTTAATTGAAAATCTTTCAGTTTGCCTGTCCCTTTAAATAAGCTTTTATACCGATCCACTATTTCAGCCGTAGAATTATCTTTAACTAAATTGTTAATTTCAAGTTCAATTTTCAAAATTCCTAATTTTGTTAGCGTGTCTGTACCTAATATTGGTTCTCCTTCTCCTTCCAAAACAAGAAAATCGACATTGTCAATCACTTTATTATTAAAGGACACTTTTGCTTTAAAACCTCCCGCAAGCTTTAGCGGTTCTTTACTTCCATAAGCATAAATTTTCTTCTCGGTAAAGTAACATTTACATTTAATTGAATTCTTTTTTAAAAATTCCCACAATTGTCGGTCTAAAATATTGCATGTTGCTCCCGAATCAATAAGCATTTCTACTTTCACATCACCAATAAATATTTTTCGTCTTTCAATTTGATTTCTCGCATTTAAAGCAAAAAGAAAACCTGAGTCATCCGCTAGGGACTTTCCCCGATCGCAAAGTTGTTTTACGCTTTGACATTTCGAATTAAATTTTTTATTTTATTCAGCGCTAATTTCGTTTTACAGCATCGCGCATAATGTCCCGTTTTATTGCATTTTTTCGCTCGATGACCTGTTTTTCCGCAACGAAAACATTTTTCTTGATTATACGATTTAGGTTTATTAAAATTAGCAAACCTACCAGCACTTGACTTTTTCAACAAACGGTTTACATTTTCTCTTTCTTCTTGCTTGACCTCTTCGGGCTTAGCAAAATTTTCTATTTGAGCTACTGCGGTTTTGTACGACCTTGCTATCTCTCTTAGCATTTCCAGATTTAACTCTTCCTTTATCTAAAATTTTTTGACGCAATACATTAGAGTTACATTTTTCAATTATTTAGTCTCTTATATCCTCTTCAACCTTAGTAATTCGCATGTTTCTGCTTTTTGTCTTAAACGCGTAATGAATTGCTCGATTGTTTCGTCATCTCTTTGACTCGCATTCCTAAACACGTGGCGCTCAAATGGTACATTAATGCTAGGTTGAAAATATTGTGTTAAAGCTTTTTCAGCATCATCATACTTAGACAGATCTCCTTTTAATGTAAAATAAATATCCTAAAGCTGCATACCACCGCAATGAAGAAGCATACTACATTTTTGTTTTTAGTCACTTATTATTGTAATGCTTTGAATCAATTTAATGACGCGCAGAAAACTCGAAACGTATAATTTTCGTCTCAGTAGAGATTTTTCGCTTTATATAAGAATACAATTTAGGAAGAGAATAAAATGTTTTCTTAATCCATAAAACGACAAAATATAGCAGCATAAATGTATTCATCATAAATAAAAAAAAAAAAAAAAAATTTTAACAAAAATAAACAAAAGAAAAAACCATAAACTTTTCGGCTTGCCTCAGCCCTCTTCAGATAAATAAATGATTTAAGAAAAAACAAAAACTATGTACTGTAATTTAAAAAGACGAAGTCAATGATTTGAGTGACGTAATTATTTGTCACATCTTTTTTACACGCGTTTTTTCAACATAAAGGAATTCATTTGAAATGCGACCGCCATAATGACAACAACAACAATACAGATACATCAAAACCAAATAACACAAAATACTAATCTAAAATATATTTAATAAAAATGATGAACCATTAGCAAATAATTGTCGGTTAAGTTTGGGGTTATGTTTTTTTATCAATAACGCTTCATGAATTTTGGTTTCAAAATTAGAACTGCATTTTTTAATTATTTTAAACGAATTAACGCTGAATTTTATATTGGAGCAACTATGACATGACATGATATGATCCTTGACGGAGCTTTCAGTCTTCAAATGGAAACCTAAGTGCTCCCTCACCCTAGTGCTCAGATGACGAGTTGACATACCAATGTACGTCAGGTTCGAATCGCACGAACATGAAAATTGATACACAATGTTTGAGCATAGTGCGGGGGGAACACGAGTCTTCAATTGAAAATAATGTGAGACTTTAAACGTTTTATAGACAGGATTTATTTTAAAAGTTATTTTAAATTTAGATTTAATAATGTTTTTAAGTTTAATTAAAAAACGTTTGGAGTCATGGCCAAAATATGGGATATTCAGGTTGTAAACATAATCGGGAGACGAAGAATGAGAATGCATACTTTTTTCATTAAACTTTTTTAAACATTTATAAATCCTGTCTATAAAACGTTTAAAGTCTCACATTATTTTCAATTGAAGACTCGTGTTCCCCCCGCACTATGCTCAAACATTGTGTATCAATTTTCATGTTCGTGCGATTCGAACCTGACGTACATTGGTATGTCAACTCGTCATCTGAGCACTAGGGTGAGGGAGCACTTAGGTTTCCATTTGAAGACTGAAAGCTCCGTCAAGGATCATATCATGTCATGTCATAGTTGCTCCAATATAAAATTCAGCGTTAATTCGTTTAAAATAATCAAAAAATGCAGTTCTAATTTTGAAACCAAAATTCATGAAGCGTTATTGATAAAAAAACATAACCCCAAACTTAACCGACAATTATTTGCTAATGGTTCATCATTTTTATTAAATATATTTTAGATTAGTATTTTGTGTTATTTGGTTTTGATGTATCGGTATTGTTGTTGTTGTCATTATGGCGGTCGCATTTCAAATGAATTCCTTTATGTTGAAAAAACGCGTGTAAAAAAGATGTGACAAATAATTACGTCACTCAAATCATTGACTTCGTCTTTTTAAATTACAGTACATAGTTTTTGTTTTTTCTTAAATCATTTATTTATCTGAAGAGGGCTGAGGCAAGCCGAAAAGTTTATGGTTTTTTCTTTTGTTTATTTTTGTTAAAATTTTTTTTTTTTTTTTTATTTATGATGAATACATTTATGCTGCTATATTTTGTCGTTTTATACAAGAATAAAACATGTACGTATATTAAACTGGTGACCTTTTTTGTTTGGTTTTTAACTAAA
Organism: Diplosoma virens; assembly: GCA_963680785.1. Classification (NCBI taxonomy): domain Eukaryota; kingdom Metazoa; phylum Chordata; class Ascidiacea; order Aplousobranchia; family Didemnidae; genus Diplosoma; species Diplosoma virens. Next base: position 29,302,882 of record OY796887.1, read on the forward strand.
TTTGTGGTTTCGAATTCTTGTTATCAAGGAGGTTCAGTCAAAAAATACACATTTAAATTAAGTAAAGACAAAAAAGAAAATACTGTGATTTCTGCACCGATTGCGACCCACAATAAACTTTTCGACAAAAGTTGGACCATAATGGTTAAAAGATCGAGCATCCCTACGTCAGGGTATAAACTAACATAACATTTTTCAAAACAGTCATTATCATCGAAATGAATTTCTACCGGGAGTAATTTTGAACTTTAATATTGATTTGGTCATAACTTACGACACCGACATTTTTTTTTTCAAAATTATTTAATTTATTGTACGATTTTTGACATTAGAATAAAAAGATAAAACATCGGTACAACCAATTAATGATATTGCACTCAAGCATAGCACAATATATATTCAATTCGAATGTCTTTTGACCTTGTGTTGCGTAAATGTTCGATACAGTCCCCAGCATAATTCAAAAGTAGGACGGAAATCCCCTGATAATTTTCAATTACCTCAAGCAAAGTGCGACATATTTCTTAAAATTTCACTTTTTAAACGAATCTTTTTAGTTCGAATTTTTGGTCATTTTCATTACACGCTCAGTTCAACAAAGAAAAGTAGGTTCTTCTATTTAGAGTTATTTCTAACATAAACTTACAGGGAGGAAAAATGAACGCAGACCTATCTAGATATTGTACTGTACAGAAAATACGACATAAAAAGGAAATAGTTATTCACGCCAAGTCATTTATGGTAAATTTTAATATGTGCGTAGTGTTGTAAAATAATTTCCACTGCTTGTTCTTTTTGCAAGCAAAAACATAAGAAAAAAGCTGGAGCAGGGATCTTTTAACTCTGCTACATTTGATGTGTCATCTGCTTAAACAAAAACAAGTCAAATAACCTCTGTTGGTGCGTTTTCCGTTAAGTTCCATATTAAAACTTAAAAATGATTGTGTTATTTTTGTGGTAACTAGAATTTTATTGGTTGATTTCACTTCAGAAACCTCTTTTTATTCTGTTAAAATTGGTCAAAAATTGGAGTTTAAATAAAGTTTCAAGAAAAACACAGATATTGGATATGTACATTATGTAAAGGTCAAATGACATAGACTGACGCTGGCGTATAAAAAAATAATACAATTAATTACATGTATATAAAGTAAAACTTCAAGCGCATAAGTAATTAACGATCTTTCTTCAATTTAATCAAAACAAAACCTGATATTTAAACCGATAAGTTAAAACAATATTTTTCAACCAATTTTAATTTTGTTTCTTTTTCTATGCAGATTTAAACATGATAAAGATTGATGGAAAAAAATAAGACAAAACAAACTTCATACAGAAATCCATCACTCGTTTTCAAGATTTAAAATTTTTATGCGATGCATGAATTTATTAATAAAATCGGTCAACTTTCAATTTATTATAGCAAATAAAAGTTAAAATTTAAAACCAACTGTATCATTATGAAAAATCGATTTCGACCTATAAAGGTCATCATCAGTTTCTGTAAAAAAATTAATTAAAATAGATTACCATATATTTGACAAGACATTTTGAAAATTCTACTCATACTATACGGGTCCTGACTCAATGACACAAAGTGAAGCTTTCAATAAAAACTAAGAGCTAAACGACACAATAACTGACATAATGATTATGGATTACGTCAGTGTTCTTCAAACTTTTTTCATCGAGACCCATTTTGCACAGCCAAATTTTTTCGCGACCCCTAAAAAAAGGTCTTCACCTAAAATCGATTTCTGATTCTGCTATTTTTCCCCCGACATCAAGGTGTTCTCTAAAAAAAAAAAAAAAAAAAGGTCTTCAACTAGAATCGATCTCTCATTCCCCTATTTTTGCCCAAAAATCAAGGTGTTCTCTAAACCAGCGGTTCCCAAACTGTGCGCCGTGAAGGTATGCGAAAGTTGTTGTACTTACTTCTTTTCTCACAATAATTGCAGTGTGAAGGTTATTAGCAGCAACTTCCCTTCAGAGAACGATTCCGATTGAGGACCTTTTTCAAACAGCCTGATTTTGGGAGGGAAATAGAGAAAAATAAGGAAATCGGATATAAATCGAAGTGAAGACTTTTTTTTTTTTAGAGAACACCCTGATTTTCAGAGAAAAATAAGGAAATCGGATATAAAATCGAAGTGAAGACCTTTTTTTTTTTTTTAGAGAACACCCTGATTTTCGGAGAAAAAAAGATTGTACAAAGAAGTAATGGAACTGAATACCTTTTTTCATTACGGCGCCGCGAGTATTTTTAAGTCTTCAAAGGGCGCCGTGAAAAAAAAAAGTTTGGGAACCGCTGCTCTAAACAAAAAAAAAAGAAAAAAGGTTTTTACTTCGAATTAATCTTGTATTTCGCTACTTTTCTTCCAAAATCATCGTAATCTCTAAAAATCTAAAATTTAAAATCTCGCGACCCCCATTGAACCACTTTGCGACCCACCAGGGGGTCGCGACCCCCAGTTTGAAGAGCCCTGGATTACGTAACAATGAAGAAAACGTACAGTGTAAAACTTGTAGTGAAATTAAAACCGCAAACTCCCGCTAAGATTCAAAGTGTTGACTGAAAAGATTAGCAAAACTGTTGTAGTTTAACTGTGTATAGTAAAGGATAAACGGATTTAAAATTCAATCGCAATTATAAGACAAAAAAATTCTATTAATATTAATTTTAGCATTCAAATTATTAATCCATTTATTTTCACACCAATCTAATAAAGTTTTATCTGGTTGTTCTACAAATATGACCATGTAGCATTCAGTGATGTCAGGTTTACCATTATAAAAGCATCAAAATGAAATGTATAAAAATGTTTAAGGAGGGCAGCTCGGTCATTGTTATCCTTAACGTTAAATTTGTTCCAGAATGAGCGGTGATTATTCCATCGGGTAGAAAATTTGTTTTTAGTTTGTCCTACGTATTGCATTTTACAAAATTTACATTCTGCGACGTAAATACCATAATTTTTGCAAGTAAGATGTTGTTTTAAATTAAATTTTTTGCTATTTGAGTGCGAAGTAATATAATCAACTGTTTTAACCATATTTTTATAGTTTTTAAAGTTTCCACATAAAGCACATTTTCCACATGGGTATGAACCTCGGTTATCCGTATCAGGAAGAATCTGTGATAATTTTTTGTAATTCGTTAATTTAGTAGCTAATGTGGGTGGGTTTTTATATACAATAGCTGCTTCCGGTTTTAGTTTCTTTTCTTGGTTAGAGAGTTGAAGTAGATTGGTAAACTGCGTTGCCCAAACAATTCTGTTTTTCTTGTGATGTTGCGATTTTGGTTCGAAGCGATCTTCCCAGTGTTTAGCAATTTCCAACATATTTTCTGTCATTTTTTGGTTAAAATTTGAACGGAAACATTTATCTTTTAGATTAACTAAATTTTTATTAATTTTTATCGTATTTCAACTCCATTTATCCTCCGGACTAGTACAAAACGTTGAAGGTGTTATACCAAGGGCAACTTTTAAGCGATACCGTACCTGCTTATTTAATGCTATATACTGTATGCGGGCCCGCAAGCAACCAGAAGATCTAGCAGATAATTACTTTCAGAGATGTCAAGACATAGTAGTGGGTTGGAATTTTTAATTTACTTTTTTAGTTTTTATTTGAGACGTAACTAAAATGCTAGTCTACCCAGACTACCCTACTAGCCTGAGTAAGCTAAGCCTAAAGAAAAAGTTGCAAAAGGGGTACTGGCTATGAAGTGTGTAAAGCGTTTCTAAACCTGACCTTACTTAAAATTAACTAGTAACTAGTACCGGAAAGATGGGAAAGTACTGGTAAACACTTAACTATGACAAATATCAATTTGTGATAATACTACTGTAAATCAAAAAACTCCTTTGAAGCTGGAATCGATACGAAAAATAAAAACATATCGCAATGCTTGCAAAAAAACTTTCAATGACCCTAGAATTAGACGGAGTAACGAAAAATAAAAACATATCGCAATGCTTGCAAAAAAACTTTCAATAACCCTAGAATTAGACGGAATAACGCGGTACTTTTTTAATAATTTTGTCGGTACTTGGTACCAGTATTCGGTACCAGGTACCAGTGTTCGGTACCAAGTACCGACGGTACCGGTAACGGTACTAAAAAAGTATCGCGGTACTGCCCATCACTGTTGGTTGCCCACAAGTCAGGAGAGTTATTGGTTGTATTGGCATTAATCATATACTTTTTTAACTTGTTTAACACTTCAGATAATATTAAATCCAAATTTTTTTCTTCTTTGTCATTATTTTCGAAATTATCAATATACAGACTACAAAAAAATTTTTTAGCTATCACCGCGTCAGCTTGTCTCTAATTATCTATGCATTCACTCACAGCAACCTTTACATTAATGAAGAGAAAAAAAACGTGTCTGTTTCCTTCGCCGGTCAATTTCGAATCAGGATGGAATAAAGAAGAAACCAAAAAGAAAAGAATCTTTCAAGAAACAATAGTAACTGCAGGGGGGGATTCGGGTTAATTTTACGAACAATCAATATTTTTTTTGGCAGCAACACAAAAACTTTGAACAACGTATTGCCACTTTCCAATGCTCTTCTCTAATAATCATCGATCATATCTGATAGACAACTTCTTCAACACAAATTATTCAAGTTCCTATAGGAACTTTAAAAATTACTATTGGCGATTGTGCATTTATTTTCTTATAGGAACTTTAAAAATTACTATTGGTGATTGTGCATTTATTTTTTGTTTTGGGGTTTTCCCCAATGTATTGTTTTTTTAAACTGTAGATAGAAAAATTACGCCATTGTGGCCACAGTTAAATTTTTTAAATATTATCAAAGTGCAATCAAATAATTGTAAGTTGACTAATTGTAAGTTGATCAAGGATCTTAAGTTGATCAATTATAATGATAAAATCACATTTTTAGGGCGAAGACTTTCACTGATAACATTCTATAATCATGACACTGATTTATCATTTGTATTTGTTTGATTTTTTTTCTTTTAAATTTAATTTTTTTCCTTTTTTATTTTGTTTCACAAAAAACTTATGTTCTGAATTTCATATAACAATTCATTCATATGCTGATGACATAACTTTGTACATAGGTTTTTATTTTGAAGATGGCTTTCAAAATACCATTGAAAACATAAAATACTGCTAATGTAAAATTGATAAGTGGAGATCTTGCAGTTTTTTGAAATAGTTTGTACAAAGACAATGTCTTAAAGTATTTTTGCTGCACATCCAATCTTAAAAAAGCAGTCTTCATGTAGACTTGGACCCAGCTTCCTGTATCAAGCTACTATAGTACAATCTTTGAAATTTACATTCATTTATAAAAGTTTAGAATTAGACTTTGCTGGTAAAATGCTCTATATTATCACATCTTGATTATTGCCATTGTGTATATCAGGACTGCACACTTGAAGAACTGTATCTTTTTTTGCTAAATTTGAACTTAGAAAAATATAACTTATAAAATTCCAAGTAAAACAATATATAATCGAATTTGAATTCATTAATTAAAGAATTTTGAGAAGAGAATAAGTAATACTAGTATTTTGGATTTTATTTTTGATATTAAATTGTTAAATTTCAAATACAACTGAGTTGTACATTTACTTTCAATTGGACTACTGAGTTGTGAGTTTATATTCATTCTCTGTTTAACTTGATCCCATTAAATGAATTTGTTTTATTTTGTTAATGACAGCTGATTTTTTATTTTTTGTCAAAAAGTTGGAAAACAATTCCAGTCAGAAGTTGAAATATTGTTGACAGTATTATTACTTTGACAAATTTTAAAATTATATAAAACATGAATCATGTAACAATCTTGCTGCATTTTTTTAAGGCAATTCAAGAAAAAGTTATTAAAAAACTTATCACAGCAAGAAAATCACATGATACTAAAGTTTTTCAATGGTGCAAATTGCCATATTTCTTCAAATACCATTGCTTTTACTGGTTGTTATTATATAAGTTGTTTTTATTACAGATGTATAAGGTAAATTTATAATAAATGTATATATTTGTAAAATGCAGCCTTTGCAGCTTTATTATAGAATATACTATTTTATTAATATTGAAACTATAGGCCCATTACATATTATAGTTTATCTTTCTGTACTTAATATAGAGGTATGTTGATAAAAGAAAATATTATTTTGTTATATAAAAGAATTTTTATTAGGTTTTTATATATACAATTGACTACATTTTAAAAAGCATTAAAAGCAATACCAGTACAAATTTTGGGTCTGTTCAAGAAGTCACTGTAAGCAATTTTTGTTTGTGAAACTAACATGGATCTCCCTGTGGTTACTATTGCTTCTTGAGAGGGTCTTTTTCTCTTGGTTTCTTCTTTATTCCATCCTGGTGCTGAAAGGAGGATTCTTGGTGAGTTTCACCAAAACAAATTGCTTATAGTGACTTTTTGAAGAGACACAAATTTTTTGTAAATTCTTTTAAAATTTTTCAGTGATCAAGGTTTCAATTTTTGTTACAAATAAAGAAATAAAAAACTGATTATGATTGGTATGAGAGTGGTGAGAGGTCCAAGTTGGAGTTGGGCAAATCAGGTATTTATTATCAGCTGTTTATGTTGTTATTATAAAAAGATAAACTTTATTTTCAATTACTGCTATTTATTCAAGATTATTTTTTTGTTCACTAATCAACAAAAATAACAATTTGGTTTAAGTGTGGCTTACTAGTTCACCCTAAGTACTGTTTTTTTTATTATCAACATAATCTTGGAGTTTAACACAGTTCGTGATGGAATGAGTTATAATTCCAAAAAATCTTGAGTAAAACAATGATTCAAGATATATTGACTTTATTTTTTATTTTAAACATAATCTTAGTTCAACTATTACTTTGTTATGCTCTTGCACCCTTAATAGGCAAATTTTTTTGTTTTTGTTTTAAAATCTTAACTAGCAGCTCTAAATATTACTCACATCAAAATAAAATACTGAATTATGCAATACAAAGAATCTTAACAGTATATTGATATGGCAATGACTAGAGGTCCTATACTGGAATCCAAACTTTTGAAAATCCAAGATTTGGTACCAGATGTCAAATTTTTTAAATTAATTGTCTGATAATTGTTCTTTAAACTCAAATGTCATAAGATCATTTTTAAGGTCTTTCCAAAAAGTCATTATGAGCAATTTTTGTTCATGAAACTAACCTGGATATCCCTGTGTTTACTATTGCTTTTTGAAGAGATCCTTTTCCTTTTGGATTCTTTTATTTCATCCTGGTGCTGTAGGGAGTATTCCAGGTTAGTTTTGTTGAAAAAAATTGCTTACAGTGACTTTTTCAGAGACCCCATTTTTATCTGTTGTTTTGTGGATTAATGTAATACAACAAGTTAGGCATTGGTAAACAAATTATGGTATTCTGGTTCAATTTATGTAAATACAAACATTTAAATAGTAGTATGCTTGCAAGATATAGGTACCCTTTATAAACACTTTTAAATCTACAGTAGTTTTACCAATATATCATTTATATAACCCTAAATAACACTCTTTTTTAAATATTCATCATTTCTTTACTCAGAATATCATAGAACAAGTCTTTTCAGGGTTGCATTCTCATCCTAAATATGCAAAAAATGGTGACCACTTTATTTCTAATTAAAATCTTAACCTACTATTATTACCTAATTAAAATCTTAACCTATTATTATCTAAAACTACTATTATTCTTCCATTTACATGTCTTATTCAATCACATTTATATAATATTTTTCCATTTATGTTTCTTACTCAATCACATTTGTACGTAATTTCATGCTAGTAGATTGTGCCAGTTTTCTGTTATGCTAGTAGAATAGCATATCAATTATTAATAGTGCAATTATAATGATTAAAACTTATTTTATTAAATGTTGTAACTCACTTCAATTTTCTTTTAGCCAACACTCTTCATGAAATTCTTTTTTTTCATCTAGCCTGCATGACATTTTTGCTTCAGCTTACCATTGCTTAGTTAGTTATTCTATTTCTCTTCATTACTCCTAGCCTCACAGTATGGATTTACCCACAACCTTATGCTACATCTAAAACCATTAAATTTGAAAAAAGTTGAGTGTTTCATAGAGACCTGCAAAAATCTAGATAAATTTTCCAGTACTTGCACCAGCTAATGGTTTATTTTTTTTAATTTTCTAATCAAGCTAAGATTGTTTTGTAAAAAAAAGGTTAAATTTTGTTTTATTTTTTCTCAACACCTTTTTATGTAAGTCTGTTGCCCTTCACCTGTTTATTCTTTTAATTGCTATACATTTTGTGCATTTTCTTTGCAAGTTACTAATTCTATTAAGGTGTGTTAGCTGCCATGTCAAGAGAGGTCTGGTTTCCATATCTGGACCACTCAAATCTGACATAGTTGTTGCCAACGAGTTGCCACTGGTGTGTTAGTACCACAAAAGTTACTTTGTTATCCAGAATGTGGCTGAGATAAAACAGTGAACTCATGATATGCTTCAACATGCAAAGTACATGCAAAGCTTGTAATTCTAAAGAGTTTGATTTGATAAAATGCATTTTTAACATATTTTGGTTAATATCTCTTAACATTTTTAAATGTTAGCTATAGTCAAAATGAAAACACACTGTTGAGATATTGTTTTTTTAAAAATATTTCTTTCTTCTAATCTAGTGTTTTGTAAAGGTCATTCTTTATATGTATGCAGAAGGATGTTGAGATTGTGTATGTTATTTATTTACTAATTTTTTTTGGTCTTCTTTCAGATAAAAAAATTGTGTCTAAAGTGTATCCTAAACTTAACCAAGATATTTATCCTTCTCTGGAAATAAATGAAAAACATATAAAACACTGATTATAAAAGTACAAATTGTGGAAACTGAGTTAAATCTAGTTGTGTTCAACAGAAGAGTTGCAAATTAGTGTTTATTAGGATCCAAGTTGCTAAGTTACCTAACTCATTGGTGTCTCATAGCCTATTATTTATTGTTGATAGATCTTTTTTGATGTTTTTTATAGCTTTAGAAATGCAGTGCAGTAAAAGCAAAAAATGTGAACATCTTAAAACAGCCTGTGATTGTATCAGCACAGTATATTAGTTATACAAAATTTTAAAAGAATAGGTACAAACGACAAACCGGACTTTTAATTTGTGCAGGCCAAGTCTAAATCGCCAATTTTTAGTTTACTGAAACGTAACTAAAAATTCGGTGCCTAGGGTTCGGCGACGAACACGATTCAGCGCTTTTTTATATTACTTACTCAGGTCAAAGATATATTTTTAGAAAAAAATGGGAAAGGCCTCCCTCTAATAATTAAAAAATGAAACCGCGGGGCCTGCTTTTTTAAAAATAATATTTTTCATCTGAGGTGTAATAACTTTGAATCAAACCAATTCTTTGACACTGATTTGCTTTTTCCGTTTCTTATAATCACTTAAATCCCGTTACACTAAAGTGGAATTCATAATTTTTGAAGTTTATTGACGATCTTATTTAAATAGATTCTATTTGAATAAGATTCCACCTGATGAGCCGTCTTTGGCGAAACAGGCTGTTGTGGATTTTAAATTTTAAATTTTTATTCTATTTTAGTGCTTTCATTAATATACGTATATATATATATATATTTTTATATATCTGTTTGCCTTTGGTAAAATACAGTAGAGAGCTCAACTGTTAGCAGGAGCCTAAATATACAGTATATCTGTTTGCCTTTGGTAAAATAGCTAACGTATTTTAGACAAAAACAAAAGACATCTGCCCCGTTCTTTAAAACTATATCCCAGACCTGGATAAATAATTCTTGAAAGAGTGCTGAATTCTTGCATGCCAAACTCTGGACTCCGAATTCTCGTAGACCGAAAAAACTAACTCAAAAGTTGAATGGTTTTTGATAATTTAAACTTTTGGTTTAGTTGGTGATCAACGGTATTTCTTGTGTTAAAAGCTTTTTTATGTATTTTTTATGACATAAAAACATTAGCTTTGAAGTTACGGCGAAGTCATAGAATTAACTATTTAAATTTTGGTTGTCGTAATCAAATTACAGAGCAATGTAAGCTTGTGTATGAATTATTTTTTTACCGATCGATACCGTCACAGAACCGGTTTAAACGGAAGTTTTTTTATTAGATTTGGTAGCAGACAAAAATGAAAACCTTTAGGATATTTTTTTTATGAAGTTCTTAATTGCTGATATGTTTGTCTTATTTTATTTGAATAATACTACCCGAAAGCAACTTGTGGAAATATTTTGGCTCGTGATATTATTTATCAAAGATAAGTTGTATTAATCTTCAATAAGCGTTTAGTGTCACACTTATCCACGGCATCGTGACGGCATCCCTTGTCCGGCGCCGTCTATCACTACATTAAGATACGGATTATTTTGTGCCACTTGTTTATGTGCTTTCCATCTGTTGACGCTCAAGCCGTTGTTTTTTTGTCGATTTTCAGATGTCACTTTTACGAGATGCACGACGTTATCGAATCACGTCAATTAAAACGTTTGATAAGGTCGCTTTTGCCTTAATAGTATTGGGAAAATCTCGTTTGCGATTCTCTCTTCGCTTTTAAAAGCTGGCTTCATGCATTATGGATATGCATACTTCGTTTAGGTAGCTACTAGCTAAGGCGATGACAATAACAATTGAATGTATAGGTAGATTTGAGACAGCTATTTTAAGTAAAGGGAAATGAAATGATTTTGTAGACATATGCTGAACTGGACAATCGTTATTTTTTCAAAATCTTGGTATTTGAACAATTTATGCTTATTGAATGGTCTAATTTACAATGAATCAATCTAATTACACGAAGTATTAAAATTTAGTTAAAATAAATCTTTTTTTCTGTCGTAGTGAGTAATTTTACACCAACGTGCCTTCTGATGATAAACAAATTTATTGTTTTCTTCGAGGGAAATAGGTCATTGTTTGCCATGCAGTTACTTGAACAAAGGTAGAACTTATTTTTTATAAATTCAAAGATTTAACCCAACTTTTCCAGCTGCTTTTTATATACTTGATCAAAAAGTTATTTAAGTTTTGGCGCAGATCAATGTATTTCTGTGCTAATATCAACAAGGATTGAAAATTGTGCAAATTCAGAAGTGAAAACTTTTCAATTTATACGGTAGTTACGAATCTTTTATTTCTGGATGCATTTAAATTTTATATTATCTTAGGGTTCGCTTGCGTAAAACTTACAAAATGTTGATGCAAATGCCTTTGTTTCCTTATACGTAATTATTTTTGTTTGTCTTAAAACTGCTTTCCTATCTCTTAAGATGCCCCCGAGGTTATGCTATGAAATAAAATCATATCCTTGCAGGCTTATGCTTTTTTGCTACTTCTAACTATAACTTGAACTAAACTAGCTTCTTTACCAGATTTCGAACATAATTCTTATATTTTACTCTTTTAAATTTAACTGGCATAGTGGTTTTAAAATTTTGGTCATAGTCCAGTAATAATCTACGAGATCTTTGCATGGGGTGACAAAACTGTTTTAAAAAATTGTAGTATTTACAATCTGGTGAACTTGCTTATTTTTGAAAAAGAATTGTTAAGGATTTCGGCCTAAAATTTTTACGAGTTTTGAAATATTTTTTAATCTTTTCGAACGTTAAAATAAAGTCAAGGCCGGCCTGGTCAGACCCACGTCGTTGTCGAGTAAATATCAAAAACCATTGCGAACCACTAAACTAGCGTATTTTTTTTATTATTATAGCAGCTTTAATCATCGTATAGAAAACCGATCGATATTTTTAGCAGATAGCAGATTTATGTTTTTGGGCGAGTAGAAGATGAATTAGTTTCAGCATCTTGATCAAAACGATCATCATGATCACTCAGTGAACAGTAGTTCATTTTGCAAAGCTTAGTGTTCATATTAAAATATTTACGTTCAGGTCTCAAAATCAAGTATTTTTGTTTTTAGCGGAGTTTTAAAAGAGTTCTGCTTAATCTTGTTGATGTTTTTATATGAATTTTTTTAATAAAGTTAATTTATATCAAGTTTTGGTATTTTTTATGGATATGGGTCAAGTTTTTTCTTGCCTTCATGGAGTGAGTTTTTAGTTTTACTCATCAATTTTTTTGTATTGGAGTTATAGGGATCTCATCTTTTGCAAGCAGTCTTTAAAGCACTTTGTGTTGATTTGTAATAAAGTTTGTTCGTGTGCTACTTGTGTATCGCCTTGTATATAACAACTTGTGCAAAGTTTTCGCTCGTTCATTGTGCATCTCATGTTTAGCTTGCAAGCAACCGCACAGCTTGGTTTCCCAGACTAATAATTCTGGATTGTTATTTTACCAAACTGAATTTGTTCTGTTTCAATTTTCGCCAGCCTCGTTTCCTCTCGTCATGTATGGGCTGGTGGTAAATATGATTTCACAGTTTATTTATTGCTTGATATAGCAACAGGCATATTTGTACAGACACTGCTGATCGTATATTTGGAAATTCTGCGATTTTGGTTAAAAAAGGCTAATCGTCATGAAAGAAAATACGAAGCAAGACAATTTGGTGGGACCAATTTGGCGGGAGACAATTTGGCGGCGCAAATTTTTCGGCAAGCCAATTTGTCTGCAAGCCAATTTGGTGGCGAGCCAATTTGGCGGCGAGTCAATTTGGCGGGAAAATATTTACCTTCACTAGCGTTGAAGCGATAGCAAAAAAGTTTTGTTATGTCACAAAGGCAACTGAAAAGGCAATTGTAATTGTTCAGCTGATAAGAGTGAAAATTTTAATTTAAAGTTGTTAAATGCTTTAAATTTAGGGATGTTCCTAGCCGAATATTTAAATTAAAAAAGATACTTAAATAGTTAAATTTTTGAATCACGGTCGTTTAACATATATCTTTTACAAAAAAGTACAATAATGTAGCTTACTACAAAGACGACAGGTTTGAAGTTTTACCAGTGTACGAAGTTATGACGTCATAATAAGCATTTTACTATATCTAAACAAATCTATTCTGGTCGGTACGCATAAACAGTTTTATTTTAACTATTTTTTTTATGGTAGTTCTAACAGTTTGTTTCGTTTATAGGGCTCGTCAGAAAGCAATCAAAACTTTGAAAAACGAATACAAAAAGTAAAGCTTAACAAAGTAATAAAAAGTCGGCAAAAGAACTTAAAACAAAAAGAAAATTACGGCAGTGATTAAAAAGTTAAACCGGTTACAATTTGTTTAAATTAAATTTTAATGTGTAAAGTTTTTTCCTTTACTTACCCTAATGTTTCCAAATTTAAATTTATTATAGCTAATATCATGATTAATGATTCTAGCATTGTGGGTAAAGATAAACGGTGAAATTCGGCGAAATAAATTTGTATTTAATCTATTCATAATATAACTAAACAAAATTATTGTAGTTCAAATTTGAAGTCGCCATGCTTATTTGTTAAATACGTGCTGGCCATAAACGCGATCTTTTGTGATGTCACAAAATTCACGCGCTTGCGAAAACTTAGAACAATTTCGTTGCATTAATCGCAGCTGTGCAATTAACGACTTCTGAAAAACACAGATTATCGATATGAGAAAATGTTTAACAATACAACAAGTAAAAGTCTAAATAAAAGATACAAAAATTCAATCAGGTTTGTACCAATGGCTATGATGCAACTATTGTCAAGACTCAAGACAGAAGATTAGATCAAGCCAAATAGCAAAGCTTACAGAAGAGTATATAAGGCGGTTACAAATCGTTTTTGATTAAATTTCAATGTGTAAAGCAGGGGTGGCCAATCATTTCTACCTCAAGCGCCAATTTGATTCAAGTCCAGTTCACACGCGCCACACACGAAAGATTTCAAAAGTTCATAGTGAAAACAAGGTGATCTCTAAAAAAAAGGTCTTCACTTAGAATCGATCAATGATTTTCCTATTTTTCGTCCTAAAATCATAGTGTTCTCTAAAAAAAAAGGTTTTCACTTAGAATCGATCAATGATTTTTCTATTTCTCGTCCTAAAATCATAGTGTTCTCTAAAAAAAAAAAAAAGTCTTCACTTAGAATCGATCATTGATTTTTTCTATTTCTCGTCCTAAAATCATAGTGTTCTCAAAAAAAAGAAAAGGTCTTCACTTAGAATCGATCAATGATTTTTCTATTTCTCGTCCTAAAATCATAGTGTTCTCTAAAAAAAAAAGGTCTTCACTTAGAATCGATCAATAATTTTTCTATTTCTCGTCCTAAAATCATAGTGTTCTCTAAAAAAAAAAAAAAGGTCTTCACTTAGAATCAACAATGACTTTTCGATTTCTCGTCCTAAAATCATAGTGTTCTCTAAAAAAAAAAAAAAGGTCTTCATTTAGAATCGATCAATGATTTTCCTATTTTTCGTCCTAAAATCATAGTGTTCTCTAAAAAAAAAAAGGTCTTCACTTAGAATCGATCTTTTTTATTCCAAAATCATAGTGTTCTCTAAAAAAAGGTCGTCTGATATAGCTAGATATAACTTGTGGAACGTTTTTCATTTAAATATTTTCCCCAACTGCAATGCGCCACCAGAACCGTCCAATGCGCCGCAGGTTGGCCACCCCTAGTGTAAAGTGTTTTTCTTTGCTTACGCTAAAGTTTCCAAATAACGAACAAATTTATTGGAACAAACAAAGCGCCCTAAGATGCTTTTAAAAAAATTAAAGATTTTTACGCGTTCTATTAGTCCAATAAATTCATCTATTTTTTCGAAACAATACCGTAAATACCGAAAACTTTTTATGCAATTTTTTGATCGTTTTGATGAAAACTGAAGTTAAGTGAAACAAAGCAATTGTGTTTTTTTATTTTTGTACAGATTTACACCCGTAAAACTTCAAACCTGTCGTCTTTGTAGTAAGCTACATTATTGTACTTTTTTGTAAAAGATATATGTTAAACGACCGTGATTCAAAAATTTAACTATTAAAGTATCTTTTTTAATTTAAATATTCGACTAGAAACATCCCTAAATTTAAAGCATTTAACAAACTTTAAATTAAAATTTTCACTCTCATCAGCTGAACAATTACAATTGCCTTTTCAGTTGCCTTTGTGAAATAACAAAACTTTTTTGCTATCGCTTCAACGCTAGTAAAGATCATTAATTTTTATTTATTTTTCCGCCAAATTGGCCCCGCCAAATTGTCGCGAACCCAAGAAAATAATAGTAACCGTCTCTATAAACAACGGAGATAAATCATAATTTGGTCGACTCTGGGCCGAGACGTAACTCGGTGCGTATAAAAAAAATTCTGTCCTTACTCGCACATACTTGAAAGTTATAATTTTGAAACTCATTCTTGCAGTAAACGAAATCGGATTTTAACATTTATGCCAACGCACTCGCCACAATGTTGATGGATTTGATGTGATGACAGCATTAGAAGTCGTTTACAGAGTTGTAAGTCAGGCTGGGCTTTTTTGGTCAGGTTCAAGTTCGGGCCATTTGAGAAAAATTTTGGGCCTAATTTGGACCCAATGTGGAGCTTACAGATAAACGACCACCTTTTTCAACGTCAAGTAGCTAGCTATTTTGACTTCGTTAACGCAAACCCATCTTGCCACTCTCGTTTTTAAGTTTCCGATGGGATATGTTCATACCGATTCAATCAAAAACACGAGCTAAATGTTTCAATACGAATGAAAAAAATTCATGTTATTGTGGGAAAACTAAAGCGTTTTAGCACTTCAATTAAAAAATGTTCTAAATCCTCCGCTTAGAAGAAGACTCTTATTATTTGTTAGAAAAAAAATAGAAACATTAACGTGATTTTAGACCAAACCAAAGTATTTGACATCAAACCACATGCACAAATCGAACCAAAGGCATAAATAATCAATTTAGTTTAGACCAAACTTAAGTTTTGGGCTTTTTTCGGACCTGTTTAGGGCTTCAAATTCAATTTGGGTTCGGCCCGGGTTCGAGCTAAACTGGTCGGCCTGTTTACAACTCTGGTCGTTTATAATAATTAAGTTTGAATTTGCCTATGCATATTTTTTTGAAATTTGTGCCAATATTAAATTTGGGGGAGGGAATTGCGTTTGGGCTTGCACGTTTGCCTATATTTTCTGTAAACCACGATTCAAATTCTTTATAAGAACTTTCTTCTTTCTGTTTTTCTTCTAGCGTAACTGTGTAGCCGCTTCTCAACGATTAGTCCTTGCTCCAGTCTGATAATTCTTCCAGAAGAGAAATTTTCAAGGGTTTAAGTACGGACACAGCGATGTGTCTGAGATTTTAACGAGTTGTGTATCTTCGCTTTAAAAAGAAACATCAAACTTGTATCGTTTCCAATTGAGCTTTTTTTTTTAAACCTAACAGTTTTTTGCACTAAGTATATCCAAAAGTTCATCTAATTCATCATTTGTATAGCAGAGAGTGTCTTAACTTCTTTGCAACATTTTGTCTGAACGGCGCATTCAAATGCTTTGATCAGCAAAATTTTTTATTAAAATCGCAAACTCAAACGCAGTGCTTCGACTACTACATTGGACAGTCTTGATCAGTGCCTGATCGTTGTACCTCTGGGTTTTTTTTAAACAGCTTTGTGAGTCGGAAATAAATGCAATTATTTTTGCTTATTAAAGTAAAATAAATTTCTAACTGTCAAATTTTTCAGCGTCAAATTTTGGCCAAACTTTAAAAACAAAAAGCTTGTGGCAATGGTAAAGCATTTGAAAAAAATTACTTAATATTTTAACGCAATAATGAATTAATTTTGGATTTTAATATATTATCTAGAAGAAAATATCTTTTAAATGATGTTTTAATTTTAATGACTGTATTTAGTTTTCGAACCATTAATTTTTTTTTTTTAAGTAACACTTACATGCAGAATAAAGTTATTTTTAATTTTTTCAGCAAGATATTTTACACTAGTTAACGAACGATCTTTTCTTCATGCTCTGGTTCGTGGTAGTTCCATTTTAAACATTTTATTTGAACAAGGCTTACATAAAATAGCTTTTAAAACAACATTGCAACAATTAAGTATTGGAAAGCATTGAATTTTTTAGGACGGTGGTGAGGGGCATGTTGGGACAGTGATTCAACTTGAAGGTGGCGACATTCCAAAAAACACGGTTCTTGTTCAATGGGACACGGGAAACCGTTCAAACTACCGCGTTGGTCACAACGGTCAATACGATCTGTACGTGCTTGACAGCGCCCCCGCTGGTACGTCGGTAACGTGTGATGACGTCCACCACAGCGCTGTTAATCGTAGTACTGCAGGAATCAAGCATCCTGGACACAATTGTAGCGAGTGCCAGGTTGAAATAATTCATGGGACGCGATGGAGATGCGCCCAGTGCGATGCAACCAGTCTCTGCACCGAGTGTTACATGAAACCGCGACACAGCAGCCGACACAAGTTCTACCGACACGACGACGATCACAACGCGCCGTTAGTCGAGTTCCATTTAAAGTCTTATAATTGTTTGTTTTTACTTGTTTCTGTTACTTCAACGATTAGGTCATTATCATCAATCGACTGTCGCATATTATAATGTATTGCATCTGTTAAATTTGCGTGAGCCTGGTTTAAATTCGAAAGTTTTAATAAATTCTTCAACTTTATGAATTTGATTTTGCATCTAGAACTTTTTTTTTGTTCATTTGTTTCTTAAAAGTTTTTTGTTATCTGGGATAATGCTTGGGAGCCATTTTTAGGTAACGATTTTACAAATATCAAAATTTTTTCGGTATTATATTGTTAGAACTTTTTTTGATAACGGTATTGGTTTGCTTTTATGTTTGACTCGTCGAATAGGAATCCAGTAAAAGTCGTTGTTTTACAGGGAACTTGTCGGACCTCGCAGTAGCGATGAGAGGCTATTGCAAAGTTATGGGTTTTTTAAGGGGGCTAAAGTCGTACGCGGAATCAATTGGAGACCAGAATGGGGTGACCAAGATGGTGGGCGGGGGAAAGAAGGAACCATTCTTTCTATCGGGTATTTCAGCATGTGTTTAACTAGTCTACAATGTATGTGAAGGATTTTATCTATGAGATTTAATCAACATTGCTCTTAATTAAAAATGAAAGCCTACGAATTATAATTATTTAAATACACAGTATTTTTCTCTGGTTTTATTGTCGTGCTGCTTCGTAGATTTATTTGATATTTCAACTGCGCTTCCGTCTTAAATTTTTTTTTAATTATTCCATAAACGTTATTTGATTTTTGAAAGTAATTTTACGTTATATATTTTTATTTTAGCGTCTGACACGTTAAATATTTCATATGATTATCAATATTCACCCAAAAAAAATATTTTCATAAATCAACTTTTCCAGTAAATTAACTAATTTTTTTTTTTTTTTTGTAACAACATTTTATTAAATTTAAAGATGTCTTGCTTTAAAATCTGTAAGCGTAATACTTTCAGTGGGAACTCTAGCGAAAATGACCGCAGTGTGGCGCTTGTTGAATGGGCCAATGGGAGAAAGGATCGGTACCGGATTGGCCACAACGGAAAGATCGATTTGAAGTGTGTTCGCCCTGGAAGAGGGATGTTGTATTATCGCTCGCACTTGCGCCAATGCGGTCAGTCGCGGGATTCAACTACTGCATTTGTTTACTGGTTTTTTGCAGAACTGAAACAATGTAGTGTGTGCCGGTGGTTTAGTGATTGCTTGTTTGTAAATTTGTTTGCACCGCTGCTGTGTGGTTTCTGTGAAGCTTTACTTCCATTCATTTGAATATTCATGTTGGCGTTTCTCAAATTTTTTTCGACGCAAAATATGTGAAAAGCTTTTATTTTGTTTCCTAAAACTATGTTTATTTTGCATTTTATTTAAAAAATAGTAAGGTTGTTCTTTTAAAGAAGAATACGCTAATCTCTTAAACATAAATTCACTTACAAGCTAATCACCGTCGGGCTTTAGAATTAAACGATTTGTAACGTTTCATTTAAAAAATAGTAAGATTGTAACGAAAATGAAGCACATAAAAAAAAGCTACCAAAGTAAAAGTACATTCTTCAATCACAACTCAACCAAAATAAAAGTACATCCTTCAATCACAACTCACTTAATTTTTATTTTACAAATTTTAATTTTACAAGTCTCACAACTTGTAAGTTTTTGTTTAAAAGCAGTTATATACAGTATGTGAGTTGCGATTGAAGGCTGTACTTTTATTTTTGTAGCTTTTTCGTTTTATGTACATCATTTTTGTTACATGAACTTGTTAAGTTTCAAATTAAAGCCAGGCGATTGATCGAGAACACTGAAAGATTTGTTATTTAGAACAGGGCTCTTCAAACTGGGGGTCGCGACCCCCTGGTGGGTCGCAAAGTGGTTCAATGGGGGTCGCGAGATTTTAAATTTTAGTTTTTTAGAGATTACGATGATTTTGGAAGAAAAGTAGCGAAATACAAGATTAATTCGAAGTAAAAACCTTTTTTCTTTTTTTTTGTTTAGAGCAGCGGTTCCCAAACTTTTTTTTTTCACGGCGCCCTTTGAAGACTTAAAAATACTCGCAGCGCCGTAATGAAAAAAGGTATTCAGTTCCATTACTTTGAACAATCTTTTTTTCTCCTAAAATCAGGGTGTTTTCTAAAAAAAAAAAAAAAAGGTCTTCACTTCGATTTATATCCGATTTCCTTATTTTTCTCTATTTCCCTCCCCAAAATCAGGCTGTTTGAAAATGGTCCTCAATCGGAATCGTTCTCTGAAGGGAAGTTGCTGCTAATAACCTTCACACTGCAATTATGTGAGAAAAGCAGTAAGTACAACAACTTTCGTATACTTTCGCGAAATGAGAGATCGATTCTAGGTGAAGACCTTTTTTTTTTTTTTTAGAGAACACCTTGATGTCGGGGGAAAAATAGCAGAATCAGAAATCGATTTTAGGTGAAGACCTTTTTTTAGGGGTCGCGAAAAAATTTGGCTGTGCAAAATGGGTCTCGATGAAAAAAGTTTGAAGAACACTGATTTAGAACATGTTTTTTGCAGGTAAGCCTGGCATGACTGTCTACGGTCGAATAGCTTCGAAGCAACCTTTAAAACCCCACACATTCAATGTCGGAGATCGTGTTCGCTTTACACTGCCCGATGATATTCTTAAGGATTTACTGCGTGGCCATGGGGAGTGGCATCCTAATCTTATTCCAGTGAGTTTGTTGCGTCACAAGCGTCAATTAGTATATTTTGCAAAATCACATTTTCCTTCGGCTGTTTATTCATTTATTTAAACTGTTCAGTTCAATGCGGTGTTCGGTTTTTATGGTGTGAACGGCGCAGCGAGTTCTTGGCAAGTTATAATGCAATTTCTAACATATAAAAGTTTTAAAATCGCAGATTGCACAACACAAAAAAGCTAGGAAATATTTAATCTGTAACAGTTTTTTAGTTGTTGCATTAAAGATTTTGATCAACAGTTTAGAGGAAAAACCGGAATTGTTACTCGTATTCTTGATAAAGGCGATGTGAAAGTGCAGTACAAGTCCGCTCGCTATAATTCCGTGAGAAAAAATTCGCATTTCACCTTTTATCCAGCTGCGTTGGAACATGTAGAAGGTAGTGATACTCTTATAAAAAAATTATTTTTTCTAATTTTGTTTGTTTATTAAGGTCAAACGAACAATAGTAGCGATTTTCAATCGAAAGCGGCCAGTTCAATGAACAACTTGGCACAAGTAAAACTATTTGCATCTTATTTTAGTTGTATGGAACATGTAATTATTACTTTAATAATGATTTGCTAACTTCACTTAAAGTTCTACCTGAAACTCAAGAATATACTGTGTATATATACGAGGGGAAGTCAAAAAGTTTTGCTACTAAATTTCGAAAAATTTATTTAAAACATTTAACGACAAATTTTAATTATTATTTTTCTACATATCCTCCGTCTAAGTCTATGCACTTCTCAAGGCGATGTTTCCAGCGCTACCCTTCTCTAAAAAATTCTGGAGGCTTTGACTAAAACCAGGTCAAAGTAGTCTTCATAGCATTATCAATAGTCAGAAATCGTGTTCCTTTGAGGTGTTTTTTTAGCTTGGGAAATAAAAAAAGTCGGATGGGGCAAGATCAGCGCTGTAAAATGGGTGTGGTAAAATTTTCCAGCAAAATTCTCTTAAGGCAACCCTTGCAACTTTTGAAGAGTGAGCAGGTACATTGTCATGATGGATCAAGATGCCCCTGTGCAACTTTTCCGGCCTTTTTTTGATCACAGCAGCTTTGAACTTTCTCAAAACGCCGTCATAATAAATTCCTGTGATTGTTTTTGATCTTTCAAGGAAATCTATGAGAATTATTCTTTCTAAGTCCCAAAAAACAGTTGCCATCACTTTCTGAACAAATCTTTCAGACTTGATTTTGATTGGTCCTGTTGAGTCCTTTGAAAGCCACTGCATTGATTGCGTTTTGCTTTCAGGATCGTATTGGTAAATCCATGTCTCGTCAACAGTTACAATTCGTTCCATAAAACCATTATTTATCAATTGCTTCAATCTTGCTTAAAAGGCTCATAGAAAGTTCAGCTCTCTGAATAAGCTGGTCTTCTCGCAACGCTTTTGGTGCTCATCTAGCAGAAAGCTTGCTGAGGCCAAGGTGGTCTGTCAAAATCGAAAAAGCTGACCCATGTGATATTTCAAGGGTAGTAACTATCTCATCAATGGTAATTCGGCGATCCTTTTCAAGAAGGTCCTGGACTGCTTTCACTTTTTCTTCAGAAGTTGAGTTTGATGGCCTTCCTTCTCTAGGTTCATCTTAAAGATCGTTTTGACCTTCTTTAAAACGTTTAATACATCTAAAAATTGTTGTTCTGTGTGGTACAGAGTCTCCATATACTTGATACAAAGAGTCAATAACTTGTGAAGATTTTTTTAACCCAAGTTTGGTCAAGAACTTAATGTTTGCTCTAATCTCAAGATTTCTAGTTTTCATGGGTCAAAATGTATCACGATTTTAAAGTAAACCTGATATTAAATGCAATTACGGAATACTACAATGTATTGTCTAAGGATACAAAATCATCCAAATATTAAGCTGAATGCGTATCACATGAAAATTTGTGATTGTGCATGTTTCAGAGCTTTAGTAGCAAAACTTTTTGACTTCCGCTCGTACCTTGTAAGTTATGTTATCTTTTGCTGTGTTAGATTGGTTGTACTTGCTGTTTTTTGTTTATCTTGTTTATCTTTAGAGCAAGAATAGGTTCTGGGTTAACTATTTCAACATAGCACTCCCTTACTACCGGTAACAGCAAGCAAAGCAGGCTACGCCGCTTGAAAAACGGCATTTCTCAGGGATCAGTCTTGGCTCCCGTCCTTTTCAACACCTATACGTACGATCTGCCTTCCTCAATTCCTAAAAAGTTGCTTATGCTGACGATTTAGCATTGTTATACTCTTTTGGAAACTGAAAGGATTTGGAGTGGACTTTAATCAAAACATGACTACACTTTCAGCGTATCTTTAGACTTTGAGGTTGAAGCTCAGTCACATTATTACGGTGACAACAGCCTTTCAACAACATGTGACAACACATTCACACCGAAAGGCCAAACTTGAGTTAAAAGTCTACAACAACAACAGACTTTTATCGTTCTGTCCAACCCCTACTTATCTTGGGGTAAAACTGAACAGATCGCTTGTGTTTCGTCACCATCCAGTGGCATTGGCCAAAAAACTATCTTCGCGCGTCACACTTGTAAACGGACCACCTACCTGTACTCTCAGGCATCCAGCCAGCTGAGCTTCGCCGACTGGGAGCGACACTCTCCTTGGCTTACCGTGGATCTCTGGACCCCGATCATATCTTGCATGGTCTTTTAAGTGGGTCCTCAGATACTCGCCAAGTGAGACTAAGATCCAGATGCCCGTTTGTGCCAGCTGCACGGAATATTTTGGACAACCTTGCCAGACTTGGCATCCGCGTCTCTGAATGGACAAATCACAAATGGAACGCGGAGTACTGTGAAAATGCTTCCAGGCTCCGTGCTTTTGTGCCCGAGACCAGTGCCAGGCCTGTTGGGATGGGCTTACCCCGAGCAGCTTGGGTTAGGCTCAACCGCCTGTGGACTGGTGTTGGGCGATTCCATTCGTCCATGCACAAATGGGGTCTCGCTCCTTCACCGAATTGCGAGTGTGGCGCCTCTGAGCAAACCGCAGACCATGTACTAACAGCGTGCCCTATACATCGGACACCACATGGAGCACGAGTTCTGACGGTTTTGGATGATGAAACTCGATGTTGGCTTAATGACATCACTGCCAGCATCTGATCCAGGCAGTGCAGCAGTCTGGGGTAGTAAAAGGATAAACCCTCGGCCCCAGTCCTGTTTGTGTCTGACCTGGAGTGGATACCCTTCAAACGACGACGACGAGTGCTGGTGCCAAAACACTGTGCACAGTTGCCCTATCTCTGGTCTATTCAACAGCTGAGTGCTGCGCTCCAGACTGGTATGACAGCGCTCATACTTGCCTCATAGGCAGTGTCTTGAATGACGCCTTGCGCGTAATCAATGGATGCCTGCGTCCCACTCCAACGGACCACTTACCTATACTTTCAGGCATCCATTCAGCTGAGCTTCGCCGACTAGGAGCGACACTGTCCTTGGCTTACCGTGGATCTCTGGACCCTGGTCATATTGTGTATAGTTTTTTAAGTGGGTCCTCAGATGCTCGCCAAAAGAGACTAAGATTTAGATGCCCGTTTGTACCAGCTGCGCGGAATCTATTAAACAACTTTGCCGGACTTGGCATCCGCGCTTTCTGAGTTCGTGAATTATAGATGAAACGTGGAGTACAGCGAGATTACAACCAGGCTCCGTGTTTTTATACCCAGGACCAGTGCCAGACCTGTTGGTATGAGCTTGCCCCGAACAGCTGAGGTCAAGCTCAACCGCCTGCGAACTGGTGTAGGGTGATTCCATTCGTTCATGCACAAATGGGGTCTCGCTCCTTTGCCAAATTGCGTGTGCTGCGGCTCAGAACAAACCGCCGACCTTGTTCTTGTTCTAACAGCGTGTCCTCTGCATCGGCACCACACGGAGCACGAGGTCTGACGGTTTTGGATGACGAAACTCGAGCTGAATTAACAACATGACTGCCAGCATCTGATCCGGGCAGTACAGCATCCTGGAGTAGTAATAGAATAAACCCTCGGCCCCAGTCCTGCTAGTGTCTAGCCTGGAGTGGATGCCTTTCAAACGACGACGACAAGACCCAACAAGAAAAATGAGTTATTTATTAGAAACCGCACAGGCATATTAGAAATTTTAACCTGATTTTTGTTAAATTTTTATACAAAAGCTCAGAAAATGACCTGGTTTGGCTGGCTTGAGTTACCTAGCTATTGCCAAAGCAGTGGCCTTCAAAACATTGCTCCCACTATTTGGACACGTTGCCGACATAGAAAATGCTTGTCGAAGTATTTTTATAATTTTTGGTTGGGAGTTACCTTAAAAATTTTAAATGTTTAACTCTGCTGTGAGTTAAATAAGTTTGCAAAGTACTACTTAGTTAGATTTTGATGGAAAAAAGCTTAAACGTATTTATTTTCTTTGTATTTATGATACTATTAGGATTGTATTAGATTATTTGAGATTCTTTATTGAATATGATTGGACTTTAAAAAATTAATATACAAGTACCGATATTTTACTTTGCAAATATATCAAAAGCTTTGTTATGGAATTTTTTAACTGGGGAGAGGAGGGCGTGCGAAGGTATGTAATGTTGCATTCATTTACACCGTGTAAGTAGAACAAAGTTATGCAGCTGGGCAAATAATTTTAAAAGTTAGTAAAGACGTTTTTTTTACCGTCAACACAAGTAATGAACTTTATTGGTTTTTTTAGTGTTTTTTTTTAGCTTTTTCTTCACTGTTGAAGTAAAAAAAAACACTTAAATGTGTTGATGGAGAACTTTAAATAACAAAGGCGTGAAATTTTACGAATGACATCTAAACCGCGTAACCTAAAAACTTAGTTGTGGCGTTGACATCAAATCAATTCCTTGTATAGTAGATCTATAACAATAGTTATTTCTATCTCAAGAATATTTGTAATTACGAAATTCGATCTATTGTAATTATGTGCCTTTACGTTCAGCGTAAATAAAAAAATATTTTACAGAGAAAGGATTCTGAAGTAAGGAACCCCCTCAACACAAACACGCACCTGGCAGGAGAAAACCCCTCATCATCTGCTCCTGATGCCGGTAATTGAGTAATTATTTGCTGATTCTGGTTGTTGAGTGATTAGTTGCTGGTGCTCGTCGTCGTTTGGAAAGGTATCCACTCCAGGTCAGACACAAACAGGACTGGGACCAATCGAGGGTTTATCCTTTTACTACCCCAAGCTGCTGTACTGCCTGGATCAGATGCTGGCAGTGATTTTGTTAAGCCAGCATTGGGTTTCGTCATCCAAAACCGTCATACCTCGTGCTCCATGTGGTGTCCAATGTATAGGGCACGCTGTTAGAACATGGTCTGCGGTTTGTTCAGAGGCGCCACACTCGCAATTTGGTGAAGGAGCGAGACCCCATCTGTGTATGGTCGAATGGAATCGCCCAACACCAGTTCTTGGTGCTGGTTCTGGTTGTTCAGTGATTAGTTGCTGATGCTGGTTGTTGAGTGATTAGTTGCTGGTGCTGATTGTTGAGTGATTATTTATCGATTTTGGTTGTTGAGTGATTATTTGCTGATGCTGGTAGTTGAGTGATTATTTGCTGATGCTGGTAGTTGAGTGATTATTTGTTGATGCTGGTTGTTGAGTGATTATTTGTTGATGCTGGTAGTTGAGTGATTAGTTGCTGATTCTGGTAGTTGAGTGATTATTTGCTGATTCTGGTTGTTGAGTAATTATTTGCTGAAGCTGGTTGTTGAGTGATTATTTGTTGATGTTGGTTGTTGAGTGATTATTTGCTGATTCTGGTTGTTGAGTGATTAGTTGCTGATGCTGGTAGTTGAGTGATTATTTGTTGATTCTGTTTGTTGAGTGATTATTTGCTGATTCTGGTTGTTGAGTGATTATTTGCTGATTCTGGTTGTTGAGTGATTATTTGCTGATGCTGGTAGTTGAGTGATTATTTGTTGATGCTGGTTGTTGAGTGATTATTTGCTGATTCTGGTTGTTGAGTGATTAGTTGCTGATTCTGTTTGTTGAGTGATTATTTGCTGATTCTGGTTGTTGAGTGATTATTTGCTGATTCTGTTTGTTGAGTGATTATTTGTTGATGCTGGTTGATGAGTGATTATTTGTTGATGCTGGTAGTTAGTGATTATTTGCTGATGCTGGTAGTTGAGTGATTGTTGCATCGCAGTTTTTATACGTTGATTTTTGAAATATTAAATTTATGGATAATACATATTCGCTCAATATTAAAGTTTTAACATAAAATATGCGCACAGGTTATATGCGTTGGAAACTTTATCATAATAATATGGACAGCGCACTTTCTTTGCAAGAATTAAATTTTACACTTATTGAAAACTAGTTCAGATCTGGTATAATCACTAAGAAAAATAAATGCCAAGGCATTGAAAGAAATAAAGGAACACTAAAAAAAATTTAACAAGTTGCCAATTTATTTTCAATACTTTGTTAACGCAAAAATTAAAACGTTTGGCTCGGATTTATCTAATTTTTTGCTTGTAAATTTAAGCTTCGATTAAGAAACTGAAAGGTCAATTGTTTTTCAGTATTAAACAAATTCCTAAATGAAACTTTAATAGGCACAAAAACCTATCAAAGGCAACAAGACGACGGTGTAGAATTTAAATGTTTTTAGGCATATCTCATCATAATGACGTTCACATTCTTGGTCGAAAATATAATTCACTATTAAAAATGGATGCAATGAGACGAAATGCTTCTTTAATAATTTCAGAATAAAAACATTGATGAGCCATAACCCAAACTTTGCAAAGGTTATAAAATAAACTGTTATCGCCCTTAAAATGTGATTGATAGATACAGCCTAGTTTTTTTTTAGTGCATTGCATCGTATTAACCCAGCCTTGTGCAACAGGTTCAGAATTGGTTTAGATGAAAGAAATGAATTTTTTGGGGTTGAGCTTAATAATTATAAACAAGAATTTCACTATTCAAAGCGGTTGCAGTCGAATATGAAACTGGAAGGTTATTAAGTATCCTACTCTCTGCCGTAGTATAAGGTTCGCTCGCTATACATATCTTGTGTTAATCGGATGTTGATTTGATTTTCATTTTTTCCAGATCGCTCCATTTCGACTCGTCTAGCGCAAATTTCATTTCGCGACGACGCCGACTCCGTTTCTTCCGCCACGTCATCGGTAAGCAAGAAGGTTCTTTTGCCAAAAATTTGCTCTTAAATTTTAGTTGATTTCAGTTTTCTAGTTCGATGACGTCAAGAGAACGTTCAATTCACGCGGCGTCTCAGAGCGGAGAAAACTCGATCATCTGGTCGCTGCTAGAGGGCGGTGTTGACGTGAACCTCCCCGATGATAGAGGTCTTACGCCACTTCACCATGCCGTGATTGGGTGAGCGCCAGAAAGTTTTATTGAAAGACGCTCATGTGGTCAAGTTCCTGTTCAATGACAATTTATTTCTGGGTCTTCGTCGCTTCACTAACGAAATCATGAATTAGATAAAACCTTCAAATGATTTATTATTGCCATAAAACAAAATAAATTTAGTTGTTTTAGCTTGCTGATCACTAATTTGAATTTTCCTAGAGATTAATTAAATAGTTATCGGGTGTTTGTTTTTACATCTAATTCGAATTGGACTATCTCACTTATTTAAATAAGATTCGTTAAAGTTTTCCAGTTTTGATTGATTAAAAACTTAATGATTTGTGTTTACCTAGGAATCGTCCTTTAACTTTAAAGTATTTGGTTCGGAGGTGTAAAGCGAATGTTAACGTTTCCGGGGAAAATCCCCCCCTCCACATTGCCTCCAAGCAAGGTTACCTTGATGCGGTGAAGATGCTGCTGGATCTTGGTGTGAAAGTAAATCAGCAGGTGACTCTATCATGCTGAGATAGCAACATCCGATTTTACTATCAAAGATAGCATCGGTTGTTTGTGTTTGAACTGGAGCAATCGTGTCATTCGGCTTTAATAGATTGCAGTCGGTGACTGTTTCTTAGTTTTAATTATTGGAATTTTGTAAGACTGGTTAAATTCTGCATTCAGCTTTTTGTCGCCGATTATTTACTCTTTAGAGAAAATATTGGCGGATTTTTTAAAATTATCTCCTCGAAATATATCTCAATTGTTATCTCCTCATTGAAATCAATCAAAAAATTATCTTCTTGAATTATCTCTCAATTATTATCTCCTCATTGAAATCAATCAAAAAATTATCTCCTCATTGAAACTTGAAAATCAAACTGTTATGACTTTTAAAGGTTGTTGTCGCGAACGCAAAGATCTAGTTGAAAGATAAGAAACTTGTTGTTTTGACACGAACATTGGTATTGGAGTGAAGGCGAACCAACCTTCACGTAGTTGGAAGAATTTAATTTTTACAGGATTTTTCATGAATAAAAATAAAAATTTCAAAAATAAAAAAACAAGACTTCATAAATAAAAAGCAAAATTTCAAAAACAAAAAATAGGATTTCAAAAATAAAAAGCAACGGTATAGAAAGACAATTTGGTATAACTTTTTTATTATAAGATTAATCTTTTTTTTGTATTTACAATAAAAACAATATAATAGCCTAGCTTGTCGGCATATCTTTTGATTGTTGCGGGCTGTTATATAGACAACTTTACAGTAAAAAGGAAAGCCTTTTATTACGTGCTTTATTACACAAATTGCTATAATTTGCAAGAAATTATGTCTCAACAATCTCAGCAGAGAAAAACAAGAGTGTTAATACTAAACGAGGAAACATTTGATCAAGTTAAAAGGCTGTACAAAATTAAATCGAAGAAAGAACTCCTTGAAATAACTAACCTCAGCATATCTGCCTTACATGTAAAATCTCGCGAAAGTTGAGGGAGAGAAACCCTATGTGTTAATTTTTCTTGGCAGCCTTTTAAAGTAAGGAAATTATCATTCCCCATTATGGATCTAATCTCTGTATACAGTTTAGATTTATCCTTTTTATTTCTCCCAGATTATTTGTATATGTTTCTAAAACTCAACTCCTCACCCTCATGGCTCTTAATCTTTCTTATCAAATTGTTTAAGGCAGATATGTTGAGGTTAGTTCAGGGCTCTTCAACCTTTTTTTCTCTCATGCACCTTTGCAAGAATACTTTATATTTCATGCACCCTTGTGATAAAATTACTCAAAGTCTAAAAAAAGCTTTGCGAAACCCGCGATTTCTATTGTGTATTCTTAAATAAACATTTATAAAAAATACACAATACACATGAAAAGTGAGCAAAATATAAAAAAGAATGTTGCAGTGGGCTGAGAAAAGCAAAAAAATAATCAAATGATTAACAATTTATCAGGGATTAATGACTTTTCTGTGGTTGCAGTTTTCGTACCAATAAGTCATGCACCCCAGAGGCAGTTGTGGTGCACCCTGGTTGAAGAGCACTGGGTTAGTTATTTCAAGGAGTTCTTTCTTCGATTTAATTTTGTACAGCCTTTTAACTTAATCAAATGTTTCCTCGTTTAGTATTAACACTCTTGTTTTTCTCTGCTGAGATTGTTGAGACATAATTTCTTGCAAATTATAGCAATTTGTGTAATAAAGCACGTAATAAAAGGCTTTCCTTTTTACTGTAAAGTTGTCTATATAACAGCCCGCAACAATCAAAAGATATGCCGACAAGCTAGGCTATTATATTGTTTTTATTGTAAATACAAAAAAGATTAATCTTATAATAAAAAAGTTATACCAAATTGTCTTTCTATACCGTTGCTTTTTATTTTTGAAATCCTATTATTTGTTTTTGAAATTTTGCTTTTTATTTTTGAAATCCTGTTTTTTATTTTTGAAATTTTTATTTTTATTTATGAAATCTTGTTTTTTATTTTTGAAATTTTTATTTTTATTTATGAAAAACCCTGTAAACAATTGGTTTGTAGTACAGAATTTGAATATAGCCAGCAAGAAACTCATCTTTAAGCTTTTCGTCCGACAAAGGAAAAAATTCAATTGATTTTTTAATAAAACTGAACGAACATTTTTGTCGGTTATTATGCATGTTTTTTGTTTGGAAGAGTTAAGAAACCACAGTTGCACTATCGCTACTTGGACGATACTTTTGCTTTGATAGTGAAAATGATTACGATAAATTTCTTCATCAATTAATTTCTTGCACCCTTCTTTGCGGTTTACGTTTGAAAAAGAAGTTAATTAATCTCTTCTTTTTCTTGATGTACAGGTGGAAAAGGTTGGCTCTAAGCTTAGATCTGTTTACCTTAAACCTACATTCACAGGACAATACCTTAACTGAAAATCCTTTAGCCCTGAAAAAGAAAAATCAGTTTAATTTTCACCCTTGTACATCGAGCCTTAATGATCTGCTCAGACGTTACACCGCAAGCTGAACTTAGAAAAAAATTTTTAATACTACTCATGAATGGCTAACCCGACCACGTCTGATGAGTTTCGGACGAAAAGCTTAGAGATGTATTTTTTGCTGGCTTAATTGAATTTTCCCGTTTCACTCCGATTCCAAACTTCAAAAAAATTTTTTCATTCGTGTTTTTAACCATTTATAAATTTTGATGTTATCCAGATCGAGACGGCTGTTGCGTATAAACACAAAACTTATTCGCAAAGCCATGGCCGTGCCAGCCCAAAAAATTTTGAGGAACCTTTATTTTTATATTGGTCTTCACCTGATTTTGTAGTTAAGAATGAAACCGATACGATTGGTTTCTTATGAAGGCCAAAAATGTTCTTCACATTAAATCTCAGCAGTTTTTGCTCACTGATCTGCATCGTTCTAAATTACGTTACTTTATCTTTCTCAAATAATTAATTCATTGTCGTTGCCTTAAAAATTTTGATTTTCAAGTTTTGAAGGGCAATTGCCCCCCCCCCCGGCTCGTACGGCTATGCGCAAAGCTCGGGTGTGCTTTATAAACATCACTTGCTTTTTAGCTTAAAAGACGACATTCAAACAGCCAATCATAGCATCCGTATGCGGCTAAACTGACGCACAAACTGATCGCCGATACCCGACCCGAAAGGGTCAGCGAAATCAACTTAGTTGAAAATCTGTGATTGACTCAAACGTGCGAGAGTGTCTTTGATAACAACTCTGTTTACCAGTTACATTTTCAGGATGTTTGTGGCAACACTGCTTTGCACTGCAGCATTATCAACAACAGAGAAGAGGTGTCCGTTTTTCTATGTTCAATTCCTGACGTTGACTTTGATTTACGTGATAATCGACGAATGACGTCGCTTCACTTAGCCGCAATTAAAGGAAATAAAAAGTTCGTATTTGCAATCCAGTGAGCATGAGCTTTACTAATGTTATAATGACGAAGGGTGATCGAATACTCTTTAGAATAGTTTCGTTGATTTTGAATAAATCTCCGTCGCTCTTGAACGCTGCTGGGGGTGAAAAGCGACAGACTCCTCTTCATTTGGCTGTGTCGCGCGGCCATCCTGACGTTGCGAGGCTTTTAATAGATCGAGTAAGTTAACGACACGAACATTTCTGCAACAATATCGCATTCACATCTCGTCGCAGAAGTGCTACGTCGACGTTGCTGACGCGGATGGGAATTCCCCGCTTCACTGCGCGTGCGAGCGAGCTTGTTTGGCGTGTGCTGAAATGTTGGTGACGGAAGGCGCAAACTTGGCGGCCCGCAACGCCAAGGGGCAGACTTGCATAATGACGCTGCAATCTTCCCCTTATCGTTCAGTTGTTATTCCTGAAAGAGAACCATTTCCACAGGTGGGAGAAGTTCAATGTTTTTCTGTTTGTTTATATTGCTCGGTTTAGTTCTTGTTGAATTGCGAGCGTATTACTGCGACATATTATTTAGAGATTAATCGGAACATTTACTTAAACCGGACCAACCTAACTTAAGCCAAACCTGTTTCTTTTTACTGTTTTTAAAAGAAGAGAGCTTTAAAAACTTTTTGTGTAAAATTTTGCCGGTCTAGCTTGGCTTTTTTTAGTGCAAGAGATTTAGCTTTTCAAGAGCCATGCTTATTGCGTGCGAGTCTTACTCAATCCGGATCATTGTTGTCAAATTGCCTGATCTTGTCTCCAATGACAAAAAATTACTAAAGTGTCACATTATGACGTCATAAGTAGGAAACAACTCACAAAATATAAACAACTTTATTAGGTAACTTTTTGTTAAAAAACACCTTTCAATTTGGTTTTTCTATTGAAAACATAGTCATTTCCCCTGCATGTTCAGTAATAATTCAAGAAAACAGTATTTATTAGATTTGGTCTAGCTTATGTTAAGGCGTCCCATGTAGATTAGCTTAAATCAGTGGTTCTCAAACTATTTTAAAGTTTTTTTGCATGGCGGTTTCTTTACAATCTTTTGGATGGCTTACGGACCCTTTCAAATTAGCCGCAATTAATTTTTGTTTCAAAATATTAGAGTGATCTCTAAAAAAAGAAAAAGGTCTTCACCTTAAATCTCACTCTGATTTTTTGAATACAATTATGTATGAAGTGTGGCACAGGTGTCAATTAAATTTAACTGAGATTGAAAGTGACTGGATAACAACAATCGAAATTGCCAATAACTTCAACTACTGAGTGACCTATTTGCGGACCTCCTGACACCTCTTCGCCGTCCCCCAGGGGATTGCAGACCCAGTTTGAGAACCGCCGTCTTAAATTAACTTCACACTAGTAGTTTGTCGAACTTGTCTAGTTTACATTGTTTTGTTTCGATCCGATTGTAGTGCGACTTCCAAATTATCTTTGCTTCGTTATTACCAATATTGGTCACGCTTTACAAAATTTAACGCTTCAATTTCAATAAATGTTAAAATTGATGTTTACTCCGTAATTCATATTATACGGCAAGTTTATAGCAAAAGAATGTCTAAACTGCAACGACTGTTTCAATTATTCTTTCTTGTCTGTACCACAAACATGTACTGTATAAAGAACAAGTTACAAAATCTCGGTTTTAAGACTAATAGAATATGCCAGCATTTACTAGATATAATTTTGCGTTGCAGAGGGAAATATTCCATAAAAAAATTTAAAAAAATTGCTTTTTCAAGAATATTCTGTTGGATTCTACTTCTAAACTATACGTCACAATCAATGGGGCTTGCTAAATTTCACTGATATTTACAGACACTGCTATCATTGTAATTGGATTTGCTAGAGATAATAATAAAGCTGGAATGTTTTTTATAGAGGGCAAAGAAAAGAATATTATAACATTGTATACCAGTATTTTTGGCTAATTAATTATTATTGTCGTGACAAACCTTTATTGGTCTTTTTATCATAACTTAGCGGAATCAAGCTTTTTTTAATTTTTCAATGGTTCGTTTCAGATCAGCAAAATTTTAACACGTTTCAACCAAACTTCCGGTCGAAATTGTGATATTGTTTTGTTGCTGGCCTGTTTTCTTTCCTGGCATGGCGCTGCTCTGGAAGAGATTTTAAACAAGGAATGGTTGAATTGTCTCAAACATTGCTCGAGGGAGTGAGTTTTCATGTGTTGCAGGCTCCCTGTTCGTATTTTGTTGTTAATCTTTTTGAACCTGTGCCTGGAACAAACCGCCCCTGGCTAACTTTACGCGGCGATAACTTGCACCTGTTTTTAAATGTAAATTCTATAAGTCCGGCACAAGTGCCGGGTTTCTTAAACTGGGGGCGCGAGAAAATGGCTGCAAACTGAATACATGACTGCATTGGCATGACATAAATGGGAAAATGAGAAGGCATAACAGTGAATATTTAAGCTATAGTTTTACAGATGCCACAGTGAATAGTCGAGTGGTATCACAATGCTATAAAAATCTCAGCAATCGCGCAATGTAACCAAATTGTTTGCAGCATCATCTTCTGAAATAAACACTCTGGCCGTAAAGATAAGCTTTTAGCCTTTTTCCAAAAAAAGAAAGACTGTCTGAAAAAGTTGAAAATTAAAACTAAATAAATGCGTTTGCCAATCTTTGCAAAAATTGTTTTAGTGGGCTTACCCGACCCATTCTTGGGGATGGGGGCGCGGATCAACTCCGCACAGTTGCAATAATTGGGCAACCCCCCAGGGACGGCACCAGAGGTCCAGAATAAAGGGAGTGGCCGAAGATGGCCCGATGCATACTGTAGAGTCAAGTACAGGGAAGTCTAGCACGAGATAAAAGATGTCCTGTCATTCAGAACCACAGTTGCTGCATGAAGGGGTCTCGGCTCGACCAACCCTGTGGAGATATGTGCCAAGAAGAGTGCTGTGCCCGTTGCAGCGTAAACGAGAGAGAGAGCACAACGAGCGGAGCGAGGGAGAATAAGCTTCTCAGAAGACACTGAAGGGATTTGATGTTGAAAGAGACCAGATTGGATACTGCGTCTCCAACTGTGTAAAGGGATAGTTGTTGGGAGGAAATAAGCAGTGAGAGAGACAGTGATATCGCGGAGGGGTCAAGAGAGGCTCCAACTTTAGCGAGAGAGTCAGCTAAGTCATTGCCTGAGAGGGAAGAATGACCAGGTATCCATTGAAAATAGACAATCTAGAGTTGGATAAAGCAGTGTTCGTCAAACTGTGGGTCGCGACCCCAAATGGGGTCGCCTGAATATTTTGTGTGGTCGCTTTATTACTGGAATTGTGCACTTGAAATTTCTGAGCTAAAATGTGTACAGTTGTTCAAACGAAATTAATTGGTTTCTACATTGGTGATATTTGTCTGGCACCTTATCATTTGTTTTCGTTGCTGCCAGACAGCAAAACCACGCCACGATTTTAAAAGCTAGTGGACAGAAAGCAACCACAATCGTCCCATTAATAAATATAATTATTAATCCGTTTAAACGCGTTTTTATCAGTCCATGTAATTAGTTTATTCAGTTTACCATCTATAGCTATTAGCATTTTAAATTTGTAGTTGAATCATTTTGTATTTGCTTTGGGGTCGCGTGTACTGGTATTGTTAATAAATTCTTTAACTTGGGTCGCTTTTTGTAAAGGTTGGAGAACACTGGGATAAAGTATTAAGGAGAGATTGTGTATCGAAGAGGGACTTGGGTGTTAAGTAAGGTAAAGGAGCAGAGAGGATTGACAAGACAGATAGAGAGTCAGAGAACAAGGTAACAAATTCAAATGCACATGACGTGGAGTGAGAGATACAGATTCAAACACAGCAGAAATAGTAGTAGCGTCAGTCGAAATTGCTCACATGATTGCTAAAGAGAAGAAACCTTACAACATTGGTGAAACATTGATTAAACCGTGCATGTTAAAAGTATCTGGTCTTGTATATTAAAAGCATGTTAAAAGCATTCATCGCAAAGAAAAAAAACAAACAATGAACTTAGATCTCATTGCGTGATTCACCGAGAGACTCTGAGTTTTATTGCTATGAAAGATAAGCTTCTATGAATGAAAAATAAGGTTACAATCATACAAGCCGTCAACTACGTTAAAGCAAGTGCTGTTAATAAAAAACAGTTTTCCAAGCTTTGCAAGGACATGTATTTCAATCATGAGATTCTACTTTTCCGTACATCCGTTCGTTGGTTATCGCAAAGTTCATGTGTTAGCCCAGATGTATGAAATAAAAGATGAACTCATGCTGTTTTTTAAAGCTCATAGGAAACCAGATCTTTTTTGTCTGTTGAATCAGAAAAGGTTCATCTGACGTTGGCAAACCTCGTGGATATTTTCGAAGCGTTAAATGTTTTTAATTTGATTTTGCAGGGCAAGAATATCATCTGTATCAATGACTATGATGCCATCAACGCTTTCGTGGCAAAACTAGAGCTAAAAAAGGAAATGCAGCTTCCTTTCCTAAACTAGATATTGCTCTCGAGTAAAACCAACTTGAAGTTAATGACGAGCTTAAAGTCGAGATGGAGAATCACCTGCGACTTTTAAAACAAAAATTTGAACGCTATTTCCCAGATTTGAGCGACACTGAACTTCTAAAAGTGCAGATGATATGGAATCCTTTTCGTCTATATTCTTTTCAAAGTTTTGCAGAAAGAATTTTCGGAAATGAAATGTAATTCTACAGCAGAAAACAATTTTGAAGCTATGTTACTGACTGATTTCTGGGAGAAATATGTGCACAAGAGTATAGATGTTGTAGCTATACGTACCATTTTTCCGTTTCATCGACTTACGTGTGCAAAAATGGCTTTTCTTCCAACACTGGAACAAATTTGACTGTGAAGCCGATCTGAACTGCGTTATTTGCTATAAAGTTACGAATTAAACTTTTGGTTTCCAAAAAACAGTTACATCCTTCTTAATAACAAAATTTAGCTATTGCTGTTCTGTTCAATGCTGTTAAGATTTTTTACTGTAATAGAGCTTGAGTTTTGGTGGTATCATCAAGGAGGTGAGGAGCTCGAGTTTTGTATGCATGAAGAAAGTGGGCACGTCTCAAAAAGCATAAGAACCCCAGCTCTAGTGGCTTTAACAGCAAATGAATTTAAATAACTTTTTCCCGCTTGATAGCGAGTTTGTACGAGCGTCAAAAAGCGACTGCATTTTCAAACATTAATTACAGCAAAACAATTTATTTTTTTGTAAACGCCGTTGCTCTATGCGAGGTTACTTTCGGTGTAAAAACGTAAATTTCGATCATTATAACAGTTTGTGTTGGCATAATCCGTATCCTAGACCTACTATAAAAAGATGAAACGCATGAAATACTACATTTCGTAGTTTTAATTGCAGATTCGCAGGGCAAGCAGTCAATGTGAGGATTAAATAAGCCCGCGCCAAATCACCACCGATTTAACAGCCTACGCAAAATAAAATTTAAGATGCTTATAACTGGTGAACGTAGCTTGAATTTTCTTTTACCACGTTACATTTTGTTTTAGTTGGCGTCAAGAAAGTTCTTCATCCTCGCTACACAGCGCGGAATATGTAAAAAGCCTCGAACAACAGGTCGGGATTAGGTTTTTTATGTTCATTTCCATTGTACTTATTTGTAAATCCGTTCAGCGTTCACGTTGAACGCAACTTTATGCTATTTATTTCTTTTAGAATTTCAAGCAAGGTTTGCAGTGTTTTGCAGTGATTTGTATTCATCAGAGTAAACTTGAACACAAACTTTCGAGATAAAACTCGACGTTGCAACGATGACATTGTATGACGTAGATTGCTTTGCAGGTCCAACGTTTGAATAAAAAAATTGAGACGCACCAGTGTGGGATTTGTATGGATCGGGATAAGGAAGTCATCTTTTCTTGCGGGCACGGATTGTGCGAAAAATGTTCCACTCAGGTCACTCATTGTCCTGTGTGTCGAAAACCAATAAAAGATAAAATAAAAATGTATTGATCATCGTCTTGTGCAATATTTTGACTACAACTGACGTAGGTTCTCTGATTTGATTTTATCAAAGTCTAGTAAATTTTCTTCAGTTTGACATTTTTAATAATTATGAAATTTTGTTTATTCAGTGTTTTTTTTTTTTATTAAACTGTATTTGTTTGTTCCGCATGGTACCTAACTTTTTTAATAAATTTATTATGAAACATGTTTATTGGTTTAAGTTGACGTTTTAGAAAAAACATGAATAATTAACCCCTGAGTGAGATGGATCTCGTTTAAATTACTGAAATGACGTCATGCGTTTTACGAACAAATCCTCAGTAGCTTTATTAATACACGGCAGAATCGTGGTGAGTGTTTCCACTTAAGTTTTTCCGCCACTCTGTCTAGTCGTAAGAGGTGATGTAGTTTATTCTAGTTGAGCGCGTTTTTTTTCGCTTATCAACTTAAAGACCTTCTTTTCTCTTTTGGACTCCTGATCGATTATTTAGCTATTTTGATCAACGGGAGAGGATCCTATACACTCCTACCTTCAGATTTTCGATTTAAATCTTTTCATTCTTTGGTCCTTTTCTCAATTTTAAATTTTGGGAATTTTAATTGTCATGATCTTTCTTAAGATTTCTTCAGCTCAAAGAGCTGTGCAGAAATCTATTTGACTAGATTTTCCTTATTCATCTCAACTAGATCTTTTCATTGGCAATTGTTCCTCTATATATCTCTGCCCTGTTATATCCAAATTTATATGCCAAGTTTTTCTTAAATCTGTCACTATTCTCACTTCCACATTTGTAAATAAAATCTTCCGTTTTCTTGCATGACTACCGCTTCTTATTGTCACCTGCAATTTTTTTATTTTTTCAACTTGTTATAACTTTATCATCTTCAATTCAACCAACTACTCAATACTGCTTTGTAAGCCGTTAAGAAGCGCAGTCAAATTTTTCTTAAAGACTCAACTTTCCCTAGGAAGACCATCTTAGATACGTTTCTATCTCGAGTTAAACAGCAACAGGGATTTTTCATGTTAATGCTGATTAGTGGCTGAAAACACTTGATTCTTTCTCTTAAAACCCAACGCAGTCTGCTTCGCTGCATTGCTAGATGCTCAACATCTCGGATTTCATCGTCTTCAATCTTCAGCATAATAATAATTATATATTTAAGAATTTCACTTCAATGTAAAATCTAGAAACCCTACTTCGCCCCTTATCGCTCTCTTACACCCAAAGTTTCTAAGCTCATTGAAAGAATCAGTATCAGTATCTTTTATTAGTAATCGTTCTTGTACGGTCTGCTTTTTTTATGAAATCGCATAACTATCTTACTACTCCGGGCTGTTTTTAAACCGACATTAATTAGCTACTATATCTTTCAAAGGTCTTTTACTATTCCAGTCTGCTTCAGCATCTTTTTTCTATGTCAGTGCTTAACCTTTTCGTGCATGTGGCACACTTGGACCAGAGTGCAGATCTTGATTTTCGTCCCTAAAAAGTAGTGTTTTCTAAAAAAAAAAGGTCTTCGCTTTGAATATGTCTCGGAGTTTTTGATTTTTGTCCCCAAACAGTAGAGTCTACAAAAAAAAGTTGCGGAGCAATGGACTAATGTTTTCTTAAAAGTTTCGCCGCACACTTGTAAATCTCGCGCAGTACACAGGTTGAAAACCACTGATCTATGTTGTAACGGGCACAGAATTACTCGAGCTTCGCATCTTCACAAGATTGGTCAATCATAACCACCTTCATACACACTGTGATATTTTCCATCTTGTACGGGATTACTCTACTTCTGATAATTCTATTTGTATTTTTTCAGCCATACGACCGTCTACATTAGGTCGAAGTTGACCGTTGTTGAAACTTCGCAGTGTTGATACACCCCACCGAAAAATTAAAAGTTTTTGTTTGTTGAATTGTACGTTTTGACTTCCTAATTTTTTTTATATTTGAGCATCGGGGTTATATGAAGTATTTTTAAACTGTTTGATAATTAAGTTTTAAAATTGGATAACAAAGTCTAAAACAAAGGCGTGCAACACACGGCTCGCAGTGTGCATTTTTGTGGCTCGCTAAGGCGCTTTAAAAAACCAGGACTTTCGTGTAAGATTGTAAAAACGCTATTATTTTAAGGCACTTTAATTTATTAGCATGTTTGGCTTCTTATATTGTTGCATTACGAATGTACTACACAAAATGAAGGAACTGTATTACTGATGAACATTTGTGAAGTCGACTAAGTTGCCACGTCATCTGCCAACCCTGGCCCTGAAAAGATTTGTCAACAAAACAGATTTCAAGTATTTCGCTAATGACTTAACGTTTTCGTATAAATTGGTTGTGAATGTTTTCATGTATTGTTAAACTGCTTGGCTTTCATCATCAATCCAATTTTAATCCGGTTTAATCCCCACTGAATGGAGGTGGCCGGATGCATTCCACTACTTCTGCACCTCTTCTTGCACCTTCTCTCAACCTACATCAATCCATCGCGCCTTCCTTCGTTAAACCAATAATTAAAATTGTTCGCCCGTTGCGATTAATTTTTGCTTGCCCCTAATCTAATATTTGGCTACCACAAATTTATAAATTTTTATTGTTAACTTCAAAATTTGTTATTTCACATTACAAATGGTTTTGATGACATATGTAATGAGGATAAACGATCGTTTTTTCGACGTTGTTTTTAGCTTCGAAAATAGTTGTAGCATATATCCACTGTGCGTTTTATAGGCATTACTTTGATTTAAACAAATTAAAAAATGTATTCATTGAAGTTGTACATTGTTTCAATTATCACTCCCAAGTGAATGTTTTTGCTCATTACATGTGTCCGACGATGGATCCACCACTCACTGCTGTTTTTACCTGATTTAGATATCAACAGTTTTGGATTATTTTAGTGTTTAGTTCATTGTTATGCGACAATCGACAGATGCACTTAAAGACAACTTTTCGGTCTCCTAATTTAAATAAGAAAAGTTTTTAAAGTTAACTACAAATTGGACATAATTCATACGGTAATATGCCTTTGTTTTTGACATCTTTGGTAGGCATACCATATTTCCGATGCGGTAAATCATGACGTTTGTTAAAAGAAAAAGATTCGTCCCTGAGGTCTTCACTCTGAATCTTTCTCGGATTTCTTGATTTTCGTTGCTAAAAAGTAGTGCTCTCTAAAAAAAAGATCTTCTTATTGAATCTGTCACGGAATTCTTGATTTTTGTCGCTAAAAAGCAGTGTTTTCCAAAAAAAAAAGTTTTCACTTAAAATTGGAAATACCGAGACATGATCCTTAACCGGGTAGAACGTCGGGACAATACCTAAAAATTGAGACTGTCCCGGCTAAATTAAGTAACACAGGGGGAGCTTTACCGACTATGCAATTATTATTTGGCCATGAGAATATTACGTCATAATTAAAATTATTCTAACACAGAAAAAAAACTGTAGCTTTGTGTAATTAAAATTATCGCGAATAAAGTGTGACAAACTGTAGGCCTATACCTAAAAATCAAGCAATCACGTATTTGTTGCTACCTAGGTTCACTTGTCTTGTTCCTACAGCGTGCTACTTAAAACAAACCCTAACTTTTATGACGTCATAATTTTCGACTATCAACCTGGGTTTATTTTAAGAGTAGGTCTTGCATTAAAATCATCACGAAAATTCACGCTAGGTATTATATTAGGATAAGTCTTTTATTTTCGAGGAAGTACGATAGTATTACAGAATCGTTAATATGTTTCAATCAGCAGTCGATACAATCAAGCATCATAATTATAGCAAAGTGACGTCACAAAATCACTAACAAATGTAGACATAAACTAGAAAGCAAATTTTCCGATTTAATTTTTGATTAACATTACTCAAGCAGTGGTAAAAATCATGCCGTTCACCAGAAACGTAGTGATGAACTCACAGCGTGATGTGGTTGAAACTATTCTCACAGTTCCCAAGCTAGAGCGAACATGCTTTGATGATAAGAAAACTCTGCTTTATCAGCCAGATTCCGAAGTTGTTCCAGCAGGAGCGAAGTTACCACTTATTCCTGGAAGTCATCTCCATTTGTTTACGAGAGAACTGGGACAACGGGTGAAGACAATATTTTACGTTTTTCATTTAAATTTTTCGGCCGCGTTGTTAAGGTTTTTGAAAACGGTAATTATTGACATGATTAAGCGCCAGAGCAAAACAACAGTAAAAAAGTTTGAAACAAATATTGAATTTTGTCAATTTTACAAATTTGGTCAATTAATCATGATTGGAACAAAATATAAATAAATTACCACGTTTAAACTGAAAAAATTTATCAACAAAGATAAGCAAAAGTGTAGTTAAAAATTATTGAAAATTATGCTTCAGCTTTATCATGATCCATGTGAGTTTGATCGTTCACTTCCGCCGGATATTTACATCGGAACTGACTATCGATGTTTTAATGATCATCGCTTGAGGAAGTTCTTCTATAACCGCGAGTCGTTGGTGGAAAAACTTAAAGAGCAGACACTTCTAACCAGAGAAAACAAGGTTTTAATAATTAATGGGATTATCGTAAAAACTTCATTGCTGTATTTAGTTTTAATTAAGGATCTTTATAACAAACGCATTTGCATCAAAACCCAATCAATTTAAAGCTGCTCGATTTTTTATCGAATAATTGAGGTCTCTCATTTCACAAAAATTTTATTTTATTAAAAAACTTTTAGTATTTCTTTATAAAGCAGTCTTTCAGAAAAAGTTGGTCCAAATTTTTATCGGCTATTTTTCAAAAGTATGAGTAAAAAATAATCATTTGCAAATATAAAATACAGGTTATAAACCTATTTTCGAAATTTTTTCTATCGTTGCTCCAAAACCCACTTCTATTACTGACATCGAATCCATTCAATCATCACTTGATGATTATCACAAATTTATTTTTAGCTGATCATAGTAATACAAATAACCAGAGTTTCTGGTGAATATAAATTCTATCAACCAATATAAAAAGGGCAGAATTGATATGACTGACTATTAATGTAATTCATTGAACAAAACGATATAGCAACATTTAAATAAATACCATCAAAAAAAAGTTCAACCAAAAACCTAAACAGAAAAGAAACTTTAATCAAACTTCAGTACGCCATCTTAAATTACTGAAGTTAAATTTTTCCAAAAAATTCACCCTTTTTTTTGACCTAGCAGTCTAGCACTATATGTTATCCACTTGGGCATACAGATTTTAGGCTTGGTCTACAGGAAACTACAGTCAGGTTTAAGTTAATTTACTAATGTACGAAATAATTGGAAGCGGTAAATTAATTGATGTAAATGTTTTGTTGAGAACAAGATTCATTGGTTAATCGGTTGAAATTGCAACGTCAGCATTTAACTTACCAGATCAACAAATTAAATTGTACGTTTGTGAAGTTCTGTTCTAAAATATTGTTAGTCAGATTTTTTGAAGTTTTCGTTCTAAATTAACTTGATTTTTGTTTAGGTTGTTTGCTCGTTGAAGGAATATAACAGTTTCCGGGGATATCTCAAATACCTCCAAATTCAAAATCTCAACAGAATGATGCGAAATCAGTACATAAAACATTCAACACAAACAAAAATTGCAATAAAAGCCGAAAAGGAGAAAAGACGACAGGTTGCTTAAAAAAAGTGGAAATAAGAGCGTAGAGATAATTCTATTTGTGTATTTAATTGAAATACTTCTCATTCAAAGCATATTATTTTA
Source organism: Diplosoma virens (assembly GCA_963680785.1). Lineage (NCBI taxonomy): Eukaryota > Metazoa > Chordata > Ascidiacea > Aplousobranchia > Didemnidae > Diplosoma > Diplosoma virens. The sequence goes on from OY796887.1 coordinate 29,345,956, forward strand.
AAATATTATTTTTAGAAAGAGTAAAAAATTAGTAAAAAATTAGTATATAAAAAGAAAAATTACTACGAAAGAATAAAAAATTAGTATGTGTTAATATAAATTTATATCAGAGTTTTAATAAAAAGCACGATTAGAATGCAATAGCTTTTTTCACTCTGGGGTATTAGTCGAAAGTATATCTCAATTTTATTTTTTTGAAAAGTTTTTATAACTTTCTCTAGAAAACTAAAAAAGACCACAGCTGAAATTGAAATTGATCAACAAAACTAAACATTTTTTCAGCGTGATAACATACGTGCAGCATTAAAAATATTGAACATACTAAATATGTAAGAATGAATGAGTCAGCCATGTGACCAAATGGTTCGGGGCGACGTTGTTAGTACGGCCCTTAATCAACCTGATTGTGGTTGACTGCCGCTTTTCATGACGGATCGAGTTTGACAATAATACTTAAGGAAGACATGTGGTCGTTCAGGCTGTTAAACGAGTCTAAAGCTTTTAACAAAAAATTGATTAAAAGTTACAACTGGTCTGAAATATTTCTGCATATACAAATATCTTGAAATGACCCCTATTTTTTTTCTATTGACTTTTACGTCACAGATGCGGTCTAGAAGTCTTGTCAGCAACAGAATTAAAGTGGAAACTTTTTCAGTTGTTAGGCGACTCCAAGACCTTTTTCTTTCATGATTTACCGATTTCGGGCCTCTATCAAAGCAGTTTTGTTGTTTTGGTGTGTTTAAAAACAAAATGTAAATTATCATATTGTTTGGATAACATACCAACTAAAGTTTTTACAACTATTTTCGGCTTTAATTACGGAAAAAAATTATATTTTAAGTTGTAGCAAAATATCTTGATTTGAATTTTAGGATCCAAAAAATCCTATTAATGCGAAATTGAAACGAGCTAAAGATGCAAGAGACGCGATGGATCGGGTGCGAAAAATTAAAGGAAAAAAAATTCTAAAGAAAGCGGCTGAAGATCGAGAGAGAATGATTCTCGAGAAAAAAGCTGCTGAAGAGAGAAAAACTATCGGAGAAATTCGAAGAGAAAAAGAAAGAGAAAATAAAATACAAAACAAATCCCTCCGGATGCACAAGGTCCGTTGTAAAGGCCCGTTTCCACTACGAGCGTGGAAAAGAGCATTCTTTGTTTCTTTCATTGATCTTCGATTGAAGTGAGGGGTTAAAATTGAAGCGAGCGCAAAAAAAAGCAATAAAACAAACAAAGAATGCTTTTTTCCACGCTCGTAGTGGAAACAGGCCTTAAGATAAAACAAAATAAACTGGATTAAGTTTCTTTTTCTAAATTTCAAAAAATATATGAAGCGCTGCTTTTTTACAAGCAAAATATTTTTGCTGATTTTATAATTTTAACTACAGAATTATTAACACATTGAAATAAAAATACCATAACCTCTGCTGTAATAATTTCTTCTAATCAAGTTTATCGTTGCAGCTAAAACATGGTTATTTTGGTCCGATACATTGTTGCTTTGATAAAAATAGTTTAAAGACTGTTTCCAAAAAAAAATGTCAAATATATTTTCATTTAAAAGCCACAATAAAACAAAAATACTGTTTGAAAAATTTAATTTAAAAATTATTTTAAATTTATTGTTTTAACTATCTAGTTAACTAATAGACGGACCTTACTTGCAAAACAATATTGTCCTCTTGTTCAGCCAAAAGTTTAAAATTTTGCTCTGTGATACAAAAACACCCCAATTCAAACTTGTGCGCACTTATGTAGGATGAGCTTATGAAAAAAGAATTGATGAATTTTAAATACGAAGAAGACGAATTTCTCCAAAAACAGCTGGACGAAAAAAGAAGAATACAAGAATTAGAAATGCAAAGGTTATAAGCAAAATGTGTTGGTTGCGTCAGCTGCAACCTAATATAATCAAAGCGCAGCGTCACTCAAAACACAAAATAAAAATTATTGTTTTTATTTCGTGTTAGTTAAAGTTTTGTTGAAATGAAGACATATTCATTTTAAAATTCAAACACTTGCGAGTGATTAAATAAAACCTTGGCTATAGCTTTTTCGTTTTATCAATTGTCACTACGTAAAATAATTGCATTATTTTTTTAACAACATATTTTGAACGATTTCTTCAAAAAGCCCTGTGACTTGCTTCCGCTTTTTTTACCTATAATGTAAAGATTAAAAGAACAAAGAAACTTGGGTATTCAATGTGATAGAAAATATGGCTAACAAAACTTTGAAGTAAATTAATTTTTTACTTTTTGGTACCCACTTAAAGAGAAAATTTGATTCGTAGGTAAAATAAATCTCTCTTTGGAAATAGGTTTTCTTTTTTGCAGATACCATTATTTGCCAAAGAAATATTTTTCTTCCGCATCTCAAACTTGCATTAAGTTTATTGTATTCAAAAGAGGCACAATCACAGCTCAGTATAAGCGCGCATTCAAATTTCAACATATTCCTTTATAGAAACAAGAAAGCCACTTGCCGTGGTCAAAGCAAATTAATGAGGCGCTGAATCAAATTTTATCGCTGAAGAAGGCGTCTGTGCTTATAGAGTAGACTCTGCTTGTTATGAATTCCTTAGGACTAGACAATTTTGGTCACAATAACCACAGCTATAGTACTGTACTGAATAAGCACACAGGTTTGTCACAGATAAGCACAAAAATTAATTTTTCTCCATATTTATCCTCCTGACTCGCAGAAAATACATAAGGCAAGTAATTAACCTAACCTGCTTCAGGAGATGCCAAGATATTGCTATTCACTTGAAATTTTATATTTTGTTTTTCAGTTCTAAAGAGATATGACTGAAATTTAGAACTGCTTGCCCAGACTATTAAGCAGGGGAAAGTGCCGTAAAATGTCTTTCTCAAGGACACAACAGAATGGCGCGAGTGGGTTTTGAACCGTGACTATGTTGATCAAAATCACGGTGTTTTAATTAATTGACCACGCTGCCTGAAAATGACAATAAAATACGGAATCAATCATTTATTTCATCAACAGTACAAAATAAAATAGATTAAAGGCTGTAGATGAATCAAATTTTGATCTAAGGAGAATTTTTTAGAGTGTGGTGATAAAATAAAATAGAGAAGAAGTGATATGAAACAAAATGGCGATACATTTGAGATGTTCTAAAATCTAAAATGAGTGTTTAGTTGACTTAATGGAAAGGAAAACACCAATTGGATCATGACGTACGTCTGTTGTCTCTTTGCACAATCAAAAATTTGATTGAAACGGAAGTACTGAGAAAAAGAGATGAAAAAATTCGTCATAATATTTAAAGACCCCTCACAATAAACGGGAAATTTTAAATGAAAAAATTGGGACCGTGGAAAATGGTCGTGTAAAGCGGGTGGTCTTATTAACCTTCGTCATGATAAGGGGAGTAAACTGCATATGATCTTTTTAATCAAATTGTTTTAATATTTTAGAAACCAGTCTCTACGTTTGGAGCGGTTGAAACGCTTTAAACTGATGAAGATGGCCGAGAATCGCCAGCTCTGGGAACAGGAAACTAACTTTCGGCAACACGACATTGAAGTTTGGAAGAATTATTTTCAAACAAGAATCACTTTGCACGAAGGTGGGACAGGCACGCGTTTGCATCTTATAATCTTGACGCGGAAACATTCTTAGAAAGTTAACTCATTAGTTGCTTTGAGTTAAAAGAATTTATAAACTTGAAATAACCTAGCTATTTGTGAGTTTAGAATATGACGTAATGTGAAAAACCCCGCGAAACAGAGGGTAACATCTTTTCAAATTTTGACTTTTGGTTATTTTTTTCAGTACTTTCTATGATTTCTCGTTTTCATGTTGATTCTATTGACTTCCACATGATCAATTTATTTAAGCTTTTTTGAAACATTTCGTTGGCTGTATAAAAAAACGTGTTTATGATTTGGAAAATGCCAGAATCGTTCTTAAGTTATCATTCAAATAATGTCATCGTTTGAAGGGCATCCACTTTCGGTCAGACACAAACAGGACTGGGGCCGAGGGTTTATCCTTTTACTACCCCAGACTGCTGCACTGCCTGGATCAGATGCTGGCAGTGATGTTATTAACCCAGCATCGAGTTTCGTCATCCAAAACCGTCAGACCTCGTGCTCCATGTAGTGCTCGATGTATAGGGCACGCTGTTAGTACATGGTCTTGGTAGGTACATTCAAATAATGAATTTCAAATATACAAAGATGCCATAATAAGAAATTCAAATTTACAAATTTACAACGATACCTTACCAAAGATGCTTTACCCACACTTTATCACGCAAGATTTCATCACGTAACTGTTAATCACAAACATTTAACCACTAGATATTTAATCACGTAGACCAACGGTGCACAACCTGCGGCCGTCGGTGCGAAATAATGCGGCCGTCAAACATAATTCAAAATATACAGCTTGGCGGCCGTATGAGCATACATCAGGGGTGCACAACCTGCGTTTTTTGAAGCTTTGTGTCCTGTCAATTTTGGCATGAGTCAAAGACAAATTTGATGTAAAGGCCCTTTTTTCTTCGATTTTTATGAAGTTTGGCCCGCGTAAAGATTTTGAGTGGCCCGCACAGTGTTTTTTGGAGCCCTCTGTCATTATGATTTTGATTTTGGTGCAAAAAGTAGCAAATCGGAGACTGATTTCAGATGGCTGCCGCAAGTTAAAACTAACTTTGTATAGCGGCCGGCAATAACAAAAAGGTTGTGCGCCGTTGACGTAGACCTGTTAACACATTTAACCACAAGACATTTTAGTGTATTTGCGTGGTATTGCGTATTTATCGCATAAATAAACAATTACCCTACTTCGAACCCTAAATAAGCAATTACATTATGACTTTTTTCAGGCTTTTTTACATGCTAATTGCTATACCTAACTTAACCACACTTTAGAGCGTGATTAAGTGTCTCTGTAATTAAATTTTTTTAAAGTGTTTAAATCTCGAGTAATTAAATGTCCGTGATTAACAGTTGCGTGAAAAAATGTCGCGTGAGAAAATGTCTGTACACCCTTAAAACATATCAGTTCGTTCATGAAAATTCGAATTTGAAAAGTAGATTTTTATATTTGACTTGACATTAAAATGATATAACGCATTTGTTAAAAAAGGTAATTTTAATTAATTTTAAGTAAATTATAGAGTCGGAAAGTATCCTAAGTTTTGTTTTTCAAAGCCAATTTTTGAAACAGTTGACACAAATGAATATTTTTTATAACTTGAGTTAGTAGAGAAAACTATTTGTTTAAACAATTAATCGTCTTGTTTAAACGATTTGTTGATATGAATTATTTTATATAGCTTTTTATTATAATTTCACCAATTGTTTTTTGCTTTGATTTTACATGTTGCTGTATAATATCAGCATCAGTAGGAATACGAATAGGCCTATATGAAAGTCATTTAGGCCTACAAATTTTTTAAAAGAAATAATATTTGAAATAAAAAAATTTACAGGCCTATTGATATCCTTTTAGGTAAGGCATCAAATTTTCTAATTTTCAAGAGCTTCAATCTTATAATGAAAAAATTTTAATTCTAATTTTAATCATTTGATCTTAATTGGAGTTTTTCTTTTATGCTAATTCTCTTACTTACCTAGATTTTTTCGGGACACCCCTATTGTTTTTTATTCCTATTGCTATTGCTGACAATTTTTAAAACCATTGTAGCATTTTTGCAAGGATTTAGAAATGAAGATTCAAAAATAGAACAACTTTAAAATTTTATATCAGGATAAAGTGAATGAAAATTTTTAGATAAACAGCTTGAAATCAGAATGCTTTTCAAAAAAAATCAAACAATCATTAAGGCATGCAATTATTACTGTAGAAAAAGCAATTACACTTTTAATATATAAAAAAATTAATTACATACAGAGAAACTATTTCTTCAATCGATATTTCGGTACATCTATTTATTTCTTAAACAGAAAAAGTAAAACGTGCAATTGAAGAATATCGACGATCTCGAATGGAAAAAAATAAACGAATTTTAGACGATCTCGAAAAAAGAGGCTGGAATGCTCTCCGACATTATAACCCAGAAGCATACAGAAAGTAACTGTTTTTTTCAAATAAATATTTGATAGAAACTATAAAAAAGAAATCTTACTATCAAAATCAGTTTATCTAAAATCTCACCAGATCGAGGGGTTTCAATTTTGTTTCAGAACCACTAGTTAACTTTATTAAATTAACACTTTATTTTAAAGTAAATTGACCAAGCAGTTGGAAATATTTCAAATATCAACTACTTAAAAAAATTTTTTACAAATTTTGCAAAACTTGTCGGCAGAGTGGTGACGTTGAGACGAGCGCCGTGTCGATAGCAAAAGCAATTGACGAGTAAATAAGTGTGCAGGTCCTTTTATATTAAGGAAGGTCAAATTCTGAAAACACTTTTTTAAAAAACTCAATTCTAATTTCATCCTGAATTTTGTGCAAATTAAAATGTTCTTCAATTATAATAAATCGAAAAAAATTTTTTTTTTCAAAAACTAAATAAAGAGATTTTTTTAGTTTTTATTTTAACGTTTCAATTTGAAGTTTATTTTGAGAGAGAATCAAAGGTTTTGTAGCTTCCTGCAAAGCTTAAAGATTGACGTGACTCATAGGCGTAGGCTACCTGCCTCAGTTTAACATCTAATTCCGCCATGTTGTTGTTTCCTCAGGAAAACACTTTACGGCACTTATTTTGATCTTCTAGTTGGTCAGCAAGTAGCTTTTTCATTAGATAAAAAAAAAATAAAAAATCTTAACCGGACAGCTATATCATGAAATCTTTAAAAGCTGGCCAGGGTAATCCCCTCAGTTTAACGCATCCGATATTCTTCAGCGAGTCGGGAGGAAAAATGAAAATGCTGATGATGAAATTTATGTTTTTTTAGGCAACTTGCTGAAAATCAAAGTTTATTTGGAAGAATTACCCTAAGTCATATAAAATCTTCAAAATTCGGTAAATAAGACATTTTTAAAAATTTTGTTTAAAACATCTTAATAGCCTGTGTGAAAAAAAGTTAGTTTAAAGGAAAAATTCTACAGTTTTTTTCACTTGAGTTGAAATTAAGTGACCGATTGTTTTATAATTGCTAAGCTGTCAGTTACATAAGTCTAACAAATTCCTATTAATATATAGAAATTAGGCTAATAATAATAAACTGAAATAATTATACAATGCAAAAGATATTAACAAAAAACTTTTAACGCGAAAGCAATTAGGCCTATAAAACTTTCATTGTTTTTTTTCAAAATTCAAATACCATTATTGTTTTTTTGTTTTTCATTACAATGCTAGCACTAAAAAGTTATAATTGATTTATTGGCTTTCTTACAATAATTTACAATAAATTTTTTAGCGGATTTATTCGCTCATTGGCCACAATTGAATAAAAGTGTCTCAATTAAATTTAAAATTTTTTTAGAGTAGACTTCAAACTCATGACACATAAAAATTTTTTTTTGAGTTCTGAGAATAAAAAACTTAGATTAATTTTTTGCTCCCGTGTTCTAATAAAGCTTGGTACAGTTCTTCATTTTCATCGTGAAACAAAAGTTATCTTGCTATTTTGCCCATAGATATAAATGCTTTTCCTAAGTCTTGCTTATTCAATCACGTGACGCAGATTTTAGAGGAGGTGACGCCACACTCGAAAGTGCTAGAAGGTACTTGGAACAGTTCTCTTCGTCGCAATGGTTGGTTCACAAAGCCATCGACATCAGCAAAGCGGTGATGCTCCCGCTCTTTCGCGCTTACGAAGAAAGAAACAATATTTCTCATCAAAACAGTGAAGTAATATAAGTAATAACTGCATTTTGCAAAACTAATAATTGCATAAAACGTACTGTTTTTTATTTCTTTAAAAATTCGCATTGAAAAAACATTTTTTTGCATTTAGATATTTTTAGCCAATAACAAAAAAGCGATTATTTGTCCATTCATACCAATAATGCACATAGAAAATATTAAATGTCGAAAAATATTTGTTGATCAATTCATTTGATCTTGTCGCCACTTTTCCCTTGAACCGGAACAATTATAGCCTGACAGCTCGATTAAAGTATAACATGTGAACTTAGTACAACGGTGGGTGAATACGAAAGGTTCTTCGCTTAGTCAAGACAACTTCCATTAAACCTGCCTGGTCTTTTATCCAGTTGGATTGGACATGCACACTATTTACTCGCTTTCCAAAAGAAAATCTAAAATGAAGGCTTTTAATTTGTCATCATTTGAGTTCTATGGAACATAGGTTGTCAAAAAAGACTTTGCGCTCCTATTTGAAGTAAAGACTATGTTTAAGTCTTTAGTCAACTCATATGAAAAGACATGGTCAGGTTTTTTTATACAATCTCGGACAAAGCCAAACCAGAAAAAACTGTTTCGAAGCCCAGACTAATGTTTCTAAATAAACCGTTTGTATTTAAAAGTTAAATGAAACCAATGTTTTTCATTTTATTTCAATGGTCATTATTGCCACTCAGCTAGTTAGAAATGGAAGGCTGTTGACGGCAAGTCATCTTGACTTGTCTCTCAAGAAGTGTCTGGCCTTTGGAGGACGACAACATCAGATCCAGTAAATATCTCTGACACTTTATCACGTAAAGAATGTACTGCTGCCCTTCAACACTTTTATAATTCATGCTTGCACTGCTTTGAAGTCCTGGTTACGTGACTTCCTTTCTTCCTGCTTGCGCCGACTCAAAATTTTCAAGATCTAGAGAAGAGCGCTTGTAGTCGCGATCCCAAAGCCAATGAAGCCCGTCTAGGCTCCCTTCCAATTCAACATCTATACGTGCGATCTGCCTTCCATGATTTCCACAAAGTTTGCTTATGCTGATGATTTAGCATTGTTGCACTCTTCTAGAAACTGGAAGGACTTGGAAAGGACTTTAAGCCAAGACATGCCTACACTTTCAGCGTATCTGCAGACTTGGAGGTTGAAGCTTAGTCACACTATGACGGTGACGGCAGCCTTTCACTTAAATAACCGAGAGGCTAAACGTGAGCTAAAGGTCTACAACAATGGTAGACTTTTACCGTTCTGTCCAACCTCTACTTATCTTGGGGTAAAACTGGACAGATCGCTCATATTTCGTCAATATTTTAGTGGCATTGCGCAAAAAAACTATCCTCGTGCGTCACACTACTGAGGCGACTTCTACGCTCAGGATGGAGTGCTGGTGCCAAAACATTGTGCACAGCTTCCCTATCTCTGGTCTACTCAACAGCTGATTACTGCGGCCCAGTCTGGTGTCGCAGCGGTCACACTCGCTTCATAGACAGTGTTTTAAATGACGCCTTGGGCATAGTCAATGGATGCTTGCGTCCCACTCCAACGGACCACTTACCCATACTTTTAACTTACGCATCCAGCCAGCTGAGCTTCGCCGACTGGGAGCGACCATTGTCCTTGGCTTACCTTGGATCTCTGGACCCTGATTATATTCTGTATGATCTTTCAAGTGGTTTCACAAATGCTCGCCAAGAGAGATTAAGATCTAGACGCCCATTTGTGCCAGCTGCGCGGAATCTATTAAACAACTTTGCCGGACTTGACATCCGCGCTTCTGAGTGGAAAAATCATAAATGGAACGCTGAGTATTGTGAGAATATATCTAGGCTCCGTGTTTTTATACCCAGGACCAGTGCCACGCTTGTTGGGATGATTTTGCCCCGAACAGCTTGGGTTAAGCTCAACCGCCTGCGGACTGGTGTTGGGCGATTCCATTCGTCCATGCACAAATGGGGTCTCGCTTCTTCACCGAATTGTGATTGAGGCGCCTCTGAACAAACCGCAGACCATGTTCTAATAGCGTGTCCCATACATCGGGCACCATGTGGAGCACAAGGTCTGACGGTTTTGGATGACAAAAGTCGATGCTGACTTAACAACATCACTGCCAGCATCTGATCCGGGCGGTACAGCAACCTGGGTAGTACAAGGATAAACCATCGGTTGGACCCAGTCCTCTTTGTGTCTAACCTAAAGTGCATGCCCTTCCAAACGACGACGACGAACGATTATTATATCTTCAAAAAACATGAAAGCCAATAATTGTTTTTTACTCGACTTTTGAAAACAAAACAACCTGAAACTAAGTTTGTTTTTGCGAGAAAAAACCATTTTTGACCTATAATTCGAAAAAAATTTTTATTTTCCTCTTAACTTTAAGGAAGCAAAAATCTGTTTTTTTAAAATGTACATTCGACCTCAAATTATTATTTTTTGCTTAATATCTGCGAATGGCTTTTTATATCTAACTGTCAAGATATAAAACATCACTTCGGTTTTCACTGTCTTCACCTGGCGATTGATTTATTATCAGTTTAAAATTTCCTTTACTTTTGAAATCCTGCAACGACTTCTGAACCTTTTTTTGACCATTGGTACTCAACCTGTTTTGGCTATTGAGCCGTCTTTTTAAAAAAAACGACAGACCACTTTACTTCGCTGACACCTTTAGAACTCACAAGTCAAAACAATAAGCAATTCTTACATAATTTATTGTAATGGATAAAATCAAAAAAAGGTTTTATCCAAAATTTATGAAACTTTCTGTACTCGGACCATGTTGAGAATTATTGGACAAAACCAATTAAGTTATGAAAAAGTATGTTGTTATTTACAGGTACATTATTAAAAAGCCAAATTCATTCGGCGTAAGCACATTTTTTTCAAGCTTTTTCTAAAGGCTTTCATAAACTTTAATCAAAATCAAAATAGGAAAAAGACGATTTTAGAAACAAATCATTGTTTTTAAAGATTTTACTTTTAGATTAAAGTTGTCATTAATGCTTAAAGTCAGGAACTCCATTAAAAAAATTACAAAAATAACAAATATCTGTCACAGAAAAAACACTGTCAATCAGCGAACTAATTTTGCGGAAGACCGGTCGGAAAACCGCGGAATAACAGTATAACAGTAATCTAAACGAAAAAATTCTGCTTTTTAAAATAGAAAAGACTTTTATTTTTTGAAATTTAAGCTTTACAACTGCTGAACAATTCGCTGACTCAAATTTTAGCAAAGGATCTCTAACTCATTAAAGTATTTCATTAACTCTTTTTGTATTCAAATGAATTTAATTTTTTCAATTTTGTTGAGGTGTGCTGCAAGATTTTGGAAGTTTCTGAGTGTGCCGTGAGTGAAAAAAGGTTGTGAGTTATGTTCTATTCTCTATCTCCACAGTCTGGCCGCAAAAATTCTGGTGATATTTATATTTAATCCAGACTGTACAAAGTGCTTTTAAAAATTTGTTGACTGTAAGATTTTCCATTGAAAATTTCATAAAATAATTTTCCGTAATTTTACTGTTAGAGAATTATTAAATGTCTTATCAAAAATACTTGCAAATTATAAAAATTATAAAATTTTTTTTAGATTCCTAATTTACTGAAACATTTATACAGCGACGGTTTAAAAGAAATAACGAAGAGGTTAATTTAATAAAAATAAATCAAATGCCGTTGCTATGTCTCAGTATCTTTAATTTTTATTTAGCTCAAGAAAGAAAACCAGAACATATTTATCGCCGACAGATGTTCCAACGGTAATTTCTTATTATTGATTAATTTATTGCTTTACCAAAGTTAAATGAATTACCTAACGTAATTTTGAAAGGCATATTGGAATTTAGAATTAAATCCTCTAATAGCATTTAACATATTCGAACATAGCAAATTATTCAAACAGCTCAAAATTTTAGTTTTTGACAACCATTGAGTTCGTGTCGCTAGTATCATAAGTTAGACGCATAAGATGATAAGTTAGATGATAAGATGATATGTTAGATGATAAGTTGGATGCTCTTCACACAGCAGCACGATATCAGCAACCCAGCATTTTGTTTAACAACAGCGAGGTTTTAATGCTTGCTTTAAAACTCTTGTTTTGTGACGCAGATAAATGTTGATGAAGATATGACTGAGAGTCAGTTTCTCATTGAGCAAACTGTCCAAGAACTTTCGAGAAGAGTCGCTTCACACGTCACCCATCGACACGCGACTGCAAAGAAGCTCGCGTTAGTGTTGTTGCTGTGTCTTTGTGTTAATAATGGATTCAAAAACGAAAGGGTTATTGTGCGCGAAAACAAATTATGTAACTTTTTATTCCAGCAAATCGAATAGCTCAACTTCTCGAGATTGTATTGAGTAAAGCAAAAAACCAACCAACCGAATCAAGAATAAAAATTTGTTTTATAGGAGTCTTCAGGATTCAATAGCTATCCGCATCAATCAATTGGCGAACGCGGTCATTGTTGAGATACTGAAGTTTAGCAGCGCCGCCGTCTCTCGTGTGTCTGCTTCACCCAGTTCGGCTGGCTCCCGGGTCTCATCAAGTGTATCCCAGATCTCCATCGAAAAAAAGCTGTCGCTTTTGTCCAAGATCATGATCGACGAAGTGTTTGGAGGAAGGAAACATGTCAATTTCTTGGACGCTGACCACAAAAGAGTTTCTGAGCAGATGAACAGCTTAGCTTACTACATTGCTCACTCGGCAATCCACACTGCCGCCCTTGCCGAGACTGAAGGCTTTGCAAACAGCCGCGATTTTTACAACAAAATTGCGCCCATGGTTGAAGACCTTTCTTACAAGATTGTTGGCGAGGTGGAGGATTTAAATTGGTGAGTTTTTTGCTTGTTTCATTATGCATTTTTTATTTTAGATAATGAAAGAAAGAATAGAACAGTCACATAAAGATGAGAAAGGTCTTGAAAAATTTGAAAAGAAAATATCCGATTTGGCCATCACTATTGTTCAATCAGTTTTGGTAGGAAAAGGTGATATAAAAATTTCTGAGCTTTCCTACAGGCTTCAATTTTTTCAAGATTTTCGTTATGAAAAAATGTCCTTTGGTAATCATAACAATTTTTTTCAGATGTTTCAACTACTTACTCCGATGAAAATGCTTTAAGCAAGACAACAGCAACCAATGTTGTAGGTAAGATAACTTTCCGATAATCGATTTATCCCTTAGCCAAGTCTGATCCAAGTTTTTTGTGTTTGCTGGTCACGTTTCAAAATTGTTAGAACTTACAGGGAGGAGTCGGTTTAAAATTGTCTGAATTAAGTGAGTTATTGGCTATAATGAGAGCGCAATTTTAAATTTTTACTTTTTCTATTAGTGAAATGCTTTTTTTTGGTTTTTGTTTGAAAATTTAAGAGAATAAAAGCGTCCTAAATCATGCAAAGAACAAAAAAAATATTTTCACTTGTCGAATAAGTAAAAACTTTAAAAATACATTTATGTTGCCGTTTGTGCAACATTCTGATTGAAATTTTGTCCATAAAGACTTCAATATCAATCAATCAATTTATTTATTTAGTGCAATAAATAAGTAACAATTGAAAAGAAACACATGTTAAATAATGATGCACAAAGAGACGGTGAAAATAATCATATCGTCTTCTATGTCTAAAGCCACTCTAATTTTTGAAAATAACAAAACAATATTTACCGAATAATAGAAACAAAATAATAAAGCCAAAATAATCGTCGTCGTCGTCGTTTGAAGGGTATCCACTCCAGGTCAGACACAAACAGAACTGGGGCCGAGGGTTTATCCTTTTACTACCCCAGACTGCTGTACTGCCTGAATCAAATGTTGGCAGTGGTGTTATTAAGCCAGCATCGAGTTTCGTCATCCGAAACCGTCAGACGTCGTGCTCCATGTGATGCCCGATGTATAAAGCATGCTGTTAGAATATGGTCTGCGGTTTGCTCAGAGGCGCCACACTCGCAATTCGGTGAAGGAGCGAGACCCCATTTGTGCATGGTCGAATGGAATCGCCCAACACCAGTCCGCAGGCGGTTGAGCTTAACCCCAGCTGCTCGGGGTAAGCCTATCCCAACAGGCCTGGCACCGGTCCTGGGCACAAAAACACGGAGCCTGGAAGCATTTTCACAGTACTCCGCTTTCCATTTGTAATTTTTCCACTCAGAAGCGCGGATGCCAAGTCCGGCAAGGTTGTCGAAAAGACTCCGCCCAGATGGCACAAACGATCTTAGTCTCACTTGGCGAGTATCTGAGGACCCACTTAAGAGACCATACAAGATATGATCGGGGTCCAGAGATCCACGGTAAGCCAAGGAGAGTGTCGCTCCCATTCGGTGAAGCTCAGCTGGCTGGATGCCTGAGAGTATAGGTAGGTGGTCCGTTGGAGTGGGACGCAGGCATTCATTGACTATGCGCAAGACGTCATTCAAGACACTGTCGATGAGGCGAGTGTGAGCACTGCGACACCAGACTGGTGCGCAGTACTCAGCTGTTGAGTAGACTAGAGATAAGGTGGCTATGCGTAGTGTTTTAGCACCAGCACCACATCCCGAGCCCACGAGTCGCCTTAGCAGTGTGACGCGCGAGGATAGTTGTTTTGCGCAAAGCCACTAGATGGTGATGAAAAGTGAGCGATCTGTCCAGTTTTACGCCGAGATAAGTAGGGGTTGGACAGAACGGTAAAAGTCTATTTTTGCTGTAGACTTTTGGCTCACGTTTGGCCTCTCGGTTATTTAAGTGAAAGGCTGCCGTCATCGTTCAGTGCGACTGAGCTTCAACATTCAAGTCTGGAGATACGATGTAAGTGTAGGCATGTCTTGGCTTAATGTCTCCTCGTCCTGGTGTGAGATGCTGAGATTGTTATGTCATTAGCATATGTTGTGCATTTTTGTGCAAGTGTTTTTAGCAATTTGGTGATAAAAGTGATATGAATTAGTAGTTTATGCCAATGTTGTGGTCTTTGTTTGGTTTAGAAATGGGGGTGATTGTGGCACATTTCAAAGGTAGTGTATTGTGTTAATGTTAAGAACAGTGTTACACATGTTTGTGAAGTATTTGATGGCAAGTGCCCCTAGGTTTTTAAGATGTCTGATGTTTATGCCTTCAGGTTCAATGAAATTGTTGTTTGTGCTGTTAGAGATGGCTAATTGCACTTGTGCAGTAATAAGTCGTATTTCGCTTGTGAGAAGGTTCTTGACTGTATGGTTTTATGTGTCTGTTTATTTTATTTCTGCTGCATGGAATGATGTTTGTGACTTGTTTATCAAAAGTTTTTACTTTATCTATGTCAATGATGGTTGTTTTAGTTCCGAAACGGATGCTTTTTTTGTGTAGGTGTTTTTTGTTGAATAGTTTAGACAATGTGTGACAAACAAAATTACTTATATCTATCGTACATTGATTTATATTTGAAAATTGAAAATACGCAGTATATCAAAAACTTAAGTTTTGATCTACTATACGTTGAAAGGTATTTTTCATATGTTCTACTACCAAAAAAAAGTTGAGATATTGCAAAAAAACTATCATACATATAGTTTCTAGTTTGTAATAATACAGTTTTATTGTATTTGTATAGGTGCTTCCTTTAATAAAATACTGGAAGGGATCACCAGTTATAAGACAAAAAAAGATCATGATCAGAGCTTGGTTCAGCCTTTCAATGAAAACGACTTAAAAAGTATCAGCCTTAAAGTTGCTAAGTAAGTTGAAAGGAAAAGTTTGTTTAAATTAACCACCCCATGTCTATTTTTTAATATAAAATAATTGTATATCGCTTCTAACTTGCATAAAAACTGCGTAACAGCTTGCATATAACTAGCTTTTCGAGATTGATCATGATATTGTTGCTCGGTTTATAAATTTAATTTACTTTTTGATAAGACTGGCAAATTGGGGAAAGATTTAAAAATAAACAATTTGATGATGACACAAGTTCAACCGAAGCATTGTTGATTAAAACATAAAAAGTAGCTCTATTTGCTTCTGTCAGTAAAATCTTGTAAGGAAAGCGCACGGTTGTTTCAGATTCTATCTCTATCTTCTTTTTTTTGATGATTTTATTTGATTGATGGAATTTGAAAATGTCGTTATTGGAAAAGTTATTGATGGAAAAAAGTTAAATGAATTGCGTCACATTTGTTTTCTGAGTTTTGTGTCAGAAAAATTAGAAGTCGGAACCAATCAGATTTAATAACTAAAATGTTGAATAATCTGCCTGGCGCCACATCGTCTTAATAGAAAAGGAGCGGTTCTAAATAAAAAGATAAAAATAAAAAAATTTTTTATTTATGTGATCCCTAAACAGAAGAATGTTTTGTTGTTAAAAATAGAATCATTTCACTTTCAAACATGAAACTGAGTCAGCTAGTTTTTTGTTTTTTGAGATCCATTAGCATATATTAGCATATTTTCAGAGATTGTACAGCTCTTTAGCAGCTTTTCTAATCTTTACCTTAACTATTTCTTTTAATATTATAATTTATTTTTTGTTGAGAGTGGTAAGGGAATTAACAAAACTTGTAAAATTTTTCACGTGATTTTAATTGAGATGTGTCCGATTGCAACTTTGTACAACATCCAATAATCCTGGATTAAATTTTCTGCATCGTAGACTAGATTCTGAAACTTTTCCACATATCAAGCTCCAATTTAAGTATAAAAATCTTCGCTTCTGATACAAAAAATATTAGTCAAAATTAACTTGAGTTGTTTTTATTTGAAATACATCAAAAATAAAACACAATTTGAAAATATTCTTCGAACCCCGCAAATTGAAAATTCCCACGAAGCATAACATGAAGCATGCTGTCAATGCAGCACACTATTTTCTTCAGTTTTAACCTCATTAATGCAAAGGATGTACTTGATGGGACTCAACAAGCACACACATATTTTCTTATAGGTTAGTAAGTTTCAGCAGTTATTCGCTGGCCCCCTAAACCATTCCATGACTCTTATTCGACTTTTTGACTATTTACCGACTCCTTATAAGTCGAATTGACCCCTTAGGGTCAATATCGACCAAATTAAAACTAATAAACTTACTGTTACTTTCACTGACATGTTATAAAGTAAAACGTTTTGCAGTTATTTTGCATCATAACTTTTTGATGATACCCGGAGGTATTAGGCCTACAGGTAGCTTGGTTTTCCTCTTTGTCTTATTGTAAAAACGATTAGTTTTAGATTAAGCTATATGGTATAGATCAGTGATTCTCGACCTTTTTTGTTCTTGTATTATTCGGCCCAATATTCTCAATGATTGCCCTATATAGTTAAAGAAACAATTGGTGGTATTCTTATAAAATAATTTTGCAGCTAATTCCTTAAACTTCTAGATTAGCTATTATCTCCAATGTAGAAGCTCAATATAATATGATCCCTCCTTATGGCCACACATGGAAACCGTCAGTCAGCGATTGAGAAACCCTTCAATAGACTTTCGTTAAAACTGTTTTTTAAATTACAGAAAATCGAATGTATCGCGCGATAAATCTCTTCTTTCCGCCATTCATGTGCTAACCACAGCACTAGCTGAAGACGCTTTTGCACAAATTATAAATGAAGGCAAACCTGTTCAAATGCTATTTACTCAAGATGCATTAAAAGGTTTAGCGGAAGCTTTAGTTATTGTAAGCATGATTTTTTTTATTTTAAATCAATTAGTATCCAAATCAACGTTTAAACATTCATCATTGGATCAACGTCATTACCCGTATCTTTATTAAAACCAAAAGGTGAATAACTTTTAAGAACTTAAACTTACAAAAGGCTAATCATGTTGTTTGTTTTAATCAAATTAATAACAAGTAAAACATGTCATTAAAAAACTTTAAATTGTTTTTTGTAAAAGTTATTGATAGAAAGTAGTTGACGAAAATGAAGTCATTTTCTTTTTGAAGTTTAATTCAAATCTCTTATTTGACAAAAAGTTTCAGTTTGAAAAACTTATTATGACTATCTCTGAAATTCAAACTAGATATGTTAGGTTAAGGAAGATCAATCCTCTACGTCTCCTCGAAGCTCTTATTCGGCAATGAGCTCAGCGATTAGCGAATTGGCGGAAAATCTCGTAAAAGCAACACTTAAAATAGTGAGTTTTCAAAAATAAATTATCTGGATAAATCGCTGCTTCTAATCAACTTCAACTGGCAATGCAAACTGTGCTTTTAAAAAAGGCATCATATGATGATTTAAAATAATCTAAAACAATGTTTCCTCAAAGAAAACTGTTTACTACAAATATTTTTTTAGTGTGAATGAATAAATTAGGAGCTGAATCAGCAAATTTTTATCAATTCCAAGACAAACTTACTTCATAAATAAGAGCAAAGACTTTTTTTTTACTTTACTTAAAGCGTGCTTGTTTTCGTTTTAATCTCCATAGAAACTACATTTCGTGCCTCAAATTTAATTGAAGACAAAAAAAAGGCTGTTCTTTTATTTATAAAGTAAATTTATCTTGTAATTAACTAAAAGAGGTTGTTCTTTACAACCGCAGAATAAAAACAAGACAGCCACGACATTTTAAGCTGGATAAAGACGAAATAAACGTTTTTTTTACTCAAAACATTGGTCGTTCGTTAAGATTAGCAGTTTTTTACTTTTTGGTGGGCAAAACTGAGATTTTACTGCGCAAGTAGTCTCGCACATTGCGTATTTTAGAGGAAACACGGGTGAGGAATATTGACAAGAACTTTAACAATTATGTAATTTAATTCAAAATTAGTTTCAAAAATAATTTTTAAGAGAAAAAGAATGTCCATCATTGATGTATCTAATGAGAACTCCTCGGGTTATTGACCATTAGGGAACACTTTTGTCACAGATTATGTGGTCGCTTAATGCATTAAGTACATGTCATTTGAAAGCCACACACCAAATTTTAGGCTAATAAACTTAGGTTTGCCTTCCGACTTTTGGACTGAAAATTGACATTTGACGCAATTTTACGAGACTATACTAAAGCAATGATACTGTATCAGCCACGTTCTTGGCTCAGTGCCAATCAGCACGCAGCTTGTTTACTGTGTAGCTCAATTTTTCAGCACTGCTCTGCTATAATATTTTTGAGTTATCTCTTTTCATTCACCTGTTTCAGGTTTTTTGTGATATAGCCTACAGTTGTTGGCCGTTGTCAGAATATCGTTGCTTTGTGTGGCACTTTTTTGTAATGCAGTGCTGTCAGTTGTCACGCATACTTTTACAAGTTTTAATAAAATGTACTATAGTTTTGACACTTCTAAAGTAAAATAATGTATTGATATTTCAAAGTTGAACTAATTTGTAAAGAATATAGCAGTTATGACGAAGAGAAAGAGAATAACCAGGAAAGGTACACAGCATGCTGTGTTTGGGCAGGCAGATCCTCTTCCTGCACACAAACTTCCACTTAATGGTGAAGTGTTAAGAAATTGTTGGAGGTACAAATGTGAGGCTGGAAGGCTTGCAGATGTGAATGAGATTGTGAAGAAAGCTGCTTTAGATGTTTCTGCAATATGGGCTAGGGCAGTGGTTTTCAACCTGGGGGTCGCTGCAAGTTTTTTATAAATAATATATAATGTAAAATATTTAGACAATATCAAATTCATAATTATTATTTTAGAATTTAACTGAGTTTTGGGACGAAACTTACGAAATCGGAGGAAGAAAATAGATGAAGACCTTTTTTAATAGCAAAATTAGAGATCAAATCGAAGTGAAGACCTTTTTTTTTTTTTTAGAGATCACCATGATTTTAGGAGAGAAATAGCGAAATTGGAGAGCAAATCAAATTGTGGGTCGCAAGAGTTGAAGTCAAGATTTTTTGGGTTGCGTCAAAAAGTATTTGCAGACTTTTGTTTTAAGGCCCGTTTCCACTGCGAGCGTGGAAAAGAGCATTCTTTGTTTGTTTTATTGCTTTTTTTTGCGCTCGCTTCAATCGAAGATCAATGAAGGAAACAAGGAGTGCTCTTTTCCACGCTCGTAGAGGAAACGGACCTTTAGAGATCACCAGATTTTTGCGCTGGAAATTAAATTTTGTTTACCGAAGTGGGTCGCTAAGTTACGTTGGGTTGGAAAGTGGGTCACAGTATGAAAAAGGTTGAAAAGCACTGGGCTAGGGCGATTGGAGATCGGTTAACCATTCCTTTGTTGGATCAAAAAACTATTGAAAATAAATTGAAAAGATTGTACAAGAAAGGTCTACTGGTCAACAAAAACAAGAGAAATCTTGTCAAGTTAAACGAGTTTAAAATGGAAATGGGTGAATTCTTTGACGTTTGTAGTTGCGCATGTCCATCTGCCTCTTGTTTCCAAGTGCACTGCAAAGCAAAGAACTGTGATGGATTTCACTTGGCTTGTAAGTGTGATGTGAAGGTTCCGAAGCGTGAGATCCAGTTTTTGCTTGACCAGCGTTGTGCTCGGAAGATGGTAGGCTAATTGCTGACATTGACAGAAATGTTAGGAGAATGTAGGCCCGAGCGGCGGCAAAAGACGAGGCGATGGAGGTGGCTGCTGAAATAGAAAAAGTTCCCGCTTAGGTCAGGCAGGAGCAAGTGCAGCTTGATCTCTCTGACGAAAGTGCTTACGAGGTAGGCGATAGCGAAAAGCACAAAATAGACGAAGATTATATTCAAATGAACATATCAGACAACAGTTCCAAAAGAAACTTGACTAAACTTCCTACTCTTGCTTCTGTTTGCGATAGGTATGATGTTTCAACTATGCTGGTGCTGCCATAGCCTGGTTGATTACGCTATCATAACCAAAGTTGATAAGAGTCAAGTTATTGGACCACAAAAACCGGGAGACGAGAGGAGGCGATATAGAGAGAAAAGGCGGGAAGCAGAGCTTGGAAATTTAAAGGAATTCACATCTTTTTATTTTGATGGAAAGAAAACCATGACCAGAGTTCTTGTGAAAAACAATAAAACAGAAAGGTGGAGTCCAACGATAAAAGTAGATGATCACTATGTCGTGTTGACTGAACCTGGCAACGACTATTTAACTCATGTGACCCGCAAAATTGGGCATGGGAAGGTGGTAGCTCGAGCCATCTATGACTTTCTGGTTGAGCACGAGTTGACAAATCAGCCACTATATGTTGCTGGTTGTGACGAGGCGATACCGGACCAAACGGAGGTATTATCCATCACCTGGAGATGCTGCTCGCCCGGCCTCTGCATAGCAGCATCTGTCAGCTCCACGGTAATGAGCTCGCATTCCGGGCAATATTATACTATAACGATGGCAAACCCAGCAGTCCGAAGAACTGGCGAGGAATGATTGGTCAGCAGATAAAAGAGTTAGTGTCAGACCTTCCTGTTATTGACTTCCAGCCAATCACCTTTTCTGATTATCCGTTTCTCTCCGAGGAAGAGGTAAATTATTATTGTTTGATTTACAAGCGTTTTTTTGACTTTGCTGAGTCTTAACATAGCTTACTTAACCAAGCTGTTTATCAGTTATGTTTGTTTTTTGTAGGTAATAGATTTATCCTGAGACCAAAAATATTTGTACAGAATGTGGATTGTGACTATAGTAGGAAAAGTGAATGATGATCTCGCAGCCATTGAACCTGGTCCTCCCTGTGTGTCTAGGTGTAACACTCTCTGGAACAGAGTATTGAGGGTATATGTTGCCACTGCTCAACCAAGTAACCAACTTCAGAGGATCGCTAACATGGTGGTGAAATTCTCTGTGCCAATGTGGTTCCAGATCAAGAGACATTCGTACATGACAGATGGTCCACATAACACTTTTGTATGCTTGCAGTTGCAAAACATTTGAACAACACGGAGATAAGCATTGTGAAGGAGGTGGTGCAAAGAAATGCCTTTTTTTTCTCATCAAGACCAACTCCTGCTTGCCATGTGTACAGATACAGATACAGATAAAGCAGTCAGAAGAGAAGCTATTAATAAAATCAGGAAGCTATAGGATAAATACATACCGAACACTGAAGATGAAGCAATTCCTGAAGTTGAAGAGGATGATGAAAGGCCCCACATTGTTGACAATTTTCTTATACCAACAGATGATGAAGCGGAGGGGGATACAGAGGCTATAGAAAAGACACATGACATGTCTTCCAAAAACATTAGGAAAGTAATCCTTCCAAAGCTGAAGTTTCACGCAACGAATTACCATCATATGATTGACTGGGACACTAAACTGAAAACTGAGTCTCCATTTTTGACATCCCTCAGTGATGAGGAAGTTTTAGGTATCCTTGAAAAACCGCTGAAGTGGCCAAACCACACTCAGTCAGTTGAGAGAGGAATCCGGGTCATGACTGAAGCTTGCACAGAGGTGGCAGGCTACAAGGCAAGAGATGGTTACATCAGGCAGCGGCTTAGCAGCAGATAGATTATGCCTACATTTAGAACCAAGAAGCATTTCAGCTTCAATTATTAACTGAGAAACAATAACAATTATTAATGCTAAGACATCGCAGTGTTTGAATAAAATTGTTTCTCATACTCAAAAGTTGGTTAGTGTTTACATTTAACAACGCTTTGTACTAGAATAAGTGTTACAACACAATATATAGGCAAAATTACCCAAAAATTGACATGAAAAGTCGGTAAGGAAAATGAGCTCATATTATCACAAAATTCGGCCTAAACGTTTATCTTGCCCATAGCAACAAGGCACTAAGCGACCATAGTAAAATTCAAAAATTTGTATTTTTTCATTGCGCCCTATTGACCATTGACATTTATTATTATTTTTAAATGTTTTCGAATGGATGTTTAAATCATAATCAGGACCAACAATATTAATAACTTGTTTTTTTTTTTACAATAGAATAACATTCAATAAAGCCCCCTTGCTCTATTTTCACTTTTACTAAACACTTTTTTATTTTCTGCAAATCAAAATTAAAACTATTGACATTGTTAGCCTACTGCTTGTAAAAATTACATCTATGACAGAACCTTGATAAAAAGTAACTGTAAAAATATTGATTATTGGCTATTTTTAAAAAACAGGACAAAATTTCCGCTGGAGCATCCCCTCGAGAAACTAGTTCAGCAATAAGTTCTGCAATAAGTGAATTGGCGGAATATGTTGTCAAGTCCACTTTTAAAGGAGTAAGTCGAATAAAACCACAAACCATATGCAGAAATAACATTTGCGTTTTAATTAACAAAAATGATTAAGGTTTTTTAATACTATTTCTATGATACGAGTTGGTTGTAAGCTTTATTAGACTTTCGGAGATTGACCAGTGATGTTATAATTAGGTCAAAAAAACTTTTTCCAAAAATTTCAAAAAATCTCCATGTTAGGTCACTTTCTTTTACTTGATAATCTAAACAAGCAATTCTAAACAACAAACATATCACCTGATAACTAAGTAAAAAAAAATCAAAAAAAAAGTACGCGACAACAATATCGGTTGTTTGAAGTATAACGTCTATGACCTTGTGCTATGAATCAGCAGAATAAATAGTTGATATGATGATGGGGTAAACAGTAAACACAGCTCAATTGTACAAGGTCAAAGACAAACAAAAATAATATTTACTTTGAATCAGTAGTACGATGACCTATTACTTTTCGTAACAAAATAAAAAACGTAGAATCCAACTTTTATTGCTTGTTGAATAACAAAATTAAGTGCAAATTCATTTTATATTTTTATCTCTATATATTTCTGACTCGCAGGATAGCGATGGAGACACTATACATAGGATCAGCAATTATCCATTCTGCTTCCCAAGATTCCAAGATATTGCTATCCGGTTGAAATTTTTTATTTTGTTTTTTTATTTTTAGAGAGATATGACTGAAATTTAGAGCTACTAGCCAAGACCGCCAAGCAGAAGAAAGTACTGTAAAATGTCTTTTCCAAAGACACAAGAGAATGGACCATGTAGGTTTTGAACCAAGACCATGTTGATCACAATTATGTCATTCTTAACCACTCGATCACGCTGACAACTGTTCCATCAAAGTAAACGAAAAGAAATTTTGTTAAAATTTTGTTTTTTAAATTTAGGACAAATTCGTGGCTTCATCGTCACCACAAAACACCGCTTCTGCAATGAACTTAGCCATGAACGAACTAGCACAGCAAATTGTAAAGTCAGCACTAAAGACGGTGAGCCGAGTAAAACTAGCTTTATTATTTTAGTAATCAACATCAATCAATCGTCAAAATTATTCGTTGTTTTTAAACTTTAACTTGGGCGGCGTATCTCTCAAGTGAATCCCGAAGGGAGGAAATCTTCCCTCTACTTAGAAACTTTGTAAGTTGACTTTTCACAAATTAGTAGCTCTTTTCATGTGTTTTTTAAATTTATTAAAATTGAAATGATGATGTCATCATTATAAACGTTACAGTATTATCTTCACGTTTTTTCCAAAAAAGTTTACTATCTTGAATTCGGTAATATTCGAGGTTCGATATTTGGTAAGAAGTAATTATGTCATAAAGCAGTGTTTCTCAAACTGTGTGCCGCGGCACACGGTAGTGCACTACTGTGCCGTGAGAGATTTCTAAGTGTGCTGCGAAACTTTTTAAAATACATTAATCTATGCTCCGCAACAGCAACCTAAACACTATAACAGAGGAAAAGTATGTTTTTTATGGACTGGGACCAAAAAGCTTAAAAATTTTACATGTAATTCCCATTGCTTAAAGTTTTTGTGATCAGTTGTCTTCCAGGCTCGTTTCGGTACACCAGGCATTTCAAACTCTCAGCCCGCGAAGTCTTTCAACGAATTTTTTAATCAGATGCTCAATACGAAATTAAATTAATGATAAATTCAGAACTAAATTTAAATAATTAAAATGACGAGGTTTATTAGCAAGAATTTGATTTTTTGACCGAAATTAACCAACTACCGTAATTAAGTGAAGACCTTTTCTTTGGTCCTCACCTTGATTTCAACGTAAAATTTAAAAGAATAACTTGGATCAGCCAAATAATCCAAGTGAAACATTTTTTTATTGGCCTTCAATTTCTTTTGTAACCAAATTGCGGCCAGCGGCAAAATTTCAGGCTAAAATTTCACCGATGTGGCCCACATTGCCGTGCGAGTTTGACATGCTTGTCTTACACGATATGCGGAACCTGAATGCTTTATACGAAAACAAACAGAACAAAATCTAGTGAAGAATAATAAAAGAAAGTTTTCACTTTATTTATAAAAGTTACATAAAAATTCGAGGCCTTTATGTAATACACTATAATGCATCAGGTAAAGGAAAACGTGAAAAACTTAGTGCAGACCAAAAAAGATCTGCACTCTGGTCCAAGTGTGCCGAGTACATCAAGATCCACTGTCATAAAGTTTGAGAACCACTGTCATAAAGTGTTACGTCAAGATTTTTGAGAAACATGAAAATTTTTCATGCTTTTACCATTACTGAGCTACTTGACATAATGGTGGAACACTTCGATGCAATGCTTGAGAAAAACGCTCAACTTGATTTTTTTTATATTTTTAAGTTTTGAAAACTTGGTTTTATATATTTGTCTCCAGATTAGCAGCAAGTTTTTCATTTTTATTGTTTAAAAAAGTGATTACGAAATTTTTTTAAATATTGCAAGAAATAAAATCACGTACTCTTGAGAATTTGGCTTTAAGTTAGCCATAAACAAGTTTAACATGGTTGTAATAGAAGCACTTTTGCACAACAATCTTAAAGCAGTCATCAAAACTATTTGACCAATTATTTACTACGTTTTTAGGACAAAGTTTCTCCTGCGTCATTACGCCAAAAGACTGCTTCTACAATAAGCGAACTGGCAGAGCAAGTTGTAAAGTCAGCACTTTCAACCGTAAGAGAAGTGAAACTTTTTTCTCAGTTTTAGTGTTCAACATTTTAGCAACAAATCCGAATTAATTTTTTTCTCGTCCGGTTTTCAAGTCTTGGAAAGCTTATCCAAACAGTTTTGGAAAATCCAATTTCAAAGGGCCAAAACAGACTCTAGTTTAGAAATCACAAAGAGGTGGTCTATTCTTATCTGTTTACTGATTAACCCTACTTCTGGTTTGAATATGCTTATTTTCTTTGAATTGCTCACAAATAAAAGTTAAAATTTCAATTTTCCAGCGCATCCGATATGCGAGCATGCCCGAGAAATGGAGGTATTGATACGATGTTTGTGAATGGTGTTTGAATAAATTCGTTAAATGTATTAAAATTTCGTTTTATTGTTATATTTTCAATAAGAGTCATATGAAAGTTTGTAAATCAATAATACTCAAATCAATGTACATAATTTCGTACTTCATCTTTATATTCATTCTCCGCACTCGCAGAAAAGCACCGGAGGCGCTAATACAGGGGGCAAGCAATTACCCCGTCCTGCTTCGGGAAACTGTCAAGATATTGCTGTCCGGTTAGAATTTTTTATTTTGTTTTTTTAGTGTTCGAGAGATATGACTGAAATTTAGAGCTGCTTGCCAAGACCATTAAGCAGGAGAAAATGCCGTCAATTGCCTTTCCAAGGACACAAGAGAATGGCGCCAGCAGATTTTGAACGGAGACCAAGTCAATCACAACCCCGGCGCTCTTAACCACTCGACCCGCTGCCGACAGTGATGACTTAACAAAAAGGGGGGCCCGGTGCAAGAAAAGTAAGGGGGGCACTATTTAGCGTTCCAAGGCAAAGCAATCTCTAAAAAAAGGTCATTGTTATAGGGGGAGCCACTTTTTAGTGCATCAAAACAAAGTGATCTTTTAAAAAAAAGGTATTCAGTTTAGGAGGGGCCACTGTTAAGTGTTCCAAAACAGTGTGATCTCTAAAGAAAAGTCATCGTTTTAGAAGGGGCCATTTTTTAGTGTATCAAAACAAAGTGATCTGGAAAAAATAAAAATAAAAAGGTCTTTATTTTAGACATGTCACCGTCCTGGTGCTACTGTGAAGAAATAGAGTTATATCTTGCGTAGGATGGCCACTTTTTGATGTATTATAAGGGGGGGCTCGGTGCGGCCGCTCCGTTTGCACCCTATTAAAGCCATCACTGGCTGCCGACAATATGATAATGAAAAAAAACTTACCATAACTAAATCCGTGATGCATCCAGGAATAACAAAAAGGTTGTGGACTTTTACCGTAACCTGTTGTCACACAAACTTTAGTTAGCTTATAAAAAAGGGCTACTTTGAAGCTGGGAGAATATTTTCAAGAAGGCAAGTGTTTTTTTTTTATCAGTCAATCCTAATAATGGCATTAATCTTTTCTTTAAAACTGCCATCTGATTTAATAATTGAAGTCTGGATTAAATGACGGAAAAAAATGCATATTACTTCGCTTTCATGTAATGCATTTTGCAAAAAATCGAAGCTAGCTCATCTCAAATATCTAGTTTTTCTCAGCTGTTAAAATAATCACCTACTGCAAAGGTATCAACATTGTGACTGTTTTCCTCAACACATTTGTAGCTTGAGACATAACACTACCATCAGTCACATAAAGGGTAAAATATTTTTTTTGTATCTCTATATTCGTCCTCCTGACTTGCAGGAAAGTGACGGAGGCGCTAATACATAGGGCAAGCAATTACTCCAACCTGCTTCCGAAAATTAACAAGTTATTGCTGTCAGCTTTAAATATTTTATTTTTTTTTTTTTTTAGTTTTATAGAGATATAGCTAAAATTTAGAATGGCTTGCCAAGACCACCAAGCAGAAAAAACTGCCGTAAAGCGTCTTTCCCAAGGACACAACGAAATGGCGCGAGTAGGTGTTGAACCGAAATCATCTCTATCACAATCACGGCGCTCTAACCATTCGATCACGCTGCCGACTATTGCATCAAGCATTAATTCTGTTCAATTTAGAATAAAATTTCGCCTGCTTTATCGCCGCAAGACACAGCCTCGGAAATGAGCTCAACTATAAATGAACTGGCCGAGCAAGTGGTAAAGTCAGCTGTAAAAACAGTGAGTGAAGCTATAATTGGTTTAGTTGGTTTTGGTGTCTCTTTTACTGATAAATATATCAAGCCAAAAAAAGTTGCAAAAAATTTTTTTCTTGTTCTAATAATTTGTCAAATTTAATTTTGGTTTACGTTTTCCAGCAGTTGTTATTTTTATTTTTTGGCAGTAACTTCTGCTGGTTCAAAATGTTTTCTCATCAATACTTTCAACGCACTTTTCCTTAAAACTAATACAATCAGTTAGCTAAATTATTACAAAGATTTAATTTAAGTACGAAATGGCAAGCAACTACAATCTAACTGAATTTCTATAAAATATGTTTGCAACTATGACGCAAAACCATGATGCTTTAAATCACAATTTACGTTTTGGTTTAGAGGACACAAATAGCCATTTAAAATTCACTTTTTTCTCTTTGAAATAAAGTAAAATTTTGAATAAGACAAAAATTGTCAAAAATTTACCTCATTAAATTTGCCATGCAAAAGCTCATTACTTACTTAGTTTTGCAAATTTTTTATCAGTTACAAATACTTGCTTCTACAATTTACATTAGACATTGTGATACTTTAGAGATGCGTCCCTTCAGTATCATTCGTAAAATTTTTGTCCTTTTTCTCCTTAAGTTTTTAGTCAGTAATATAAGTTTTACCATATTTTACCAACTGTGAGCCTCTCCTGTAATGATAGTGCAGATAGCGAGTAGAAATGGGCATGGTCTATGACAGGTCTACAAGATGGGTAAAGAATTCAAGAAAGACAGAAGAGTCAAGAGACATTATTGTATTACCGTGCATTCTTAAAAAGGGTGTCGATTTAAAGATACTTTTATAAGGTACGATGCAAGCGTCGAAGGATTATGAGGAAGAATTAGTTAATAAAGTAAATTAATGAACTAGAAAATTAAGTGCAGAAAAAAATGATGGTCCTTGTCAAAACGTAGCTGAAATAATGTGGTGAAACCGCTGGGCAGTATGAAAGCAAAAAAAGCCAGGAGATTAAGTAAAATAATCTCTAATTTTCTTAAACTATGTGAAGAAAAAAGTGTGAAAAAATTAAAGGACGTAACAAATGGTTTGTAAGATGAAAAAGATATGCTTGACACAAAACTGAGGAATGAGTAAATTTTTACTTCGTTATTAAGAAAACGGAGACGCCAAGTGTTGCGGCAGCTACAGAATTGTGAAATTGTTGATACATGGGATAAAAGTTGCAGAAAAAATTTTGGAAAAGAGGATTAGGAAGCAAATTGAGATTTATGAAATGCAAATAAAATTTATGCCTGGAAAAGGAATAATAAATGCGATATTCTCGGTGAGACAGATAATGAAGAAGTACGAGGCAGCAGCGAAGCAACTCTTTTTGGTGTTTGTAAACTTAAAAAAGGCCTTTGATCGAGTGCCCAGAAAAGGGATCTGGTGGACATACCAACAGAAACGTGTGGTGAAAAGAGAGATTTTAGCGATAATTGAAATGAGTAAGAAAAGGACAGCAGTGAGAGTTGAATGGTTTGATGTAAATGTTGGTGTACATTAGGGTTTGATGTTAAGTCCTTTTTTGTTTGCAGTTGCATTAGATGAGATAACTAAGGAGATAAGAGTTGAAATTTTAAAAGCAAACCTTAATTCAAATCACTTGATGTATCTTGGAGACAGCTGGGAGGAAGTGTGGGAAAGGTATTCGAAATGAAAGAAAGCTTTTGAAGAAAAAATGTTAAAAGTCAAATTAGGTATAACAAAGTCTTTTGTACTGCAAAGAGGGCAATACAGAAATTGGCAACCAAATATCTATGTACAATCTGTGGAAAGGTGTGGAAGTCAATTATTGTACATTCAATGCAGGAAATGCATGAAATGGATACATAAGAAATGCTCCGGAATTAAATGGAGATTGGCTAAGATAAAAATCTTTGACTGCAATATGTGCGAAACAAACCAGGCTGATGTAGATTACTTAAAAAATCTAAACATGAATGGAGATGTGATTGAAAAAAATGGAGATGCAATGTTATTTTGAAAGTGTTTTGTATACAGACGGCGGATTTTAAAAAATAGCGACCGCAGGAATATGTAACAGCTGGTTGGAAGAGATTTAGGGATTTTGCATGTGTCTTATGCAAGAAAGTTTTGTCGGTAAATTTGAACGGACTTGTAAATAAATCGTATATCAGAAATGCAATACGGAGCAGAATGCTGCAGAGTTGTAAACGAGCCTGAACTAGTCGGAATGCTGACCAATAAAGGTAAACCATATAAGGAGAATAGAGTCCACCCAAACGAGAATGCTTTGAATGATATGTGGCAAGACACTAAAGGATAATGTTAAAAGTAAGATAATATTTAAGACGACTGGTGTTGAATCTTTGAAAAAAATTTTAAGAAATCAAAGACTAAGATGATTTGGGCACGTTGAAAGAATAAGCAAAATAAAGCTTCAGCGATGGCTATGAAAATTATGATGAAAGGTAAAAAAGGAAGAAAGACCTAAGAAACGATAAATAGAGATTGTTGAGGAAGACATGAGAAGAGATAGTTACAAAGGGAATTGACAAAGGGCGAGAGTGGAGGTAAGGTTGCAAGAACTGGCTAACCCCTGCCAGGAGGAAAAACAGGTCATGTTCCTTACTTCGGAACAAAAATGGATGATGATGATGTGAACCTCTCCTAGAGATATTTTGCGCCCTCGAGCCAGAGTGGACAATTTTCAGTTTAGAAATTCTTGATCTACATGGCTTTGAATTGTGATGTGTATGTAATGACGTACTAATGTGCATTGTGTGATCTGACGTTTCATTAATTCGCAAAACGTGGTCAGTTCAGTTAAGCTAGTTTAGGGTTAGGTTAGTGTTTTATTTATGTTTAAATGTGCTAGTTGCTTTAGTTAGATTAGGGTTAGTGATGTTTGGTTATGTTAGTAATCCGATTGTGTTAAGTTATGATTATTAATTATTGCTTTCGATTCTATTTAAATAAGGTTTTATTTGTATAAGAAAAATATTTGATGAAAGTGCTGTTGTATTCACGTGGATGATAGCAAAAGCCGGTACCGAAGACTGAACCCGGACCTAGAAACGGGACAGAATAATCTTTATCGATTTAAAATTTGATAAAAGTATTCGTATATACCATTATTCTTACGTATTAAAATAGCATTATTCTTTTGTGATTTAAGAGAAAATGTGTCTCTTCATGCTGCTTGTTGTAAAAACATTACATCAAAGTTATATTTGCCAATGCATAAACTTACTTTTCTAAATGGATATTGAGGTTTTATATAGCTTATGTGCTTGGCAGAAGAACAGTTTTTAGTAGTGTTTGTGATCGTGAGATTTTATCTCACTATTGATGAAAAAATGCATTTATGTTGTCGTTTGTGCAACATTCTAATGGAAATTTTGTCCATGCAGACTTCAATAACAACCACTCAATTTATTTTTTTAAGACAATAAATAAGTAACAATTGAAAAGAAACACATGTCAAATAATGATGCACAAGGAGACAATGGAAATGACCATACAGTTTTTTATGTCAAAAGCCACTTTAATTTTTGAAAATAACAAAACAATATTTACCGAAATAATAGAAGCAAAATAAAGCAAAATAATAATAACAATATGTAATGAAAATGTTAACAATAACAACATAAAAAAACAAAAAAACAAAAACCAAAAAAATACAATAAAATATTAACAATAACAACATAAACAAGATCAAAAAAAAATCTCACTATTACTTTAATTTTTGAAATAACAAAAACAAATAAAGCCAAAACAATAAAAATATTAACATTAACAACATAAACAAAAAATAATAATACAATAAAAATATTAACAATAATAATATAAATAAGACCAAAATCAATAATATCCCAAAATTGTTGTATCAAAATAAAATAAAATTTTAAGAAAAAAGAAGTCAAGAAAAAATTTTTTGATAAAAAAATGCTACTACTCATCACATTTAAAAGCAATAATACCCCCTAACCTAAAATCAATCGCCCTGTCAATAGTTTCTTTCGTTTTGCGCGTGAAGCTTGATGCATTGCAATTTCAATAAATTCATATTGTCATAATCATGATTTAATACTAGAACCGAAGCCAAAAATTTTTTTGTTGTAATGAAGACTTGAAGCCGCTAATCATCTGTTTAAGTCTGCTGTAAATTTCTTTACCGAACTTTGTCACTTTTTTTTGGATCTGGTAAATCAATAATTTACTAGTACGTTGACTAGGGGTAGATAATTTACTAATGTAAAATTATTTTGTAAACGTATTGATTACCTTTTACCTGTTGTTAGTCCTATGAGTTTTTATATTAATTATCTGCTCCCAGGCAGACTAGATAAAGTCTACTAGTTAAAAGTGAATATATCTGATACAAAGGTTATTTTAGCGCATTAGAGTTTGCAACTGAATATACATTGCTTTTACCTGATGTAGTGTTAATACATTAGTGTACTTATTTTATTTTTAGTTGATTTAGTGATCTCTATATTTGTCCTCCTGCTCGCAGGAAAGCAACGGAGGCGCTAATACAGTACATAGGGGTAGGCAATTACCCCAACCTGCTTCCGGAGATGCCAAGATATTGCTGTCCGCTTGTAATTTAATAAAGATATGACTGTAATTTAGAATTGCTTTCCAGGACCACCAAGCAGGGAAATGTGCTGTAAAGTGTCTTTCCCAAGGACACAACAGAATGGCGCGAATGGGTTTTGAACCGAGACTGTGTTGTTCACGAGCCCGGCGCTCTAACTACTCGACCACACTGCCGACAATACTAGTGAATTGCCTGGTGGCAGACATTAATAGATTATCTGCCATGTAAGTTAGGGTTGCCATATCTGAATTGGCGGAATTCTGGACAGACGTAGGCGCATCGAGCAAAAAATTTTTGAAAGGGTGGACAAAATAAATTTGTTTACAAATCTAGGAGGAAGACCAAAAAAAAAGGTCTTTATCCCATATTCAATGTGTTTTCTTAAAAAATTGAACGTTGTTTTTAGTTGATGCCAAAATTCCGGACATTTGAGCTTTTTTTAAAATTCCTTCCGGACACAAAATTTAACATAAAATTCTGGACAGTATGCAACACTAGTGAAAATAATATATTACTTATTAAAAGTAGATAATTTACTAGTGTATTGCCTGGGGACAGATAATTTACGAGTGTATTTCAGGGGGTAGATAATTTACCAGATTCCTTTTTTATCTTTTGCTGAGCATCCATAAAACATTTGTTTTATTTTATGTTTAGTTTATTGTTATTGTAAAGAAGTAGACCAAGGTAATTTTATCAGACCTAAATATTACAATCAAATAAGTAGTTTAACACTAGAACGCACCGAAAAATTCCGCTACCTAGAAGAACCAGAGCGATCATTTTTGACCGGTTATACAAATACGTGTTTATCCATTGTTAATTGTGCTACAATATTTTGACAAACTTTAACAAAGTGGTGATATCCACTGAGCCAGACACAGAGCAGGTTATATGGCTCCAGACCCACTCTTGAATTTGACGATGAGGGAACAGTTTTGGTAATAATGGGGCAAAACTTTGTGAAGTATTAACCTGATGATATACTTTAAAAAAAACAGTCTGTATGCAATTGGATTTGGTACTGCTTGATGTTTTTAGTAATGAAGGTATTTCTTTTGAGCAAAGATATTTAAATTAGGGAGAACTCAATATTTTTGAAACACATTGCACAGTCTTGCTTTCACAAAAGTGCTTTCATTGTTTATCTTCACAAAACAAAGAACGGAGGCAAAAAGATTATAAAAATGCTATGAAAACAAGAAATATAAAGTAGACGTAGAAAGTCTGATACTCGTGTATTAGCAAAAGAAACCTCAAAATGTCTCGCTACCTATAAGGACGACTGCGGTTGTTTTTACAAATATTCTGTGGCTAACAAATACAAAGAAACCGATTTATTGACACTCAATCAGCACAATTTTGCATGTCACAAATGTTACTTTTGAGGATGTGTGTTTACGACAGCAGACTTTCTTGCAGTTCTGGCGAAAGGAGTTAGACTTGTTTCCACATGAAACAAACTGGCACTCCTTCCTTTTTCGTGCTTGGTGTGCTTCAGCAGTGTTTGGTGGCAATGCATTCCTAGGCACTTGAGTTACTGCTGGGTAGTGAGTTGCAGATCTCACTTCATCTTTTTGCTTGCAAAGCTCTTTTATGAGCTTGAGCACAAACTGCCTCGTCGACAACTTTCCTTTCGTTGTACTGCAGTAAACGATGTAAAAATTTATGATGGCACAGTCGAGGATGTTGAAAAACACAGCTACCGGCCACCGTCTACAGGAGCTCTTGCAGGTATGGTATCTAGCCATCTGGTCCAGTGCGTCGACACCCACCTTGGATTTGTTGTAATACTGTACCGTCTCTGGCAGTTTGTTTTTCTGGCCTTGGTCGATATCTACGTTTCTGTGCATTGAAGTCAGGATGCATAAAACTTTCTTTTTCTTAGCCTTGTATATTATCAAGCTGCAACTGGATGGTAAAAAATAGATCTCAGAAGTTTGTAGTGACTTGTCTTTCATTACCAGATCAGTGTGTGGGACTTCTCGCCGTTGTTTTCGTATAGTGCCTAAGATTGTTGTTTTACGCTGCTTGAGTTCTTCCGCTAGCTTTAAGCTGGTAAAATAGTTGTCGGTTGTGACATTGTAACCCTTTTTGAAATAAGGCTGTAAAAGAGTCATGCACACATCAGCCGGAAGATTGATAGATCTGCCTCGACTAGGATCTTTTCCTAAATATGGTTCACCGTTGCATAGGTACTTTGACTGAGCATCCGCTAAAAGCCAGAACTTTATTCCAAATTTGTCTGGCTTGTTAGCCATATACTATGTAAAGGGGCACGTGGTTTTGCATGGGAAAAGTTGTTCATCAATAGTCAAGTCAAAGCTTGGTATGTAGCACTTCTTACAATTTTTTATAAAACAATGGCACACCTCGAAAATCAAGCAAAATTTGTCAGTTTGTCTCCTTTGCCTCCGACTAAGAAAGTCATCAAATCTCAGATGTTTTATGATTTTCTGATACCTATTACGGCCCATGCTATTTCCAAAGATTAGATTTCCCCATTCCTTGCTCCAAAGTTGCTTTATGGGGGTATTGTTCCCAGCCAACACCCCTCGAGAAATTTGGAGACCTATAAAACTCTCCAACTCATCGAGGTGTAAATCAAAATCATCATTATCCTTCTTTCCGTGGTTGTTAGTGTTCTTCTGAATGCACCGAAGCATATGTTTATCTATAAACAGATATAAAGTACTGTACGGATGCCTTGCACTACAGCTCTATGACAATAAGACGTTGGGCCAGGACGTTCCGAAAACAAATTAACTGCAGAAGCTCTTCCCATACCTTGGCTATCAGATATGTTTTTCCACACAGTTCCGTTTCATGCTTTCAACTCCCGGACAGCATTTTGAGATAAAGAATCATCAGAAGGAGTAGCTCCAGAAGCAGCAGCTGAGTCATGTTTATCTTCACTGCTGTCTGTATTAATGTCAGAACTTTCAACTCCAGCATTACGAGTAGGGATAAGATTCTCATCTTGCAGTTCAGTTTCTTCATCTTCATCACAAGAGTCATCGAACTAATCAGTTTGCAACCGCTAAAGTATTTGTTGAACAGTATAATTGTTGCCCCGGGCCATGATAGGAAGAAACTGTCTCAAAATTGATGACAAACTTTTACAGGAATAGTCTACATAAGCCAAAGAGCTAGCCTTCAAGTCTATAAAAAAAAAACCAAATGAAAAAAATTATAAATAAATAAAAATTAAATAAATAAAAAATAAAAAATTATCTAACAAAAACCAAAGTTTTAAAAGCATGTCAATACTCTGCAATACCAGCTATTTCAGCTACATACACAACTATTAAACTCTGGGCTACTAAGAAAGACATTAGAATTACCACCTAGCTACCAGCAACACTGTGAGACATTGCACTAAGTCTGACTCTCAGAAAAGCCTGCAAGACTACTAATTATTATTCTAGCCCCAGTTCTCAGAAGCCCATTGTATTATCAGGTCAGCTGTTGCGTCACTGTTGCGTGAATGCATTGTTAGTAGCAAAAACAACGTTTCCCACACTTCTATCCACCGCTTGAGAGATGCATAATGCTCTCATCATGCAGCGGTCATTTTTGACCGGTTGGGGCTTATAGGTAAATGTGTGAAATGCTCAATTTACGAAAGTTCGAAAAGAAAAATTCTTGCAGCTAATAAAACTTCATTAAAAGTTAGGAAAACTCACGAAGTACAACAAAGCAAATAGCACGAACACAAGAAATACGAAACGCCAAAGTTCCAAAACGGTCAATAATGACCGGTCGGGGCTTCTAGTGTTAAAAAATACTAAATTCATATTGGAACGAATTATTGAATTGAAAAGAAATTAGAATGTTGAAAAAACCGACATAAAGCATTCCTTTAAATCCAAAACTGCTATTGTAATATCATAGAAATACTATTCGTACAAAGTAAACTTTAACTTTTCCGCATTTAATTTCAGGATGAAATAGATGAAGCAACGATTCCTCGAAGTACGAATTCAGCAATTAGCTCAGCTATAAACGATCTGGCAGAATACGTTGTAGAATCAACTTTAAAATCGGTACGAAAAAGTTGTTTAAAACCATGTCGTGCTACCAGATTAAAAAACTTTGATTGCAAATATATCGTAAATTGTCATTCGAAATCTCATCGATTTCATCATCGTGCAAAAAAAAAAATTAAAAAGCTGTATACAGTGATGGCCTTACAAAAGGGGGGCCTGGCGCAAGAAACATAAGGGGGGCCACTATTTATTGTACTAAAAAAAGGTAGTGAAGCCATTTTGTTGTAGGAAGTATAGTGATCTCTAAAAAAAAAGGTATTCAATTTAGGGGAGGGGCCACCATTGAGTATCCATTGATCCACCATTGATCCAAAACATGGTAAAACAAAGTGATCACTAAAAAAAAAAGTCAGCAGCCTGGGAAGCCGTTTTTTTTTTCAAAAAAATTTTCTTTTCTTTTTGACATGCCATCTACATCCTGGTGCTACGTACTATAAAGAAATAGAGCAATTTCTTGTGTAGGGGGGCCCACTTTTTAATGCATTTTAGGAGGGGTTTGTTGCGGACCCCTTGTGCAGTCAACACGGACCCCATTTTGGGAAACTCTGTCTAAGGGAATCTAAACGTGCTTATTTCTAAAAACAAGCTTATTTTGGAGTTAAGCACTTAGTTTCATTAGTATTGTTTTAGTTTGTCAAGTATTTCTGAAAAATATGCTTAATATAAAGTCGTCGTCGTTTGAAAAAGCATCCACTCCAGGCCAGACACAGACAGGACTGGGGTCGGGAATCAGATGCTGGCAGTAATGGTGTTAAGTAAGCATCGAGTTTCGTCATTCAAAACTGTTAGACCTTGTGCTCCGTGTAGTGACCGATGTACGGGGCACACTATCAGGAAAAGGTCTGCGGTTTGTTCGGAGGCGCCGCATTCGCAATTCGATGAAGGAGCGAGACCCCCATTCGTGCATGGACAAATGGAACCACGCAACACCAGTCTGCAGGGGACTGCATTTGACTCAAGCTATTTGGGGCAAGCTCAATCCAACAGTTTTGGGTATGAAAACACGGAGCCTGAATGTATTCTCGCAGTACTCCACGTTCCATCTATAATTCACGAACTCAGAAAGCGCGGATGCCAAGTCCGGCAAAGTTGTTTAATAGATTCCGTGCAGCTGGTACAAATGGATGTCTAGATCTTAGTCTCTCTTGGCGAGCATTTGTGAAACCGCTTGAAAGATTACGCAGAATATGATCAGGGTCCAGAGATCTAAGGTAAGTCAAGGACAGTGTCCCTCCTAGTCGGCGAAGCTCAGCTGAATGGATACCTGAAAGTATGAGTAAGTGGTCCGTTGGAGTGGGACGCAAGCATCCATTGACTATCCCCAGGCGTCATTCAAGACACTGTCTATGAGGCGAGTGTGAGCACTGCGACACCAGACTGGGGCGAAGTACTCAGCTGTTGAGTAGACCAGAGATAGGAAAGCTGTGCGTAGTGTTTTGGCACCATCCCGAGCTTACAAGTCGCCTCAGCAGTGTGACGCGCGAAGATAGTTTTTTTGCGCAATGCCACTTGATAATGACGAAACGTGAGAAATCTGTCCAGTTTTTTTCCCAAGATAAGTAGGGGTTGGACAGAACGGTAAAAGGCCATTGTTGTTGTAGACTTTTGTCTCACGCTTGGCCTCTCACTAAAGAAATGAAAGGCTGCCGTCACCATCATAGTGTGACTGAGTTTCAATCTCCAAATCTGGAGATATGCTGAAAGTGCAATCATATATTGGCTGAAATATAAGATAATGCTTATCTTTAATTATATAAAAAAAGAAATCATTTTATTGGAATCAAGCCTCAAGTGATGACTTTTCTTGTTGTCACTTGTAAACTATAGTTCTCAAATATTTTAAAAACTGTCTCAGTTTTTGGTAATTAGTCGTGCTTATTTTTTGGCTAATTTGGATGGCAAACCTGTTTATAGACCTACAGCAAATTTACGGGGCAAGAGCTCTAAATCTTTATTAGAAAACAAATTAGAATGTTGAAAAAACCGACATAAAGCATTCCTTTAAATCCAAAACTGCTATTGTAATATCATAGAAATACTATTTGTACAAAGTGAACTTCAACTTTTCCGCATTTAATTTCAGGATGAAATAGATGAAGCGACGATTCCTCGAAGTACGAATTCAGCAATCAGCTCAGCTATAAACGAACTGGCAGAATACGTTGTAGAATCAACTTTAAAATCGGTACGAAAAAGTTGTTTAAAACCATGTCGTGCTACCAGATTAAAAAACTTTGATTGCAAATATATCGTAAATTGTCACCCGAAATCTCATCAGTTTCATCATCGTGCAAAAAATAAAAATAAATTAAAAAGCTGTATGAATATACAGTGGACAGGTGTGGAGACTTTTACATGGTGTGTATCAAAATTTTTTTAAAAACTGAACGATTTACGAAAAGTAGATGTTTTCAATAGTTTCATTAACCCCGTCCCAAGATAACATATATCTACTTACGGAGACTAACCTGCGATCAACTTCCAACTAAGTCGCTATTTCTGCTTAGTGACTTAGTTAATTGTTTGAGGAACAAATTTCAATTAAAAACGAAAAACATTTGATCGATATAGTTAGGAAAATGCTGGTACGGATCGGCTCGAACTCACCAATTGCACAATATCTCTTTACAAGAAAATAAAATGCAACAAAAAAGTAAATTAATGATTAGAATTTTTAAATGTGACATTTAACAATTTTCAGAAAAAATCGAGAACTCAATATTTGAATATGACGAATCAAAAATAAACTACTTTAATGAAAAAAAACTCCGTTACCCGTATTTTAAATCGGCTTTAAAACCTATGGATTAGGGCTGTAAGCTTTTGTCATAATACAAAGTGCGGACAAGTAACGCCCTTTTTGTATTTAAAAATATTTATATTCTAAAAACTTTAATAAAAACTCTCCTTCGTAGCTTTTATTGAATATAATCTTAAAGAAAATCTGTTTGTGGCGTAAGTGACGTTCAGGGTGCGGCGTAAGTAACGCCCTTTTTACATTATCACATTATCTTAAAGAAAATAAAGATAATAACTTGTTGGTAAGCTCTTAAGCATTGTTTTATGAAAATATAAGCAAAAGAAAATATAAGCGTTACTTACAAATGTAAAAAGGGCGTTACTTACGCCTCACCCTGTACAATAGAGTTGTCTGAAGTTCTATTGCCTTTTTATACTTTTACAAAAGCAAAACGTAATTTTTCTTAAAATTTTTTTTGTATTTTTGATTGAATTTATGACATGATCGAATGTATCGGTTCAGAAAAAATAAAACTTAGGCGAGATTCCCATTTTGTGCTTATTTTTTCATGAATATCGCCTTAGAAAATTTAAATGTGCTTAATTCTAAAAACACGCTTATTTTGGAGTTAAGTGCTTAGTTCTCATTAATATTGTTTTAGTTTCCTATAACATTTCTGGAAAACGCGCTTAATATAAGGCAGGTTTGTGCAATCTTTTTTACTGACTGGCCAAATGCGAAATATTAAATTTTGCTGTGGGCGGCATCATTTTTTCTAAACTAATGTAGGATCATAATTTTATGAAGGCAACCGATTTTTGCAGTCTGAAACAGATTTGATGCAATTCTGTTTCAGACTATAAAAAAATTAGATATAATTCACGTCACATTACAAATAAAATTAAATAAAACAACTAATTAAATGAAAAAGCTTTGCGGTAACACAGTGAGAAATACGGCTCTCAGTCCTTGATTGATTGGCCACCCCTGCCTTAATGGGTGGCTCAATTGCTGATCCTAATTTATAAATGTTAAACAAATAACTAGCAGTCGAAATAACATACGTCGATAAAGCATTGTTTGTTTGATCGGCTCTTTCTAATTCATTTGAATTAGCCGGTAAAAAGTTATACTGTAACATAGAGAATTTTCCATCTTGTAATAAAAATTCCAATGTACGTACTGCACTATAATCGTCTGCATAAAAAAAATCCCCGAAATTAAAACGAAAAAACGCTTTCAGTCTAATAATCATATTTTTTTTGTCTTGGAAACGTTGCATATACCAAATAATACATTTTAATTATTTTTAGAAAAAATTAAAAAAAAACTTCATACATATAAAAGTTGTTTTATTTCAAAAGTATAAAAAAGCAGACACGTGACTTAAGCAAAGGAATGACGTTAAGCTCTGTTGCAAGTCAGCTTCAACTTGAAACAGATTTCTGTGCTTCGTTTTCAATGCACGCATTGCACTCTCACAGAGCCAAGCTGTCGTAATTATAGAATCAATTTTCCTTAAGCTAACTATCGGTAGCGAGCTTTAAATCTGAAGAGTAGACTTTGTGCATAAAAACCCGAAAGTGAATATTTGTAGAATCTTTTTACAGCATTTTTCAAAACCCTGTTTTTTTATTTTAGGTTCTTTCACTTTTTTTGGTTTTTAACAAGCTTTTTGTTTAAAAAAACATCCGACCCGAAATATATTTTTTGGCGATCCAAGTTT
The DNA here is from genome assembly GCA_963680785.1 of Diplosoma virens. Classification (NCBI taxonomy): domain Eukaryota; kingdom Metazoa; phylum Chordata; class Ascidiacea; order Aplousobranchia; family Didemnidae; genus Diplosoma; species Diplosoma virens. The sequence continues at coordinate 29,386,746 of OY796887.1, forward strand.
GGATCGCGATTTATACGTTGGGAACCATTGAGTTATACAATACAAATGTATTATAAAAGCAATTTCTGGTTTACTTAATTTTTAAAATTTGCTCATTTCATGTTTTAGTCGGAAAAAACACCAAAGCCTATTATTATCTTTGACGAGCAAAGTGCATCAAATTACCAGCAAGCACGCAACGCTTCAAAAACATTCGCTCAAATCCTTTTGTTCCTCATCGAAGAATTTGAATTTTTGTTAACAAGGTAGAAAGCAAAAAAAGAAACAGTTTTTTGTTTAATTATTTTTTTAACATGATTAGCTTAACACTTATTTGACTTATTGTTTGGAGCAGATCCGGTAACAGCAGGAAGTTAAAAAGATTACAAACTGCCTTAAGTGACGCTGTCAATCAAGCGGTGGTAGAAGTCGTGACTTTCAGAATTGTCGAAAACATCGAACTTAAATTTCAAACTCCTCTGAGTCGACGCGACACAAGTCAACTGAGATACGAAGTTGAAGAAATTGTTAGGCGCTTATTCGTTTTCAAGTATGTTTTTTGTTGCAGTGTCACCAAAATTTCAAAAGCTTAAAAAGTTATGAAATAGCTTTGTGGTTAGTTGAATAAACTTTAAACTTTTTTTAAAAATAAACAACAATACATTTGCAAAATTCTTTTGTTTAAGATATAGCAAGTTTAATTCTCGATTAAAAACGCTAGCAATAAATTTATATTTTGGTTTTATTGTGAATAGCATGTTTTCCGTGTTTTATAGATAGTAACTGCAACTGACTTTCAATAAGTGACAAGATTAAAACAACTGATTAAATCAGCAACGATTAGATCGTGCTTTTTATTTCTATTCAAGACCCTTGAAAAAGCTGTTTATAAAAATTTGTTTTGCTGGGGGGTCTTTCTGCATGCACTTTTAAATTAATGTCATATTATTCGTTAGTGAGGGTTTCTCTAGGCTTGTAACTTCTCCGATGCGAGTTGTTAGAAAAATTATCGTCTGCTACATTTCAAAATTCTCGATTCTACATTTTAAAACGAGGTTGAAAAATACGAGATTTTACAACCCTACCCATGAGTATAGTGTTTTAAAAGAATTATCTTAACAGCGACGGCCAAGCACCAACAACACTGTCGTAATTTTTATTCAAGTAAGTAATGAGCCGATCAGCTTAAAGCTGGGCTACACTTCCTGATGAAGGAGGCATATGATAGTATGATGCCTGGTAAAGATTGGCATTGTATCCGACAACGAAGGGATACAGCAACGTACATACGGTTCTTCTGTAAGATACAGAAGTGCCTAACATGGCAATCAAATTAACTAACAACTGAAACAATTTATTTAAGTAAATAATTAAGGATTACATTTAATAAGACAAAAATAAATTTACCAGGTTTGCTGGACCACGATATACCAGCATTGTAAAAAGGTTGCACGGATATTAAATATAGAAGTTTAATCCCAGCGACTACGTGAAACTTATCTTATTCTACAGCAGTGATTCCCAACCTTTTCAGTGTCATGGACCCTTTTTGTAATTTGGCTAAAACTTGTGCACCCCTTTAATAAAACCAATTAATATTGTTTTCGTTTATGTGGTCTTTACTGAAAAATAAAACAAAAGTTTAAATGTTTTTGAAGAGCATACGAAAGACCTCATCAAAAAGTTTAGCAGTCCATGCTTGCAATGAAATAATAACAGTTTGAGCAGAGTATACCATGCAATCAGGGGTGGATATTGGGTGAGGCGAATGAGGCTGTTGCCTCCGGCCCCCCTCGAAAACAGCACTTATAGTTTGAGTTTGCTGCAGATGTTTTTAGAGATTATTATAAAGTTGGGACGAAAAGTGGGAAATACATGATCGATTCAAGGTGAAAACTTTTTTTTTAGAGATCACCATGATCTTGGGAAAAAAAGTGAAAGACAAAATCAAAGCCCTTTTTTTTTTAGAGATCATCAATTTTTGGAAATTCTTGCCTCGGGCTTCTGAATTTGAATATCCACCACCGCATGTAATGAATAAGATGGGAGAAAAAATTGCAAAAACAGCATTGCTACGTTATTTTAATCTCAAACTAAGGTTTTGCAAATTTTTGCTGAAATAAATAACACATCTTAGGTTTGTACTGTGTCAAGGATCTGCAAGTTGAGCGAAAGCTAACGAGATTTGCTTTATATTATATCTTTATATATTACATTATGTCTTTGTATTTGCTTTATTTTATATGAGTGCTTTATAAATTGAAGTCATATCTTTATTAAACTTTAAGCGGACAGCAATATCTTGGCATCTCCAAGAGCAGGTCTGGGGAATTGTTTACCTTTTGTATTAGCGCCTCCGTCGCTTTCCTGCGAGTTAGGAGGATAAAAATAGAGATAAAATAAAATAAAAATAAATATTCCTTATAAACTGATAGGTATAATTGGGAAAAACTAAATATGGAAAACATATTGTAGTGTTTGTGTGTCAATTAATGTTTAGTGGAAGCGCAATTTGTAGTATATGGCAGATTTGTAGTGTAAAAGATTATAGAAGCGGATTAGAATTGTCATTTTACTACTTGAAAAATTATAAAATTGAAAGTACAGTAGCTCTTATTAGAATAGTTCAAATAAACTGTTGGTAGTGAAATAAGCTAACATCGTTTTTGTTAATTTGTAGTGTTGATTGAATTGGACAGATTGCACAAGGTTTTCAATAGACACATCTGTAGTGCATCTTTATTTAGTTCAAGAACGAGCTGCAAGAAGAAGCAGAAGTAAAATGACTCAGAGGCTATATTGAGTACCGGTGCATCCATAAATACTGTTAAAGAAAAAAACCTTAACGTGTGATTTGTTTCCAAGTTCTCTCTAATTGCTTATGAACCCTCAAAATTAAAATGGCATTTCTCATCACTCAAAATACTGGAAAAAAAACGAAAGTTTTTAAAAAGACACAGAAGCCCTTCCAAAATTATCCCAAATTTAATGAATTCCCAAAATTTTATTCTTGTAGAAGTTTAAATGAAATCAATGCAAAACTTTTAGTAATTTCCATCTCTCGCTATCACGAAAAAAAATCCTCATTAGAAGCAACACTGCTTTGTTCGCTTTTTGAAAACAACGAGTTTTTTTGAAAAGTTGCGATCTACCACTGTTAAACGTCTTCATAGTTGATTTAGATAAATGTTCTCTTTAGATTGATGAAACAACGGATAGCTACAAAAAAGCACAGCTTGTATGAGTTCTACGTTTTTTGACGTTCTTTTAAAAACAGAAGCGTCCATTTTGCAAAGAACTTCCAAAGCGAACCAGTGGCCAGGAAATTTTGGGAGTGAACAGCGAGTTTTTTATAGCCCATGATATCAATTGGAGTGATTGCATTGATGGTTGCACAGATGGTGCTTCAGCAATGGTAGGCGAAGGTAAAGGATTCACTGCTTTGGTAAAACGAGAAAATCCATCCATTGAAATTACATATTGCTGTTTACATAGGGAAGCTCTGATGGTCAAAGTTTTATCGAAGGAGCTGCAGAAACTATGAACGACTGCATCCACATTTGTCAACTTCATTAAATCAAGAACTTTAACTTCATGATTTTTTAATGGCTGTGTGAAGAAATGGGATCAGAATACTATCCGCTATTATTTTACACATCTGTGAGATGGCTTTGTCGGGGAAAAGTTCTTGCAAGACTTCAACCTTCGATACAAAATAAGTTAAAGAACAACTATGACTTATATCAGCGTTTTAAAAACAATCACTGGAAATGTTTCTAAGAAGCAACCATAGAGATGAAGAATTTGTGTTGGGTTTAGCTCAAGAACACTTGACTTTGTTAGAGCAGAAATATGACTATTACTTTTTTTTACAAATAACCACGGAACAATACGATTAGATCTGAAATTCTTTTGCGTAGAATGTTGAATCATCAACACAAGAGTTGAGTTTATCGGCAAGAGCAAACTTTTTTGAACTACAAAATGATAAAACTCTGAGATTAAAATTCAGTGACGAGTTTTGTTTTTAAATGCGGATAAATAAAAACACATTTCCAAGTTAGCCATTGATAAATTCTGCTCAAATTTTGCACAACTTATTTGTGCGAACAAAACTCTTCATCTTTGCTGTTGACCAAAAGCGATAAACGATCGTGTTTAAAAGAAGTTGATGGAGAACTTCCAGTTGTTCTTTAAAATATCGAACCTCACGTACAGCGATTGTGTTCATTAAAATAAGCGCAAATATTGCATTAAAATAAATTATTCAGCGAACTTTGTATTTTAATTGCCTATATTACTTAATTTTGCTTAGGGTGTGCCCCTGAATTTGAAAAAATCTTTTAGTATGTCGTGAATGCAAAGAAATCGTCTTGAATTGGAGAATAAAATAAGATGTCTGTTAGAAATTTTTCCACGAATAGACAAGCTACACAAAAACAAACAATGTAAAATGTCGCATTAAATTTTATTACTTTAATACCCTTTTGAAGTAAAAAAACATGTTTGTTTATATGATCTAAATTTCATGCTAGGTTGTAGAGTGGAGCTTGAATTCTAGCGTTGCGCAGACTAGTCATTTTTTGCAAGTTATACCATATGACAGGTTCTTTCTTTTGCTATAACTTATTGCTTTTATCTTGTGCATAAAAAGCTCGTGGAACCCTGAAAATCATTCTGTGGACCCCCAATTGGGAACCACTGTTCTACAGCGATCGACCAAAAAATTTAAAACCACAAGTAAAGAAAAAAGCGACAAGGATTTGCCTTAAAATCTTACATATACTACTGGCTCAAATAAAAAAATCGCTGACCGCTTTTTTATTTTTATCTCCTATTATTTTCTAACTCGCAGAAAAGCGTCGGAGCAGCTATACTAAGAGCAACCGTCAAGCGATTACTCGACCTGTTTCGGAGACGCTGAGAAATTGTTGTCTGGTTGAAATTTTTTATTTGATTTTATATAGAGATACCTACATCATCAATCTTTTTACTAAGTTATTTTTTAATCAAATCATTTGTAAATAATTTCCATTTTTAAACTATGATATAACTTGTAAATCTTTTATATAATTTAGTGAAGAAGAACGTTCAAGAAAAAGATTTTCAGGTATTAATCATTTTATTTTTAAATTTAAAACTATAAGAAACAAACAATTTATTTTTATCTCTCTCTTGAAACTTGCTGTTCAGATTAAAATTAAAATTTTGTTTAACTGTGCGTTGAAAAGTGTTTTCGCAAATCAAATAGCTTACAAAATTCAAGTAATTTATCATTCAATTTAGCTGCTATAAACAAAGATCAACTCTATCTAACACTCACAACTTCAAAACATAACGTTAACCATCAAACAGCATTTGATTCATTATGTGAGCTTCATTCTTCGGAAACTAACGTGTAAAAATTTTTTCGAAAAAACTTTTATTTCTAATCACTTGGTTAATTGCAAAATTTAAGGAATTAAGTGAAAATAAATAATTTCAGTTTGCTGTGTTTTTTTTAAAAAAATAAACTGTTTTTACATATAACTTTAGCAAGTTGTGTTTTAGACACATGACAAAACTTTTTAAATGGTGTTAAAATTTCAGTCTTTTTTTTGACAATACTACGAGTATAATTATTCAGCAAAACCTTCTTTTCTCACTCCCACCGACGAGACTCTCATCAGTTCAACTGCAAGTCTGATTTCAGCAAATATCTTCAAACATTTGCTCGGGAACCATAATATTAGGCTTAAACCAGGTGATATACTGTAAAAAACTGATTTTGCTATTTTATTAAATTCAAATCTATGTTTATGAGCCAATGAACTTAACTCAATCTAAGTTTCCAAAAATTTTGCTTTATTTTTTACAGTTTTTTTTAATAATTGAAACAAGATTAAAAACAATTTTTAAATGATTTAAAAAAAAAAATGTTTATTAGCTATGTCTTTGGGTGTTACGGTTTTATTTATTAAAATAAAATTCAGAAACAAACAACTACAAAGCTGTTTACCAAATAAAGACTTGTTATCATGATCTCTGTCGAAAACAGGTTGTTCTAGTTGTTTGTTGTTTCACTGTTACTTTATTGCTGAAGGATAATTTTGCCGCGAAAGTTTTTAAAGAAAAGCGAAACATCGCACTATACGCACATGTCCAAATTATCAAACAACTTGTTTTATAGCTCCAGCGATGACAAATTATCTAAGAAAAAAAAGGAAGCGTGCGGTCAACCAGAAAATCAGTGATGCGGTCAAGTCCATTCGTACCAACAGCGCCATTGCGGAAGTGGAGGGGAAAACGTAAGTTGTTGACGTGAACCAAAAGAAATTTAATTTGTCGACATTTTTTTTAAAAAAAGTATTGTTTAGAGCAGTGTTCTTCAAACTGGGGGTCACGAAGAGGCTCAATGGGGGTCGCGAGAGATTTTAAATTTTGGAGTTTTAGAGATTACGATGATTTTGGAAGAAAAGTAGCGAAATACAAGATTAATTCGAAGCGAAGACCTTTTTGTTTAGAGAACACCTTGATTTTGGGGCGAAAATAGCGGAATCAGAGATCGATTCTAGATGAAGACCTTTTTTTTTTTTTTTTGGAAAACACCTTGATTTTGGGGCGAAAATAGCGAAATCAGAGATCGATTCTAGATGAAGACCTTTTTTTTTTTTTTTGGAAAACACCTTGATTTTGGGGCGAAAATAGCGGAATCAGAGATTGATTCTAGATGAAGACCTTTTTTTAGGGTCGCGAAAAAATTTGACCGTGGAAAATGGGTCGCGATGAAAAAAGTTTGAAGAACACTGGTTTAGAGCAGAGCTTTTCAACCTTTTTAACATCGCGGCAGAAAAACTTGGAACACCATTGTTGCAGCCCACTATTTCTATATGCAAAATGAAGAAAAAAGGTCTTTCCGTCGGCGATAGACGTTCTTGTCGTTTTAGAGATTGAAAACCTTTTTTGGTCTCTTTAGGTCTTTTTGACTAAATCTTTTTGTGTTTTTTTAAATTATGCCCCTCAAAATGCCGGAGCAGGGTTTGCAAAATTGGTAAGAAGCAAAAAAAAACGGTTTTGCATATTTTAGGTTTAAAATAGTTCAGCAAAAAGTATTTATGGTGCACGTGAAAGACCTTTACGGAGTACTAGTGGGAGGCATGGACCACCGTTTGGGACGCTTAAATTTTATAATATTTTAAAATTTTCAGGCTTGAAACTGTAAAGAATTTGATTCATTCTGCGGCGAATAAAACTTTGACTGATGCGATTTGCTTGGAAGTGATTGATAGATTGCGCTCGACATCTGCACAAAAACTCGACAAATGGCACGAAAAAGAACTGAAAAAAGAAGTTTCTGGAATTGTGCTTGGATTGATGCGACAATCGTCGTGAGTGACGTCACTTTTTTGAAGTTGTGCCCATGTAACTTTGAAAAGCATTGCAGCCTCAAAAGTTTTTTGAAATGCAGGTAGAACTACAATTGATGAAAAATTTGCGTTTAATTCTCAAAAAATAAGTTATGCTTTGTTTTTAACGTTTTTAAATTTGTAGCCAGACTAAAAAAAGGCTTTCAAACTTGCAACCACAATTTCATTCGTGAAAATTTATTTGATCTCAGTCTTCTTGCTTCTGCTTTTTCGGAGCTGTTCGAATTTTTCTACAGTAAATCTTTTTGACAAATCAAAAAATAAAAAATTACTATAACCTAACTGTGTCATAAAAAATGGAAAGATTTAAAAATTCTTGATGCTGCATTAGGTAAAGGTTTGCGAAAAAAATTTTTTGAGTGTGCTTATGACTCACATCTCTATTCGTACCGTTATACACATTCACATTTAGAAATTTAGAATTTGCTTATTAATGCAAAAATAACAGAAGAGTTTATCGTGAAGTGTTTTTATGAAGTGCACAAGAACATGGCACAGGAAGAATTAACCTTAGAAATACCGGATATTTTTCTTCAAGAACTACCAAAGGGGTTGTTAATTGATCATAGCACTTAATATTACTTGAAAAAATTTTCTGTACATTTTGCTGTGGAAATAATTCCTATTTAATTATTTCTGAAATTGATCCTTTTGGGAGTTCTGGAACAAAAACAAATAGGATAAAACAAAGCAAAAAGGGTCAACTGACCCCTTTGGGAGTTCTAGGGTTAAAGTGCAATCAAATTGATCACGTTTTAATATTAAATTAGTATTTTGAACCATGCTGACAACATGCTAAAACTATTTGTTTTCTTTTCAAGCTATTAAAATTCGTAAAATTTATTTTATGCTGAACGGACAAACTGGTTTCAGCGGTAAATTGAGTAAAAAAGTTGTGAGAGTTGTTTGCTGTAATTGTGTTGATTTGGAACCGTTTTGTTTTTAAAGAAATAGCTATAAATGTTTCAACATAAAGAAACTTCTGTTTTTTCCTTAAAGAGTAAAAAGCTTGTACAAAAATAGAAATGCTTTCGCGCAATTCGCTGCAAGATTGAAATTAGAAATTTATCTCACAGAATTCAAATGCAAAAACAATAGAAAATTTAGAGTACTGTAATAAAAAATTAGTTTTCTTTTTGCTCAAATCAATGCCTAACATTTAGCAGCTCGAAAGCACCTGTAGACAGATTAGAAGTTGCTTGCAAAAAAGGTAAATTGAATTCTATATTTTATTAAAACGTAAACAAACTGTAAAAATAATAAACAAATTTAAAATTTATTTTTATAATGGCTTCACAAAATTCAGAACGCTTTTTCATTTTTCGAATTTTTAAGGTTTTTATTTCTTTAAAAAATTATGTTCCGCCGTACAGCTGTTTTTTTCAATGACGTATCCTCACATTTATTTAACACAAAAATTGATGGAAAGCTTTTTCGACATTTCACATATTATAAAAGAGCAATTTTAATTCAAAAGCTTTTTTTATTTCAGCAAAATAAAAATAAACAGAAAAATTCTATTATGAGATTTAATTTAAATAAGCTTTAAAGTTTGATATATTTAAAAAAAACGTTAGGGTGAGCCTAGAAAGAATTAAAAAAAGCAGCAAAATTTGGAAACTTTTACCAGTTATTAACCCCATGTTTTTTTGTACGACTATTTTAAAAAAGGAAGTCTGATTGAAAGTGCGCCGATAGGATGACCTTTGGAATTAATTGCGATAACCTTAATTTAATTGCTGTTTACGTTTTTTTCATTCAACAAAAGCGCCATCGCTTCGAAAATCTCCGTCGTCAATAAGTTCGGCGTCAAGTTTACTGGCCGAAAGCCTCATGCATCAAGTTGTGCAAAGTTTTAAAGCAAAGCCATCAGGTGTTTTTATTTTTAACAACGTTTTTTACAAATTATTTTAACAAATAAGCAGCTAAATCAATGATCAATTATTTTAACAAATAAGCAGCAAATCTAAAAATTGTGAGCTTTCATTGTGTTATCTTGCTTCATTTAAATTTTTGTGTGTAATTCTTAGACTGTATACAGAATCGAAGAATTGGAAAGAAAAAGAATTGGGAAAGCCGTGTCCACCATTGAAATTAATTAGAAAAGAACAAAAATTGTGGACTAAAGTTGACTCGGTTTTTATTAATGGAACAAGCTTTCGTTGGTTACCGCGCACTTCGTCAGGTGCAATGGAATGATCTGTGTTGTCAGATGGTCAGATGCAAATCGTCAGATGCACTTTCCATTGCACCTGACGAAGTGCGCAGTAGCTCACGAAAGCTTGTGCCATTAATAAAAACTAAGTCAACTTTAGTGCTCAATTTTTTGTGCTTTTTTGATTGTATACAGATTGATGCAGTTGACATAACACATTGTAATTGTAATTATTAAAGATTTGTGACATCATTGTTATTATGCTGTGTACAGTCAAATTCTTATATACCTTAAAGCAGTGCTTCTCAACCCCTGGGTCGCGACCCAAAAGTGGGTCGCCGTTTAATTTGATTGGGTCGCCCACAAGTTTAGTTGTGTAAAAATTAAATCATTTTGGTTGTGATTTGATTTAAAAGTGGGTCGCAATCCAAGGATTCACCCAAAAGTTTTACTTAATAAAGAACACCACGGTTTTGGGACGAAAAATGAGAAATCTGAGACCGATTTCCAGTAAAGACCTGTTTTTTTATAGAGAAAACCATGATTTTGGGAAGAAAAAGGAAATCGAAGATCGATTCGAAGTGGTGACCTTTTTTTTTAGAGAAACCACCATGATTTTGGGAAAAAAATAGGGAAATTGGAGATCGATTCAAAGTGAAGACCTTTTTTTTGGTCTTTGTCCTAAATTCGGAAACAAATTTATTTTGTCCGCCCCTATAAACATTTTTTTGTTGGTGCGCCTATGTCTGTCCAGAATTCCGCCTATTTAGATATGGCAACCTTAGGTTGTACCTATGTTAAATAATCTTTTGTTTAATTCACTTTTTATGCTTGCAATAACGTCAATAAAAAAGGTTGGGTCGCCAAAACTTTACTCTCTATTTCTGCTTAGCATTTGGGTCGCCACAAAAAAAGGTTGAGAAGCACTGCCTTAAAGAGCTACTGCTCACGAAAGCTTGTGCCCTAATAAAAACTAGTCAACTTTAGTGCACAATTTTTTGTTTTTCTCACTTGATTTGAATAGTTGACACGGCTTCCACAACTTTATTTCTTCCAATCCTTCAACGTACCTCAAAGACTCATAGTTAAAGCAACAGAAAAAACTATTCAAATTACAATGTAATGAACAAGACCTGTGCTCCGCAATCTTTTTGCGCTCACGGCACACTTAAAAACATTTCAAAATTTTGTGGCACATTTCGACCCTAGTGATGACCGTCTTTTTTAGTCTTCGATAGATTTGAAATGCTCCTCGTTTATTTAAAGTGTCAAAAAACGCAGATCAAGTGCAATACAAGGTTGGATATCAAATAAAAGCCACAAAAAAGGTTTTCACGACCAAAAAGGCAAAGAATTTAAATTTCTGAACTGTTTTATTGCCTTCTTGACACTTCAGATAATAATCATCTTCGCTAGTCAAAAATTTTTGCTAATTTTGCTCTAGCGCTTGTAAAACTAAAATTTCCAAAAAAAGTTTTTTTGTTGTATTTTAAAAAGTATGTTTCTATAACCGTTTTATTGCTGCATACCTATTTTTATTTCGCGGCAAACCGGTTGCGAAGCCTTGGACAAGACAACAAAGTCACTTATGTAAAAACAAATTTATCAACAAGTTTTTTCACTTCAGCTTCGTTTACTTCAGTCAGCTCTATAAGTTCGGCACTAAGTCTGCTTGCTGAACACCTCACCGACCAAGTGATAGCCGAAGTTAATAAAGGATACGAGGGTGAGTTTAAAACTCGACTATTTAATGCTGATGAATGAAACTAACTGTTAAAATCTCGAACTTTTTAATCTTTTTTTACCACGACCTTAATATTAAGGGCAGTGGCAATCGCTGAGAGAAACCAAGGTAATCAATGGATTACTGATAAAATTTCTTTTAAAAACCACCAATGGGCGCCCTCGCTTGTTCTAAATTTTTTCAATTAATCAAAATTAATTGTCTTTTGTTTTGAATTCGCCTTTTTTTAACGTAAAAGCAATCTAAAATTTATCTAGAGCTATCAAACTTATTGTCGTAGATTTAGGCTTTTACACCTGGTAGTCAACTTATTAAAAGTAAATACTCAGTAAATGGCTATGTAGTGAAAACAGCTACATAAAATCTCATCATAGTACTCAATCGCCAAACGTCACGGCTCTAACATCAATGATAATAATTAATATCTGTATTCCAGGGCTCCCAGCGATAGATTTATAAAAACCCAGATGTTATAATTTTTACCCAAATTCTTACCGTATATAAATTTAAAACGAGTTTATTGATTATTCAAATTGTAATATTTAAAAAATTTATTTCATAAAATATTAAGAAACATAAGCAATATTATATGAAAGTTTACCCACGAAAAAAGCAGAAAATTGAGAAAAAAGTAGAGAAATGTTACAAAAAACGCTCTTCAATTCATGTGTTCAGAGAGCGTTGCCATTTTTCATCCCACATATCAAGAATACTTTTTGCTGACGAAACTATTAGATATTTATTTACATTAGGTTTGTGAAAAAAATTTTTTTAAAATATTGATACTATGCCAGTGGGACTTTTTTTCGTATCGTTTTTTTATCGACGCGCGGAGGGGAGGAAGTAAATAATAAGTGAATATTTTTTTTTAAAACTCTGATTTAAAGGGATTTTCAAAAACAAAACCTAAAAACCCAGATGGGACAAGAAAAACTTAGATCTGGGTGGAAAAACTCAGGGCTGGGAGCCGTGACGCGTGCGCAAGAAAAAATCGCCCAAATCATTTCAAATTTTTATGAAATCATAAATAATTATAATGGCAAGTCAAAAGAAAGCTTGCAGACTTGCAGTATATCTCATAGGTACAAAAATAGTTTGTTAGTTAGGGTTGGTTGAGTGGTTTTTTTTGGAGGAAGTTGGCCTTCAAAAATTAGATTTGATCGTTTTCTAAATTTGGGTTTAAATTTGACTTTTTCGCACATACTGCACATACATTTGCTCCTTCTTTCACTTTTTCCTTATTAAGGGTCGCCTTAGCAGATTGCCTTTCTCAAGTTTGCCTTGTTACTTGCATTTTTCATAGTTATTCTTATTACCCCCCATGTCTTCGTTTACCTTGTCCATAAATCTTTGCTTAGGTTTGCCTCTAAATCTCTTGCCTCGTAATTTCACTGGTAGCATTCTTCTACTTACATAGTTTTTTTGTCTCATATGTACATGAAAAAAATCACCTCAACCCCCTCAACTAATCACGAAATTATGTCGCCAGCGATCTGTCAGCCTCATTCATACACACTTATATTTAATCATGATTTTAGAACAAAAATTTTAATTTTTACAAAGATTCGCGTGCTGCCAGAGTTTTCTTTTCAACTGCTAGACCATCAAGATGGCATACTCCCAGTTGTATTGCTTCTTTAGCCATACCGCTCACTTCTACCGTAGGAAAAAACACTCCCTTTCGAATAGGCTGTCACGACTGGTCGGTCAAGATATAACAATAAACAAACACCGACAAGCCTGCTTGGTCCTCATTAGGCAAGATACCATAGATTGGTAACATTATCAAGTTCAAAGTGTTCGTGATCAGTGTACAATTGAAATTATTTTCCGATTTCTGCCGTGGTCATCTGGTGCTGCTAATGCAAATAAACTTTTCAGTGTAGCAGTAAACTATTGCCGTATAATATGAATTGCCAAGTAAACATTTACGGCGAATAGTTTCATTTGGGCAATTTAAATTGGTTAATTTTGAGAGCGTAGCAATTGGACTAAATAAAAATTTTCATGTTTTAAAAGGTTTAAAGGCGTCAACATCAAGTAACCAATCAGGGATTAGCTCAGCATTGAGTTCTCTTGCTCTTCAATTAACCAACGAAGTTCTTGGAGAATTAGTGGAAGGTTATATTAGTAAGTTTAGAATCAAACTGTAAGACAGTAACATAGAAAATTGCATTGTATGAAAAAATTGTTTTAATTAAATATAATTACAACTGTGTGTATATATTTAATAAACTTTTCTTGTTGCAAAAGTAGTTTTTTTATTTGTTGTCAAAGCCTTATCGGAACAAAATATTTTGAAGCTGAAACGATTTTGCCCAAATTATATCTGGCTCTTCTTCGAACATGGTTTTGCATGATTTTACCCAAAAAGTTTTTTACAAACTCGGGTTGTCCATAATAAGAAGTTGTTTGGCCATGAAATAGCTCACTTCGGCCCAAGTAACATCATTAAAGCGCTATTTAGCTTGACAAATACGAGTACATGCGCAGTGCTTAAAAGTTCGAATTTAATCCAACATTTTTCGTGTTGCACGACAGATGAAACAGCTTTGGGTTGGGAGCGAATGCCCAATGTGTCCCCTAGCTTTATTTGTTTATCATTTGTATACGGCTCTATTTATTTTTACAATCTGTTAATAGTTCTTTTTATTTTAATTTTGTTTACAGATCAATCTAGAGGTGAAGGTTCATGGCCCTCAAAGGTTTTTTCTTAACTTTTGAAATAAAATTTTTGCATAAAATGTCATTTAATATCTTCATAGAAAATTTTATAAGTTTTTTTAATTATTTTTTATTGTTTCCAACTTGTAGTGTTTGCCTAATTGTTTGAATGTGTATTTGAATAATTCTAAACTAAGAAACTGTTTACTTTTTCTTCAAATATATACTCGTAATTTTTGTTACGAATAGGTTACAAAAATAATTTGCATCAGAAGTGGGTAACCTTTTCGCTTAAGGGCCAGTGAGAAAAATATATATTGGAAGCTACACAAAGTTTTTATTTCAAGTACAATCCAGTAAAGAGTCTTTTTGTCTTTTAAAGTCAAGTGAAAACAAAATCTTAAATAATTTTATTTGGAGAAAAAATTACTGGGAGAAGAGAATGAGCTGCACAGAAATTGGTAAAAACCTGCAAGCCTCCGCTCTGCAGTCATTTATGAAAGCAAAAATATTCTTTTGTTCTTGCGTTTATCAGAGGAACTAACTTTATGATACGTTTTTCTGTATGGCATAAACCTATTTTTGTACCACATTAATAACTGTACAAAAAATTGAGTCGACAAATTGATCTAAGATCTAAGATCTAAGAACCCCTCAATCGTTTGTCTAGGAGTTTGATCTTGGTCTACTAACAGCTGGGGAAAGGAGCACAAAGAATTTTTACCTACTCGAGTTTTTAGCGTTTGATTTTTTTTGGGCCTTAACTTTTTTGAAAATCATCCTTTTTTATATAATTTTTGGTTCATTACTTCTGTCGAACCTAAAGTTTTTAATCTTTTTCATGGTCTTCTGATGTATTAAACATTAGAGTTTGAACAACCCAAAGAGCAGGCTGGGTTTTGACGCGGAAAGTCAACCGTGGATCAAGTTGTTCTGCTGACCCAGAACACCGAGGATTCTTTCGAGGCGAAGAAGAAGGCCGGTGTTGTATTTGTCGATCTGACAGCAGCTTATGACACTTTCTGTCACCGTGGCCTTACTTGCAAGCTTCTGAGGCTTCTGCCGGATAAGCACATGGTCAGAATGATCATGGAGCTTGTCCGAAAACTGGACAGATCGCTCACGTTTTGTCACCATCTAGGGGCATTGCGCAAAAAATTATCTTTGAGCGTCACACTGCTAAGGCGACTTGTAGGCTCAGGATAGGCTCAGGTAGCAGCACTCACACTCGCCTCATAGACAGTGTCTTGAATG
Organism: Diplosoma virens; assembly: GCA_963680785.1. Taxonomy (NCBI): domain Eukaryota; kingdom Metazoa; phylum Chordata; class Ascidiacea; order Aplousobranchia; family Didemnidae; genus Diplosoma; species Diplosoma virens. Next base: position 29,401,948 of record OY796887.1, read on the forward strand.
ACGCCTTGCGCATAGTCAATGGATGCCTGCGTCCAACTCCAACGGACCACTTACCCATACTTTTAAGCATCCAGCCAGCTGAGCTTCGCCGACTGGGAGCGACACTTTCCTCGGCTTACCGTGGATCTCTGGACCCTGACTATATGCTGCATAATCTTATAATTGGATCCTGCAATGATTGCAAAGAAAGACTAAGATCTAGACGCCCGTTTGTACCAGCTGCGCGGAATCTATTAAACAACCTTGGCGGACGTGGCATCCGGGCTTCTGAGAAGAATTATAAATGGAACGCGGAGTACTGCGAAAATACATCCAGGCTCCGTGTTTTCATATCCAGAATCAGTGCCAGGCTTGTTGGATTGAGCTTGCCCCAAACAGCTTGGGTTAATCTCAGTCGTCTGTGGACTGGTGTTCGGCGATTCCATTCGTCCACGCACAAATAAGGTCTCGCTTCTTCACTGGATTGCGAATGTGGCGCCTTTGAACAAACCGCACACCTTGTGCTAATAGCGTGCCCGATACATCGGGCACCACACGGAGCACGAGGTCTGACGGTCTTGGATAAACCCGATGCTGGCTCAACACCTTCACTGCCAGCATCTAATCCGGGTGGTACCGCAACATGTGGTAGTAAAAGGATAAATCCTCGCCCCCAGTCTTGTTTGTGTCTGGCCTGGAGTAAATCCCTTCCAAACAACGATGACGAGAGTTTATTGAATATCAGCATTTATGTTCTTTTGGTATAAACGCTGTAAAAGTCTTTACAAAAAGATAGAAACACAAAACAAAAGCTCGACATTTCGGCGTACTTAAAAATCAGTAGACTCTTCTTGACGAGACAACCTGAATGAAACACAAACATCATCGGCGTGATAAAAATAGTAAAGCAAAAAAAGAAAAAAAGAAAAATACTTTTGTAAAATCTGAAGCGACAACTAGCATAAGCAAATTTAAATTATTTAAAAATTTTATAAGCCTTTGGATAAAAATTAAAAACAATTGGTTTTTGTTTAAAAGAAGAATTATTTGAATAAATAAAAAACGGCTCTAAAAATCTTTTTTGTATACAATCGTTTCTTTAGGCAAAATTTTGAGTTACTCCATTCCTTATAATGACCTTCAGAATATAAAGATTTCACTAGAAATTTGTGACAAAATCCCTGATTTCTAACTGTGCTAATTTTTTTAATTTATCTCCCGCATTTGTGCTTTAAAACCTTGCACAAAATTAGCTACTGGTTTCACTTACCTATTTAAATACCATCATAATATAGACGTGAAATTTTATTCGCTGCTCCTTTTTCTTCTTCAGTTGGCCCTTTTAAGTTTAAGTAATTTTGAACTCAGATTTTTAATGAACCAGAAAAGAATAGAGATAATATTAATATATCTGGTAGCAGTAGCAGAATTTATATGGTCAACTACTACGAATAGCAATCAATTTTACTTAAAGTGCTTTTTTGTATAGAACCATTCCAAAGGCAAAGCACTCTACTCAAAAACAATGGAAATGATTTATCATACGTCATTTATTAATTGGAAACACCAAAGTTAGTTTTACAAACAAATTTTGTTGTATTGATAAATTACAATTCGATTTTTTGCTGATTCACAGAAGTTAGTTTTATTTATATTTTCTGCTTATAGTTTAAAAACATTTTCCGCAAAGAATAAATAAATACTGAATATTTAATATAACACTTCAAAAATAATAATTGAACCTCAGGTTTTAAATTAACCCGTGCTGATTTAAATGTCGTGTATTTCAAAACCAAAAGGTTTTGAAAGCTTTGTTATGTTTAGATTTAACATTTGCTACTTTTTTTGTCCATGTCAATGATCATTATACAAATTTTTATTATTTATTTCTATTTTATCAATCTTCCTGACTGGCAGGAAAACATCGGAGGTGCTACACATAGGACAACCGTCAAGCGATTACTCTAACCTGCTTTAAAAGAACCAAGATTTGTTTGCCTGCCGCGATAAAATTTTTATTCGATTTTTTAGTTTTTACCAAAAACATTTTTTAGTTTTTACAAAATTTAGAGCTACTTGCTAACATTGCCAAGCAGAGAAAAGTGCGGTAAAGTGTCTTTACTAAGGAAACAATGGAATGACCGGAGTACTGGACAGGGTTGCCAAATGTTCAAAGATAAAATAATCTAGAATCTCAACAAAAAATATCTAAAATAATATAAATTAAAAAAATAATAATCCAAATAATAATCCAAATATACCAAAGTTACATTTTCAATGAAAAAACGAAAATGGTAATATAAAGTTGTAACTCATATGGTGTTTTACATTGTAAAAAAAAAAGTTTTCACTTTCATTTGCTCTCAAATTTCCGAATTTTCGTTAAAAAATCAGGGTGTTCTCTAAAAAAAAAAAAGGTCTTCACTTCCATTTGTTCTCAAATTTCCCGATTTTTGTGTTCTCTAAAAAAAAGTCTTCACTTCCATTTGCTCTCAAATTTCCAAATTTTCGTCCAAAAATCAGAGTGTTCTTTAAAAAAAAAAGTTTTGTCACTTCTTTGCCACTAGAAACAAATGCAAAATAACATTTGTCAAAATAATGTAAATATATCTAAATGAAATGCTAAAATAATCTAAAAAATAATCTAACATCTAAATGGGTATTTATTACATCTAAATTAGACGAAAATAATCTAAATCTAGATTAAAATAATCTAAGTTGGCAACACTGGTACTGGACCGTGTCAATTGCGTTTGTTTCTACCTTGTTGTTGTATTAGAGTAGATAAATTCTTATGCTTCATTTTATAGCAAGAGAATCAGTCGCATGTTTGTTGACACATTTGTTTTAAACTAAATTAAGATTGATTAATGAAATCAATCAAATGTCAATGAGCCAAATACGTATTTAATGAAAAAATTAAAAAATAAAAGCAACTAAAAATTATAAGTTTTAATTTTTTTATTAGATATATGGCTCATAGAACTTTGTCCGATTTTATTAATTAATTCATTGCATTTTGACCACTTAAATAAATTTGTCATTTTGACTTTGCTGAAAAGGGTAATAGATTCTTTTAAAAAGCTTTCAATAAAAAATTAGAATTGATTTCGACCATTGGTCATCGTTTGTTATATTATTCAAATAGAATCTTGAAACATAGAATAAGACAAATGAAGGTGAGTTATGTCAAAATCAATTTTAATTTAGTTTAATAAAGTATATTTGCAAATATGCCACTGATTCTCTGTTGTAAAACAAAACATAGAAATTAATATCTGCTGTCAGGAATGATTGTCGTAAAGTCTTCAACCAAAAAGCTAATCAATTGAGCCACTCAGATATTTTTAAAAAATAGAAAATGTGTAATGACGAAAATGATGTGAAGTCTGACGAAAGTGTTGTTCTTTTTAGTTTTGAAGGAATACGGACTCAACCAATCTCCTTTACTTATTAATGCGGACAAATCATTAAAAATCAAGTGAGAAAAACAATATTAATTTTTATCCAACAGTATTGCGTCGTTGATGAAATAGATTGGTTCAAATTTTTTCGACCGTTTTTGTGGTTCTATGAAAAGCAGGGTCGGCGCTGGCTTAGCCGACCCTCCTCCGAAAAAAACTCGAATTGGTTCCATTAATGATACAGTTGTTAGATACGTATTACATCTTATTCAGAAAATATTTACTTTAGGAGCCCTTAGAACAAGCTTGTGCCTCTCTAATTTTGGTGTGGTTAAACCGGCCCTGGTGAAAAGTATTTATGTTTACTATTTTCGCTTGGAGAATTTTTTTATTTTTTTTATTTTTATCTCTATATTGAATTTTACTTTTAAAGTACGATCAACAGCATTTTTTAAAATTTATTTGTTTATCAAATTAACTTTCAATTTTCTAACAAAACACTGCGAAAAAATATAAAAAACAGTTAGATCATCAAACATATACTCATAAGATTTGTTGTTCTGTTTGTTATATTTTGTTTTTTAACAAATATGCCACATTTTTTCAAATTGATTTTATTTGTTTGACTTACGCAATGAATGAAATTATCAAGAATTGAACAACTGGATCCTTCTTCTGCTCTGCTCGATGAATTGACGTCACAGATCATGCGGAACATAGCTGAACATCACGTGGTTGAAAAAGGTGCGGTTGCTGTTTATGAAAATCCAAAACTTACAACAATAAGAAATATTTCTGGATCTATTACCTGTGACGCCGCTTAGACTACGATTAGTAGAGGTTTGTTGCCCCGAAATTGTTAATTCATACAATAGAAAAAAAAACATTGGCATGCCGAAGATAGTTGTTGAAGCGTTTTTATTACGGCACAAAAAACATGCTGAGACCAAGATAGAAGCCTAAATAACGTCTATTATTATATAAGGTGCAAAAAGTGCAACTTTGAATTAATTTTATAATCACCCAAACAAATAAAACAATTCAATCCTTCCGATTCTGTAATCTTTAAAAGCTGGTCGGGTCACACAAGTTGTTAAAATAAATACGATTACATGTGAACAAGCACTTGCATATAGCTTAAAAAATTAAGATTTTTGTGCATTCTTATGTGGATTATAAAAAAAACTCAAAAAACTCATCTTTTTATCTTTATCCTGGTGTTTGTTTAAAACCAGATCGACGAAGTAGCGGACCAACTTAAAAACACATTTAATAAACAATCTCATAGACCCTCCACAAAATGGCGAGCAAAAAATTGCTATGGAAAGATGAGTAGGGGATCACTCCTAACTCATACTGATTAAAGCATTGGCACAATTAAGAGTGATTTCCTATTCATTTTTCTATGGTAATTTTTTAGCATTTGCATCGGCGGCGTGGTCGAGTGATTAGAGTGTCAGGATTATAATCGACATGGTCTCGGTCTAAAGCCTACTCGATCCATTCTGCTGCGTCCTTGGGAAAAACACTTTACGGCACTTTTGCCTGCTTGTTGGTCTTGGCAAGCAATTCTAAATTTCAGTCATATCTCTATGAAATTTAAAAGCCAAAACAAAAAATTTCAAGCGGACAGCAATATCTTGCCATCTCCGGAAGCAAGTCGGGGTAATTACTTGGCCAATGTATTAGCGGCTTTGTCTCTTTCCTGCGAGTCAAGAGGATAAATATATGGAGAAAAAATTAAAAAATAAAAAATTTAATCCAACTGAAAACAATGAATTCAAACGACGTTATAGTGAAGTGAAATTTTTTGGTAGTTTTTATTAACTAATTAGATGATCCAAATCTTACCAGCGAGCAATAATTTTACAATTTATGATTTTCAGCATGATGATTATGATAATATGATGATAGCATTTATTTCATTTTAATTGTGTTTTCTATGGTGTACGGTTGAAATGAAAGCAAAACATTCAACTTTTATTTGTGATTCTTTTTATTCAGGTTTAAAATAATTTTTCATATTTAGCCTTCCACGTGGTGGTGTTGAGACGCAGAAAAATCCTGGAAAAAATCAGGAAAAATGATATTTGGTTTTGGGTTTCTGGGGACGGTTGCAAAATTATTTAAAATGTTATATATTTTTGTGTACATCAGCATGTTGTTGTTTACGTTGCAAAATTTCTTACCACTCACGATCAAGATATTGACAGGACCCAGCATATTCGAGCTCAGCGACTCAGACAGTGCCCAATCGCTTGTGGAAAATGCAGCTTTAGAAATAGTTACCGTGCTGCTGGGAATCGAGAAGCCGAAATCGCGTCCTTCTAGCGGCCTCAGTTCAAAATCAATAAGTTCCGAGTAAGTCAGTTTGTTTTTGAGCGTTTAATGTGGCAATATTTAGTAAAGAGCTTGATATTATTGTTAATCGCTTTCCACCAGGGTTCAGTGGCTGTTTAACTTTGGAGCATAAATTTTGTAAACAAGGCTAAAAAATTTTTCGCTTTATTTAGGGACATGGTTTTTAGAATTTTTACATTGCGCGCTATTAAAGGTTCTTTTGCTTTCTCAAGGCTTATTGCATGCTTCGAAGAAAATTCTGACTCAAAAGTAATTTATCAAAATTAGTTAAATGCAGCAGGCTGTTGTGAAGGCTGTGTTTGCTTGTTTTTATCAACCTACAAGATAGTATATTTTTTGTCAGCAAAATTCGAAATGTTACCTCTTAATTCGCTTTAATTTTCGTTGGCACTGGAAGCCTGATTGTACAGCAATAAGAACTATTCGCTTGTGTAGGGAAAGAAAATATACGAAAAATAAATAAACGGATTTATTTTCTTGGAGCTAGGAATATTGATTAACAAACTTAGATACTTTCAGATAATGTTTTAGAAGCACTGATTTAAAAGAATGGTAGATTGTTTAATTAATAAGCAACCACAACGTCATAAATTATAGCTCAAATTCATTTTTGCCGATTATAAGCCAGTAAAAGTTCACGGTAATAAATTTTTTGACTTTGCCAAACATTGCCTATGCCTATTTAAGTTTTCTTTTTTCAAGTGACGTGGCATAGTTTCTAAAATGACCCTAAATTTAAATAATTCTCTTTTTTTCAGTACATCAAGAAGGCTGAGTCCTAGAAGAATGGCTCCTCCTGCTTCGGCAGGAAACAACTCCATGCTTTGCACAGAAAATTCGGATCAAGTGATTGGTTCTTTTCAAAATGTAATAACTTAAATGTTAGCCAGACAGTGAATATGGTAGCCTATACGCATAAATCTATTTCAAGGCTAGGGTATTTAATGCAAATTAACCGGGCAATACAATCATACGAAGAAAAAAGACTGACTTTATGGTAGAATTATTTACTGTAAAAAAGAACGAATAGCCTTTGTGTCACATTTTTTAAGGTTTGGTGCATCGATACTTAATGAAGCTAAGATTTAAGATAAAAATGGTTTTACTAGTTTTTGGATTTTTCTTTACAATTCATGTACACTGACTCAATAAAAACATATCTCGGATCTTACTTTATTTTTGCGACAACTTTACTTAAAGAATATGTTATTTTTTAGATCATCCCTTTGAAACAAATTCATAAATTGTATGAACGTAGAACTATTACTTCAAATATGGCTTTGAAATCTATAAGTGGGCTAATACCAGTCTAGAAAAAATTTGTTTATTTTTGCTTAGGTTTTTTCTGTTTTCCATCAAACGTGGCTAAAAAATAGCAGATGTTGTTACTTTCAAACTAAAATTTTGTTTTTTCATTAGCCATCAGAAGAATTATGTTGGCCGGATAGCTCACAGTGTTTTCGCACTGAGCAGAGAGATGTGAGTTCGATGCTAAGTCGACCTGAGTGGTTTATGTTATGTCCTTCCAAAAGGCACTTGACAACAAATATCTCAATGGGGTTAATTGCTTGTCTGCAATCATGACTTTAATACAGAAAATCGGATACAGGCCAGTATGGCCTTAATAAGAAGCATATCAAGAGGGTTAAGTATTACATGGTGTTCATAAAGTCTTTTTACAATTTTAAAAAATAATTGCAAAGTGAAATGATGAGATATCGCAATGAGGGTTGTTTTATGTTAATCAGTATTTTATAAAGTTTTTATTGACACTAAAATTTATTGTTTCAGATAAAATTTCTTAATTAAAATTTCTTATGTTTAATGATTGAGTTATATGAACTGAACCCCCATAAAATGACTACTCCTCAAGAAAAAGCGCAATGTGTATCCTGGTTCATTGAGACAAAATCAGATGTTTAGACCCAGCGAAACTACAGAAGTAAGTATGGAAGAGACCCACCATCACGTCCTTCAATTCGTTTATGGCACAAGAAATTTATAGAGACAGGGACAGTGTTCGATACAAGGAGGAGTAAGCGACCAAGAACATCTGAAGAAAACATTGAGCGTGTAAGGTAAGCCTTTCAACGTTCTCCTATGAAGTTCATCCGTACTGCTGCCAGACAATTGGAACTACCACGTTCAACAGTGCACAAAGTCCTACACAAGAATTTAAGATTGTATGCTTACAAAGTGCAAATGTTACAGGCACTTCAGCCAAACGACATGCCAAGACGAAAAGAATTTGCAGTGAACATGTGCTTCGTGCAACTAATGGTGCCCATATAGAAGTGTATTAAATAGAGTAATGATATTTTTAATTAAATGTTTAGAAGTGTATTAAATGTGTCAATAAAAACTTTATAAAATACTGATTAACATAAACAACCCTCATTGCGATATCTCATCATTTCACTTTGTAATAATTTTTTTAAATTGTAAAGAGACTTTATAAATACCCTGTATAAAAAGTTAAAAAACGAAGGCCGAAAGTAATAGTTGTTTTAGATTTCTTTTTCAATAAATTAAATTTTAGAATCCTTATGTAATGCTCTAATTTTTTACTTATATAATTAATTGAAACAGAATTATGAAAATAAAATTTTTCATAAGAATTTTTTTATTCAGTTTTCTAGTTTTGACTGTCCATCGACAGGTGGATCGGAACCGCCTTTTACCCTAGATGAGAGCAGTGAACTTGAACAACTGCAAAACGTATTAGATTTTAATAGTAAGTACAGCATCATATTTTTGGCAACTTAATTTTTTTTTGCTTTTTGCGACTAGAAATCGTTGTTAAAACGAAATTTTATTTTAAAGCCGTTATGTCTTTCAAAACCATTACAGTTTCTAACTTTAATTTGTTTTAAAAGATTCGATGCGTAAAGGTTAAGAGTGGCGCTACGAAAATTCATCAAAGCGACTGTTTATGGGATAACAGTTAATATAATTGTGGGAGTTTCTATGTTGAACCACTTCTCTTTGTTATTTTAAATTAGGTTTATTAATATCAGGAAAAATTGCGAGAAGTTGTGGCGCCATATTTTCACATTACGCAGTTTCCATAAATTATCGGATCACGTGAGAATATCAGTTAAGCTTGACTTCTGAGCATAGTAGTTGTTAGGGCTTGTTTCCACTACGAGCGTAGAATAAGGCATTCTTTGCTTTATTACTTTTTTCGCTTTTTTTTCCGCGCTTAAAACGACAAAAAGCGCTAAGCGTAAGCGCGTTCCCTTGTTATAAAAAATAATTGACTCTGCTCCAATCGATGAAAACTTTTCGCGCGATAAAATGAGAACAAAGAAGTCATAAAATAAAATATAAACGTGGTAATTAATAAATTAATTCAAAATTCAAAACTCCTGTCTTTTGCATGGAGTTCTAACAAAATTCTGAGTATTTTTTAATGAAAGTTTTGGATTGTTTTAATTTTGTGTTTTTTCTTTTAGTAAACTGCATCAAATTAAAATATTGGTTGCAATTTTTATAGTCTGGATTCATATATTCCCCCTCACAGAAGAAAGATTTCAACGGCGCGTTCTTAAATTCACACCGTAAAGTAAGATCCCGAATTGATCTTACACCAAGCGAAGCCAAAAAATCAATAAAAGAAACAAAGAATATTTTATTCCACACTCGTAGCGGAAACAAACCTTTACTCAGTTTTCTTAGCAAGACTTTTGTAATTTTCAACGTAATCTCGCCATGGCAATTCCATAAAGCATAATAAATAGCTGGAAGCATTCATGTTTATCCACGAGAGTGTGAGTTTAATGTGGTGTATAACTGTGGATTATGTACAAACTAATGGTGCAGAGTGAATATACTCGCAGTTTCTCGCTTGATTGTTGGTAGCAATTTCTTTTAACATTGATTTTAGTGACACCGAGAAACAAAGAATTTACACCTCGTTCGGACTCGGCGTTGAGTCATCCCAACAGGTCAGTCGAACACGTAACCTAGATGTATTAACCAAGATTTTGAAGCGAGACAACCAGCCATTTATTTCTCTGTTTGTCAGATATTTTTGTTTTTTTTATACATGTACTTTGACAAATTTTTTAAGTTTTGCTTTTTGTGATATCAGTAATAAATCGATTAGCAAATCTCATTTTTTGTGCATTAAAAACTTGAAAAGCTTTTTTGTCTATTTTTGAGGCCATATTAAAACAGCCAAACTATTTTGTATTGAATATTTAAAAATTTTTTTCTATGTAATTACTAATAAATTTTTTTAATCTATGTTCAATCAAACTTTTTTGTGATCCCTGACATTTACTGTTGTCGTAGTGTAAATAAGGTTTTTTAACAAGTTTGAAAACTTTTTTCAATAAAACAGTTTTTTTGTAGAATTCCGAGTCCACCGGCTATTCGGAAACAAAGTGGAAATTTCGGAACAAACTTTCAATCCCGGTTAAGAAGTAGACAATGTGAGATAAGGATAAGTTTATGTGTTGAAAATACCAAATTAGTATTGCTTGCTGCTTGTAGAGCTTTCAGCTAAGAATTAATCATCAGCATTTGATAGTTGATAAAACAATAAAAAACTACGAGTATTTCATATTTCATCAAAATTTAAAACCACGTATAAAACTAAAGTTAGAGCAATTTAAAAAACATTCAGTTTACCTTGACTTAAAAAATTTGACGCACTTTGATTTTTATTCAGGAACATGCCACTTAAAAACTATAGAAAAATGTAATTTGAATCCGAATAAATAAAGAAACTTACCTTTTTCAAAGCTTGATGGCAGTAATTTGTTAAAATTTTTGGAAATTCGTATCTTTTGCACAGCAATTTTTTAGTTATCTATATCATTGTAACTTGAAAAGTAGTTCACACATAAACTAAATTTATAAACGCTTTTAATAATATTAAAAAACTCATTTAAATATTTTTAAAAGTTTTTATATCTGATAAATGCAATCGTGAGCACAAAATTACATTTGCTCGGTACGTGCAACATATGTTGAACTGAAAATTGATTAAGTTTAGAATTAACTATAGCAAAACAAAATCCTTTGTGTACTGTAAAAATTCTTTAAAATAATTTTTTTACGTTAGATAAACTTCCGTTATCATCTTTGTCTGACACAGAAGATTATAGGTAGGTAATGTCAAATGTATACATGATTGTACTGCGACATGTCGATATTTCTGATTCGTTTTAATTCGTTCTTTGCTTCGATTCACATGGATTTTTTCTAAAAAGACTTTTTTGTAATTTTTAGGCTAATTAATTTTTATTAGTTGTTTATAAAAGCAACGCGTTGCAAGCTTTCTTGTATTAGTGTCTTAAAATTCTAAAGTCACGCTTTAATGACTTCAAATGCAGCAGTGTACGCGTGGTGTACACCATTCTTCAAATGTATACAAAACATTTTCGTTTTTGTAAAACGTCACTAATTTATCAACTGTTGATGTATTTGGGCGAAACTTGACCAACATTTTTAGAAATCTTCAATTTTCAAGTAAGAATGAGTTGTTCAAGCGTGACAACAGGAAATAAGATTTGGAAGAAACGAACCGTTTCGTCTGGGAGCCGTTTTGTTACTTTTGCAAAATAAATTTGAAGACAATCATTAAACAAATGATAATTAACATCTGTTTCTTTCTTGCTTCTCTATTAATTAAGCAGTTCGATTCTCTGAACACGAGAAGAATTACAAACATTAATTAAATATTTCCCAGTATTTTTTTTAAGAGTTATCACATGTGCTTGTCAACTTTTTTTCGTTGCAGTACATTTTTTTTGCTTTCCTGAAGATGTGTAGATCTTAATCCAAGTCCTCCGAGCGTCATTTACCGACCGTTGGCACACTCCGGTAAATGATGCACTTTTGACAATTTTTGTTTTGTATTGCATACCTGGTCGAAAAACATTCATTTAGTCTCTTCGTTAAGGTTTGATTAGATATCACGACGAAACGTACACTTTGTATAACTAGTTGTAAAATAAGGCAAAAAATAATAAACATTACAGATTTATATTTGAATTTCAAAGAAAAGTATTAATTTACGTATTGTTCTTTTAGCAACATTTCATAACCATTTCAGCCGCTATTTTATAGCATATTAACTAAGAATAATCTGCATATCTAAATTTAACTAGCTTTATATATACGGTAAATTTCTTCATTAAAAGAATATAAATGGGCAAAAGCCGTGTCAACTATACAAATCAATCAAATCAACTATAGAAACCAAAAAATGCACAAAAGTTGACCAAGTTTTTTCTAATTACACGAGCTTCCGTGAACTACTGCTCACTTTGTCAGGTGCTTTGGAACTTGCGCATAGAAATTTTTGTAAGAAAAATATAATAAAATTCAATGTTTGCAATCTGGAAAAAAAAACGTGAAGCAAACATTATTTTTGTTTAAGCTACTAACATCCATAATTTAAACACTATATAAAAGGTAAAACCTAAAATAAGTTTGCTTTTTGGTTTATTTGAGAAAAAGTTTTGAAAGGATATTATTACTTTTTGTGATCATTTTCCTTAAAGCAAGGAATCCATAATAAAAATATCACTTATCAACTCAGATAGTATAATTCATAAATTACCTATTCCAATGCTTTTAAAATCATTCAGAAGACCCCTATGCCAAATTTGAAAATCTAATGGGTCCCAAGGAGAAAAATGCTGTTACATTTTTTGTTGTTTTATGAATAGAAATTTCAGAAACAGATTGAAAATAAAATACAATCTACAATTACAAAAAAACATCTTCAATCTTTATTCTTAACGCGATCAATATGTTGAGCCGGGGCGTCTGTCGAAACTCCTTTTTAGCTTTTCACTTGTTTCGAAGATTTTTGGTTTGTCATCTTATGGGTTAATTTTATCGGCTACATACGGTTTTACCCAATCAGGGATCGGATTAAAAAACCTTGAAAGCATAGTACTTAGTTGAAGTTGACAAACTGTTTACCTTTGACTCCCATCGCCTGGTTTAAATAGTCATCTATTTAAAAATTTACACGTTTTTTCTACGAAGAAAAAATCTTGTAGACTCCTATTTCAGAACAACCGGCTAGGCTAGAAGATTTGAAAAAGTTTTTCCGTAAAAAAGTTACAGTTGGAGATTACCTAAAATCTAAATCACATATGGCTAGCCTTATCAAGAAATCTTCTACAGAACAGTTAAACAACAAAAAAGCGATTAACTTTGTAGAGTTGCTACAAAAAGCGGTTTGGTTTCATTGAATGTCAAGAAAAAAATTTTTTGCATTCGCTTCTATCAGTGTTTCAAAGTTGGCTTATTTTTCGCCTCACTCTACTATGTAGATTCAAGAATTAGAGAGGAAAGTCCATAAAACTATTTAAAAATAATTTTTAGTAGCAAGAAACATCACTTTATTTCAAAGCCACAGCTTTCCGCGACCCTCATAATTTTACTTCTCGGGCTGCAGATTGCTCAACCCATGCCTACGTCACTTTCCACTGCATGCTAGTCTTTACAAGCAGCTCTAAAAAACTAAATAAAAAAATAGCAGTATATTGGTATTTCCTAAAGCAAGTCTAAGTAATCGCTTGACAGTTGCCTTAAGTAGGCTTATAACGCCTTCGTTGTTTTCTTGTGGAGTCAAATAAATAAAAAGAAATAAAAAAGCTTTAAAAAAGGTAAGTAGAGCTAAAAACAATATACCATTGTGATTAGCATGATAAAATCCTTAATTGAGTTTTACAGCACGTTTTTAAATATAATCTAAGTCTAAGTTAAGTGGCAAAAAACAAAAACTTTCTCTGGTTTTTAAGATGGTGTTGTGGAGTTTTCTATTCATTCAAAATTTTGATCCTACACTATTTTTAGTAAAGGTTAGCAACTACAGTAGATAATCCTAATTTTCGCATTTTCTTCACAAATCGCTTCGCACTGGACTCCTGTATATATTTGGCTTGATCAGTTAATTTCACAACATTATTGAGGCTTTAAAAAACTCTTTTTACGATTAAAAAACTTTAGTTTTGGATTCACGACATATGCAAAAACGTATTTAACATTCTCACTTTGTACAATAAGCTCCTAAATATTTACATGGTTGGGAGAAAAATCTTTTACAAACAATCCTGTATTCGTTTCGGAACATTATCAATTTTGAAAGAAAAGTAAGTTAAAAACGTGCTGCGCTGAATAATTGTTTTTAAAATGTTTGTTTTCCACCATTTGTAACAATGACATGTAAGCAGGTTTCTTGTTTAAAAGTAAAATTTTTTTGTTACAGTTATGGGACATTCCATGTCAACTCACACCCCTCTTTTGCCGACCATGTCCGATTTTGCTGAAATTTGGCATGTTTGTAGGTTTGGATGAGAAAATGTCTCACACCAAATTTCAAGTTTCTAAATCAAATAGTTTTTGATATATGAAAGTTGAAAATTAGACACAAAATCGCCGCTTGAACGCCCCTAATCGAGCAAAAGTGGCCCTCCTGACTTTATTTTTTGTTCGATTTCAAAAATGTTAATATCATTGGAAAGCTCTTTTCAGCAGCTTTCCAAAGATGAAATTAACTGATACATATTTGCATTTTATTGAACAGGTGTGCCTAATGATGCAAATTTGTTGATATTTACGCAATAAATATTTTTGCAACTTTGTCGATATTTCCAAATAAATGATTTTCGCAAGTTTGTGGTTAATTTTTTTCTAATTAAAAAATATTTTGAAAATCCATAGAGATCCCACTTTGATTTTTGGCATGCTGATAGTCCTCTATGTGAGGAACAAAAATATTGAAAAATTTTTTTAGTCTGGAGTGGGGTTTTGGGGTCATGCGAGGTCAAAGTCACAAGGTCACGACAATAGATAACTTTTTTATTTATATACATACATTTGAGATATGAATATCATTGGAAAGCTGCTGAAAAGAGCTTTCCAATGACATTAACATTTTTGAAATATTAATATCTTTGAAATAAAACAAAAAATAAAGTCAGGAGGGTCACTTTTGCTCGATCAGGGGCGTTCAAGCGGCGATTTTGTGTCTAATTTTCAACTTTCATATATCAAAAACTATTTGATTTAGAAACTTGAAATTTGGTGTGAGACATTTTCTCATCCAAACCTACGAACATGCCGAATTTTTAGCAAAATCGGAGATGGTCGGCAAAAAAATGCCGAAAAGGGTGTGAGTTGACATGGAATGTTCCTTATGTAAGAATCTTTTATTGCCCTTCCACCTAAAACAGTCTATTATTACTCACACTTTGTAACAGTCTTAAATGTATTTACATTCTTTCGTTCAAAAAAGGATCATGCAGAAGCACAGCTGAAGTCACAGACGACATTTTTCACGGTAAACATTTATATTCTAAATGAGTTAATATTTTACGAGTTTAATTGACCTTGATTATAAAGTTCTCACGAGTTTAATTGATCCAACAACTTCACGCACATCTGTGCCAAGCGAGGAAAAGAGGGACAATTTTTTTAAGACGCAAAAAATTTGGCCAGAATACGATTTTTTGAGGCACTGAATATATATTTTGGGGCAGAGTTATTCTACAATCCAAAATGATCTAGAATAATGCCCACATACAACTTAAATTTTTTGAGAACACCTTTTTCTGGGTCTTCAAAATTTATTTCGGAAAAAAAATTTGTTTAACAAACACATCTACGTATTTTTGCTTCAATTACAAATAAAAATACAATTGAAGACCAAAAAAAGGTTTTCGCATTAAATTTGAGTGATATTTGAGTATCTTTATAAAATAATGCAAAAACTTCATTTGGGAAATTGTCGAAAAAATTTGGGCAAAATTGTTTCGGCCCTCCCCAAATTTTCGGTCTGCTTCGGCTGTAACTCAAGGCACAAACCGAAAAGCTTTTTTGAAAATTTTTTTGCGGAAAATAAACAAGTCTTCGATCCAAATCCTCAGTTGTCAAATTTGCTCGTTGTCAACTTATCTCAAGGGTTTGAAATAAGTTGAACCAATTTTCCACAAAATAGTTGAATAAAATGAAACAGCAATTAAACGGAAGCGAAGGTGCAAATTACTGGGCATGGTCCATGGCCTTTTTGGTGTTGAAATTCTACGTTGATGCATTTTTATTAATTTCAATAAACTTTTCTCTTTACTGTTGCAAAAAGCTCTGTAAGATAATTATTTGTAAAACAGGAGGCAGTTTTACATGCACATTTTCATGAAGCAATGTTTTATTTTTTCTCAGTTACCGAATGAGCGTTATCGGCAACCAAGTTTTTTGAGCACGAGTTATTAGACGTATAAGTAGATCATACTCTAATCGGATTCGGTATTATAACGAAACCCAAAATGGTGCGAATACTAGATGTTTGTTTTCGTCCGTGAAGTAATGCCAGCAGTGATAAACTAAAAAAAGTTCATATATTTTTTTCAGTTTCTATTGATTTAAAATAGTTTTTTTCGTCCTGTGCTCCGGTGTACTGATATTCTCCAAAGAATTTTTAAGAATGATGACGTATTTCAAACACTATTAATCGACCGGAAAATTTTACGGGACTAAAATTACTAGGATATGCTACATAAGACATGATTGGCAAGTTCACAAGTGAGTGTACCGATAATCACCAGTCCCAATTGTAAGAAAAAGTATTTGATGACTAGTTGACGCTTTTCTTTGTTAGATATGTGCGTTTATAACCCATTCTCCAACTTCTTTCTCGTTGCCAGCACCTTTTTAAAAATATTAATTAAAGTGCTTTTTAACGCAACACAATCCGTTCTACGTAATAAAAATACAATTAAAACAGCGCTTACGCGATGATTATGGCAGCAGCCCCTGATTTCTTACACGAAGCTAACAAACTTCAAAAATTTTTTTGTCTTTTAATCAACAAAATTTGCTATTTTTTCAATATTACAATGCAACCAGCAGCTTGAAGTGCATAAAAATAATGTCTCTGTGCATCGATTGCTACTAAACACCCAACAACGAGAACGTAATTTTCTGAAAAATATCGCCTATTCGATTTCAATTACATTTGATAAAGTTTTCATTTTTATTTCTAATTGTGTTTTTTTCAGCTAGTATTTGAGAATATCCACCAAAATTTATATTAAAAACGCAAAGTTTTGTTTTACCAGGCCAACACTTTTATTTAAAAAAATTTTTTTCAAACTGTTTTTGTCTATGAAAATTATTCCAAATTGTACTAGTTTGTCTGGAATCTTTTTTAGAAAGCCCCCGCCAAAAAAACACCCCCGCCACCGTGCAGTACTTAAAACGTGGCGTGGTTGTTTTTCTCAAATCTCACCTTTTTGCATTAGTGGCGGGGGCTTTCTACAAAAGATCCATTTATCTGAAACATCACTCAGTTGTGTTGTTAAATTTTTGTATGCTTTGCTGGTCGCAACAGATTTAGGGGACCAAAAATATTTTTTAATTCTTGCCTCGTTTCTAAAAACAAGCCAGTGCAAGAAAGACAGTTTGTATTTTGACTACGTGATTACACATCCCGATAAACAATTGAAAGGTCAAATCATGTCGCAGCAAAGTTGATCAATTACTGGTCTTGAAAGATTAAAAAATGTTACGAATGGAGAAATGTATTTATTGGTAGATTTTTATCGCATTGCCAAATAATAACTCCTTCCAAATTGCCAGCGCTTAAGATCAGTAAACCTAATTAGATAAAAATATTTTGAAGAAATTAAACTTTCTAACTGAGAAAGCCTTATTAGAAATAAAACTGACTCGTTACTTGAGATAAAATTCATTTTATGGGCAGGAGGAGAACTTTTAATAAGTAAAATTCAACTTTTTAAGCCTTTTGTCACCAAGAAAAATACTTGTATTCTATATTTAGCCGGTGGCATGCAAATTTTGACTTTATTTTAGTTGAGCAAATTGTGTTATGAAAATAAGGCGTTGTTTTTACTAGCTTGTAGAAACAAACGTCATTTCTACGCCATAAAAATATTTCAAACAGTATTTTTTTTTCTCGGTGACTTTAAAACGTGAGAAAGTTTTCAAACTTTTTTGTATTTATGTTTGTAAATTGACCTATGGTATTTTTCAACAACATTTTTTAAAATTCTTTAATAGGTAATTTTTTTAGAAACAAAAAAATCTTAAATAGAATCAGCTTTTATTTTTTAGTATGTTTGAATAGTTTATCAACATAAAATTTTTATACACTCAAGAAAAAACTTATCTTTTTCGTTCGTATAATACTTATCTTGCTTATTGATACGAAATTATGTTATAAAATTGATAATAATCGAAAAAAATTAATAGAACATTCACTTCATACCAAAATAAATTATTGATAAATGTTTTAAATATTTTTTACACTGTTTTGACATTTTAAAAATACAAGAAAAAATAATGAAGAAAAAATTTAGAACTTTTATTAACTTTGATACAAAGGCTAAATATTGAATTATATTCTGCAGAACATGAGTTTATTAAATGTCGCACAATTGTGAATTCATTTCAATCAAAATTAAACTAAATAAATAAACATTAGATAAAAATTATTGAATAAAATTGAATTTGAATTAATTTTGTTGTGGTATAATAATAAATTTTATCTAGTGTTAAATAGTTAAATAGAAATATTATTCACATCAAATTTGTAAAATTCCATCAAACGTCATGATAAATTTACGCTTTTTAGTGTAATGGGTTTATTGTTCATTCCGAGATCGATTCAAATTTTTTCCACTTGATGTACCACCTTTGTAAATATGCCATTGTATATTACCTGAATACTAGTGCCAGTTAATATAGCATGGTAGCCTTCAGTAACGAATGCTTGAGTTTTAAATAAAGCTGCCGTACCGGTTAGTCATACCAGGTGTTTTCTAAGTGCTTTTTTCTGAGGTGATTTTTTAAATCTATCGCAAGTTGACTAATATCCTGCAGACTCTAACACAGCCGTACCGTATGTTAAATAACAAAATTTTTTAATTGTGCGTATTAATTAAGTGCATGAAAAAGATATTTTGGTTCCAGTTTAATGTAGCAGACTATGTAAACCTGGACTCAACTTTGATTACAATTTTGCCATTTTCCACTTAATGCAACTGGTGGATTAAATAGAAAACTCCAATAGTAACTGTTTCAAAATTTCGACTGAACGAAAAGTTTATCTAATCGATTCTTTTTGCAAGTTGTTTGAAATTTTAAAAAATGAAATTAAAAACTTTCGAAAAAGGTTTGTGAAACTTAAATTGCTGTACATATTCAAGCAGTCACGAAAGTCCTGTCTATATTTTTTGTAGTTCTTATATAAAAATGTCCAACAGAGGGTTTCGCTCTGTTACGCTCGAAAGCATCAAAATATTGCTTGAGCTTTGAAGTACGAAAGCGCGTCTGTTGTGAAATCGATTGATTTAGCAACTAATTTCTCTTTCGAGAAATCGTTATAAAAAGGCAGTGTGAAGAAATAGCCTCCGTGTCAGTCGGCACCTGCAAACAACAGAATCGGCCGAATGAAATTGTATTTACGTATTTATCGGGTACAGCAAGAAAAAAGCTCAGCAAAAACCGCTTTCATTCAACTCGCACCACCTGAGAACGGGTTCAGACAGATGATGGAAGGTTGTAGCCTCAACGTCATGTGTTCAAGCAGCCACTTATTCAGCATGCAACTATAATAACGTCAGAAATAAAAAATAGAGAAGACGCACTTTCCTATCTCTCGAGTCATTTCTTCGCGTGATAACTACTTTTTCATTTGGCCATCATCAAATTTTTTGTTTCCTTTAACAAAGCTAACATGGGATTGACAGGCATAGAGTAAATGTTTTACTTAAAGTTAAAAGTAGTACAGATAGTTTATGAAAAATTTTTAGATAAAAAAGTGGTTTACAAGCAATTTAATTTGTCATTCAGTGCAATTGACAGTGTGTGAACAAGAAATCGCTATGCTACTCGTTTGTAAACATCAAAAATTTGTAATGCGCCGTGACTCAAATCGAGGCTAGTTCCCGCAGCAGTTGGCTATACAAAGAGAATCATAATAAAAAGTCAGGCGAGGTTGAAATGCTTATCGCAACATGAATTCGAGTCTTTACAACTCAAACTTTGACATTTTTTGAGATTTTACTTTTTTTTACTAAAACGAAACAATCTCAACAATGATTACGAGATGCCAGCTCCGATTTTAATTAATCTAATTAAAAATAAGGAAGAGGTGGTTCAGTCATAAGTTAAATCAATTGTTGTTCGATGAACTGTCGTTAGGATAAATTGTTGTAGAGTCACATATTAGCTACGCCTGAGGTTGATTTAAAATATTAATCGAAATGAAAGGTTTTTCAAAAAGCAAATTCAATATCTAGACTCTAGATCAGGGATATCATGGGTATTTTATTGCATTCGCGGACCATATCCGAAAATTAAAAAATTGGTGCGGGCCACATACACTTTTAGTAAGCAATATAGTTTTTCGCAAATTTTTTAGACGTTTTCCCGAATCATGACTTTCTAGCACTTCACGGATATGAAAAGAAATTGTATTCTAAATTTATGGTGAAGACGCAAAAATAGTTATCTCTTTGAATCTGTCTGATTTCTCGATTTTTGTCACGAAAACTAGTACTAGCTTTTATTCTTCCCAACCACACGCGGGCCTCATTAAAAAATCTTGGGGCAGCAAGTTCTCCACCCCTACCCTAGATCTTTGTTTCTTTAATTCTCTTAGAATTAAAATTTGACAACAAAACGATATACAGTATAGCCTACTTGTATTAAAGTAATGTTAATCTTGTTCAAATTTTGGAAGACTTTTAAAGTTTATTGCATTGAGGTCGGTGAAACCTTACTCTAAGTCAAAAGTTTATGACATTTTCATTTGGTTGAGACTAATTTGGGTAATTTCTAAATCACTATCAAACTAATTAGTAAAAACATTTTTGTTTCATTATTGTTTGTCTTAAGACCAGTGGTTCTCCAGTTTTTGTTATCGATAAAACTTTTTTTCTTTATTTGAAGGGGCATTACCCGGGTCAAATGCAAACAGGGCTTGGGCCGAGCCGCGAAAGTTTGTCTATTTGCTATTATGGTCAGAGTTGTCTCGAATCAAGCATTTGAAGAACAGCAACTCTCGAGGGCGAGAAGATGAGTGATAGCTTTTTCGAGAGCCGTGACCAATGTCGAATTCGAGCCCCTCTCAAACCTGTGTCCAACAAAGCTCACTCTACCGAAGTATGAGTCCACAAAAGCTCAAGTTCACTAATTCTACTTAACTTGTTTTTGAAGGTCACTGCATTGCATTGCATATGCCGGCTAAATTAAAAGTTTCAAAAAATAATCTCTAATGATAGCAATCATAAACCGCTCTTTCCATACTGCAAATAGTCAACATTACAAAATAATAGTGAATCCTTTATAAAGCGTAATAAACACTGAGTAAATGGCTGAGTAGGTCTAGTAGATTGGGCAGATACGCCAGTCATCAATAGGCCATAATCGCCGGCAATCGCCATTACCGACCTAATGTAATGTAATATAATGTGATAATGATATAATATAACAGGGGTGGCCAAACTGCGGCTCTTTGCCTGGTTTCATGCGGCTCTTACGTATGTTCATATTTTGTTTGTGTTTTTTAGGGTCTATTAGCATTAGTTTATGTGATTAAATAATTTGTGTCAAGTTCGTTCGAAAATGGCAGGAAAAATACTAGGACTGGGGAGTAGGAGTAAGGAGTAAGAGAAATCTGATTTTTTCCAAGGAGTAGGAGCAACAAAAAATGTTCATTACTCTTTACTCCTCTACTGCATTAGTGGTTTGCCATACCGTCTGGAATTTTTAGAACATTGCAATTGAAAAACCGAGACTGATTTCAAGTAAAGACCTTTTTTTTTTAGAAAACTCCATGATTTTTTTCACGAAATTGGAATAATTTGAAACTGATTCCGAGTGAAGACCTTTTTTTTAGAGATTTCCATAATTTTTTCTCGTAAATGAAATAATTTGAGACTGATTCCAAGTGAAGACTTTTTTTCTACAGAACACCATGATTTTTTCACGAAATCGGAAAAATTTGAAACTTATTTCATGTGGAGACTTTTTTTATTTTAGAGAACAACATGAATACCTTGTGTAACCATGTGAATAATGTAGATCTTGGTCTTTGACTGGTTGGCCACCCCTGTAAAATAATGTAATAAATGACCAAAAAATATGTAGCGGATGTGATTAAAAAACGAACTTTTTAAAAGTTTAAATTTATTGACTCAAGTTGTTTCGAGTCTGAGTTCTTTATAAAGAGGGCTGGAGTCGAATGCTTGTTTTCTAAGATGTAGTTCGTGTGGACTAAAGACCGAACTCTTTTTTGCACAGACGAATAGAAACACCAAACACCAGAATGAAGCTGGTTGAACTTTACCAAACCAGTTCTGGGCAAACACATTTCAAATGGTTTTGACTCAGGAATACTTTCACAATACTTGGACGAAACAGAACCTGGATACACTTTCACAATACTCCATGTTTCATTTTTAATTCATTCTTCTGGAAGTTCCGATGCTTAGTTCAACTAGTTTGTTTATTATTTTTTGTGTAGTTGGTTCAAACAGGCGTTTAGATCTTTGTCTCTTTTGGCAGGCATCTTCACGGAGACAGGGTCCGGAATGCCACAGAGATTGGTTTATCTAGAATGCTATGGTAAGGTTTAATATTATGTTTTTTAGAAGAAAAGCGTGATGTACATAAACATATGAAAAATTGAGCCATGAAACATTATAAAAAAAAAACAAGGTATCTTTCAAAAATAGGAAAGAGGATTTTACAGTATTGAAACTTACAACGCTTGCATTAATAAGATTTAAAATGTACCCCTGCTCTTTGTTGTTAAAATACAGTTATGTATTTACAAAAAAATAATGACAACCCTACAATAAAAAGTATGCTTTAGATCAGTGGTTTCCAACCTTTTTTTAGTCACGGACCCTTGAAAGCCTCTTGTTTACGAATGAACTTTTTTTTATTTTTGTTCTTCACTATGAATTAACGACACCTTTCCAGAACTGGTGGACATGCTCATTGAATTACTATAAATTAAGATAAAGAATTTCTTTTTTGTCTTGACTCAAATTGTCGTCTGATTTCTTGGTGTGCTTAAGGTAATTCAGAAAATTACGTTGAAATAGATGAGCAAAAAAAAGCCTTTTTTCTTAAATTCTCAAGAGTTTTCCGTGGACCCCCTACCACCATTTGAGATGAACAAGATAAATACACAAGGGTTTGTTTTGCATTAAAATAAATTGTTTAAAAAATGTGTTTTTTTTTATGCAATCATTTGATGAAATGATAAAATATTTTTTTGTTAATGTAGAGAAAAAATATACACTTTGTAAGCAATTGTAAATTTTCTTTGACAGTTTAGTCGCAATAAAACCAAACTTTACGTAATATCTCCACGCTTTACGTAATTTTGCCACAAATAAGTTTCGGCCCGAAAGCTCTTGACCCGTTGTTTGGATAGGGGTCACTTTCAATAAAACGTCGATTCGTAATATGATGACGCACTCTCACGATACCAAATAGTTTTCTTAGATGTCTCAACTAAATTTTAAGTATAATCGAAGATACTTTTTTATTCTTTACATCAAAGCTATTTGGACAACGTTAAGCAACTTTTTATGACAATGTCAATGAACAAGTGATATTTAGAGTCAGAATGTTTAGAAGGTGAGGTGCTACCCACACGTGCACTAAAATTCTCTTTTTAACGTTTCACTTTTAACTGTCTTATTTTTAGCTGATCTTTTGTTGCGCTTCATTTGCAAATTGATTCAAACTGTGTCATATCAAAAACACGTTATTTGAAAGTGATTGAATTAAGCGATTTCATTACGTCGATTTTGCCAATAATTTTATTGTCGTATTTTTTAAGATATTTTAAACAACTTTATCAAAACAAATCTTGTTTTTTGTACGAATGTTTAGAAATCGTAGCATCTGAGAGCAGAGTTCAATTTGAATTTTTTTCAAATACTTCTATTTACTGGCTGGTGATTGCTGGTTTAAAGTTTTTCACTCCTTGCAGAGTGTGAAAAAATCTTGACAAAGACATTATTGAAGACAAATTATGTTTCAGCTTGATTGTTGGGTGTAGTCGTAATTTTATGCTTTGTTAAACATTTGATTACTGTGAGAAAAAACGAAGAATTTGAATAAAGTTTTTGTTTTGACCACTAGTTTTCAAAGAGAGGTCCGAGAGCCACTTTTAAATGCTCGGCGTAAATTACTTGTTTTTTTGGATTTCAATTAAATTTGTTCCTTGTTGTTACAAATTTATTGATTTATAAATTTGTTAAGTTGCTTCGACGTAAGCAGAAATTTGCCGATGGATAGTTTTGAAAGAGGATAACGACTAAAACAGGTTTTCCAAAAAATTTAAGACCAAAAACATAATTTCTGTCTTTTTGAAATCTACATTCGACCAGGTAGGTAATTCTTCATCTGCAATTACAATTAAAACCAAACTCTCGCCTTCAAAGTGGATGAGAAAGTTTTATAACGGTTCAATTAATTGAAATTGACCTGCTTGATATTTGTAAAAAAACTGCCAAGTAAGTATTCAAGCTAAGTGATCTATCAACAAAGCGAATGCCGCCACATATTTTACCCCATCAGATGTTCTGGTTTAAATTTTTAATGTCGGTCTTGCTGAAGCCCATTTATCGTTTTGTTTTCGCAACTTGAAGGTTTTTTTGCAGCACCCAAATTTATTTTTAGTACGACAAAACGTATTTTAAAAATATTTTGAATTTCATTCTGTATTTGTTTTTTTTAGGCGGCATATTTTTTTGAACAAAAATGTAAATCGACATTTGCCCTTGAATAGTTTTGGATAGAAAGAGATTTATTAATAAATAAAAATAGTTGATTATGTCACCTTTTCAAAAATATTTGAAATAAAAACTTCTAACCTTTTAAGAGTGCAGTAAAATGTTTTTGTAGGTTTTTTTGGAATATTTTGGCTCTCTTATTAATAATAAAATATGGCTATTTAATATTCATTATTTCAATGCTGTAAGCATGCATTAAATTCTAAGTCCCCTTGTACTTAAATGATAGGCCTGCTCACTGCTAGTAGCTTAGAATTGATCTAATCTTTATTAAGTTATTGCTAAATATTCTGACCAAGAATTTATGCTTATTTGCAGTGTTTTTTAATATTTGGGTTATACAGGGTGTTCGTAAAGTCTTGTTGCAATTTAAAAAATTTATTACAAAGGCAGTTGATGAGATATCTTATATAATTTTGCTTTATATTAATCAGTGTTTATTAAAGTTTTTATTCCAAATCAAATTTTGCGTTTCAGATTAAATTTTTATGTGTTTAATAAATGTGTTAATAAACCCTTGCAAAGTGGCTACTCCTCAAGAGAAGGCTGGTTTATTGAGACAAAATCGGATGTCCAGACTCAGCGAAAACACAGAACTAAGTATGGAAGAGATCCATCTTAACGTCCTTTAATTTATCGATGGCACAAATAATTTATAGAGACAGCGTCAGCGTTGGATACAGTTATAAGTGGGCGACCTAGAACATCTGCGAAAATTGTGCCTCCTCCTAAAGAGTAGCTATTTTGCAAGAGTTTGTTTATACATTTATTAAACACATAAAAATTTAATCTAAAGCAAAAAATTTTAGTTTCAATAAAGACTTTAATAAACACTGATTGATATAAAACAAATTTATATAAGATATCTCAACAACTGCCTTTGCACTAAATTTTTTAAATTGTAACAAGACTTTACGGACAACCTGTGAAACTGTTGAAAATTTTGAAAGTGTGAAGCCTATTTTGTCTAAAAATATAAAAAATAACTTATTAAAAAAAACGTATTTTGAAATTTTATTGGAGAAATTGCAGAGTCCGTTTTGCACCCTTAAAATAGCTTGAAAAACCTATTTTTACATCTATTATTTAATAATATACAGTAAAGATGCAATACTTGACTTTCTTCACCCTTTTAAAAAAGTTATTTTCGTAAGAATCTTCAATTTATATTTAATTTTCTAGCTAAAATATTTATTGATTTTTTTATTTTTGTTTAGATTGTGTATAATTACAATACGATAAAACAAAAATGCAATAAATAAAGTACAAAAGAGCCGAATGCATTTCTTGGCAAAATACATTTTCGTTTCAATGTGTCTGGGCTGCTGCTACGGTAAGTTAAATTTAACACCGCCGCATATTTCATTTTCACCAGACCAGTGCTTCTCAAGCCCTGGGTCGCGTCCCAAAAGTGGGTCGCCGTAAAATTTGATTGGGTTGCCGACGATTGCAGTTATGTAGAAATTAAATTACTAGTATTTAGGGACGAAAGCCAAGAAACCCGAAACAGATTCAAAGTGAAATCCTTCTTTTAAAGATCGCTACGTTTTTGGTACGAAAACAGAGATTTTTATTCTTGCAATAAAGTCTGTAAAAAAGATTGGGTGGCCAAAACTTTGCTCTCTATTTCTGCTTAACATTTGGATTGCCACACAAAAAAAAAGATTGAGAAGCATTGCATTAGACCAGTGGTACACATTATTTTTTTGCGACAAATTTTAACAGTTAAAATAACTTCGACCTACTTCTGAATCTAATTGAACTTGATAATATGAGCCGTTTTATTATTTTTTTGATTGACATTTTTTTAGTTGTGAAATTTTTGTCATTGTTTCGATGTTTATTTGGGTTTAAACAAATATTAATATGACACTTTGTTTGGCCTTTTGTGTCTATCCATAAAATATAAGAGTCCTTTCGATTTTGGTTTGATCATAAATGAAACTTATTATTTATATTCCGTGACCACGAGTAACAGAAGTAAACTAAAAAACTCGAAAGTTTCGCTTTAGGGAAATCACCAAGAGCGGCCGAGATCTTATCAATTTTAACACTTATGTTAATAGAATAAAAATTTAGTTATTGCTTCTTTTGTCAAAAACTCAAAAATAATATTTACCTAAAATGATGATTTTTGAAAATAACTGCACAAGAACCTCACTGAAAGAAAAATAGTTTTTGGACTTTTTTGAGTCGTGATTTTAAACTAATTTGAAACTTTATGAACATGAAAATACTTTTTTATATTTCATTGTAAACAGACTGTAAACTGTGAAATAAGGTCAAGTTAGATCGTGCTCAGATGCGTAGTTTAGCCATTACATTCTTGACAATTAAAAACGCTCTATAAAATTGATCTCCATGACCAAAAAGAAAATGCCAAACTAGAATCTGTGGTACCATCCCAAGGCAAAATTATAAGCAATAGTTTAAAAACTTTGGCCAAAATAATACAAAAACAAATACACTTTCACTTCATAAGTTTTTTTTAATGTACAAGACAAAGTGGTGCTACAAATAAAAAGTGTCCGATGAATATTTAATTGCTTTGCTTGTCATGGGAACCCATTCATTTTGAACTTTAATCAGATGAAATATTATCAAAGCTTTCAAAAAGGAGATGCCAAATTTTTTAGAATAAGAAGCCTTTATTAATTTTTTAACAATCTTTCTTCACTCAGGGGCGGAATTTGTGGTCGAAATGAATTGCTCGAGTGTGGCCCAATGTGAGCACATCCTGGACTTGTTATCGATGGAAATTAATGAGTCGCTTATCGTGCACAACAACGGAACACTGCCGACTGTCCAGTACAAAGGTTTGTGTGTCACTTAATTGATTGTACTAACCTGTATGAGACCTGACGAGAGCTTTTCAACGTCATAGCAACTGGATTATCAAAGTTAGTTGACGTGACTTAATTTTAAGTCCAGGAAAAACTAGTTTTAAATAAAATACATACGCGAAGACAATATTTAGACTTCATTTTTGTGTATAATGCACTTTTAAAAAACTCGATTCAAATGCTAATAAGTTTAATTATATTTGTTTTTTCTTTCGTACATTCGTTATTTGTGCAAACAACAACGTGATCCAAGAAAAATTAAGAAAACCAAGAAGCACAAAAAACTTCAAGGTTTATTTAAATTTCGAAAAATATCAATTGCCTGTATTTTCATATTTTCTTGCTGAATATTGTTTTGATTTTTATGGAGTTCTGATTGCTTTGTGTATTTTTGAATATAATTTTTGTTTGCACTTTTTAATAGCGATTATGAACTGGATGACAATTATATTTTTCAAGAAAAACTACAAATAAAACTATTTTTTAGGCTTTTTTGCTTTAATATAAAGAATTAAGTTTTGGATAGATCTTTTTTATTATTAATACAACAATTTAATTAAGCACCAAGTTAAGGTTAGGGTTTAAAGACTTAAAAAAGTTGTTCTCTGCGGGTGTATTCAAAGAAAATAACCCGGTTTGCATTGGTATGGCAAGATTGTCTTCATATTAACAAAAATAATATTAACCTGAGGATCAAAAGAGGACTTAAAAAAAAACAAAATTCTTGTATGCAGCGTGATCACGTTGCTCGGAAACTTAGACTTTTAGAAAGGCGGATGCAGAAGTATTTGAAATTGGGGTTTTGGATAAAAATAGAGAAAATTAGAAAACAAGTAAAAAAAATAAAATGGTTAAGTTCCGAGACGCAAGATTTTCCTGCGAACAGGGTTCGACCAAGAATAGAAAGAGAATTTCAATAATAGGCCCATCAACATTGGAAGAAGTTACATAAAGTTTAAAAAGAAGAGCACATTTTTATGAAAAATGAAGAAAGTCTACCATCTATATAAAGATTCTAAATATTCAGAAAGGAAATTCCTTAATATTACAGTATAATTACACCTTAAGAAAGATTAAGGTAACAAAATTAGTTCAAAAGAAACTGTTCAAAAAAGAAATCAAAAAATGTATTCATGCTCTCGGTCATAAGTACTATGCGTTTGATTTATAATTAATAAGGATCTACGTTAATTGTGCATTGCAAAAAATAATAAAGATCAATGTACGAAATGGCAGCACGCGTACGAGACACTTCACCGATGAAACTTTTAACGAAGTGGCTTTGATTCAATCGCTTAATATTAATCCACGATTCTCTTTTGGTAACAAACATGATAAATTGCGGGTTTATTCTATTTCCTTCTTCATATCATTTTTAAAAACATTGTTTGTTTGATAAAACTTTGAAAATGAAATAAAATACTTTTCTATATAAAAAGTTTTAACATGTTATCTTTTACACATTCAACAAAAGAGCTTGAATGAGTAAGCATGGTAGCAAAATGGGAAGAAATCAAATTAATTCCGACCACTTTCAGAGTCTTACTACTTGAAAAATATTTTTTCATCTTTTCACCCACAAAACAGTGAAACTTTACTTAAAAATTCCCTAAATCTAAACAAGAAAAAATATTTGGGAGTTAGATTTTAAAAAATTTAGTCTAACTCGGACTTTTATTGGACTATGTTTTAAGATGGCTAACTCCGCTCGAAAACCTCAAACATCCTACACCCTGCTCATAACAACCTTATTAACTAATACAGGAATCAGATGACTTGTATTTTAGATTTTGACGAATGCGTCCATAAACTCATGAACTGCGCTAATCATTCCCGATGCGTTAACCTTTACAGCTCGTACAAGTGTGAGTGTTTGGAAGGTTATAAAAGCATGGATTCTCAATCTGCCATTCTGAACTGCACAGGTAAATAAAAGAATACAATAATAAATAAACTGTAGTTAAATAGATATTGAAATAATGGTTTACAAAAATTATAAATTCAAAGAAATTATAAATAAAATTGTCAGAATATTTAAGCAAAAATAAATAAATGGTGAGATCTTTATAATTGTTTGCGCTAATCGAAATGTGCGAGATAGTAATAAAAATGGAAGGAATCTTTTCCGGTTTTCTTTTTGATTACCAGTTCGCACTCAGTTTTGAAAAAAGCTCTGACGATAATAAAAAATACGAGATAAGTATTATGGTAAATTACATTTTTCCACAACAAATGATATGAACAAAGAACAAGCACCAGGTTTGACTTATCGCATAATGTTTCGTGTTTAATTTTTAAAAATACAAGAAAACTACTTTTAAAAAAGTCTCACATCCATAGAACGATCGAAAAAAATCTTGTTTATTACAATTTTTATGGTCAATAAAATTTTTTATCATTACCCATAACTTTTATATTTGAGTCACGAGGATTGATAGAACAAATATTGATGATCACGGAAGTAGCAAAGTAAAGCAAAAATAAAGTATAGGACAAACGGTTTATCAAAAATAAATCTTATCACTTATAATTGATGCTCTTTCGGCTAGTGATTTTCTAAATTATCAGAACACAAATTTTAAAAAACAACATTTTATTAAAATTGCTCAACAGAGTGTTTCGCCTGAGAGCTCATCAATGGTTCTATTTAAATAGAATAATTCAATTTGAATAAGATACTGTGTCCCTCGATGAGTTTCACAGGCAAAACAGTCTGTTGGGACAATTTCAATAAAATGTTTTTTTCAAACTTGTAGTGTGATATTATAAATAGTCACTCTGACAACTGAAGTCATTGAGCACTTTTCTGAAGAGCACACACAATTTGCAGTTATATTTATTAATACTTTTTTGATATATTTGGTTTGTTATTTTCACCGGAAAAGCATTAAACAGAGCCAATAATTAAACAAAAGTATATGTTTTTGATAGTCTTCCAACTTAATTTAAAGTCTATCTCTGAAAGAGAGTCAGAAATAAGCAGGTCATCAGTACAGCCAGGTGTTGTTATGTACATATTCTCGATATCCATGAAGCAATGACACTCCAGCTTCCTGATCATCTTTTTGATACAAAAAAAGCTAATTCAATTAAAGTGATAAACTTTTTTTCAGTCAGCACAAAGAGCACCTTTTATAACAAAAAAAATTCAAAAATAGGCATTGAATATTTTAACGAATACCAATATACAGTATAACGTTATTTTGAAAGTATTGAATTTTTCTTAATATCCGTAATTAATAAATAGCACTAAACTTTTACATGTATTTAGATTAATAATAACACATCCAAAAATTAATGCAACAATTTTTTTGATTTTATGAAATACATGTAATTTAGTGCATCGAAAATAGCTCATTTGGATGATGACGATTACTCGTAGCGATGGATCTTATTTAAAGCTTTTTATTTTAACACCGAAAATCAGTTTTTTATCAATTAAAATATTACTATTAAATTAAGTTAAAAACGATTTCGACCATAAGTCGTATTTAGTTATACCCACAAAAAATTGCAATTAATCAAAATGAATTGAAAGAATACAAGTTATCAAAACAAAAAATCTTGCCAAAAAAACTAGTACTTTAAGAAAATCGGTTTAATTAAAATTAATTTAATTTTCAAATCAAATAGGCTAATATTTTTGTAAAACGAGAAGTACTCACTTGACAAAAGGGAAACCGAAAGTGAAGGAAAGGAGGGGCAAGTGCAATATGTTTCCAACGCAGGGCACGGGGTTAGAAAGTGCCTTTTGAAATTCGCAAGGCAGAAGCATTTTGCTAGAACTGTCTTTACAATTACAATTATATAATCTCTTTTTATGATTAAATTAAATTTCAATGACATTTTAAACTTTCGATTTAGACCAAGAGTCACTAAATTTTTTTCGAAAAGAGCCCCATAGAGACTTATTTCAGTAAGGAGTACAAAATTTTAAAAATAAGCATCTTTTTAAAGGCATTTTTAACAAACAAGAATTTTAGTTAATTAGAGAAAACTTAATTAAGAACACATAATAAAAGTCTTTACGTAGGACAGGTAGCGTTTAACCTTTTTGTTAAAAGCCATTTTTGGTGATCAAATACATTCGCAGACCAATATAAAACATCACGGCTGAAATATACAAGTAAGGACCTTTTTTTGGTCTTTAACAAGTTTTCTACAAAATTTTCTCCGATACGATAAATTTTAGACAATGCTCTTTCAAACCAAAATAATGCCCTTTTTTAATTTTGTTCCTGCGCCAGAAAAACCTGCAGTACCCCTACTTGACAATAAAAAATTTTTAATTCAAAAATCCTATAGAAAAATCATTTAAAATAACCTATTAATACACTTTTTGTATTGTCAAATAACCTTTACTTAAGAACTACTAAAGCTATTTCAATTAAATTAATTACATTCCTAAAAAAAATCCATGATAAACATGCTAGAACAAAGCTGATTTTGTGTTTATAAAAATCTTATTGTAATATTATACAAATATAGGGCATATTAATTAGCCTATGTGACCGAAAAAAATAAAATAAAACTGAATTTAACTGAACATCAACTTGTTTTTGCTGCTTTTGTTTCGCGTAATTCTTTAAAAACATTTTGCTAAAGTATTTAATATAATACTACTGATAAATAACATTTATTTTCAGATGTTGACGAATGCAGTAACCTAGATTACCACAACTGTTGGCCAGATGAATGGTGCGAGAATACAATAGGAAGCTACGAATGTCGATGTATCGTTGATGGGGTTCTCATGTCGAATAGATGCTACGGTAATTTGTATGTTTTCAAGTTAATTGCGAAAGCTGGAAAAATTTTAGTACGTTTTCTGACATAAATAAGTTTTTTGCTTTTTTCAAATCCTTAATTTTCTAACTGGTTTAATCTAAACATGAATTAAAATAAAAATATTTGGACAGAGCCTCCTGGATCTGTAATTCCATGGAAGAATACGACAAAGGTTGTGCTTGAAATGACATTGGAAAGAACTAATGTCACTGATCGCGATATTTGTTTCTTTAGATTTGGCCCACACATCCATCAACTTTTCAAACCAAGCAGAAAATTAAATTTACTAACTTACCAGATGCAGAAGCGGTAAGATTGCCATTTTTTGCCTTCTTATAAGCATATGCAGCAAAATAATAATGCTTATTAGCCTCTGTTGTACTCAAGCAGGAACAGCATAAAAGCATTTGTGTAGTTTTGCGTTTTTGATTTATTATTGTATTTGATTTATTAAAGGAATCATCAAGTTTATCTAAACCAATTGCAACAACCTTATACAATGTAAGGAATTCAATAGATTCAACTGTTGCTTCAACTACAACGAAAAGTGATATAGTTTCACTAACTTCATCCCTACCATTAATTAAAACAACATCAACAGCACAAACCAATCCAAAAATTCAAACATTGTTTGTCACTTCAACAAGTAAAACAGTTTCAACCACTTCAAACATTCCAACAACTGAAACAACTTTGAAAACTGTGGAAACAATTTTAACAATTGGAATCGATCCAACAAAGGAAAATACTTTCTTTCCATCACACATTCCAACAACTGAAACCACTTTAAAAACTGTTGAAACAGTTTCAACATTTGTGATCGATCAAACAAAAGAAAATGTTTTCATTCCTTCACACATTCCAACAAGTGAAATTATTTCAATATCATCGTCTTCTGTCGTGAACCTTCTTAGCAGATTCAATATCAGTAATACCGCCATAGAAGCAGGTGGGGAAAGTTATTTATTATTTTTTAGCTTGCGTATTAAATACATCAATTTTTTAAAATCTCAAATCGATTTACTGTGCAAATCTTCTTTTACAACCTCGTATTTTTGTCTTGGTTAAACGTTAATTAATCAACAATGCAGTATCAGCAAATCTACTTTTGCAGCCTCGTAACATAAATTAGTTTTATTTTGTTTCAGGTAATATAACAAACGAAAAGGCCCAAAACCTTATATCAAACCTCACATTATTGATAATCGAAAATCCTGTCAATGAAAGCCAAGCCAGAGCGATCGTAGATATTTTCAGCTTATTTGCCTCTTCTTCCGGTAAGATCAAACTGAATCGTATTCTTAAGCAGATAATTTTTACTTTATAACAACTCAAAAGATTTTTAAAATTCTACCCATTCGCCACTATTAGCTCATGAGAGCAAATTTTATAATAAAAACGATGCATTAATTGCTTTATTTTAATTTTAAATAATCTCAAGTTTAGGAATAAAATAAAATATAGTGAAAAACACAAATTTTGAATAGTGAATAGAAGTAATTAATTTTTGATTTCTAAGAAAAAGTTTGTTAATTCTATTTCATTTTCTAGCTTACTTTTAATTATCAAAACACCACAATGAAAAACTACTGCAAGACCATGAATCGCACAGTTAAAAAATCGTAGAATCTGTCGGTTATTTACAGAAAAGAAATAGTGTTACCACTTTACTGCTGGACTTTATTAACGAGTCAAACAAAACTACTAAAGGTTCGTCATTGCTACGACAATAGCACGCCAGTTGCTGTGTTGCCATGGCGGAATGTTACGGAGACCGATAGTATCCTTACACCCATTTGAGTGGTTTGGCACATATAAAATGTACATTGAAGTTTTCCTTTTCTGTTTGGTTATTCATCAGCAAGTAAAAAAATGAAAACATAACAACACACTTATTTTCAGAATTAGTTTTAGCCGATTTTTATCTATTTCAGGCTTTTCACTTACAGCGATCATTTCGGATTATAACCTAAAAAAATTCCACACTAGGCGCCCAAAATTTTGTATAAGTAACCTTGGAGTATTACAATTTAGATCAATAGGTCAGAAAAAACAGTACAGTACGCCTATAAATGTAAAACTCATACTAATATCTAACATAAGTTGTATGATATTTACACAAGAAATATTATTGTTTTTCGTGACTTCTCTTGCTTTTATTTTTGCAAGCGCTGTCTTGTTAAAAACATTATTTTCACTGCATTACTTCATGTTTAAAAACTTCTCATTTTCAATTTTTTCCTGTCCCATCATCACAAACACATTATCAAATGCTAAATAGTTGCTGTTGTACTTATAGAAAAAGAACTATAGTTCAATTTTTCAATAAACGGCATTTTTATTATGTAGTCGTGTTCGAACAAAGTGTTTCTTCCCAAATTACTCAACTTGCCGAAGACATGTTAAACACGATGATCCTATCGAACGGATATTTCAATCACCGAACTGAAGATATTAGTGTTGCTGCGTTAGATGTCACGCAAAATTCATCACGTGAGTAGTTAGTACCTGTCGAAGGGACAGAAATTTTGAACTGAACTTATAAATTTTCTTCCTGTAGAGTTTTTTTGCAAAGTAATTGGGTTGTAAACCTTTTTTTTCCTTTTTATCCCAAAATCGCAAAATAAAGCAGTAAGAAACTGCATTATTTCTTCAAGAAATAAAATCGTAAATAACTTGTTTATATTTCAAAAAAACAAAAAACTTATCTTTTCCCCTAAATAGCGGATGCATAATTTCTTTTTGACTGAATAACCAAACTGCTTGATCCCGAACGTTATTTTGCTTTTTTTTAATCAGTCCACAGCCAGACATATTTTTCGATAAAGCATATTGCCTCATCCTCTATACAGCAGAAATTCTCAAACTTTTTTTTTATGTTGCTCGGCTACTAATTTTTTTATTGAACTTTCCAGAACCGTAAGCGCGTTCTCAAGTTAGGAACTTTGTTCACAATCAGTACTTTTTTATTTCGCAATAAAAATATAGTTAAATTGAAATTGTACAGTATAGTGAAAAGCAAAACAGAAAAAGGAAGAAGCAGCAAAATGATAAACGTTAAGGCAAGCGATTAAAAAACAAACAAATTATTGAGAATAAGTGTGCGAGGTTGCAGCACTTTTTAAGAAAAAAAGAAAATGAAACAAAACAAAAATAAAGTGTTATTCGAGTCATATGTAGACGCTGTTGAGTCGGCGGAAAATATGTGGTGGGATACACAATAGGTTGCTGGCAAAGAGGCCTAACAGGCAAAGAAACCCACCCAAAGAAATCCTGTCCGGGGAAAAAAAAAAACATTTCACTCATATGAGAAGGTAAGGAAATCAAAAGTAAGATTAAAAATTAACATATATCCTAGCAAAATGAACAAAACACAAAGATACAAGATGCAATACACAAATGTTTAGAAATAATATAAAGCTTGTGGTAAAATGAATGTAAAAGAGTTGTGATTTGAATTGAAATTAGAATTGGGAGTTAAATTAAAAAAGCAAAAGTAAAATCATCAGATACTACGGTAAAGAGAAAACGGTTTAATAGCTTGATACCAAAAAATTGATTTTTTAAATGAAAGCTTCTACATTACTTTTAGTGC
The DNA here is from genome assembly GCA_963680785.1 of Diplosoma virens. NCBI lineage: Eukaryota > Metazoa > Chordata > Ascidiacea > Aplousobranchia > Didemnidae > Diplosoma > Diplosoma virens. The sequence goes on from OY796887.1 coordinate 29,437,724, forward strand.
AAAAATCTTAATAAAAATTTAAAATCTTATATTGATTGACCTTTTTATTAACTGTTATGTAAAAATACGTTTCAGGAGATCCATTTGTTAGCTCGTTTGTCAACAATTCCTCCCAAGTTAGAAGTTCAACTATTGCTCTTCCGCAGTCTTTATACATTCCAAACCAGGTTTGTATCTGAAACATCAAAATTAAACTCCTAAACGATTTTACCTGATAGAAATTAATAATGTTCCACGGCCAAGTAACAGCGACCCGAGAGTTCATTTTATACCTTTGCAACCCAATTTTTTTTTCAAGAAACTTGTAAAATCAGGCGCTGCGTGAATTCATAATCTTCAGCATTTTAAAAAGTTTTTTAACTCGAATTGTAAGCCAATAACACAATAAATTTTTATAAGAAAATAAGACTGCTTTAGGTTTGCGGACTGATTTTTTAAAAGCAGCAGGTTTAAATTACTAGGTACTATGATTTTTCATCTTCGTTTGGAGAGGATGTTTTTTGGAGGATTTTTAATTTGTTGAGGATTTGTTTGTCAGCCAGCAGACCAAGTTTTTAACCACAGCTGTTACACCATGAACGTCATCAACCACTATGATTATCACATCTAGACGAGCGCTTTGATGAGGATATTCACTTTTATTCTGAATGCAGAGAATATCATTCGCGGGGTATCGAGACGCAAAGTTGTTTCAAGCCAATCAAGTGACCAATATCATTAATACGTCGTTTAACTTTGACCGATTCAAATCGGGTCTAGTTATTAACAGCGGGGTTATCGGATCATCATTGAATGGAACATCTGTGATGAACTTGATAGATCCTGTACGAGTGACGTAAGTTTGCATAACTACCAGCAAAAGTGATTTTATTTTAAGCGTGTGATTAATTGAGAACTAACTGGTTGTAGTTTGACTTGTAATTTTACATCAAAATGTAAAATATTAATTATAAAAGTAACAAGTATCTTTTAAATAAAAGATAATCAAATTTTTTCGTTTGGAAAAAGATGATATATGCGTTAGTTTTCAAGTCGCTAAAAAAGCTCCCGATAATTTTTTAAACAATTAAATGGCCATCTTGTTATCATGGCTAGATATAAATGAAAGCGAAAAAAAGTTTTTTACTTTTAGTGGAATAAATGAAATTTGATTGGAGAAACTTTTGATTGTTCAATGATTTTTGGTCGCTGCAGGCAAATTAGTTTGATAGTTAGTGAGATGCTTTTATTTTTTTTTGTTGAAGGGTACACCAAAGACTTTCTTTTAAAGTCTTTTTTTTTATTTTACGGCAGGTTGCCAACTTTCATTCAACAAGTCCCCGAAGTGACACAACAAAATTTGACGACAATTAGACGCGCGCTTTACAACGCCAGGTGCGTTTTCTACGATTATTCTGCGAATGGAGGAATTGGAGATTGGTCGTCGGAGGGATGCGTCACAATCTTAAGCGAGGACCGGAGGGACGTCTCATGCCAGTGCAATCATTTGACCAGCTTCGCCGTCATAATGGTGAGTGTTGCCAAATTAATTTTTATGTCATGAGATTTTATTTTTTAGAGCTTTGACGTGCTATTTTTTCGTGAAATAGTTACGGTCTGGATTAAATTTTTTAATTAATTCCAATTATTATTTTTTTATCATTTTTCTTAATTTGTGCAGGGTGGTCGAAAAGTAGATTTACATTTAGTAAAATTGGCTTTGGACCCAAAATTAGGATTACAGTTTTCATAAAGGAATTTTACATTTTAAGAACGTTTTTTTTTATTCATATCTCAAACAGAAACTGCTGTTTGTATTTTAAGAATAAAACATTACAAAATTAAATTTAATATTAATACTTTGAAAAAACTTTATAATTTTGGTACTTATTGACTAATGTGGAGTACAATGCAATATGCTAAAGATAGTTTTATTATGGTGGGCCACCCGAAAAAATGTTCCTTAATTCAATTTTTGATTAATATCTTTTATACAATTTAAATGGTTTAGAGCGTAGAGACCATCGTTGATGATCAAATTTTGAATATCGTCTCTTACGTAGGCTGTGCATTGTCCATATTTGGACTTGTTGCTTCTATTCTAACATATTCTTTGTTCAGGTATGATAGAGTGTTTATAATTAACACAGTTGTTTAAATTAACTAAACTTAATTGTTTTACTGGTAGAAGCTAAACACCAGTAAAGCAAATTTGAAGATTCCATAGTTTGGTCAAAATCAAATAACATAGCCCAAAGCTTTCCATCAACGTTGCAATACTAAAAAAAAAAAAAAAAGTTGATTATTTCAATAGGATGCAGAAGGCAATCTTATTGAATTGATTATTTCAATTATTTCAATAGGTAGTTTCAGCCACCATATTTATTTTTTTATTTGTTTTTAAACAGGATAAAATTAAAATAAATGAACTTATTTTTTAGAAAATATTTCAAATGAAAAATCTTATACATAAAAAGTTTTTTAATTAAATTTGTAAGCTTGAGTCCTTTATTATTTGGGTTACTATATTTGAATAGGCGGAATTTTGGACAGATATAGGCGTATCAGCCAAAAAAATTTTTGGAAGGGCGGACAAAATAAAATTGTCTGAGATTCTAGGATAAAGACCAAAAAAAAAGTCTTCACTTAGAATCAGTCTCGAATTTTTCCATTTTTGTGACGAAATCATGGTGTTCTCTAAAAAAAAAAAGTCTTCAACCAATCAAAGGCAACAAACAAACGAGTTTTATGTCAATTTCATGTCATTTTAAAATCGTTATTCTAAAACTCTAAAAGTCCAGACAATGCTCTAAAAATTTCGGACATTGAAGAATTTTATACTAAATTCCAAACATGTCCGGAATTTTTTGGACAGTATGGCAACCCTATTTATTATGAACCATTTTAAATTAACGACTTTTTCAAGTAGAAAGAGCTTTAATTAATTAAATATATAACATAATAGTGTGTTTGCAAACAAACATTTTACAATGACGTAATTCATCCACAACTTTACGATTATTAAGTGTCTTGATAAAACTCTAATTCTGACCAAATACAAATTGAAAGGAGAAATCAAAAACGCTTTACTTTTTTTCTTTTAAATTTAGTTTATCGAAATGAAGTTTGTTATGATTTTTTTCCAGGCAATTACGAAAGCACAAGTCAAAACAAATTCTTTTGCATTTCTGTGTAGCACTCTTAGGTATTTACATAGTTTATATTTTTGGAATCATTGCTCGATTTCCATCCAACCAATCTCAATGCATTGCTGTAAGTTGGAAGAAATCAAATTATGATTTTATTCAACATGCTTTTTATAATAAGTGTGTTGTTGTAAAACTAATTTAATTAAATGAATTGAAATATTATATTTTATACGATAAAGTTATTTACCGAGTTTTTCGTAAGAATGTTTGACCAGAAAAATTTACTTTATTACCCTGATACATGTATTATAGATTTAAAGCGAAACCAACTTTGACAAAAACTTGAACAATTTTTTTTTAATCTCCCCTTTTCGTCACTAAATTATTAATAAATTTATTTTTTTCTTTACATTCTGCCTTAAATGTATGTATTTAATATTTTAACCTTACTGTGAAATCACTAACACTTTGTCGTAAATTATGTAATTATTGATTGATATCAGGTGCATGTTATGTTTGAATTAGGGCGTCCCAAACACGCCAAAAACCCAGCCAGGAAAATGTTGCATTTGCTGTTAATTTATTTTCACAAAGTTGTGACATGATAATATATTTTTTTAAATAACTCAGGACAAAAATGTATGTCTTAATCATGCTATTTGTTTATATTGTTATTTGTGATATTTAAAGCTTGTCATTAAGTTTCTTGGATGGCCCAGATGGTAGGTGCTTTTACGCAGCCTGGGCCGTGAGTACTCGTAAGTCTGCTCATTGATTTTAAAATGACAGACCGAAACCGAACCTACCAAAACGGAAGGGTATCCACCCATTCCGATGTTCAGTGTGGGTCTGTTAATCGGCAAACGTCCTTTTCAGGACGGGGCAATGTCAGGATAAAACTGCCCTTTTCAGGGCACATTGCCAACAAGTTCCGAAGACCCACTATTCTTCAGCTGAACATCGAAGGCCTCACTACAAGCAAGATGAATGTTCTTCATCACCTCGCTATGCAGTCTGAGGCACTCGTCATCCTACTGCAGGAGACCCACTGCACTGATGCAGAGAAGTTGGTGCTACCACACTACCAACTAGCTGGGTCTTCTTTAAGCAGGAAGCATGGCCTTGCCACGTTTGTCCATGTTGTGATATTGTGCAATCGATGACGTAGTGTTTTCTTAAACGCTTCTAATCGTAATCAGCGCCTTCTGCTCGAACAATTATTGGACACGCGCATCTCCAAGCATAATTGTTAACAGTTAAATATGCGCCTTTACTTCGGTTCTTCAGTCAGTTCAAAGTTATCAAGCTACTACAGCAAACTAACTAATAGCATTATATTTCAATACGGTTGTTTTTTTGGCTAAGTGATTTTGTGAATATTTATTATTGTTTTAATAAACCTGTGTATTCGTGCAAAGATACAACAGTCCACGAGCGACTGAGATACACGCTTTTGGACCAATTTCCACCGACATCGGAGATCGAGTGGCTGTGTGTGGACGTTGATGGCTATAAAATAGTCAACGTCTACAAACCACCACCAACGCGATTGCGAACCCTGGATCTCCCAGTGTTTCCTCACCCCTGTCTGTACGCTGGCGATTTTAACTGTCGTCATGCTGACTGGGGTTATGATGACAACAGTCCGGATGGTGAGTGCTTGGCTGGCTGGGCAAGTATTAATTGTCTTGCCCTCCTATATAATGCCAAGGACGCTGCCAGTTTTTATTCCGGCCGCTGGAACACTGGCACCAATCCAGATCTAGCTTTCGCTAGCGTAGGTCCAAACAGTCGCTTACCGGATAGACGTGTCCTTGAGAAGTTTCCCAGGTCACAACATCGACCCTCGCTTATTACACCACCAAGGTTTGCTATGGCAGTGCCAAGCATGCCTGTTAAGCGATGGAACTTCCGCAAGGCCAATTGGAGTCACTACATTGCTTTGACGAATAAATTCGCAAAGACTTTGTTGCCGCCTGATTCACTTGATGTGGATGCGGCTTACCAGGACTTCTGTAACATCATTAAGAAAGCAGCCAAAAAGACTATCCCACGCGGGTATCGAAACAACTATATTCCGTGTTGGGATGCAGAGTGTGAATCCCTCTATAAAACCTTTCTGCAGTCTCCTCAGGGAGACGACTCAAGTTTGGCTGCTACAACTCTGCTTGCCAAGCTTGACAGAAAACGGAGGGATCGATGGTCCGAAGCAGTTCGGAGCATTGACTTCTCACACTCTAGTCGAAAAGCGTGGAGTATTTTGAACAACCTTACTGGTAGGTCACGACACTCTCCTCGTCATTGTCCCGTTTCAGCCGATGCTATTGCATCTCAGCTGGTTAGAAATGGGAAATACGAGGCTGTTGATCGCAAGTCATCTCGACTTGTCTTTCAAGAAGTGTCTGACCTTTGGAGGGCCACAACACCAGACGCAGTAAATATCTCTGACAATTTTTCACAGAGAGAATTTGCTGCTGCCCTTCAACATTTAAAACCAGGTAAAGCTCCGGGTCCTGATTCCATCTGCCCCGAGCTTATACTCCATGCTGGAGCTGCTTTGAAGTCCTGGTTACGTGACTTCCTTTCTTCCTGTTTGCGCCGACTCAAAATTCCCAAGATCTGGAGAAGAGCGCTTGTGGTCGCGATCCCCAAACCAGCAAAGCCCGTGGGGGACCCAAAGAATTATCGACCGATATCTCTGCTCTGTGTCCCCTACAAGATCCTCGAGAGGCTTATCTACGCCCGCGTTGAACCATTAATCGATCCACTGCTCCCTAAAGAGCAGGCTGGGTTCCGACGCGGGAAGTCAACCGTAGATCAAGTTGTTCTGCTAACCCAGAACATCGAGGATTCTTTCGAGGCTAAAAAGAAGGCTGGTGCCGTATTTATCGATCTGACAGCTGCTTATGACACTGTCTGGCACCGTGGCCTTACCTGCAAGCTGCTGAGACTACTTCCGGATAAGCACATGGTCAAAATGATCATGGAGCTTGTCCGAAATCGAAGTTTCACCCTTACCACCGGTGACAGCAAGCAAAGCAGGCTACGCCGTCTTAAAAACGGCGTTCCTCAGGGATCGGTCTTGGCTCCCCTCCTATTTAACATCTATACGTACGATCTTCCTTCCATAATTTCCAGAAAGTTTGCTTATGCTGATGATTTAGCATTGTTGCACTCTTCTGGAAACTGGAAGGACTTGGAGGGGACATTAAGCCAAGACATGTCCACACTTTCAGCGTATCTCCAGACTTGGAGGTTGAAGCTCAGTCACACTAAGACGGTGACGACAGCCTTTCACTTAAACAATCGAGAGGCCAAACGTGAGCTAAAGGTCTACAACAATAGTAGACTTTTACCGTTCTGTCCAACCCCTACATACCTTGGGGTAAAACTGGACAGATCGCTCACGTTTCGTCACCATTTAGTGGCATTGCGCAAAAAACTATCATCGCGCGTCACACTGTTGAGGCGACTCGTGGGCTCGGGATGGGGTGCTGGTGCTAAAACACTACGCATAGCCACCTTGTCTCTAGTCTACTCAACAGCTGAGTACTGTGCGCCAGTCTGGTGTCGCAGTGCTCACACTCGCCTCATTGACAGTGTCTTGAATGACGCCTTGCGCATAGTTACTGGATGCCTGCGTCCCACTCCAACGGACCACCTACCTGTACTTTCAGGCATCCAGCCAGCTGAGCTTCGCCGACTGGGAGCGACACTCTCCTTGGCTTACCGTGGATCTCTGGACCCCGATCATATTTTGCATGGTCTGTTAAATGGGTCCTCAGATACTGGCCAAGTGAGACTAAGATCCAGACGCCCGTTTGTGCCAGGTGCGCGGAATCTCTTGGACAATCTTGCCAGACTTGGCATCCGCGCCTCTGAATGGACAAATCACAAATGGAACGCGGAGTACTGTGAAAATGCTTCCAGGCTCCGTGCTTTTGTGCCCGGGACCAGTGTCAGGCCTGTTGGGATGGGCTTACCCCGAGCAGCTTGGGTTAAGCTCAACCGCCTGCGGACTGGTGTTGGGCGCTTCCATTCGTCCATGCACAAATGGGGTCTCGCTCCTTCACCGAATTGCGAGTGTGGCGCCTCAGAGCAAACCGCAGACCATGTACTAACAATGTGCCCCATACATCGGGCACCACATGGAGCACGCGGTCTGACGGTTTTGGATGACGAAACTCGATGCTGGCTTAATAACATCACTGCCAGCATCTGATCCAGGCAGTGCAGCAGTCTGGGGTAGTAAAAGGATAAACCCTCGGCCCCAGTTCTGTTTGTGTCTGGCCTGGAGTGGATGCCCTTCAAACGATGACGACGACGACGACGACGACGAAGTTTCTTGGATGGCTTTGATATTAAATTGATTAGATTGTGTTAGTCAGGGACTGCGAGACTTTTTTCGAATATTATCAAAATCATTTTGAAAAATTAATTTGAGTTGCAAACAATTAAAATAAAATCCGTATTGATAGAGCGGATTTTTTCTCCATTATTTTGTGGCGGCGACGTTTTCGTGGATGATGGTGGAAGTGGTGGACATGTATTTGATGTTTGTCAAAGTTTGGAGTGAGATCAGCAGTCCCGTAAAAAAAGCGGCACTGTTTGCTTGGGGATTTCCCTTCTTGCTTGCCATCGCCACGTTGTGCGCTCATTTTGCTCTCGAAAGAATTTATCCTGATGACCAATCACAAAGACTTTACCCCTTGTATAGAGATACAGTTGTGTGAGTAGATTGCAGCGCATGAGACAGTCGAGAGAAGAGAACATTTTTTAGGTGTTTTCTGTTTTTTTAGTTGCTGGCTTGCAGAACGAGGTTTATATTGGGCGTTCTTCTTTCCTTTGGGTGTAGTACTCTTCATCAATATTATCTTTTTTTCGATTGTCATTTATCACGTGACGTGCAAGCGAGCGTCAAGTCCAATGAGGAGGGTTAACAGCAGCACAAAAAAAGTTAAGGTGGGAGTTTGTGTATTGGCAATGTTTTTGTAATAAAAGTGGTTTTTATATAATTTTATATAATTTGACACTACCAGCTGGTGTTTCGGGTAACAGAAATAAGTTTTCTGGTGCCTATATTTAAAAAACTCAAATTGTACTTGTCATAAAAAACATTAATCTTAATGTTGCATTGTTTGAAAATGGTTTTCCGAAAAGTTTTCATCCACTGTAATTTATTTTTAAGTTTACTTTTTAAATTAAAATGAGAACAATCGTTTGACTAAACTTTCATTTTCACATCGTCATTTACTTAATGAAAACAAATCTTCCACTTGTAATTTATGTTTGCGAAACTTTTTTTTTATACATTGTGTCATGTTTTGTTTTCCCAAGTTGCTGTGAATCGCGACCAGACTATACATCGAACCATAATCTTTCGAAACTTCATAACATGGCATCACAGTTTCTCACAGCTAACCTTGATCTTAATAAATGTAATTTTATATAAAAAAGAGCAGTTCAAATATAGAAACTTTTATAATAAAATTAATTGTTATTCGATAAGCAGTCGCTTCAATAAATTCTGTTTTGTTGAATTATGATTTGAGAAATTTTCGAGTACAGCTGTGAAAATATCTTGGCCATTAGAAAAAATAAAATTTGTACTAAAAGTTTTTCTCTTTTCATTAAATGTAGTTACGAACCATTGCAGGCTCGTCAACACATGTTCAACGCCACCGCCATATTGTTGCTTACTGGACCAACCTGGGTTATTGGATTTTTAATTAATCTTGATCCGATTTCGGATGGTCCTATCAGGCGAATCCTTTCTTATCTGTTTGTGATTTTGAATGGTTTCCAGGTATTTTTACTCATTGTTAATTTTAATTTATAAAGAAAAAAAATAAGCACAGTTCTTAATCATAAAGTATCTTTAGAACAATCGTAGAGTTTACTATAACATTTCAAATCAAAAACAAATTTTAGGTTTATGATTTTTGTACCTCAAGCTTGATTACAAATGTTCCTAGCAGCACATACGTGTAACATAATATCAGATTTATTTAAAGCTGATAAACATAAAAATATTTGAACTTTTAGTCTGTCCTATAAATAAAAATCTGAAAGAAAAAATTTTTGGTTTCAAAAATAAATGTGACTTTAGTGAAGCTGAAATTGGGTATAAAATGAAATTTTAACTCTTTATCGTCTTGTGAAAGTATTAGGTAATTTTTTCTTAAGATTATTTACTTAAATATTTTTTTCTTGTTTTGATATTCAGTTTTTTTGTAAATTTTTTTTTTTCAATCGTGCAGGATAGATATGAGCTTTTAAGAAAAATTACACAACTACAATCCATGAAAAAAACGAATGTTTACATAGCTAATGTAAATTTTTTATTTTTTCCGTAGGTAAATTATACTAATTAAACCTATAAAAACAAGTTTTACAAAATCAAATTTCTGTAGCTTGAATTTTATAAACGCGATTTCACTACAGAAAATTTTTAGGGTTTATGGATATTTATTGTTTTCACGATTCGCCCGCAAGCAGTCCGCCTTGCTTGGAAAGAAATGCTTTTCGGAAAATCTAAATGGAGTAATTCTTCAAAAGGAGAAAGCACAAGGTGGAAAAAAACGAAAACCAGCAGTTCTTACATCTCTCAACTGACAAAGAGAAAGTCATCAACAGATATTCGAAGACCAAGTGCCGCCGCCAGCATAAACACGCTTGACCAGGGCAAGTCTAAAAAGCTACAAAAAATTGACATTGACAGTGAATCTTCAAAAGCAAAAGAAAACTCAAGGCAATATCGCTACTCAAACTCTCCGCCAAAGTCCGACGATTCTTTGTTAGATATTGAATCAAGCGGACGAAACAGCAGCGCAGAATCAAGCACTAATTCAGTTCTAAAAAATTCTACAGCTGCCGTCAATTTGACGTTCAACGATACAGAGAAAAATGACAAAGTTTAATGATAAAAAGCTCGCGAAAAAACTATAAAGGGTGTTTCAAAAAATTTGACATGTAAATATTACAAAAACTACATTGTCAAATCAAATGAAATTAAACAGGTTTAATGTTGAGCCAAACAAGATTTATTCCTGTAAATTTGAATAAGAATTCAAAGGCACGTGAATTCCATGAAAGGTTTCGCAAATGTTCGATATTTGCATTGCCTGTAACGCTGCACACGTTAAGTCGGTAGTCTGGCTCCTCCTAAACATGCTGCAGCATGTCTTGCGCAACAATCTCCAGTTTAACTTTCGTGCAAGACAGGTAGTTAACAAAGAAACATTACCGCACTGGAGACTGTTACCCAAGACATGCTGCAGCATGTTTAGGAGGAACCAGAGTACATTATAGGCGAGCGCATATTGAACATTTGTAAAACCTTTCATGAAATTCAGGTGCCTTTGAATTTCTTATTCAAATTTACAGGAATAAATCTTGTTTAGCTCAACATTAATTCTGTTTAGTTTCAATTGATTCGACTATGTAGTTTCTGTAATATTTACATGTCAAACGATGTCAAATTTTTTAAAATCTGTGTACGTATATTGAAGCGTTTTAATGTTTATTAAGGTTCGTTTCCACTACTTGCGTGGAATGGAGTATTCTTTGTTCCTTTTACTGATTTTTTGCTTCGCTTAGCGCTTAAGCGCGGAAAGAAATGAAAAAAATCAATAAAACAAACAAGTAATACTCCATTCCATGTTAAAATAGGCCTTTACTATTTTCCTGCTTATCAATCATATTCCGCAATTAAGCTTATTAAATAGAATAGTGAAAAAGAAGCAAAAATTGTACAATGATTTTATTGGATTATCTATTATATTTTGATACTTGTATGTTTCTACAGAAGCTTTTGACTATTTATATTTGTGCATTGAAGAAAATACTTTACGCATTCAATGTAATTCAGAAGGAGCACTTTTAGTATTGACGAAATATTGATTTTTTTAAGCCATTTGCTAGTTGGCGATCATATTGCTTCAAAGCAAAGTTGTTAAAACTTCTCTAAATTTCTCTTGTGGTTACTAGAATTAACGTTTTGCATCAAATAGTTATTTTTTATTTCACCCATTATTTTATTCTACACGGTTAACAAAATTTCATTGAAAATAAATATTCATACCGACGCGAAGTTTGTATACGGATAAAAAAGCTTAATGGCTTTGGTGAGTCAATACAGTCAAAGAATTTTACACGGTGAAAGCTTTGTTTTTATCTTCTTTTGCAACTACTGCATTTTGAGTGTTTTTTTATTAAAACTTGCCGGGGAGCTTGCTTATTTGAGAGATTTTTGTTGCTTTTTTGATTGGTTGTTAGTTGCTGTTTTTTACGTGAAAAAATTTCATTATTTAAACGTTTGTGTACTATATGTCCTACTTTGTCACCTATCAAATTTTTACTTTTGAACATGAAGTGCTTTGAAATTTCTAAAACAATCGAACCCTCGTGTCTTCTCGTTCTCGTGAACAAACGGAGCTCACGCTTTTTGCAACTTCACATTATTTTCCCAAATTGGAAAATTTTTCACTGGTCAAAGGTAAAAGAAACTTCGAAATCAATCTTCTAATCGGTACTTTTTGCCTGATCAAACTCAATTGAAGCTTCAAAATATTACCAGGTTTTTTTCTTATTTTTTTCCTACGATCATAAAGACCAGCTTTGACTCGAAAACAAATCTCAAAATGACTGAAGTTTGAGACAAATTTAGGTATTTTTGATACTTTACACTTTGAATATAGTTTTTTCAATATTAATGCAGGCATAATTTGAGAATATAAATAAAGAATATCCTCGTGACAAACAAAATTCTATAGCATTCGATTTAGCGTTGTAAATATGCCGTTATATACCAATTTCAATGTTTGCAAAAAATAAGAATTATACCAAACCCAATGCATGAAACCGTGATGAACGGATTTCATAAAGTTAAAAATTGGGAATCGATTTAATTCCTTGGTGGTGGGGCACAATCTTTTGCTAGATTTCTCAAAAAAGAGGCGAAACTTTACAAGTAGTTTATTTTATTTTATCCCTGTATTTATTCTTCTGACTTGCAGGAAAACGACGGAAGCGCTTATATGTTGGGAAAGCAATAACCCCCACCTGCTTCCGGAGATGCCAAGATATTGCTTTCCGATTGAAATTTTTTAAATTTTATTGAGATATGACTGAAATTTAAAACTGCTTGCCAAGACCACCAAGCAGGGGTAAATACCGAAAAGTATCTTTCCCAAGGACACAACAGAATGGCGAGAGTAGGTTTTAAACAGAGACCATGTCGATCACAATCACGGCCTTCTAACCACTCGACCACGCTGCCGACAATGATTCTGCGCTTGTCAAACTCTCTAAGCAATCAACCTTCAATCGAGCTTTGTTCTCTGACAAATTAATTAGTTTCATTTTTAATTCAGTATAAAAATGAATTTTTACGCTGCAATGTATAATATAAAGTAGTTTTCTCAGCTCAGCACAATTGACAAAGTTAAAATGACTTGAACAACTTACATGTCTTTACATTTTACAAAAAAAATAAAATAAAAAACAAGCAAAAAACCTGTGACAGCTGGCAAGAAAAGCAAAAAATAACTGAAAAGACGCAAGACTAAACACTTTTAATGAATTGTAAAAACGTGAAAACTTTTTAAATGTCGAGCTTCATTAAAAAAGTAACAAAATCCTTTTAAATTTCGCAAAAAGTTAAATAAAATCATTGCAACAAGTTAGTTCGAAATCTTTGATACAAAAGTTTAAATGAAAATTGTTAAATATTTGAAATGCATAAACATCGTGGAAAAAATGAACAAACAAAGCGGAGTGCAAGTGGCAATTCACGTTCTAAATAACATTTTACCAAGTTTTTTGTATTTTTCAGATTTTTGCAGTTTTTGCTCACATAGTGAAATATTTTTTATGATAATTACCGTGTTTTCCCTAAAATGAGACCTAGCGGGAGTTTTCATGATGATTTTAATGTAAGATCCACCTTTAAAATAAGGCCTAGTGAATAGTGGGAAATCATGACGTCATGAAAGTTAGGATTAGTTTTAAGTAGCACGCTGTAGCAACAAGACACGTGAACCTAGGTAGCAACAATTCTCTACTTTGTAACTTTGTTTTTTGATAGATGAAAATAAAAAATATCTCTCAAAAATAAACCATGTCATATTTTAGAGTAAAAATTAATATAAGCCCTGTCTCATATTCAGGAAAACACGGTAGCTCATACAGGTAGATTATCGTCAGACATGAAAAATATTTACCGTAACCAATATTAGATCAATTATTGATGAAAAAAAACATTTAATAAAGTAATACTGATGGCAAGTAATCTAGATACTTCTTAATGACTAGTGCAAAACATTTTTTTAATTTAGTACAGAATGTTTTACAAAATCGTAAATACAAGCTCTAGGAAGGTTTAAAGGACACAGTAAAACATCAGCCCTGTAGCCTATCTCTATACAAACCAAACAAGTCTAAGCAAAAATAAAATTGGAACAGCAAATAGCTATAATTGGCCCACGCAAATTTATTCGAAGTATGATGATTTTATTTGGTTGTAATTTTATATTAATCAGAATTAATGAAAAAGTTTTATTGCCATTAAAAAAAACTCCATTCAGTTTTTGATTATTAAGTAATATAAACATATATAATTTAATGGCTCGAAACCACGTAAAAAATACTTGAGTGTTTGAAAATAGAACTCCAATGTATTTTTAGTCTTCATTTCTTTGAAGTAAAAACGCAAAAAATTGTCAACAGCTTGTACATTTAACCCTCTAAAGCAGGGGTTCTCAACCTTTATCCCATGGACTTTTTTTGCTTATTTTTGCTTAAAAAAGTATTCGGTGAATCCCAGTATAAAAACATCCCCAAGGGAAGACATTTTTTCGCTTGTTGACAAATGGTCAAGCACGTTTTTTATGAATTATAGTGCTTAGAGGTGTAAAGACCAAATAAAAAAAAAGGATCGTCAACTCGTCACGTCAAGAAAATTATAGAAAAACACTGAAATACTCTCAGAAACAAGATTAAAAACTTTTTTTGGTCTTTACATCTCTAAGCACAAGGATTAACAAAAATTATGCCTGACAATCACTAGACGACCAAACAAAGGTCTTCATTCTTGTTTTTGAGAGAACTTTGGTGTTTTTCTACAACTTTCTTAATGCGATGACCTTTTTGCGGGCACAGTATCTTTCATTTACTGAGTTGTCTTGTGGACCTCCAAACTGATGCCATGGACCTCCAAATCAATATTTTGTCTTGTGAACTCCCTAAATTTTTCCGTTGACTTTAGTTGAGAACCCTTGCTCTAATATCTAAACTTTTATTTAACATGTGCTTTGAGTTTTTCTAATCTTCTTAATACCTCTGAAAATATATTTTGACTTCTGATCCGCAATGTGGAAATACATAAGTGAGTTTTTCGTTGTATTATTGCCGAAAGCACTGTTAAAAGTATTTTTTTAATTTACTAATTTTCAAATTTCGGAGTTTTTTGTTTCAACAAACAAACATTTTTCAAAAAGAATTTTACCATAATGCTGAGCAATAGCTTTATCATAAAACAATTACAAAAAAAACAAAAAATTAATTGTGCAAAAACAAACAAGAATAAAATTGGCGTAGTTTTTCGACGAAGTATTACATCCTTTGTAAATTATCACGTTGGTAGGTGGGGTACTCGAACATCGGAAAAAGCTGAAAAATTATCTACTATTAGACTTTCATTTGGAAAACAGTTTAAGAATAAAAAGATATATTTGCAATTTGCAAGTTATATAAAGATCACGACCAGCGCACTGTTGTGATTATTACAAGGATGTCGAAGCTGTTCGTTTATTGGAGGCCGGAAGTTCGAAAAATCGAACTTGGTAATTATCCTGTTAACTTTTTTCAACTTCTGGGCCAGCTATTCCAGATGCCAATATACGGCTAATGTTTATCTTAACTCTTTAAGGACAGTGGTACATATGTGTACCATGATTGTGGTTGAACGTAACAAAAACACTTTTGGGAAGGTATTTTAATTATAATTTTTAAATATCTATGACATCATTATAAAACCATTGTCTATTTACAATCCAGGTTTTATATCCTTCAAAGGGTTAAACTGCTTTCGTCCCAAACGAAGGTTTTAAGTCTCGAAAACATTGATGCACATTCTGAAAAAATTATTCACTTCATAATTATCCCTCAAAAATTATTGCTTTTCTCAAAAATTGGACTTATTTAAGATGTAACTTGCCATTACATTGTCTTGTTTATAAAAATTCAAAACTTATTTTTTGTTTTGGATTTTAATTTGAAATTTTTAAAAATTTGACGAAAAACCATAGCCCGACCTTGGTCTTAAAAACGAACGAATAGTAAAGATCCACGATTATGCAAAACTACGAAATATTTCGTTAAAAAGAAATTAGTACCGACCTAGGATTTTTATTACTTGTTGCAGCATTATTGGCATTGTTTATAAGCAGTATTATTTCATCAAACTTTATGATTAAAAAACGACTCAAAAAAAGTTTGAAGCAATTCACTTTGGGACGCGATTTATACATTGGGAAGTACTATCCTATATAGGCCTACCAGTATGGAACAGTAAAAATATAACATTTCACCAATAAAATAAAAAATAAATTTTAATTGATTATTCATACTTGTAGGTAACGTCGAAAGTTTGTTGATGGTGAGTAATATTTGCGGGCCAAAAAGTATTTCCCTTCAAAAAGTAAGGAATCCCTTGAAAATAATAGTTATCTGAACAATAAGCTGAACTCAATCCACGCATTTTCGCGACCAGCTGCTCATTAATGTCAACCGCAATCTCATCGATTCTCTTCCAAATTGATTGTTCGAGAATAGAACATCTTTAAATTTTTAAATAGCTGATTCCCCTGACATTGTCGAAACTAAGTCAATGTCAGCTGGAAGTATGAGCTCCTCGACGATTAATATGCGTTTTTTACATTTTGCAAGCGCTGTCACTGCTGCATGTGAGAAGAAGAAATCGAAGGACACATTTGAATTGTGTAATGATATTTTAAGAAAACAAAAAAGAAAAGCACAGATTTAAATGAACTACATTTTGTAAATCTATAAATAATAAATAAAATACTGGCAATATTGTACCTTGGTAGTTGAAGACGGAATCCAGATTGCAGGCAGGAACGCCGTGCCAGTCTGCAATATTCTGATTCTCGACAACTTTATCAAACAAATAAAGTTCCCCTTTTCGCTGTTTATTGAGCTGGCAAAAATAAGTTGACGGCTTTTATATTTTTTATCCAGCCGTTTTTTTTTGTAAATTAATTCTTAAACAAAATTAAAAAATTTTTTATAAGCATCTTGCCTCATATTTCCAATACTTTTCTCCGTAAAACAGAAGATAGAAATATTTTTTTCCACTCTTCTCTGCATATGCTGCATTTACATCGTTATAAGGATAATCGAAAAATGTGTTAGCAATTGGGATGGTGGCTATGCGTTTTGGATATGGTCCATTTTTTTGATATTGGTCAATTTTTCCATTTTCTAGAAATTTGTAAAGTTTGCAGTGGTAAAAATGCATTGGTTTATAGTGTTAAACTTTAAGTTTGAGATCAATAGAATATAGTTCAAACAAACACTGTTTTATGAAGTTAAACTTTAAATTTAAGTTATATTAAAATAAGGTTAAAGTTAGGCTTCCTGTAGGTTTATGTTTAGATTAGGCTGGATTACATTTGGTTTGGGTGAGAGCAGTAATGGCTTTCATACGAAGCGGCCTCACCTTTTCCTTCATAAAAAACGCTAAAAACTGGCCCCCAAGCAAAATCTTGCTCTATTTCTTCATAGTAGCACCATGACGGTGGTTCCCTGTCTGCACCTTTTTTAGAGATCACTGCAGTTTTGGGACGAAAATGAAGCTTTTAAGCATAGATTGAAAGCGATGACTTTTTTTTAGAGCAATCACCATATTTTAGAGACGAAAAAAACTTGACACACATTAAAAAGTGGCCCCTCTTTTTTTTCTTGCACCAGAACCCCTTCGGGTGAGGTCATCACTGGGCGAAGGTATGCTTCTGTATAAGTGTGCCTTTTTTGCTTTAAATAAATCCATCAAATGTTTTTTCCATAGGGTATACAAAGTTCTTTAACCCTTTCGGTACTACTGGGACGTATACGTTCCGCTCTTTGACTGTTCTTGAATAAACGGTTTTTTTATTTGCCAATTAACCCTTTCAAGACTCCCGAAATATACAGTATATGTCCCGCTCGATAGTAAATGCCGTCTTAAAAGGGTTAAACCACTGCTTGCCAAACTTATATGTGAGGTGACATAGTTTGTATTTAAAAAAATTGGACCATGCACCACCAAGAAAACATCATACGAAAAATACTTTCTGACCATATTACGTGAAAATCAACCTAAAACAAACAAATTTAACAAGACGTGGTTTTAAATAACGATCAAAAACTGTCAAAAGGTGAAACAGAAAATCTCACAGTTTTGCCATTGTCTAGTGAAATGTGTGATAAGAAAAGTCAAACAAATGAACAGATCGTTTAGGTATTGCACATCAAGTTCGACTGATGTCGGTTTGGGAAAGTTGATAATAGAAAATGGAATAAAATTAAGTCATTCAGATCGTTTTTTATTCATCTGTTTTACATTTATTAATTATATTATCTGTGTGGCAGTCATAGCTGCATTCCTACAAAGCGAGTTGTCGAAGGATTTTAACTCGCAGGGATATAGCTGAGAAATATTTCTTGGCTAAAAAATTTTTGTTTAAATAAAATTTTATTGGCTGTTTTTAAAAAACTTTTGAACAATTTTTAATTCAAACGAATGTTTATAACAGGGGTGTGCAATCTTTTTTAATGGCGGGCCAAATACCACTAAGCACAATATTCTGCGGGCTGCACCTTTAATTAGGATAATATTTTACCGACTATTGATATTGCCAGCGATAAAAATAAAACTGCAATAATATTAAAAACAGTAATACCAGTATTATTCGAAAAAAAATCGTTTAGTTAAAAAACAAAAAGACGTAACTGTGTAATCAGAGCTAGCAATACGATTTAATCTTTGTAGAAACAATTCAGTGAGAAATATGCAGCTGGTTTTTTTTCTGAACCACTCTATTCAAATTTACTTTAATTCAGGTGCTGGCAACTCTAAGTCCATTTTCCAAGTGTTCGTCTGTCCTTACTGATCGATAAGGAGATTTCATAAAACCCATTTTAGAAAAAAATTGTTCACACAAATAAGTGCCATTTTAGAAGCCATAAGTGAGCAAAAAAGTGCCATTTTGGAAGCCATAAACTTTCTTAAATTTGGGAACTTATCTTGGTCAAGATATTTCCGGTAAAAATCACTAAGATTCATTTCCACATACTTGGCCTTCTGGTCAGTCCTCTCCTGAAGATCAATCAGTTCCATTTGGATATCAGTAGGGTTTTTGTCAAAGTTTGTGTGAAATGGTGAAGAAAATATTTTAAATAAATGTTCATGGGATTTGAAATCTTTGAAGCGAGCCAAAAATTCATTAAACAATTTTTCAAATTATCTGCGAATTCGGTCTTCTTCTCTGGGCGCATATCCATTTCTTTTAAAGTTGGAAAGTGAGAGAGATTTGCATTCTGTATGTGTACGTGCCAAAGTCTCAACTTGTTCATAAAGCTTTTTATGTGCCCGTACATTTCACTCGCATACTGGGCTTTTCGTTGCAGCCTTGTATTGAGCTCATTCATGCGAGTAGTAATATCAACCAAGAAAGCTAGATCACACAACCAACTTTCGTCTTCCATTTCAGCCATTGGTCGCCCCTTATTTTTTTAAAACAGTGCAACTTTTTTCGCAGTTCGTAAAATCGTCGCAACATACTACCCTTGCTTAGCCAACGCACCTCAGAAAAGTAAGCTAGATCTTGATGTTCGGTGTCGAGATCACCAAGAATTTTCTAGAACTGCCGGTGGTTAAGTCCTCGAGCTGGAATAAAATTTACTGCCTTAATGACCGGGCCCATGACATGTTTGGATTTCAAGGATTTCGCGCATAGATTTTGTTGATGAATGATACAGTGAAAAATTGCTGTAATGTCACTGATATTTTTCTCTTTCAAAGCAGATTTCAAGAGACCTACAAATCCAATGCCAGTTCCGGACATGGCTCGAGCACCATCAGTTGCGATTCCGCATAAAGTGGATAGGTCCAAACCAAACTTATCAAAAGCATTGAGAACTTCAGAAAAGATATTAGCACCAGTTGTAGTATCCTTCATACATTGTAGTGATAGAAGTTCTTCGGTTTCGTTCAACTCCTTGTCCACTCCTTTAATAAATATAGCCAACTATGCCGCGTCCTTCACATCGGTGCTTTCGTCGATTGCAAAGCTCCATGACACAAAGTTTTTCACTTTGTCTTTAAGAGTGTCACAAATATCACCAGCAAGTTCATCGATGCGCCTTGCTATCGTCCAACGCAATAAACTTATTTTTTCGAACTCTTGTACCATTTTAGGACACATTTCTTCTGCGACTTCAGTAAGGCAATTTTTCACAAAATCACTTTCAGAATACGGCTTTATAGTTTGAACTATTCTCTGTGCAATTAAGAAACTGCATCCAGTGCATCGAACTGTTTTTTCATTATCAGTACGCATTTTTGAAAACATGAAACGCTAGCTCTTCGATTGTTCCTTCAATTGCTTAACTTTCAGCTCTCTGTCACGTCCTTTTTGGCTTTCCATAAACAGCGTCAGCATGTTTTGAGTCATAATGTCGTTTAATGTTGTACTCTTTATCAACATTTGCAGTTTGATTGCAAATCAAACACAAGGGTCTATTGTCTGCATTTTCGATGAAAAAATATTCAAAAGTCCATTTTTCATTAAATTTTCGCATCTCTTCCTCTACTTTCCTCTTTCTTGTCGTTTTCGAATTTGCGGAACTTGCCATTGCGGAGTGATGAATTAATTGAAACCAAGGTTTAAATTTGCTAAACTCTTGTATATAGGTTTATTAGAATTAGAAAAAATCAACAGATATGCTGAAACCAAAATTCACGAAGTTAAAAAAATTAGCTATCACTTGATTCGATAGCACAACTATAAACCATAAATTAGCTACGCGCTAATTGCTCAAGCCGCGAACGAATGAATATAAAGTAAATATTAGCAAATTGTCAAAAGGACGAATCTCTCCGATTAACTAATAATTTTCTTCGTCGTATTTATACAAATCTCACTAGATTCTGGAATTTTTCCCAAGAGGCGAGAAGAATAAAAATAAAGCAAAATTAACCAATTACAATACATGGAACGTTCTAGCAAAAACACACGCAATAGTATTTGTCTAAACGTCACAAACGCACAATATTTAGCTGGAAAACTTTCTTTATTATCTTTGCTGCACAGCAAGCAGCATTCAATTGAAAGATATTCTTGCAAAGCGGTTAACTTTTAAATTATTTAACTTTATCGATTTAAAACTTACTCATCAAATTATAAGCGCTATATTCATTGCAATAACTTAAAGATATCTTAAATATTACGCAATTTATTGAATTATCAAATCAAGAGCGCTGTATTTATAACATTTACTTATAAAATAGTTATGATATTCATTCTAATCCGAACCAAAACGCTTTATTTGTGACATTGATTTTATCAAGCACCTCAAAAAAACGTGTGAAACGTTCGCGGGCCGCACTCTATTCAAAATCCGCAACCCTCCGCGGATCGCACGATTTCTGGACGCGGGCCGCAGTTTGCACACCCCTGTTTAAAACCTGCAAAAGTGCTGTAACAGTACTGTATATTATTTGCAAAAAAAAGGTGAAATAATCTAAAAAATTGCCATAGGCAATTTTAAAACAACTGTAGAAATTTATGATTTGAAATGCCTTTTAAAAACAAAAATTTCGAAGATCTGTTTTAAATATTGTTTGTTACAATTTTAATCTTGTCTAACAAGTGAGGCTAATTAAATATGATATAACACAATAAAGCAGAAGTTGCTTATAAGCAGTCTCCAGTTAGAACAAATATTTAACTTTGCCACTACAAATATAGCTTTAATGCAGTGGTTGTCAAAGAGTTCGCTTTTCTTTGTCAAAATTTTAATCACTTTTAAAAATTTTTTTCGATTGTCTGCAATTTGTTGCAACCAGGCTGTTGTAAAAAAACTGGGGATCACTAAATTAACTTGAAAAATAAGGTCGAAAATAACCTTTGCCTTTGAAAGTTAAAAGAAGGCTAAAAAAACGTTTTCACTGGATTCTGGCCTCTATATTTCCGATCCCGAGTCTAAAGGTGCCCACGTAAACCCTTGGGTCAACACTTATAAACTGAAATTTTTATTTTCCTTTCATAATTTTGTTCATTTTTTACGTTTTTGTTGAATTTTGAGAGCAAATAAGCTTCTTAATTTTTCTCAAAATAACACACGACTTTTTGTAACCGCTATTTTATGCTATACTGTATGTAACCCACAGCATAATGGACCTTGCGCCTGCTTGGTTGATGACCTTTTTTTAGTTCAATTTGGTTGTCACAAGTAGCAATCTTTAAATTTTCTTTCAATTGGGTGACTTAAAAAATGTTTGAAAACAACTGGATTAAAAACAATACAAAGCAAAAAATTGTTTAAAAGATATTAGTTTGGCTTTTCTTGATACCAGGTATATTATTAAAATCTTTATTCATGCTCTTCTGGTAAAATCTGAGTTAAATTGCTGTTAATTCTTTATTAAAAAGTAAAAACAATAACAAAAACTCAACGTTTCGGTGTACTATGTTTCAGTAAACCTTCATCAGGAGATTAAGCAAAACACAAATGTCATCCAAAATAAAACCATAGTGGCGTGAAAAAAGGAAAAAATATTTAAAATACATTATTGATTTAAAATGACATCTAACGGATTCAGAATTTTACATTATAATAAGCATTTGGATAGAAACAATTGGTTTTATCATTAAAAGCATCATTATTAAAATGAATAAAAAAGGACTCTAAAAATCTTCTTTTTATATAATCTGCTTCTTTTTCCAAAATTTTTGAATTATTCCAATTCATATGATGCTTTTCCAAATATACATGTTTTACCAGAGCAGATTTGTTGTTTACATCATTATTTTTTTTTTAAATAATGATGTAAACAACAAATCTGCTCTGGTAAAACATGTATATTTGGAAAAGCATCATATGAATTGGAATAATTCAAAAATTTTGGCAAAAGAAGCAGATTATATAAAAAGAAGATTTTTAGAGTCCTTTTTTATTCATTTTAATAATGATGCTTTTAATGATAAAACCAATTGTTTCTATCCAAATGCTTATTATAATGTAAAATTCTGAATCCGTTAGATGTCGTTTTAAATCAATAATGTATTTTAAATATTTTTTCCTTTTTTCACGCCACTATGGTTTTATTTTGGATGACATTTGTGTTTTGCTTAATCTCCTGATGAAGGTTTACTGAAACATAGTACACCGAAACGTTGAGTTTTTGTTATTGTTTTTACTTTTTAATAAAGAATTAACAGCAATTTAACTCAGATTTTACCAGAAGAGCATGAATAAAGATTTTAATAAAATATTAGTTGTTGCACCAAAAAAACAAGATTATTGCTCCTCGTAAAATTCATACTAACAAAGTAATGAAAGGGTTCTTTAAAAACTTACTTTTGAAAACCAAGTAGAAATTTGCGCCCCATAAAACGGTGCGTATTGAGTCGGATTCTTTAAATAAGTATGATGACTCAAGTGGAAAGACCCCGAAAGGGGTTTTTTTGGGGTCATCACGCCATTCTAGTCGAGATTTGATAAGTTCTGTTCGATTAAGTAAACTCACAGATCGATCAGAACTGTGTAACTGGACTTGTATTTGGAAGTAACTGGAGTCCTGTAAAAAATTTAGGATAACTACGAAAAAATTTTCTGTGTCACAAATTGTCACAAAAGTGAGAAAAAAACACCAAAACAAAAGATTTCTATTTTATACGAAAAATTTTTTTGCATTGAAATACAATTTTAGGTATATTCTACCCAGGTAAATCCCATCCCCGGTAAATTCCAACCTGGTAAATTTCACCTTGATCACGTACATTCCAAAGTTCAATCGGAATTTGTGGAGTATCTTTTTGTCGACGAAAACCACGACACTAACCTTAACCCTACCTCTAACCCTAACCTAATGTAATCTCTAACCCTTCCTATTTTAGCGGCCTTCACTTTGAACTAAAAAAGATTGAGTATTTTGAATTCAAACTTGCTAGATAGATTATAATTTTTCATGGCTCAACCTTTTCTTGAAGTCGAGCCATAAAAAATATAGCCTATCCAATCAATCATATATCTTAAGCTGGGGAAACTTTTTATACTATACAAGCTGAAACTTATTATGTCTGTCCAGACAAAAGTTCTTGATGGATCATTTTGTCTCCAAAAATCAAGTCTATACAAAAAAAGTAAATACATAAATTCAAAGGTTATTTTCTCATCGAATAAAAGTAATTTTTTAATATTTCGTGGAATTTTGAAGAACAGTCACTCAACCGAAAATAAGTTTACATTTTTCGAAGAAAATCTACCTTATGGTCCGTCGATTTAAAGCAAAAACTATTCTTTATTCATTTTAAATTCTTAGGGCCAAAAAGCGACATTGCCTTCGGAAAAGTATTCACCGTGTAAGCGCACGCTTGTTTATTGGTTTGCTACATTTGACTAGTTGTAGTGGACATGTAAGCTTAATTTAGCCTAAAGCGAAGTCAGAGTCGCAAAAAAAATAACGACTTCCTATCCGAATCCTGCACTTTTAAAAAAACAACTCCGATTCCAATAAATCTAAGAAACGACTCCAGCTCCGACTCCGACTCTATTAAAATTCAAAAACAACTCCAGCAAAACTAAAAAAAAGACTCCGGCTCCGCATCTCCACTCTAAAATATACGACTCAGCAATTCCGACTCTACAACCCTGGTAGTAAGGCAAAAAATATGAAACAGCCGCATCTTTTGCTTTTTCTCTTAGTTAAGTCCATGGCTTAAATTAATCAAAAAATCCAATAATGAAGTATCAATATAAAAGTTGTTTCTACGCGAAAATAGGCCAGTAAAATAACAAACCTGGAGCAAAATCTAGTTTTGTTCCTACGAACCATTTAAATAATAAAAAAGATAAGTTTTTTATTGACGTGCCAAAAAACTTAACGTACATATAAACCTATCTACCGACAGTTAACTTACTTATTTAAGACGCTTGGACAGGGTGATCAACTATTAAAAAAGATGGCTATGTACTTTAAATGTCATATCATCCAATCACAACTCTCAATTACAAAACGTCACGACTCCAAGGTAATCATTTTTAAAATTTGCGTTTCCAAGGCGAAATAATCCGAACCATCAGATTTTTATGAGAGCATAAATAGTCATATTGGCTTGTGAGATAGAAGCTAATAGAGTTGGGGTATCGTTCATTAGTATCAAATTAATTTCGGTTTTTTGGGTCAAAGTATTGTACGTTTGTTTCCTTGAAAATAAAACTATGGCAATGTCAGTTTTTAATTTATTTATTGGGGAAGCGTCACTTGACCGACAAACGTGAATTACGCAAAAACGTCGTTTGACCGACAAAAGTGAATTATCCAAAAACGCCACTTGACCGACACAACAGCTGCAGCTGTCACATATTTCCCCTCTTGTTTCCTGCCTCTTGCGTATGAGATTAGGGTCAGGGTTAGAGTTAGGGTTAGGGTTAGGAAAGCTGACAGCTGTTGTCGGACAACTGACTGTTTTGGAAAATTTTCTTTGTTGTCGGTCAACTGCGGGCTTGAGGGAATTCCACAAATTTTTTCGGTCAAGTGACGTCGACCCCATTTATCAAGATATGATCAGGGTCATTTAACAAGATAATTCATTTAAAAAGATATGATCACTGTTTGTGCTAGCAGCGCGGAATCTACTGTATCAAACAACCTTGCCAAACTTGGCATTCGCGCCTCTCATTGAACGAATTGTAAATGGAACACGGAATACTGTGAGAATACATCTAGGCTCCGTGCTTTCATACCCATGACCAATACCAGGTCTATTGTAATAATCAGAATGAGCTTGTCCCGAACAGCTTGGGTCAAGCTCAATGACCAGCGGATTGGTGTTGGCCAATTCCATTTGTTCACGCACGAATGTATAGGCTCGCTCTTTCACTGAATTACAAGTGCGACGCTCCTGAACAAACCGCAGATTACGTTCTAATAGCGTGCCCCTTACATCGGACATCGTATTTAGCATAAGGTCTGACGATTCTGGATGATGAAACTCAATGCTGGCTCAACACCATCACTCCCAGGATCTGATCTGAACAGTGCAGCAGCCTGGGGTAGTAAAAGAATGCAGCAGCCTCGGTTTCAGTCCTGTTTGTGTCTGACCCGGAGTAAATGCCTTTCCAAAAAAAGATGACGAATACGTCACTTAACAAGTTTAATTTTATAACGTTTGTGTGCAGCAAATTCAGATTTATTTTTTTAATACAAAATTAATTGATGCCTAAAAAAGTTGAAGCCCCGGTTGTTATTAGCATTGGGCACATCTTAATTCATCCAATTAAAAATGATATGATATTGATCTTGACGATCTTCCAAATTAAGATCATTTTAAGTTTTAATACATATCACCAAGCAGAGACTTTTGGTTTGTTTTTTTTTGGTTTGTTGCGACATTTAGATCTGTTTTAATTGCGCAATTTAAGTGAAGCCAAAATTAAAAAAGATTCGTTCATCTCTGAAGTACATAGTAGGCCTACAGAATGTGTAGAGATTCCAATTGCCAACTGCGCGACATTGACTAAATGCATCCATAAAGATAAAAAAATTGAAGCTTTAGATTTACGAGAAAAGTTGACCCAACAAAAACAATAAGGTTATCAGAATGCCTCTGGGGGACATTTTTAAATTTTCTAAAACTTTAAGTTAATTGAAATCTCTCTCCAAAGGCCAAATGTTGCTATTCGCTATGTTTAATATCAAATGAAGCCCACCCAAAACAAAAGCCTTTTATTTACCGAAATTTATTTACAACGTTAACTGAGAGCCTACTCTTCAAGGTGCCGACGTAAAGAACACATTCATAAAACGAGGTATTCTGTTTCATCAGGGCCCCCGGATTGTTAAACGAGTAAGATTTTGTTCGTGCATGAAAGAAAATAAATTTTGACATCAATTTGTATTTTTAGCAGTAGCGTTGGAACAACTATAAATTATAGATGGAAGAAAGAATAGGCTTACATCTAAGTTTCTTCTTTCATTCCCAGTGCCAGTGCTGTGCTTCTAGAAAATAGCTTGCCCAGGACACCTTGGGTCAAGCTAATTATCCTATAATTCCATGCTGGAGCTCAATATTTTATCAAATTGCATGCGTAGCATCCCTAAACAAACTTCAGGCAGGTTACTTCTATGTGTTGTCGGCTACATCAAGTAATGTCAGATCTGAAAGTTTTAAATGATCAAATATGTTGTGCAGCAGCCAGCAGTGTTGTCAGTCATGGCTTTAGTAAGAAGAAAACAAAGAGACTGCACCAATTTTTCTAAAGAAGGATGCAAAAATGGTCTCTAGACAAAAATTGCCTTCCCTGTAAATAGTTGCACAACAATAGCTTTTTAGGACAGGAATGCCTAAAGCGTGTTGCGCGTCAAAGTTTTCAAAGAGCCCGTTGTGCAAACGCACCTTCAAAAAAGTTGGTAAATATACTTAAAGACTTCACTATACATTACCCTTGAGTAAAAAGTAAAGCCATTTTGTTTTGTTTTCGCAATACGTAGAACAAAACTTGATACATGCAAGTGAAGATCAAAACAAAAAAGTCTTCACTTGTTAATCAAAGTACATGCCCCTAAATTTGCTTTTTAGAATAAGTAACTTCATTTGTTGTTTCCTGGGGCTCTTTTTATTTCTTTCACCAGGCCCACCTTTTTCAAAACCAAAGCCATATAAGGATGTAAAAATCTTAATTCCAGTTTTTTCTTTAATCTGATTAGGAGTCGATATATTTTTTAAAACGACGACAAAGAATAAGGTTGTCATTGAAACGGCAGTGTTACGCACTCGGTCACGCTGCCAACTATAACGTTTCTTGCATCGCCCTTATATACACAAAAACGATATGGCTACGCTCAAGATTTAAAAATGAACATTGCATTTACTTGATTTCAAAATCACAGTGCGCAAGTTGCGCTGCGCTTCTTTAAAGTAAAAAAATACCCACCCCTAAATATAGTATATTTGGTTGCATGACAAAAATTAAAAAGTTGAAGTTTTGTCATAAGGTACGAACGTCAGAAGTGTGAGCAAGTGCTACGAGGAACGCTACTGATGTCAACCATGATCGAAAAAGTTTAGGTTTAACTCCCGCCTTGTCAACTTGTTGTGACAGTGAAAAAAACATTTTATGTTCCATTCTTCTGCTTAAAATCTAAGAAAGTTTTAAATTATAGTCTTATCGACAGTTTATGTCACTCGATGAAACTAAACCAAAAATTTTAACCACGCATATAAGTATCCTGACTTGTCCAAAAACAAGTTGGACTATAGCTTCAAGGCTGTTATAAGCAGTGATGGTCTTACAAAAAGGGGGGCCCGGTGCAAGAAAAACAGGGGGTCACTTTTTAGTGTTTTGAAACAAAGTGATCTCTAAAAAAAGGTTATCACTTTAAGGGTGCCACCGTCATGGTGGTACTGTGAAAAAATAGAGCAGCACTTTGCTTAAGGGGCCACTTTTTGACGTTGTTTAGGGGTGGGGGCTGGTGCGGCTGCTCCATTCGCACCGTACTAAAGCCGCCACTGGTTATTAGGATAACAACACTGTCTTACTTGTAAAAAAATATTTGATAAATAAGAAGATAATGACAATTTTTTTTCTTTAATATTTTTTAATATTTTTTAAAAATTTTTCGGCAATCTTTTGGCCACCGAGGCAGTTGAAGAAAATTATAATCTATGAGAGTGAAAACAAAAAAAAGTGTTGTTCGAAAAAGTTATACTGTAATATCCGTTAAACATCTGTTTCAACAATATGTCTACAATTTACAGTTTTGATTTTGAACTGATTGGATTCCGCAATAATAAATAAAATCGGTGAAAATTGGCTGTAACCGATTATTTACAAGATCGGTTTTAAAAAAGTTTTAAAAAATACAATGTTTTTGCATAATTACTTTTAGCACTGACCTTGATGACATAAGCATGAAATATATTGTTGGAGTCGTACACAGAAATAAAAGCATCGTAGTTTTGCACGTCGCAAATGCTAGGTAAAGAAGTAGATTTTTTCTTTTTGTTTTTTTCAGACGACTGATCTAGGTAAAAAAATAGTGTAAAAACTTACATAGAATAGAAACTTGAGAAAAGCTTTTTTAAGCAGAAATTTAGGATCATATTGTCATATTTACAGACTCTAAATGGGGTCGCGAATCAAATAGGGAAACCCTGCTGCTACAAGGTTGTTGATTGGCAAAGATAATTTACTTTAACATTTACAGTATTCGAGGAGGAAATGTCGGTTTCAAAAAAATGACGCCGGAACCGCTGTTTGAGATTTAGAATCATTTAATGAAACCATTTACAGCTAATGATGCATTTTTTGCTGAACGGACTGATTTAACGTAACTTTACTGATTGTATTTTGATTTCATAGTTGCTACTAAAAAAAAAAAAACTTTTAAATTGTATCACATTAATAGTAACATGTGTTAAGGTTAATTTTAGTATGGACCAGTGGCTAATTAAGGTTCATTTTGAAATATTGAAAGCACACATAAAAAAGTTGATAAGACAAAAAAGAAAATATGATGACGCATTTTTACATTATGGTTTTACTTCTATTCATAATATTGGAGAGGAGAACTCTTCGCATAATTTGTATAAAACTACAAAACATGAAACCTGCCAAATAAAAAAGACAGATTTATAACCAAACACGTCAAATATTTTGACAAACCAATGCAAAATGTGAAAAACTTCTGAAGTTCACGAAAAACCAAAAGCAGTTTGGAGAATATTATTTTACACTAAATGAGAAAAATATTTATGCCGCCTCTTATACAGCCATTTATTTGATGTGTAGTGGTTAGGAGCGTAGGTTTAAGTTTAATTGAGCAATTCATACTTAGAAGGTTTACTACTAACTTGATTCTATTTACATATATTCACTTATTCAAATAGAAATAAAAACAAAACAAAAATTAAAACAAACAATTACAATATTAGAGACAATTTAATACAGCATAATCATAGCAAAAGTTTAACTTTTCCGACCGTTGTCTGCCGAAGAGTAGCCGAAGAGTATATTGCGATTTGTATACAAGTGGTGTATTACCACTGATCATACGATATGGAACGGCGGGATGGGAATTTCGAAAAATGCATAAAAATAGACCATGCGAAAGTTAAAATTCAACGTTTTAAACAAAATTTTATAACTCTTATAATAACTAAAGTTGTATTTTGTGCGAAAATATGAAATTATATTTGGGCTATCCAATTAACCAACAGATCTCAAAATCAATCAAATTTCTCGGCTGCTAATAATTTGTTTTATCGGTAGCTGTTAAAATATCAGAATAGCACATGAAAAAATATAATGGCGAAATCACATTCAGTTAAAGTATTGTGGCCATGTTTTCTACCGTTTTGTTCTTGCACTCATCTAATCATTTTCTACTTGTTTTAACTTCTAACGTTGTGCTGTTTCTTTTCTTGATCTCTTTTAGTATTCTGATTTTTCTGTTTGACTTATTTAGCAATGACCAAGAATAAAAATAATAGATTAATTTGAAAGATACATTCGTCTTACCCTGACCGATTAAGATTGCGACGATAACAACTAACAAATATTTTACACTTTGAGTTCAAGTTCGTACCTTAATTTGGACTGTAGCAGTGGCGTGCGGTGACCTCTGAGAATGGTCATGCAATCGGGTATTTTATGGGTAGTAAATCAGTAAGACATGCAATATTTTACTGGCAGGAAAAAAATTCTGTTTGAGATTTTAATTTTTAGTCCTAATATCATGGTGTTCAAGACCAATTTTTGTCCTAGATTCGAGGTGAGCTCTAAAAAAAAGGTCGTCACTTGAAATCGTTTTCAAATAATGCACTTTTTGTCCTAGAAATGCAGTGATCTCTAGAAAAAAAAAGGTTTTCCCTCTCAATTACTCTCCACTTTTATGTTCTTCGTCCTGAAATTGTAGCATTCCCTAAAAAAAGGTCTTTGCCTCGAATCAGCCTCAAATTTCTCTAATTTCATTCCAAAGCAGTACCATTTCCTATTAAATTTAAAAAATATATGCCTCATCGCGCAAAAGTTCGTCATGCAATCTCTAAAAATTTGGTCATGCAACGCATGACTTGCATGCCCTGACCGCACACCATTTGGACTGTATGATATCACTATGAATACGTTCTATCAAAGTTATATTTTTAAAAATGGGCCACCACTTTACTATAGATATTCAAGCCGAAAGTCTTATTTGTTTCAAAAAACACTGATTAAAACAATAAAACTGTTTATATGTATTCTGATGAAACTGAAAATTAAACTGACTTGATAGGGGACTTTGACAGACAAAAATCTGATTTCTAAACAGCAAAAACACAAAACTTGCACTGCATGATTGCATAACAACAACACTTTTTATATTGCACATCCATAAAACAACAAGAATAAAATGATTCAGAACTTAATCTTCGCAACACAATTAATGGAGCCAATTAATGTTAAATCTAGAGAATTATGCTGAGTTAATAAATGTCACAACAATGTTATGTCATAACAATTATAAAACTTATGGCCTAAAACATTAGTAAAAATAAGGTTTTGTCAGTGGCGTACCATGACTTTTCAGGTCAGGCATGCAATGATGAAATGATGACATTATCAGTCTCAAAATTTAGCTCAATTTTAATATTTGATAAAACAGGCAATTTTTTAAATTTTGCGATTTATAGTCCTAGTAAATACACGAAGTTTTTTGTCTGACAAAAACTACTACTCTTAACTCGCAATAACCATCATCTACAAACAACACAACAAGTACTGTATTGAGAGGCTAAAATGCACCAGTAACTTTGTAGCCTACCAGTAGGCCTATCGTAAGTAAGTGGGCCTAAGCTTATGCTAAAAGTAGGCAACTTGCTTTAACCTGCTACCCTAGCTAATTCATTTAACTGCTTGCTTAAACTAAAGTGTTAAAGTGCTTTCAAATTAATATGATTTCGAAATGCATCTAAATGTGAGTACTGAGTAAACGTAAGCAGTTTGTAGCAAGCGATACTAGATCAGTTCTTCAACAACGTCACGCTCTATAAACATGGGCGTGCATGCAATATCAAAACTGCATGCATAGATACGATATCAAACTGCTGAATAATCGGAGATTTAGATTTTAATTTAAGAAAAATTTTGCAAAAGAAAAGAAATATTCGGATAAAACAATGTCTGCAATGGAATATGCATCTATAATATTTCTTAGAACTACCGGTAGGTATCGTAATTCCTTCTAGCAACAGAGTCAAAAAATGCAACTTAGATGCGTGTTTCCAATTTTATTTTGTATTTTAGTGATAAGCTCTAGCTGAAGCTGTACTGAATGATCCGAGTTGCAATCGATAAAACGTATTTATGCTGTTATATCAAAAAAATAATCAATATAATATCATCAAAATTTTTATACTTTGAGAATTTTTTTCAAGATTATTTTTTTATTTTTTTTATATAATTATTTTTTTATAAAATTTCTAGGCATGCATGGAGAATACGCCCCTGGGTTTTGTTTTGGTTCTTTGTTAGCACAAAGAAGACAAAGGAAAAGCAAGCAATATAAGACCTTTTTAAGTTATGATTATGGTGCCTGCATTTTTAATTATAGAATAAAAAATAAATTTGATGCTTATCATTTAATTCATTTTGATAAAGTTTGTAAAAAAAAGAAAATCATGTTTACATTTAAAAAACGCAATTCAAAAATATTACACTAATAAAGAACGACATATATTATTAATGTATTTTATAGAGCAATTAATTATCAATTTATATTTTTAGCTATGTTGCAGTAATCAGATATTTTTAGGATTTTTAACATAAAAATGTAAATATTCAATGCAAGAAGCAAACATTCAACTGTGATAATACAGCTTTAAACAAAAATTGCTTAAAACTAAGAAAACAAAATTGTTGAAATAAAGCTTTAAACTAACTTCACGCGTCCTCTCGATAACTCTAAAAAAGGGGGGTCTCGAGGCGGCTGCCTCACTCGTCTCACCCAATATCCAACACTACTCAGACATGCTTTAAGTTTTACTTTCTAGTTGAAATTCTAATTTGATCTTGCGTAACATTGCTAACTGATAAAAAATTGCTAGATTTAATAGTTTTTGAAAAATTTGCAAACTTAATTGATTTTTTTTGAGGTGGGTTTATAAATGAAGTTTTTTTATGTAGGCTGTAATATACATTTATTTTTTCACTTGAACAAAACATTCATGCTTATTTATCAAAACCGGCAATTTTTATTTCAGCGAGTTTTTACTGAGTAACTTAGTTATAATTCAAAGCATAAAATCAGCTCTTTTAGCTTTAACATGAATCTCTACTCAGTGAATACTTGCTCCTTATTTCATTTACGTCAATTCTGCTTTCGACTAAGATAGCGGAGTCATCAGCAAATTAGTTTTTTGATAGATTTATCAAATAAAACTGTGCTGTCGAAGAGTTGGCACGATTTGTAACATTTTTAACATAGTACTTTGTCGAATGTAGACGTATTTATATGTTGTTGGTGTACACTTCTTCTAATGATTTTATTCAAAGCTCTTAACGGAATTGCATTGAATATTTACTAAGCAGGCGATAAATGAATGCGTGCATAGCAACGTGGTGATGACGCACTAAGATGGAATATAACACATTAACTCTTGCTTTATTTTGGAAAAATTTGCCGTGGCTTTGAATCAAAAGTTTAATGAAAATGTAAACGTTCCATATTACAAGTTCAGGGGCCCTACAAATCAACCTACAACATTACTCCCGGTTTTACAACAATACCTTTAAACAATTAAAAAATATTTTTAAATAAAGCGTTTACTGTTATTAAATTGATTAGGTTCGTTAAAAGATCCTCATCGTTCAAATTGCTCTGCTTGCGAACAATAATTTTTAGTTGTTTATTGCATTTTATAAAGATTTATAATAAAGATTTGTTTTCTAAGTCGTGCATTTCCTCATCGTGGGTTGAATTGCTTAACGGGTTAACAAATGATGCTTTTTAATTTTGGTTATTCCAACAAGTGAATGCTTTTTAGAGCTTGGTTTTATTATTTTATAAACTGCTTTACGTTTACCAGTTTTCAATCAAAATAAATGTTTTCTTGGAAAATAAAATGCTTAATAAGTTAATACCTTCACAAAATCCACAAGTTTTTCTGCACATTCTGCTCATTGATGGACCTTGCAGTGAAAAACACAATCCTTCTCGCTTCCATTCAGCACAACGCCTTCCATTATGATAATCTTTATCTTCACAAGATTCTCCTTCATAAAACCATGTTATTCAATCAATTAACTCATTTTTGCATTAATAAGAAAATTATAATATCAGGGAAAGTAATAAAGATGTTTAACGATTAACTCACATCTTAAGGCTTGTTTCTACAACGAGCGTGGAATGGAGCATTCTTTGTTTCTTTTATTGATCTTTCCGCGCTTAAAATCTAAGCGAGTGCTAGAAGCCAAAAAAAATGAATAAAACAAACAAAAAATGCTTCATTACACGCTCATAGTGGAAACGAGTCCTTAATTAGTTTGAAAAGAACACTTGGCAAGTATTTAAACATTGTTACTAACTGTTTACAACTAAGCTGTTATTTTCTTGAATAAGCATTAAGATGTGCTCCTGTGATTGTTTTTAATAGTCAGCGCTCAATCAAATTATAGCATTACCGAACATAAGAAAAAAAAAAACTTTTATGTAAATAGAGTACAAAGAGACAATTAAAAAATGAAGCCAGAGAGACAATATATAGTGATTATAGGATTGCATATATTACACAAGGTGTTTCAAAAAATTTGATATTATTTGACATGTAAATATCATAGAAACTACGTAGTCATATGAAAAACTGAAACTACACAGGATTATCGTTGAGCTAAACAAGATTAATTTCTATAAATTTAAATAAGAAATTCAAAAGCACGTGAACTCCATGAAAGGTTTCATAAATGTTCAATATGCGCATCGTTTGTGACACGGCACACATCAAGTTAGTACTCTAGCTCCTCCCAAACAAGCAGCAGCATGCCTTGTGTAACAGTCTCCAGTGCGTTAGTTGAACTGGAGACTGTTACACAAGGCATGCTACTGCGTGTTTGAAAGGAGCCAGAGTACCGACTTGACGTGTGCCGAGTCGCAGGCGGTGGCATATTGAACATTTATGAAACCTTTCATGGAGTTCTCGTGCTTTTGAATTTCTTATTCAAATTTACAGGAATAAATCTTGTGTGAAGTAAAAGATTTTTCTTTTCCAAAGCTTTTCGTCTGACACTTTTCAGGGGAAATCGTCAGAATGAAGCAGAACTGAAACCGAACTGAGTTATAAAGGGGAAAGTAGAGTTCTCATTGGCTGAAAGAAGTTAGCCAATGAGAGAAAAGATTAAGAAATTTTCAAAGAGTAGACAAATTCTTTTTGCTTACACAGAAGGGGATTGCGAGATTTAATGAAAGTCGCTTCAAGAGCAGAAAGGTGAATTTTTCCTTTCTGCTCTTGAAACGACTTTCATTAAATCTCTCAATCTTCACCTTTCTGCTCTTGAAGCGACTTTCATTAAATCTTACAATCCCCTTCTGTGCAAGCAAAAAGAATTTGTCTACTCTTTGAAAATTTCTTAATCTTTTCTCTCATTGGCTAACTTCTTTCAGCCAATGAGAACTCTACTTTCCCCTTTATAACTCAGTTCGGTTTCAGTTCTGCTTCATTCTGACGATTTCCCCTGAAAAGTGTCAGACGAAAAGCTTTGGGAAGAAAAATCTTTTACTTCACGCAATCTTCAAATTCTGTACCATCAAACGTCTAAATCAGTGATGTGCAACATACGGCCCGCGGGCCACAGCACGGCCCGTGGTACCTATTTAAGTGGCCCGTTGGCCGTTACAGACTCAGTAGTAGCTCATTCGTTTTCTGATTTGTAAAGCAAACACTGGCATTTTTGACTTTGTTTTACGTCCATACTACGATTAAATTTCGTTTACTCTTCTGTGACGAGTGACGACCCCTGTTGTTGCGTCACAGTGCATTGTAAAATACTGCCTTGTTCTTCTAGCATTGTAAAATACTCTTAGCAAAGTTAAAATGTCTACCAGCAAGAAAGGAAAGTTGATAATGAAAGGCGGAAGTTCAACGATGAGTGGTGTCTAAAATAATTCGTTGTTCAGCAGAATCAAGATGTAGTTTGCCTAATTTGTCAAAGCACTATAGCAGTAATGAAGGAGTACAATATAAAGAGACACTATTGTACAAAACATTCTGCTAGTTATGATAGCATTGTGGGTCAATTACGGGTTGACAGAATGCATCAGTTGAAAAAGTCTTTAGGCAAACAGTAAGAGGTATTTCATGGTTACAAAAAGGACACTGAGTTAGTTACAAAACTAAGCTTCAAGATATCTGAAGCAATTGCCGAAAAAGGAAAGCCGTACAGTGATGGTGAATTCATTAAGAATTGTTTGGAGATATTCACCACAAATGTGTCTCCGGAGAAGAAAAACTTAGTGGAGCAAATAAGTCTGTCTCGTTTCACGGTGGCTCGCCGAATAGATGACCTATCGGAAAATATCAAAGTTTCTCTAAAAGACAGGATAAGTAAATGCTCTGCTTTGAGTATCGCTTTGGACGAGAGTACAGATTTAAGCGATACTGCTCAGCTAGTTGTTTTCATACGAGGAGTGACAGATAATTTTGAGGTAATTGAAGAATTTTTGGATATTGCAAGTATGAAAGCAACAACCACTGGTCAAAATATTTGCGAAGTGGTGATAAAAATGATGAAAAAAATTTGAAATAGATACTTCTAAGTTGGTTGGTATTACTACGGATGGAGCACCATCAATGGTGGGGAAAAACAATAGATTTGTTAAAAGATTTTTGGATGTTATTCAAGGTGAAGATGTTTTGGTGAACCATTGCATCATTCACCAGGAAAATTTGTGCTCAAAAGTACTGGATTTTGGTGAAGTCATGAAAAATGTTGCTTCTTGTGTTAATTACATTAGATCGTGAGCATTAAATCATCGGCAGTTTCAGTCGTTTCTGCAAGCGCTTAACTCCGATTACCCGGATGTAACTTATTTTTGTGCAGTAAGATGGCTTAGCAAAGCTGCTACCTTGAAGAGATTTTGGGATCTCAAGGAGGCTATTCAAACGTTTATAGAAAGTAAAGGTCAAGATATTTCCTTTCTCAAAGATGATGCATGGCTGAACGATTTTGCTTTTTTAACTGACATCACCAACCACCTTTCAGAACTAAACGTGAAACTGCAAGGAAAGGATCAGTTAGTGAACAAGATGATCGAACATGTTTCCTCATTCCAAGCAAAATTGCAACTTTTTTGATCTCAATTGAGCAAAGCATCCCTGACTCACTTCCTTGTCTGGAGAGTAGAAAAGTTTTAATTCAATCTATTAACTGTGAAAAGTATGTTGGAATGGTTGAAAAGTTAACTTTGGCATTTGAAACTCGCTTTGAAGATTTCAGAAAACACAATGCCGATTTTCAGATTTTTGCTCAACCGTTTGACCTGGTTGTGGAGAATATTCCACCTAGCTTTCAGTTAGAAATAATAGAATTGCAAGCAAACGTTGATCTCAAACGAGCCTACCATGAAAATGACTTGCTCACTTTTTACAGAAGCTATGTGTATACAAATTACACAAATCTAGCAAAGCATGCGAGAAAAATGATCTCTCTTTTTGGCAGCACATACTGCTGTGAGCAGTTCTTTTCAAAAATGAAGCTCTTCAAGACAAAATGCAGGAATCAGCTTACAGATGAGCACTTGTCAAGGCAACTTCGAGTTGCCACCTCTTCTGTCAAAGCTGACATTGGCAAGATCTCTGGATCAAGAAGATATCAAACATCTCATTAATCACTCAATAAATAATTTGATTGTATGTGCTTTTCCATTAAAAAAAATTATTCATAAAAATTTTGTGTGAGTGTTTGTATTATGGTCTGGCCCTCAGCATCACTATTCTTATGCGTTGTGGCCCATTGCGATAAACAGTTGCACGCCCCTGGTCTAAATAAATCTTGTCTAGCTCAATGCTAATCCTGTTTAGTTTCATTTGATTTGACTATGTAGTTTCTGTGATATTTACATGTCGAATGATATTAAATTTTTTTAAAAGCCTGTACAGTATATTGTAATTACAGTAATTCAGGAATTCTTCAGTTCATACTTACTTTGTATTCAGCTTTTGATTTTTTCATTACATTAAGTTTCAAGCAATAGCAAAGTAACGTTAATAAGTTATAAAATAGACAAAAGTACATTAGAATAGGTCATTTAAAATATTTTTAAAGAAAATTTGGATGATGAAAACCAATGCAATGACTCCAGAATATATATAATTATGAAAAAGTTATGACAGAATATTCATAATTATCACATTCTGGTTTTAAATATACAGAAGTTTATATTAAGGGGACAGAGAAGTTGATTTTTATCAACCGCACGCTTACTGTTTGATACAACATAACTTGTTTGCAAGACGATTTATAATTGCTTGCTTTGTATAACCAACAGTTTTCTCACTTAATGTTTGTTTCAGAGTTTCAAACGGGCCGATTAGTTCTGGCCCGAACCCGAATTTCATTCAAAGCCCTAAACAGGCCCGAAAAAGCTCAAAAGTTAAGTTTAGTTTAAAACACTTGTATGTTAAATTCTTGTTTCTTCAAATAAACTTTGAGGTTTACGCAATCAAATATACCGCTCAGATAAGAAGCGTTGAAAAAAAGTGGTCGTTTATCTGTAAGCTTTGCACTGGGCCCGAGTTAGGTCCAAAATTTTTTCAAACTTAAGCTTGAATTTGGCCCCAACCCGAACTTGACCCGAAGAGCCCGGCCCGACCTACAACTCTGGTTTGTTCTATCAAAAATTACCGAAATCTTTTCGGTTGGGGTAAATGTGTAGAAATAAAAGTAATAAAATTTGCAAATAAGAATTAGAACTCCAATTTCTTGATTGAAGCAACAACTCCAACATTTTCGGGGTTGTAGTTTGCTTTTAATTATGTGAAAACAAAAAAAAGTTGCTAGTTTATCTCTTCATGTCGCAGAACGTTTTACTCTTAATAAAACAGGCTCGCACAATTGTTTGTTGAGTAAAAATCATTTAATTAACAGATAGATTAACCAGAAATGGTTTTAGAAAAGAAAGACCACAGCAAATACTGGTGGTTAAGTTTAAGGGCATTAACTTCTTAAATGACAAGTAAGGACCTTTTTTAGTTTTTACTGGTATTAAATAACTTTTTTCTTTTACGACAAGTGAACACCAAAAAAAGGCCATAAATAGAAATAGAATCGCACTGGCTAGATGTCCTTTTCGTTATACAAAAATCTGTTGTAGTTCAACAATAATGTTTTTGAGGAGGCACTTTTGCCGGCACTTCGTTCGCTTCATTCATTGCAAAGTCATCACTTACTTTGCCACGCTAAATTATTTACTTAGTTTTAGTTTTCTTTCAAAGTCATGAGCCATTGCAATTTCTCGCAACGCTCGATCGCAATCTTAAAAAAATTTCCATTTCATCGGGATCGCAGTCGGTCATTTCTGGTTTATATATAATCACATACATAGGCCATGTGTCTAAAAATAACGAAATGATTTAAATTTATCGCAGACTTCTATTATTTTTTAGGTTTTAATAAAAATTTTCAAACAAACTTTTTTCTAAAATATACCATGTACTGTAAGTGAAATTTTGTTTAAAAAATATTTACAAAAAGAAGTGTGTATTGACTTTGCACGAACATAGGTAAGTAGCCCATTTAATACTTTAAATTTTAAAATAACAAAAGAAGCTCAAACAGCTGAAACTGTTCATCCATTTTATATCTAGAGACTGGGATAAGTACGTCTCCGAAGAAATAACAGATTGAAATAAAATTACTATTTTTGGTATAAAAATCATAATAAATCATTTCAAAGATGCAATAGTTTAATGAAGTCATAGACGCAAGAATGCGGTATCAACTTTGATGTACTCTTAAAAGATGATAAAAGTGAAAGCAATAATGTACCACAGCATGCTTTTGAATACTTGAAAGCGAAACAAATATAAACTAAGGTTTGCAACATGGATGAAGGGTTGTACACGGTATCCGGTACAAATCGCTGAAATTTAGCAAAGCTAAAATGAATTGGCAATGATTTCACTGCATTTTTGGTCGGCATATCGTAGCCCTCAATTGAATCGCTGTGCGCTCGGCCTACTAAACAGTGTCGTGATCTGAAGATACGAACGTCACTTCAATCATTGACATAGTCTCGGTTTAACTTTTTCCTTCGTCACGTTGTTGTGCTTATAGAAAAGTCACTTTCCTCTGCTTTAAGTTCTAAATTTGAGTTATATCACTTTACACGTAGAAAACTTAAAAATAACAACAATAAAACTTTTTATTCTCACAGCAATATATTTTCTAGTATTTTTCAAAACAGATCGGTATAACTTAAGGGTTGTCCTACAATTACAGCTTCCAATCTTATCTAAAAAGTCAAGAATTCAAGAGGATAAATAGTTCTTTTTTGTGTGGCTTTATTGGTCTGATTGCTGCGTCAGTAAAGTCCCCATCGCAGGTAAGCAGTATTACCCCATTTACAAATTTGTCGTTAAATTTCGATTTTCTAAGAGCGCGGCATTAAATTCTCGTTCTTTTGGTCTCAAGTCAGGGTGTTACCACATCGAACTATCTTGCCGACGATGACTAGTTGATATGAAATGCATCAAAATAATTTTTTAAGCCAGAAGCAACAACTTTTCATAAAAATCTTGCGAGCCTGAACATTTTCAAGCTTGATCGCAGATTTACATGACCTTTTTCCTCAAGTTGAGGGATTGATTAAAACTGAAAAATGCTGTTTTTAAACTTGCTTTAACCTGTTTTCGGTTTGAAACCGGCGCTCTTGAATTTTCTTCCTCTTTTTTTGTCATTTTTTTCTGTAGAATTCATTCTGATTTAGACTTTTTTTGAGTTCGTAAGAAATTTTTCAGGTGATGCAGTATATACTTACCTGCAGGTTGGCAGAAACGACAAGTTTTGGGACACTTTTTTTTCATTTGTGCTTTATACGAAAGGTTTGAGCAATATTCACGTGTTTTGTAATAACTGCAAGTGGTAGTTGTTAATAAATCCATGCAAGGAATGTCTAAGAAGAATTTTAAAAAGTTATACCTCAAATGTTTAAACTAGATATTAGTGAACTGAGTTCAGGAAAGTGTCTTGACGCCCACTATTTCGAGTGCAATTTTTTTATTTTGTTTTATTATTTTTAAGAAACATTCAATATGAACTATAAACTATCTTATACATAAAAAGAAACAATTGCTGCATATCAAAACAACTTCATAAAAGTTTAATGCGAAGGCTCTTCGAATATCAGTTTAATTACAGTAACTTGATGATCATAGTTTGCTAAAGTAATATATCATAAAGTAACAAATAGTTGCATTAAACGAAATACGATTTTCTTTAATTAATATTGTTTTATTGTGTGCAAATTAACAACTTTTTATCTGACTCCGAAAAATCATACTTGCTTTCCTTCCTTATTTTTATCAACATATTTTCATAATAACATTACAACTGTTTTATCTCACTTCGCGGCAAAGGACTGGTTGTGGTGGTTGCTTTTCTATTTGGGGGGGTTCGGGTTGCGGGAGAAAGAGGAATGTTGGTTGGTGTGACCAGTCGTACTCTATACATCGAGTCCAAAACACTGCAAGCTGATTTTCCTCTTCTTAGCGATAAAACGTCTGAAATATAAGCAACTCTTTTATTTCTAAAATATTTTTTAAAACAAAAAGTTTTAAATGAAGAAGGTTTGGGGTTGAAAAATCAAATCGTACGTTCTAAATATTAAACTGTATCGTAGTTTTGATCCAAGACCATCTCGATTAGAATCACGGCGCTCTAAACCACTCCACCACGCTGATAACTTTTAAAATTGATTGAAATTTAGCATTGTCACAACTTTACTCCGGAATCGATTTTCAGGACCAGTTGAACTAGGTAACCCAAATATTTGCCCTGAAATAAAGCTGTGTTTGTTTACGTTGACGCTAGAAATAGTTTGCGCGAGACTGAAGTTCTTAAAACAGTCAGTTCCGGCTAAGTATGAATAGATTCGCTAGAAAACTTCTCTCAAAAGGTAGAAAGCGTGGGCAGCGTGGGCAGCGTATTTGCGCAATTAGAGCGCCATGATTGCGATCGAAATTGTCTCGGTTCAAAACCTACTCGCGCCATTCTGTTGCGATCTTTGGAAATATACTTAATGGTACTTTTCCCTGCTTGGTGGTCCTGGCAAGCAGTTCTAAATTTCAGTTATATTTCTATGAAAAAAACTAAAAAACAAAATAAAAATATCTTGGCATCTCCGAAAGCAAGTCAGGGTAATTGTTTTTGTTATGTATTACATAAGCGTTGTATTACATAAGGCAAGACATTAATTGCTTCCTTATGTGTTAATCTAAACTCATCAAAGCACGAGTCCAAGTCCACAAAATCTCAAATTTACTGTACAAAACTTTAGGCCCAAGGCGTTTAATGTATTGCATATTATGCCTACTAAAAATATAAGCACACAAAAAAATACCCAAGTCGTCACTCGATTTGAGGACTCGATTTAAGTTTTTTTTTGTAATGATAAACTTAAATCGATTTCAAGTCTTTTCATGATTTTTACAATTAAAAAAATGGACTTAAGTTATTTCAAGCAGGTGTCTGCATTAAATTTTTTTAAACATTTGGTACTTTTAA
Organism: Diplosoma virens; assembly: GCA_963680785.1. Lineage (NCBI taxonomy): Eukaryota > Metazoa > Chordata > Ascidiacea > Aplousobranchia > Didemnidae > Diplosoma > Diplosoma virens. Next base: position 29,479,897 of record OY796887.1, read on the forward strand.
AATAACATTGTTAAACCGGTGGTTGAATTTTTATTAAATTATTTTTGGGGACTCCTGATTAGGATCTTGCCTCAGGCCTTAATATTAAATACGTACCATCGCCCAACCCGCTTGAAAAAAATAGAGCCCGAAAAAATTGATGTAAGCAAAGCTTTCACTGTGCTTTAAAACAAGCTACTTTATTGTTATTATTATTGCAAAATAAATTTTAAAAAGGGGCACCCCTTTTTTTTCTTGCACCAGGCCCACCCATTTTGTAAACCCGTCATTGAGCCGTATTATCCTGGCTGCCGACTCTTGAATTAAGCGGAATTATTGCTATAACAACTAACATAGAGGCAAGGGGCGCGTCTCAATTTTAGAATTAGCGTTAAAGTGCTCTTCCCAATGCTAGGCCTACAACGAAAATCATATTGGTACGCTGAGTCCGAGTCTTTCTGCTTGCAAGTTAGAGTGTCATCGCATTGAGCTTCCATTGATATTTAAATGCTTAATTTTGACGACCTTAAAACAATTATAAGCAACAACAAAAACTAGTTAAAATATCTTTCAAACAGTTTAAAACTCAATTCGATCTTTCATTTTTATTGTCAAACTATACTTTGCAAAGCTGAGACGCTTTTCAGGCAGCAATTTTTATTATGACTGAAAACACATAATTCTTAAAATTTTGTAAAAAAAGCCAAAGTTTGAACTAAACCAGCTGCAAGCCTGAACAAATGGATTCTACTGCAAATAGAAAGCAAAGATTTTAGAAAATTTATAATTGTTTTCAAGATTCATTATAAACCACTTGAAATTGATCTGTTTGGAACAGCTTTAGCAATATATCACTTCCATAATGATGTGTTTCCATTCGTCCCTGCATAAATGAAATCTTGCGTAAGAACTTTGGCAAAAAAACTGAAACGACTTATAGAGTAAATGGAAGCCTTCGTATTTCCGACTGACTTATGCATCAATCACCTGGAAGAAAAAATACTTTATGTTGTGGCCAATGTCACGCTACGCTTGTGAAATCTCATCTGGAAGAATCAGGCTGCAACCGCCAAAAATAAACTTCTGTCTCCAGTTCGATTTCAGGCTGACCGCATAAGAAACTTTATGCAAACGCCAAGAGCCACAAAAGGAAATACTTTTTGTGGTTGTCTTTTGTTTGGTTGCTAGTTCATGCATTTATCTACATCTCCATGAAATTTCGTCTAACAAAGGACCTTTGCCATCGTAATAGCTTTCCATGCCGTTCGTGTTGTCATTTGTCTCGCTCTAGTGATTAGGGCGGTGTTTGTGTATTTTTAAAATGTGGTGATGTATTGAACTGCTTTCGTCTTCTTTCTAAAATGCTATATTTAATATTCTTTGGACATAAACTGAGCAATCAACAATAACATTTAAAATACAACTATCTAAAAATATAAGAACATACTAAAATTAAAACTAAGTGATACTAAACTGTAATTTTTTAACACGGCGACGCAAAAAGCAAGTTTTTTGACGTATTGAAAATTCAAAATAATTTTATCTTAATTTTAAATGAAAAATAGACCTTCTCGACTAGGTGATCCATACATATGGACTATACCATCAGCATCGTCGATAGGCAGGTGATATGATGAATACGGCTCCATAAAAAGATAAGACGGTTGCATTAAAGCTCTAAATAGAGCAATCAGTGTCACGTGTAATCTATGTTTTAACTGTTTTAACTTTCAATGTTTTAACTTACCCGGGAACAGTCGAATGGGCTAGACCCAGGGAATGTCCGAGCTCATGAGCAGCAACAGTGAAAATATCTCTCTTGTTAGAATTTGCTGAAACATTTTCTTAGTTAAATATTGTTTATATTAGGGCAAGGCACTTTTAGTGCACTTTTTAGTATAACAGTTATTGCTAGTAAAAGAAATTTTTGATTCTGAGTTATTGTTTACATAAAAGCAACTTTTGCTCTAAATTAGATAAATAATGTTTTTAATTAATAGAAATTTAGAAATGCTGAATAGAACAAAAAATACTTACACTAAGAAGTTTAAATTAATATCATATCGGCTTTTTATACTCTTAACTTACAAGAAAGCAATAAAAGCGTTTTCACTTATCACAAGTAAAATAAGTGTCAAGACATTACGTCAACCTACTTTTGGGATAAAAGAATATTGTTGTCCGGTCAAAATTTTTGGTTTATTTATTTTTGTTTCTAATAGAGTGATGGAATTCTAATAGAGTGCAAATTCAAGGTGTTTTTTTTTGTAAGCAAAGCAAATGAAAGTAACGTAACGCGCCTTGTTAAAAGACGTTGCAACCTGTTTGGAATAAAATTTGAATCAATATCTACCCTGGAACTGCAGGCCTCGCAGCCGATTTACTAATGTAGATGATCAACTAATTTGGACATTAGTGATGAAAGTCTCGACATCGAATTTTCATGGTCTTAAAATCGATCTCGTATTTTCAAAATTGGTCCCGAGATCGGATATTTTTTAAATTATTTTTTTAATATTGTTCGATCTTATTGTGATGATTTTTAAAATTTGATTAAAATCCACATTCAATTGAACAACTTTATTACAATTTGCAAGTACTAATGGTGCAAAAAGTCCGAACTTTTTTCATCTCATAATTTAGCAGTTTTCTCAGTTCTACTCATATAAGACTTTTATTGTAATTTGAGCCGTCTGTGTCACGTTTATCCAGTTGGAAAAATGCTAATTTTATTGTTTCTTTTGGCAACAAAAAAGTCTAGTAATGTTTTGAAAATCAGCTCACACTTTCACATTCTTACACCAAGTACTTGGTGTTAGCCACTTTAGACATACTCGTAATATGGCGGTGAAAAAATAGAAGTTTGATTTTGTAAACATTTTTTAAAACTTTGAACAGAAACAGAAAAAGTAATAGAAATGCAGCAGACCTAAAGGAGCATGTTGTGGAGTTTCAATTGAATGCAGCGGTAGCTCAGACTGACATGAATTTTTTAATTTTGGCTGTTGCAGTTATTCCGTGGTAACTATGAAATTTAGTTCTAAATTTTTACATGTTACTATGAAAAGAAGTTAATATTCGTGTTTCGGACGTTGATTTGGATGAATAAGATAATAAAAAATTGCTTTTATGTTTAGAAGAAAATGAGAAAGGAAAAAATTACTGAGAAATTTATTAACAGTGATGGACCTTAAGCGGTGGGCTACGTAGAAATTTTTGATAGGGAGGGGTTTGCGTGCCGAAAGCACGATTTTATAAGTGGTCCTGGTCATAAACGGAAAACTTTTTCAAAATTACGTTCAAAAGTAAAGTAGGCCTATTACGCTTTTTGGAGCATCTTGCAGTGGCATGAATTTTTTCATTCAACCGTAAAGGCAACAATAAAATATCAATGAAAGTTTTTTGAGTTAAGCTCACTGATATAATTGAATTAAGTTAGCTCCAAATGAGCTCAATTTAAACAATAGTTTTAATCACAAAACAGTAGGTTACTACTAAAGTATGGAGACAACTTACCTATATATGACTACAAATTGAATTCTATTTCATTACTGTAAGATACCTTGATGATCGCATTTGGTAAAACAAACTGTTATTCGTTTAATAAAATAAATTTTAATTGATTTAAAAATATTCGGCTCTAACTGTCTTATTCAGCACTTTGTATTGCAACTGATATCAATTCTATCTAGCTCAGTGTTTCTCAAAGTAAGCCTTGGCTTTCTAAGGAGGAATTCGTAATCTATACAGAGGAATTTAATAAAATGTAAGTTTGTAAAAAGTTCTTTACTGATAACAAAAATTGGCACGTGCTTTATAGTTGCACCTTGACAGTTTATAAAACTTGTGAAAAACCGTTTTTAGTTTTTACATGTATAAAACCTATTTTTTTATGTGTTCACTCCGCTTGTAAGAAAAAAATTGCCGAAAAAAATAAAAGACCGCAAAAGGTTGTCGTCATTGTAATATGGAAGGGCATCCACTCCGATTTATACACAAACAGGACTAAACCTAGGATTTATTCTTTTACTACGCCAGGTTGCTGTATTGCGCGGATCTCAAACGCGTTTCAACACCTATTAGTACCATATTTTATTGTCTCCTTGAAAAAGACACTTTACGGCACTTTCTTCTGCTTGGAAGTCTTTGCAAGCAGTTCTAAATTTCATTCATATCTCTAAAAAACAAAAAAATAAAATAAAAAATTTCAACCAAACAGCAATATCTTCATATCTCTGTAAGCAGGTTGGGGTAATTGCTTGCCTTATACATAGCTTCTCCGTCGCTTTCCAGAGAGTCAGTAGGATAAATGTAGAGATGAAGTAAAAAAATGAAAACAATGAGATGCTGGCTGCGATGGCGTTGAGCCAGCATCAAGTTTGGTCATCTAGAAGCGTCAGATCACGTGCTTCGTATGGTACCTGATGTAGAGCATAGGCCATGTTGCTACGACCTGCCGTTTGTTTAGTGGCGCCGCACTTCCAATCCAATGAAGGAGCAAGACCCCATTTGTGCATAAACAAATGTAATTGCCCAACACCAGTTCGCAGGTGATTGACCTTAACCCAAGGCTGTTTTGGTCAAGCTAATACCAACAGGTCTAATACTAGTTACGGAAATGAAACCGCGGAGGTTAAAAGTGCTCCGTATTCCGTCTATAATTTGTCCACTGGTCAGCGCGGATGCCTATTTGGGTGAAATCGTTCAGTAGTTTTCGCGCTGCTGGAACAAACGGGTGCCTAGACCTTAGTTTTATTTAACGGGCATCTGAGGACCACAAGTTTGTGACTGAATGTGAGCTATTTATTTGATTTTACTCTAAGATAAAACGGGACCTGACATATTGGTAAAATGTTTGTAAAAATGACGACCATTTTTATAAAATTTGCTTATTTAATTTTGGTGAAGGCTAGGCTTATATTTTTTACTTTTTAAAGCTTTATGGAGCTTCGATTCGTACAGAAAAAGCTTATTTATTATGGCAACCTGATTATTTAAACTACTTTTTATTACATTATAGGCCTACATCTCATTTTTAATTTTTTTATCGTGCTTTTCCAAAGTTATCGAGGTTTCTTTTGAGACACTTCTTAACTACTTAGAACTTGTTTGGCTTTTCGTAGCAACGTACAGCGGACTAGGTCATTCGAATCTCACGCGCAGGTATTGTGATAAAACAATAGACAACAAACATAGAACACCTGACATTAGTTTAAACCAGTGATTCTTAACCGGTGGTACGCGAACCACTAGTGGTACGCGAAGGTCTATCAGGTGGTACGCGAGTTGATTATTTTTTGAAGGTTAGTTTTTTTTTATCTTCAGTTTGTAATTTTCTATCCAACTAGTCTTAAATCAGAAGTAAATGAGATCTATGACGTAATAAAGAACGTTTTTGCCGTTTGTCACATCAAGAAACTTTCGAATCACAGTGAGCAGTGAGTATTGTAGCACGTGCAAGAAGTTTTCGCAAAAATTTGTTTAGTAATTTTGGCAAAACTGAAGAATAGCATGCGCAGAGTTAAATTTGGCCGCTTCAGTCATTTCAAGTGCGTAGGCAAAGAAGGCAGTTGCAATGGCGAAGGGACGTGCGTATGACGATTTGTATGCTAGATTGGAAACAAAAGAAGGTGAAAAGGAGTTGTACAGATTGGCTAGGCAGAGAGACAGAGCAGGGAAAGATGTACAGCACGTGAGAGTTATAAAGGATAAAAACAGTAATTTGCTATAAAAAGGTAAAGCAGTTGGGCCAGATGAGTTGCCAGTAGAATTTTGAAAGTGTATGGGAAAGATGGGGATAAAGTTTTTGACCAGACTGTTCAACAAACTATTAATGGGGGAACGAATGCCAGAAGAATGGAGAAGGAGTGTGCTTATCCCAATCTATAAAAATAAAGGGACGCACAGTGCTGTGGAAACTACAGAGGAATAAAGCTAATGAGCCACACAATGAAGATATGGGAAAGAATTATTGAAGCCAGGTTAAGGGATATAGTGGAGATCAGCAAACAGCAATATGGATTTATGCCAGGAAAGGGAATCACCGATGCCATGTTTGCTTTCAGAATGTTGATGGAAAAGGACAGGAAAGGTCAAAGACAGCTACATTGTGTATTCGTGGACCTAGAGAAAGCTTACGACAGGGTTCCGCGGGAAGAGCTGATGAGAAAATTAGGAATAGTGGAAAAGTATGTACAACTAGTACAGGATATGTATGAGGGAAGCGAAACAGTGGTGAGGTGTGCAGTAGGAACTACAGAAAGTTTCAAGGTTAAGGTTGGACTACACCAGGGATCAGCGTTAAGTCCATTCCTGTTTGCAGTGATAATGGACAGGCTAACGGATGAAGTAAGGAGAGAACCACCATGGGCGATGCTGTTTGCTGATGATATTGTGATTTGCCAAGAGACCAGGAAAGAAATGGAGCGGAGATTAGAATTCTAGAGGTATGCGTGCGAAAGAAGAGGGATGAAAGTAAGTAGGTCAAAGACCGAATATCTGTGCATAAATGGCGGAAATGACAATGAAACAGTGAAGATGGAGGATACAAAAGTGCCAAGAGTAAAGGAGTTTTTTACATATTTGGGATCAACGGTGCAAGAAAGTGGCAGTTGTGAGAGGGAGGTAAAGAAGAGAGTACAGGCAGGATGGAATGGATGGAGAAGAGTATCGGGGGTAATCTAAAACAAGAGGTTACCAGCTAGAGTAAAAGGAAAAGTGTACAGTTCAGTGGTAAGACCAGCAATGGTGTATGGACTTGAGACGGTGGTAGTCACAAAGAAACAAATGGAAGAGATGGAAGTCGCAGAGATAAAAATGTTGAGGTTTGCTATGGGAGTGACGAGAAAAGACAAGATTAGAAACGAGCACATCAGGAGTACCGTTAAGATAGAACGGTTAGGAATGAAGATGTGGGAGGGCAGGCTGAGGCTGAGGTGGTATGGACATGTCATGAAGAGAGACCAAGAGTATGTAGGAAGAATGATGATGGAAATGGAGTTACCGGGAAAGAGGAGAAGAGGGATACAAAGAAGATTTGTAGATGTAGTAAAAGAAGATATGGGGGAAGTTGGTGCAAAGGAGACAGATGTTGAAGACAGAAAGGGGAGAATAATGATACGCTGTGGCCACCCCTGACTGAAGGGTAAGGCCGAAAAGAGGAGAAGAAGAAGAAGTCATTTCAAGCGAAATTATGATCCAAAATATATAAGTATGGCTTTACCTCAATTAAACACAAAGCGGAAATTCTACCACAATGTGCAGTTTGCCAAAAACGCTTTGTAATGTGGCTATAAAGCCTAGTTTACTAAAGCGCCATTTGGAAAGGAATCACCTGAATAAAATGAACACAGACAAGAGCTACTTTCAGCGATTGGCTGACAACGTTTAAGCGTCAATATATGAATAAAACGATCCAAATGCAGCAGAAAAGTGCAGATGTTGTTGCGGCTTCTTTTGAGATTGCTCTTTTAGTGGCCGAAAAAAAACAACCTCATACTATTGCAGAGTATCTTATTCTGCCTGGAGCTAAAATTTTAGTGAAGCGAGTTTTTGGAGAGCAAGCAGTCGCAAAGTTAAATGCTGTTTTCCTTTCGAATAATACGGTGAAGCGCCAAATTGAGGAAATGTCAGATGATATCGCCGACCAAATATTAGCAGAGATAAAGTAATCAAAGTTTGGATTTGCAATTCAATTGGATGAATCAACAAATATTACCAATTATTGTCAATTACTTGTTTATGTCCGTTATGCGCAGGCGAATATAATGAAAACTGATTTACCACTGAATCATGAAGTTTCTACAACTACGAAAGGGAAGGATATTTTTGATATTTTAGATAGTTTTTTAAGAAAAATGGACTAGACTGGAAAAATCTTGTTGGGTGTACCACAGACGGCGCTCCCTCAATGCTTGGTTGTAGGCCTGGGTTTCAGTCGTATGTTAAAGCTGTTTTGCGGAACGTCACGTATGTTCACTGTTTTATTCATAGGTTCGCCCTATGCACAAAAGTGCTGCCTGCGCAGTTGTTAGCTTGTTTAAAACAAGTAGTGAAAATCATAAATTTTGTTGAGACATCAGCCTTAAATACCCAGCTTTTTAAGCAGCTGTGTGAAGACCTAGGCTCAAAACATACCAAAATATACCAGCCTCCTCTATCACACCTATGCACGATTTTCGATGTGCTATCAGCGAATCTATTAAACCGCGTATCGATCTTTTGGTGGACAACAAACAAAGTCAAAAATCGCATTAAATTATTTTGGGTATCTGGTTTGTATTTTTAAGTCCGTTGAAATTGCTTTTTGTAGGTTTTTAGCGTTACTTTTGAAGTGGTTAGACCTAGAATTGTTTATGCTGTACACCCAGATTTGATTAAAATAAATTAGTGGTACCCGCGTTCAACGCATGACATTATTTTGGTACACGACGGCAAAAAGGTTGGGAAACACTGGTTTAAACACTTTTCGGGTGCGGAAGTTTTATCTGATAGTTGTACATTAAATAACTTTAACGCAATTTGGGTGATAGAAAAACTAATTTTTCTACTACATTGGCGTTCAACCTTTTTCATACCGCGACCTGATTTGCAACCCAAAGTAACTTAACGACTCCTTTTGGTGAACAAATTTTAATTTAGGAGTTTGCAGACTATTTAATGCTAGCGTCACCATATTTCCAAAGTTAATGGTAAAAAAAATCTTGACTAGAAATCTGTATAAGATTTCTCGATTTTTGTCCCAAAAAAATAGTGATCTCCAAAAAAATCTGCACTTTAAATCAAAAGTTTTGTTTCACAAACGTTCCCGTGACCTCCAGAAAGTAGTCAAACGGGTCCCAGGTTGAAAACAATTGCTCTAATATTATATCACCAATAAAGGTAAAAAACAAAGAGCAGTAGCAATAAAAACTTATGCCATACTATTGTACCCTACTTTTCGCTGTTATTATGTATAAGTGCATATTTCTGATTACCATTCTTCAAAGGGGGGGATTTTGACCCCCAAAACCTCCCCCTCCCTATGTGTACGCCTACGACCTCAAGCACGTTGTGTAATGATGTTTGTTAGCGAATTTTATATCAACGAACACCTATCGCATATTACCGTCGAAGCAAATCATCAACAAAGTTAATCAATCGGCAATTCTCCCTCGCTTCCAGAGAAAACAGCTGAAGATTAACGCTTAGAATTTTTTCTAAATATAAGAGCAAAAATCAAACATTGGCCACACCGAGAGTACAGCTTACCAACTATTTGAACGAATTTCAATCGCAACCGTTTCTTCAAATATTTTTGACTTTTGCAAAAAAAAATGCTATAAATATCCTACTCTTAAATTTGTTTACTCTACCATGTGTATTCTGGTTTATTCTTCAGTTTAGCAGATTTTTAGAGCAGGTCGTTAAAATGATACGATTACCCTGAGCAAGGCTTTCTTACAACATGTCAAAGATATTTATGTGCAGGATCTGTCAGTCGTGCTTTTAAAGAGCTGAGTTTTTTTTCTGATAATACTTTTTCTTCTGAGATTTCTTAAAGAGCTGATTAAGACGTTGTACAGCATCATCAGAAGAAAAACTCAAAGATATTTATTTATTTGAAACGCAATTTTGCCTTTTCAGAAAAATAGAAAAGAATTCCATGTTGAATTATAAAAAGTGTACTTCTTTTACATAAAATATTGCGGCCTTGATCTCAGTCTTGATTTCGATTGTTTTTCGTCTCGGTCTCGAATTGCAAGTCTTAAAATTTGCTGCCGGTCTCGGTCGTTGTCATCAAGCATGTAATCTCGATTACATCACTGCTGGACATCAATAATTTATTTCAAGAATTGCTGCTGTAGATGGCAGTTTGATTTGTTGCTTAGATATAGTTCTCAACTTTTGAGTGCCAGCAGACAAGGGAAAAAAATTTCACCAATCGCATAGCAATGTTATTAGGTAAGTTATGAAAAATATTATAAAGGTAATAATTTTCAAACAAGTATTTGAGTAAAAGCTGCTAAGTAAAAGTTTGTTTCAGGTATCAAACTGCAGAGTAACATATTGATACTTATTTGGGGATCAGCAAAAAAAATTACAAGCTGCGAATGGCAAGAGTTGAAAAATATTAATAAATTGTTTATTATTACTATTATTATTATTATTATTTTTTTTTTTTTTCAGAAAGATAGTCAATGCAATTTTCTTTGTTTGATGGTAATAATTGAAATAATCAAAACCGGACGGAAATAACTTTACATTTCCGAATTAAAGTGTGAGAAAGCGTTTAACAATTGCTCATGCTTTAATTTCTGCACTCTTTCCTTGCAAGTTGAGAATGGGTAAAAAAAGTAAGTTTGCTTACTGCTTGCGTCGGATCGGGAGGAAGCTAAAAACCAAGTTTCATCGGAATCAAAATGCAGACCACCATTCTCCGGATAAAAAGCATGAGCGAGTGTTCCGCCCGGTCCATCGAAGGGAAAACCGTCGCCATGTTCAACTTAAATAAAAAGCTTTCATTTAAATTACATGTTTAATCTGTAATTTCTAATATACTCCGTATGCAACTGCATTTCTGTAATCATAACGTGCTTTTACACAGCTCAGAGTAGAAATCTTGCTATAATTTATTGTATTATTTTTTTGCTTTTAGTTTAATTTATTTTTGATCTATCTCGCGCAATGTTAAACAACATCTGAATTTATTTATTGTCGTGATGCTGGATTCTTAATTATAAAGACTGAAAACCTCATTACTTGTGCTTTTAACTATATTCTTGTTTTACTTGGGTTTCATTCCAGTATTTTCTTATATTTTTGTTATGTAAGCCAAGCTAATTATCTTGTAATAAAAATAAAACAAAGGTACAACAATATCAGCGCTTTGTTAATTTTTTAAATTCTATTAGTTAAAATGAATACTTTTTAAATTGTCACAGCGCTTAAAGTTATACTCACAACTTCCAAAACGAATTCTAATATCGGCGCTTGGGTCGTTATTTCTAAGTTTTGAGTAAAATCGGACTCTCGAATTTAATTCCCATACGCACATGGCCGCAATAACTCCTTTCTTGACATCACTCGGAGAAAGATACGAAGGAAAAGAGTCGCGATCAAATCTGACATTGATTATGTAATCATATTACTTAATCATTCTTAAATAGTTTTTACTTTGAGTAATTACGACGAAGAAAAATTATAAAAAAACCTTTTAGTTTTTAGGGAATCGTTCGTTAAGTGATTCTGTGCGTTTATTCTCTACACTGCAATATTTTATTATAAGTGTTAAAGACACATTAAGTTTATGAATATTCCCCATTAATCTACTGTAATTGGCTATAACAATTTAAGTTTAATTGATCATCATTATGATAGCTTTCAATGTACAAAACCGGTTTTAAGATTTTTCCGACTTGTTTTAAGAGATGCTATGGTTTAGCTACCCCGTTGAAAAAATTTTTTATTAGTTAATTTATTGTGAAATGAGTAAAAGTTAGAGCTCTTTGATAAGATTGCCGAGCAGAAAAAATTGACGTGAAGTGCCCCCAGGACACAAGAACGGGACGAGGGTTATAATTGAATCGACAACATGTTGACCACAATCAACATTCCTTCGAAGGAAAATAATTTAAACTATCTTCATTTTTTAACCACTGTGTGCAAAAATTAAAACATCTACAGTACAACTAGTAAAAATGTGTAACTTGGCGTTTTTCTTTTTTTGCCACTCCTGTGGGGCGTAAGATAAAAGTTACTGAAAGGAGTTTTTCGGTCATAGTTGCGCGGCTGCTCACTTGAAAAAAATGCTGATCATGATCGCAATCAAAATAATTTCTTTATATTTGTCACCAATTTGAGAGACGGTTTTCAAACAATTTTTTTATTCTTTAAAGAATTGTAAAAGAAACAAAACCAAAGTTTACCAAGCACACAACACATTATAGTACTGTTTGATGATTCTAGCTTTTTAATTTAAATTTAATTTGAAATCTATGCTTAATTCTATATAATTTAAATCATTGTATATAGAGTATACTATCTGGGATAAAAAAAAAGAATAGGATAAAAATAAAGAGGGGCAAGAATAGTTATATGATAAAAACACTCCAAATAGAAAATTTTATTTTTAAAATTTATTAGATGTAACTGTTTCAAATCTTTGCCATATTTATAAAAAAATCACTTTTGAATAAATAATAGAACTTATTTTTCAATTACAACAAGGTAACTAAAATATTTTTATATTTTGCTTTTGTTTTACTCTAAAGTATATAATAAAATTTCGCATGTTGCATATACTCACGCATAAGAGAGTTGGTAAAACCCGGACCTTTCATCGAAGTTACTTTCCCATCTGCTGTGTTCTGTGTATGTTGCTAAATCACTGCCACTAGGTGGTGAGTCAGCCATGCCGCATCTGGCCTCTTTAATTTTTTTCACTACCGCTTTGTCAATTTTGCCTGTGTAATATAAAGCAATGTACTGATTTTCTGATAGAAGCGATTTCGAACGCGTGCAAGAACCATTCATTAACGTGGTATGAGATAGAACCAAAAGAATAAGGTTTCTTAAATCTTTAAGTTACAAATTTAAAATTTGGTGTTTTTGCAAAAAAGCAAGAATTCTTTGTTTTTATCTTTTGCACATCACAAAATTTTTCCGATATAAGATACGAGTATAATTCATTTAATACAGTAAAACTCTATTTTTCTTGCATTGTAATTTTCTACCTTTATATTAGTTTTAGCACTTCGCGCTCTTGCAATGGATTATGTACTTTACAACTGCATTGCGAACACAGCTAAACGCGAAGAACAGCTGCTTTCCTATAGAGGGCCTTTCCAATACGAGCGTGGAATAAAGCATTCTTTGTTTGTTCTATTGATTTTTCTACTTCTTTCAGCGCTTAAGCGCTAAACGAAACCAAAAATCCATAAAACAAATCAAAAATACTCCATTCCATGCTCGTTGTAGAAGCGAGCCTTTGCCACATGTAGGACATGAGGTATAAAGTAAGCTTTGTTTGAAAGAAATATGTATAGGGCAACCAGTCAATTGTCAATTGTAACTTGAAAGTGACATTTTTGTTCTTTCTCAAATATTTTGTTTATAAAATTTAGGCAACGTAACTTAGATAAAGATAATATTTATAAAAAATATTTTTAAATTATACTATAATGCAAAATTATGATGTTACTTGTGTGCCTAGATTAAATACAGGCCTATACTGAAATAGTTTTAAATACTGTTGTTAACATTGATGTCAAAACGTTAACAAATAGTCTCGACTTTGATAACCGTATGGTTCTTTCGATGCCTCCATGGTGTAACTTGCATGCACAATTCTCAATCAGTTAGATTTTGTTCTAATTAAAAAAGTTAGTTGTTAGTAATTAGAAGCCTCTTTAAACAGCCATTACGCCTGCGTAAAATGTTACTACGTATTTTCGAGCGCCGCAATTTGTCTACACTATATATGCAGCCAACTGGCGCTGAAAAGATATGGATTTAGAACTTTAAATGGCCAGAAAAGAGTGCCGCTTTAGGTAATTTGATGGAATCTCATTCAAGTTGAAAATAACCATCCGGCAAAACTGTTTCCGCAATATTTTCAACAAATGAGTTATCTTCTACAACATGCGGAGGTAGATGGTAGCGCGCTACTTTTACCATTACGTAGAAATTCGAGTAGAGCTACTAATTTTCGTGTTAAGGAGCTGTAGCGTGGCTACAGTTTGTAAACGAAGTTGTGGCTATTGGCTCTTAATTTAAAATAATATTTCTTTTTTTTAGTCTAGCTTAAAATTGTTTTGTAATGTTTTGCGGAAATAACCATATACAGGTACTTGTCAGCCAAGAAAACTACAAATTTTTACTTTTTTTTGACTATCATTAGAGATAAATGCCTAATTAACTGGGCCTCAAAACTATTGCTTCTAAATTAGTAACATAATATAATTTACGTTTGATATGTGGGTAAATTAGCTTAACGCAATTGTACGCCATATGTCAGGATAAGATTTTTTTCTTGGTATTAGTGTATGTGGAAACCATAAATTGACCACAGACAGTGGTTGAAAAGTTACTTTCTAAAAGTAACTTCTAAAAATAATAACATAAAACAAGTTACAGTTACTCAGCCTAAAAAGTAATTGTTACAAGTTACAGTTACTTTTTTTTAGAAACACTTTTTTGGTCTTCACTTCGATTTCATCTCCCTGATAATTAAATTTGAAACCTCAAATCTACCTGAAGAACAGAAAAAACGGTGACCACTTAAATCAAGCCGGATTTGGTTGTGTTAACAAAGAATATCTTTTAATTAAAAAGTAATTGTGACTAGTAAATATTGACAGGGTTAAAATAAAAACAAGTTATAATTTTTGCAATAGCGACGAAGTTACAGGTAAAATTGTTACCCACCTCTAGCCGCAGAATACTTTTAACCATCACTAGCAAAATTATAATGTGATTAAATAAAGGTTGAAGGTATTTGATTTGCTTTGTATCTTATAAAACAAATGCAAACACGTGTATCGGTATCAACACAGTGAGTCAGGTTAGTGGGCGAAATCAAAGTAGCCTGCAGCTTTAGCCGGATAAAATTGTCACTGCTTGGCCATAAAGTAACGTCGTTGACCACAGTACTTTGTAGCGATAAACGACAACTGTTGTATCTTTGCACGAATACACAGGTTTATTAAAAAAACAATAATAAATATTCACAAAAGTACTTAGCCAAACAACAACCGTATTGAAAATATAATGCTTTTAGTTCGTTTGCTGTAGTAGCTTGATAACTCGAACTGACTGCTAAACCAAAATAAAGGCGCATATTTAACTGTTAACAACTATGCCTGGAGACGCGCGCGTCCAATAATTGTTTGAGCAGAAGGCGCTGATTAAGATTAGAGCGTTTAAGAAAAACACTACGTCATCTATTGCACAATATCACAACACCTCCCCAAATAAACTACGACAAAAAAAATATATACATTAGCAACAATATTTTTTTGGAGGTCTCTTTGTTCTCGCTGATCGTCGTAGATTGTGTCGCCCGTACTCGTCTCCGGTTGGTAGTCTCGGATTGTTGCGTTGGTTCATCGAAGAAGAACTAGATGCGTGGTCAGTCCCGGCTGGAAGTGTTTCTGTAGACAAAACACTCGTTGGGATTTCACAGGGATCATCATCTTGATCCGAACCGTATCGAGGTCGAAGTTGATCAAGATGTCTTCTCCAAGTTGGTCCTCGAGGAATGACTCGTACATTGACGCTTCGTGTACCATGGACTTTCGTAACTATCGCAGGCACCCATCGTGGGTCACGATCTCTTCTAGGGCCGAAGTACAGTGCGTAACAAGGGTCTCCTAGTGAGTAGTGATGTTCGACTTTCGAAACCACTTCCGAGTGTTCAGTATTTGAATGCTTGCTCGCTTGTCTTGACTGTCTTCCCTGCAGGAGATGCGGAATGGATGGAACCAAAGTGTCAATTTTGGTGCGAATTCTTCTTCCATTCAACAATTCGCTTGGTGACAGTCCCGATGCAAAAGGAATTCTTCTATATTGCATTAGAAATTCTTGCAAAGCTTCCTTTGGAGGTAACGAGGATTTTCTCAATGCCTGTTTGAACGATTGTATCAAACGCTCGGCAGCACCGTTTGTTGCTGGATGATAAGGTGCTCCGGTGAGATGTACAATGCCTCGTTGTTTGCGCCAAGCTTGGAACTCTTGAGACATGAATGTTGTGGCATTATCGGTCACCAACGTGTGGGGATATCCGAAATGAGCAAATTCTTGTTCAAGTATAGCAGTAGTACTTTTCGAAGACGTTGAGGTTGTTGGATGAATGCAAGGATATTTTGAATAAGCGTCTACAAGGACTAACCAGTTTCTTCCCAGAAAGTTGATCGCATGGTCCAAGTGGAGTCTTGACCATGGTTTTTCTGGCATCATCCACGGATGGATTGAAGGTTTATCCGGCTTATTTTGAAATTGGCCACAGGAAGTGCATTTGCGACATAAGTTCTCGATGTCAAAGTCAATTCTTGGCCAATAGACAGTTGACCTGGCAAGTTGTTTCATCCGTTGCATGCCAAAATGTCCAAGGTGTAATAATTTAAGAATATGATTACGTAGGGTTGAAGGAATTATTACCCGTAAGCCGTAAAAAACGCAACCATTCTCTGTTGACAACGAATTTTCCAACTTTTTGAAGTCTTTAAGCTCTTCCGAAAATGCATGCGGCCATCCTTCCTTCACAAATCGCATTAGTTGGGAAAGAATTGGATCCTTGGCAGTCTCTCTGACCACAAGCAATGGATTGTCAGGATTGATTTGACGACTGATTGTTCGAACTAAACAAACGCTATCGACATCATCTTCCATCTCCTCCCCATCAATACTTGTGTCAGCTAAGTGATCAGTTAAGTTGGTGAGTTTCAACTTCATCATCGCCAGACGACCTAGTAAATTTAGATTGGGCACCTTAGTGACAATTACAGGAAAGGTCACGTCAGGTGATTTTCCATCAATACTTGCAGTTGATTGGAATTGTCCCACGACGGGTAGCGGGCTACCTTCAGCAACTTGATATCGAACTGTTACAGGTTGTAGAGTGGGTTTACCCAGCGTTTGCCACGTCGCTTCACAGCAAAATGTGTCACTGGCTCCGCTATCAATTTCAAACTTAATTCTGCGGTCATTAAGTCTAATAGTTTGATAGATGGGTGAAACAGAACATTGGATTTTGTGCACCAATTTCATCTGTTGTTTCACAAGCTTATTATCTCTTAGTCGAGACATGCATACAGATTGCAGATGACCTGTTTTCTTGCAGAAGCTGCAAATAGCTTTAATGTGGGGACAAGCTTTGCTAAAATGTCCAGAATTTCCACACCTGAAGCAGGCGGTTTTCTTTTCTTGCGTTTTGGAAGTTTTGGACTTTGCGTGATAAACTTTCTGCACCGACGTAGAAGGTTGACCGTGTACGGTTTCCTTTGCTACTTTGGCTGCTTCTTCCACTTCTTGAGCCACTCTGATGGCGTTGCTAAACTTCAGTTCATCGTCCTTGAGCTTGAAGAGTGTCTTCAAAACTGCTTCGTTGTCGACTGAACAGATAAATTTAGTTCGCAAGGCTTCATCTAATGGATCTTTAATGGATTGAAAATCACACGTAGCTGCATCTTGTCGTATTCTGCTTGCCAGTTCAGGAATAGTTTCGCCAGGTTTGCGTTTCATGTCAGACCAGAACTTGAAACGTTCTCTGACAACAAATCGTTTTGGGTCAAACTGCTCTGCCATAAACGTCTGAATATCATTCATCGTTAGCTCATGTATGCTTTTGACAGGTTGTTGCTGAGCCGCTAAGTTGCTAAGCATTTTGTAAACGGAGTTAGATTGGTTGGTAAGAAAAATTTGTGCTTGCTTGTTGTCGGGAATAGAGTTAGCAGTGACGAATGTTCGGAACCTTGCCAAATAATCAGTCCATAACTCAGATGTGGAATCGAATGGTTGAAAACTTGCCATCGGTGTTGGAACATTTTCTCGCGGGTTGTTCAAGCTGCTTTGTAACGTTTTCAGCTGCTCTTGAAGCATTGTCATTTGCTCTTGGTGTTGCTTGTTCTGCTCGTCGCGTAAAACTGCCATTTGCTCTTGGTGTTGCTTATTTAACAACAAAATCAGTTCAGAAATTTCACTCATATCGACAATTCAAGCTTTAATGCAAATTCAACAAATTTTCTTTTTTTCTTTCTTGACGCAGTTGAGTTCCTTGAATCCTCGTCGCCACTTTTGCCTGTTGTATCTTTGCACGAATACACAGGTTTATTAAAAAAACAATAATAAATATTCACAAAAGTACTTAGCCAAACAACAACCGTATTGAAAATATAATGCTTTTAGTTCGTTTGCTGTAGTAGCTTGATAACTCGAACTGACTGCTAAACCAAAATAAAGGCGCATATTTAACTGTTAACAACTATGCCTGGAGACGCGCGCGTCCAATAATTGTTTGAGCAGAAGGCGCTGATTAAGATTAGAGCGTTTAAGAAAAACACTACGTCATCTATTGCACAATATCACAACAACAACAATTTCGACAAAGCAATTTAGGAGTTTTGGAAAGATGCTTTTTTGCTTCTCATGGCATATGAAGAGCTTTTCGACATTCTCGTGAGGACAAAACAATTAACCGAACCTAGTTAAAAGCTTTCTTAAGCAAATGCGTAGGGGAAATTAGGAGCCATTGGGCCAAATTTTTTGATTGCAGCCTTTGATTCAAAAGGAAAAATGTTTAAAAATCCTGCACTAAAACTCCACTTTTTAACTCAATCAGACATGCATACAACTTTTTTTGATTCGATGAAGCATTGCCAAAATATGATGTCTCAAAAATGACAAATTTTTTAGCCCAAAGGTCTTTTAGCTTGGGGACCAATGGGCTAACTTAAAGAACCTTTGGCCCAATATTTTTACGTGATTTACTATATCAGAGAGTAAATAAAAAATGCAGAATTAATTGTTCTATATACATTATATCAAGAAATTGCAGTTTACAAATCATTATAGCAATGTCAATGATAACAATGTTAATAATGACATTTTTTTGTCAGCAAAATGGATGTATACAGTGCTTCTTTTACATATTTTTGCACGGTTGCTCGAAGTTATTGCTTGTAGCGATTTCTCAAGTGCTACTTTCTTTATCTAAAACGTCTTGAACTGCATGTATAGGTATGGCATTGTATCAATATTTTTCTTTATTTTTTTAAAGTAAGGGTTTTTGGTGCTTTTTACAAAATCTTTGCAAAAGACTATGGATGAAAAACTATAATATACTCTTAAATAGATCAATGTTTGCTAATAATTTTTTAATAAGAATTTTTCATAATATATTATCAAAGTTTTAAATATACGCCATCTATTAACAATGCTTTAAGCATAGGTTTTGTCCAATGGTCCTGTATATAAGTGGCTAAATGGTCCTGTTTATCGGCCATCAAGAGTTCAATTTTACTGAACTACATTACCGAGATCAAAATGAGAAACGTTGCTGCTCATATCACTTTAAATTAAATTAGCCGTTGTATTGTACAAACTTCTTTTCACTTCCATTTTTTAAGAAAGTAATAGAAAGTATTAAGAGGCAAAATACTTACAATGAATTTACAAAAACAGTTATACCTGACAATTATTCTGTAAGAAAGTAATCGTCTTACAATTATTGTCAAGAAAATAGTATGATACAAATATTTTTAACCTATAAAAAAAATTCGCTACCGCGTTTGATCTAGGAGAATCGGACCATGGCTTAAAGGTATTGTTTCTAATTTCCCCTAACTTAGAAACAGATCAGGTAATGCTTCAGTGTTTCCGCATTTTGTTAAAAAAAACTTTTGATTAAGTTCATTATTTCGATTCCATCCAGCGTCGCCGTAGATAGTCTCTTTTTCAACAAAATGTACTGAAACCTAAGCGTGATCACGACTAAGCAGCAATTACATACATGTTGTAATCATTTTCTGAAAAAAATTTTAACTGTAGAGTAATTCAAATGTTGTCGTATAGAAGCAGAAACTTCAGAAGTTTTTCATTTTAATTAAATTTTAATAGCGTCTTGTTTTGTCAAATGAAATGCAGCCGGAGAATAATTAGCATCTTTGGTATACCTTTGTAAACCCAATCAAAATAGTACACCTTTAATGATGATGATGGTAATAATGATGATGTATTTCCTGAGGTATTTAATACGCCCGGTTCAGAAGCACTGATACCATCTACACTTAGGCACCACGTGATCTACCAGTATGCTTCGTGAATTTTAAGAGGGTTTGATCTCTGCAGCAAGTTTAAATGATTCTTTTTTAAATGTCGTGGGACGGTGTTCCTGGAATTTCTTTTACCAATTGTAATTACTGCGTTTAAACAACGCTGTTGTTAACAGTCTAAATGGTGAAATTTTTTCTAAAATATTAGTTGTCGTTCTTAATCATTTTCTTTCCCAGCTCACTGTGCTGTACATTAAAAAGATTGAAAATCACTGCTGTATTACATTTACACATATCCATAGAAAAACCAGCTTTACCTGTCAGCGGTAGATTATTTGCTTTTTGTAACATGATAATTTGTTCGGTGAAGACGGGGGAACGGTGGAAATTCTTTATCGGTTTTCGGCCGCTTCCCTTGTAGTTTCCTCCGCTCGAACTTCCTTGAGTCGATGGTTTGAACTGTCCGATATTTTTGTATCGCGTCAAGTATGCCATCACTTCTTCGAATTGCTAAACAATTAGGCAAAAGCTTATAAACTTAATTTAATAGAAATTTAAAAGAAGTTTTCAAAACCGCAAAATCAGTCAGTAAACAAATAATTTTTTAGCTTTACGCTTTTGGCAGATAGTGTTTGCATATCTAAAAGTGTTGTTTCTTCTATCCGTTTGCATTAAGTTGTAAGCAATCTTGCTTGAGCTTTAATGAATATTTAATACAGTTGTAATACAAATGAAAAAAACATACGTAGTTTATTCAAAAGTAATGTTTGTATACAGTGTTAAGCAAGTTACTTTGAAGAAATAACTAGATACAAGTTACAGTTACCATTTTACTTTTTTTGTCTTTAGTTTGATTTCATCTCTCCGATAAGTAAATTCGAAACCCAAGCCCCAGACAACTTGAAAGATAACTTGAAGACCAACAAAAAAGGTCATCACTTAAATCCAGCCGGCATTGGTTGTGTTGACAAAAGATATATTTCAAGTTAAAAAGTAACTGTAACTTACTGACTAGTAACTTGTCACAGGGTCAAATAGAAACTAGTTACTGTCCACCTTTTTTTTTACATACGACTGTTGTTTATATTTAAACTTTTACCTTTTCAGCGTCAAGCGATGATATCAAGCAGAAAACTGCAAAACCAATAATTTGAATGCTAAATTGGAAAGCAGCCATGAAATAAACAAATATTTTTCTAAAATCAACTATTTTTTTTATATACTAAAATCTTCTTGTACAAGGATTTACCGTTTTTAGGTTTAAATAAGTCACTTTTCGCCTTTACCTACAAAAAAACAAGAGAATTTGGAAAGGAAAAAGTAGTTAACCACATAAAAATGCTATCCATGGCATTAAGGGTTGTTTGTCATGCATCACTTTTATTCCTGAAGTTACAACTTTACTCGGGAATCAGAAAAGAACCAGTTGAACTAGGTAACCTAAATACCTGCGCTGAAGTAAATTAGCCTGTTTTTTATGGTATTTTTATCTCTATATTTTTTAGTAGGCTCTAGAAATAATTTTCCGAGAGACTGAAGATTTTTAATACAGTTAGTTCTGGATAAGTACGATAAATTCTTTGTAATATTTTACTTAACAAATAGAAAGAAACCACAGTTTCTAATTACAAAAAATATTGTTCAATGAATCAACGAACTTGATCAACTCTCCGTAAAACTTGACTCTTAAGCTTCATAATAAATCAAAGCAATTCACAGCGCCAACAACTGCAAAAATCACTCAACGACTTTGTACCGACTAATTGTAAGAATAATTAGCGCCCTGATGGCTAATATGAAGCTTAATGATTCGTCCAAAACAATTGTATCTCACAATAGAGTTAATTTTCAAGGTGTCAACCTAACCCTTGACAAATTAAACACTTAGGCAACGCCAACACAGGCGACAATAACACAAACGATTCCAACTACTGTAACTTGAACTACTCAGCTAGAATTAATTAGCTAGAATGACTGAGCTAGAATACATGAATACCAAACTGTGAGCTAATATACAGTGTGTACCAGAAGTCGCGCACCATATACTCATCTTAAATTTTTTTCCATGTTTCAAATTTGATTTGATTTGACGAATTTGATTAACTATAATTTTCTACATATGAGTGAGAAACTCACAATACAACAGTCAAATTGATATTTATGTTTGGAAGAAATTGGAAGAGTTTATAAAACTTAAACGATGCTCGACTTCTGGGACACGCTGTACATAAATCAGCCAAAGCTGCAGATGAAAAGCAAAAATATTGGAACAAACAAGAATTCTTATTTACTAATATATAGGATAAAGCGCTTTATAAGATCACGTATACAATCATATGATAAAGCACAAAACTGGTTATGTAACTTAGAAAATAGAATTTGCTTTACACTGGTACAGGGATTCTCAAAGAAATCCACAGGAACTTTACCGGGGGGCCACGAGAAGAATTTTTATTTTGGACTTTAATTTACTTTTGGGACGAAATTGACAAAATCAGAGACAGTTTCAAAGTGATGACCTTTTTTGTCTTCACTTGAATCTTGGGACGCATATGACAAAATCAGAGACAATTTCAAAATAATGACTTTTTTTTTTTGGTCTTCACTTAACCCTTTGAGACAATATTATAACCAGTAAGTCACGGATGTTTTAGAGTCTCTGAAAAGGGGCCACGGACCACCAAAGTTTGAAAACCACTGCACTAGTAGATTATACTAAAAATTACGTCATCACTTCCCCATTGTTTGTCGCAATAGCCTAAACCCTAAAACTTGAATTAATCAGTTACTGCGCTTTAAATAAATTGTAAAACGACTCTGTAAGATACATTTATAAGAACAACTTGTAGACAAAATGAGTTAAACGGAGGAGTTACTGTACCGACTACGCAATCACAAGCTAACAATGAAAAAGATGACGTCATAATCAAAAGCTTAAAATTACTGCAAAAGATTGAAAATCAACTTTAGTTTTATAAAGTTAAGATTAGGATTAAGCATTAAAAAAAAATGACACACCTGACTTGTGGTGATAACCTGACAGGGGTAAAACGTAAAATTTTTTTCTCTGCTTTTATACTGTATATTGTTACTTGTTACAAAACAAAAAGATGAATATTTTTGAGAAAAAAATATTGACTGTCTTGTGGGCAAAACTAGAATGCGTTTTTCCGATCATAGGCATATCAACCTAAAAAAATGGGGGACAATCGAGTTTTTCTCATATCTTGTTTTTCTAAAACTTTACGGATATGAGAGGAAAATTTGTCCAAAATTAAGTGCGAAGACCAAAAAAAATGTTTAAACTATATTTGTAAACTTTTTTCTGCAATAGCACAAAAACTTTTTTTGATCTTTGTCACTGCCCTAAAATTCCTGATTTTTCCCAAATTTTTGACACTTTGGGGGCAGTTGTTTCCTACCTTCCGGCAAGTACGGCTATGCTTCCGATATCATTGACAATCATGTTGGGTTTAAAAACTTCCTTTTTACAGTTGTTACGTAATGCAAATTGCTTTTCCGGAGAAAAATTAGATTATTTTTGTGACCTCTCGAAATGCAAAAGTCGCAGCTGCAATAGCGAGAAGATTTAATATATTTGACGTTTTTTAACAGATCAATCAAGTTATAGACTTTTTTAAATTAGATGTGATGACCTATCTCCGCTCTTAATGACCCAAATGCATCGTTTAATTAAATAATAGCGATGTGACCTCGTTTTGGCAGTGATCTGTGTATGGGCATGATATTCATTTTATTGTAAAGTTTGTCGTCCGTGCCACGTGGCCCAATTCAAGTTTACTATAAATAGAGAGAGATCGCTCTTATCAAACAGTGACCATAATTTCGCTCAGGGAACGATGACCGTGATTTTGCTGAATGGTCAGGTGACCATTGTTTTATGCTGTGTTGTCTTAAGTAGCTGCGCGTGTGAAATCGCAGGTAACAAATAAATTCAATCCTCTTTTTCGTATTTAAGTTACAACTATATTTTTTTGGATCGGGCGCCATAGAGTTACGCATATTTAAATAAGGGTAGTTGGTAACTTGGAGGGATTTCGCTGACCTTATTTAAATAAGTTCAGCACTTCGATGACGAATAAAGCTATTGAATTCCGTTAAATTGTCGGACACGCCAGCATCTTTCAACGAAGAGTGAATTTTAAGAATCGCGAGTCTTTCCTTTATTAACAAAAATTGAATTTAGTCTTTATACTGTAATTTCTCTTTGTAGCAACGGTATATCATTATCTGAAAACGTTTTTCATCTGTTTTTTCGCTTTATTTTTTTTATCTACGTATTTTGTATCTTCACCTGCACTGTACACAGCGAAATTAATGTAGCTGATAAAAATTCTTGCTTATAAACTGAAATTTTTGAATGTTTTCTCCATAACTCTTTTCTCTTTCTTTTTTGCTGACAGTCAAAAATTGTAAAAGCGTCAATTAACAGCTGCATCGTCACGTTGACATGCTTCCGCTATGCTGACCAGATCAATGCCTGTTATGCATAGCGTTTTTTATAGATTTGAAGCTGTTGAGGAACAGGCCACGGGTTTTTTGAATTTCGTTCTTGACCAAGTTTGAACGAGAACATCTTTCAATATTACTTAAAAAGCACTGATTCGGCTGGTTATCTACATGGTTAAATAGCTACATCATAGAATTTATTATACCATATTGGCGGCCGTTAGTTCAAATAAACTCTCCCAATTGTTCAAGCGTTCAAGAAAACTAGAGATATCCTATTTTCTGCAAGTAGTCTTTTCTAACACAATCAAAAATTTACACGATTATGTACAATAGATTGTAGAACATATAGTGTAAGGGCAACAATTGATTACATGTCGCTAGATTATGTTTTCAAAGCTTAATCATGGTCAAAAATCCTAGATCTTCTATAAAATCAAATCAAGGTCAAAAAAGAACTTTACATTCAACAAAAAATTACATCCAAACTTCGATTGATTATCTTTTCTTACCTGATTTCGGAAAGTTTTTACGTTACGTCACCAAGTTTTTTGGGTAAAAAAAAGAAAGGGTGTTAAAATAAAATTACAAAACCTGAATGTATAAAATGCTCTGGAGTAGACGGTTCCTAATGTTTATATTTTGTAGAATTTCAACGGGCCGTAGGTTGTTTTTTATACATGATGTAGAATGAACCTAACACAGCCAAGTAGATTTGTAAAATGCAAATGATCAGCAGAAGGAGGCTAGTTAAAGCAACTAGGTCGTTTTTGTAAAAGCAACCACGTGTAATGCTAGAAAAAAGTAGAAATTCATTTTAAAAAGCGTATAAACCTAAGTTTAGTTTTGAGATTTTAGTATAGACTGAAACAACTAAGCTAAAAGAAACAATAAAAAAGTTTATAGACGATAAAACCATTTTCTTCCTAAAAACTTGTTGCCCAATTGACCAACAAAGGCAATTATTAATGTTTTTTTCAAACATATTCTTTATTCGTCAATGATATAAGAAAATTTGTTTCAGTTTATAGTAAACAAAACTTCTTTGCTGAAAACTTCAATATATAATTTTTTAATTTTAATTTTCCTAGAAATTGATTATAATCTTGGTTTAAAATAATTTTTTTAAATAACGATTTTTTTGTCGGTTACCTTGCCACAGATCAATCTGATTTAATTGAAGTTGTGCCAAATTTGTCAAACTTTTGTAGCAATGGTGGCAGTTGCAGACGGTGTGATTTTTTAAGGTGTGCGCTTAAACAGAAATATATGATATCAAGGTAAATTCAAACCAAAACAAAAAATAACTTATTTTTATTACATGGGCGATGCAACAACCGTAAAAAATATCTACGTCAATCATCATCTTGGAATGCAAGTTCGACAGGTCAAACCTTAGTTGCTAACACCAAACTAAATACAACAAAATTTAAGGTCAAATACTAAAAGTATTCAAAATTTAACACATAGAGCGGTGACTTTTCGATGATTTAAATACAATAAAAATAGCCTTTAAAAAAATAATGATAGCCTACAAGCTAGCTGGCCATTTAAGTGTATGATCGATTACAGCAGTGTTTCTCAACCTTTCAAATTCTAATAGTTTGCCATTTCGTTTTCACATTTAAGGCCCGTTTCCACTACGAGCGTTGGCAAGATTATTCTTTGTTTGTTCATTGATTTTTTTACTTCTCTCATCGCCAAAGGGTAAAAATCAATAAAAAAATGGAAAATAATTCCGCCAACGCTCGTAGTGGAAACGGGTCTTTAACCACTATCATAATTTAGCCAAATGGTTAAAATAGATTAATGGAAAAAAGCGTTGAAAATATTATTAAAAAACCATTTTCAAGCTAAAGTTACAGTGAAAAACTAGGAAACTATAGAAATAATGAGTGCTGCCTAACCTAAACCAAGATTTAATTTTACAAACAATTGTAAAAGCAAGGAAAAGAATTTTTGCAACATTTTATGACTCCAAATATTTTTAGTGAAAGAAATACCAAAACCATTCCAAATTATTCTATATTATCACAAACAACGTGTCTGTAAAAAACTAGATATTCGTCGTTTGCAAAACTTAATTTTTTTTATTTAGTGTGGCACGTTAAAGATAAAAAAGATAAAACCAAGTTCGCGAATGTACCTCTTTTCGATTGCGTTCGCTTTGAAAATGAACTGCAAGCCTATGTGCCATACCGATCCGATAAATTTGCTGGTAAGCATCTCCACGAGCTGATTAAATTTATTAAAAATAAGAATCGTCAACCTGACCAGATTTAGAGACGTATATAAGCTTTCTCAATTGACTACTACAAAATGAAGTCTGAACCGGTGCAAACCGGCAGAATCCGACCACTGGTTACAACCTATTTTTTGATAGCTATTGATAACTGCTTACCATTTGGTATAGATATGCCTAACTGCCGACCAGCTTTATCTCTGATTGGCTTAAAAATTAATATAAATTTACTTGAAGTTTAAATTTTTAAAAAGGATTTAAATAGAAACTATTATCTTAATTATGGCAAAAAGTTGGAACATTCAAAAGTCAAGAGAAGCCACCCTATTTAGATTAGTAAGCTGTAACGTCACAATTTGGCCCCAGTTTTTCAATAGAATTTTGCGATGTCCACGACAAATAAAGAAACAGCAATTGTTAGTCTATATAAAAAAAGCAGTGCTTGTTAACAATTGATTTTCAAATTGGCTGTATTTACTACAGTATTTTCAATCTTTTTTAAGGCAGTGTATTTATTGAACAAAAAAAATTGTCCAGTAAAAAAAAAGGAAAAAAAGTTGTTGATCTACGATTGAAAGCAGTCATCTTGAACTTTTTATAAAATTGTTTGAAATTGATATTTTCTCGGCTTAGGTTTGTTAACGTATTCGTACTAGCCTGCTAGCTTTCGTTCAATCGCATAAGTTGCTTCTTAAAGCTGGCCATAGCAAAAGTTCAAGTGGAAGTTAAAATGAAACAAGTTTAGAGCGATGAGACATACTAGGTAGGGTGGTGCCGACAATTATCACCGTCTGTCTAATGAAACATCGAAAACGCCTGTCGTATCAGTGTGAAGCTTGCCTTGTTGGATGCAGTCGCTGCAATGAGTCGCCGAACAATACTGATGCTGAGATGGATATTGCTGGTAGCGGTTGCAACGACTGCTGGTGAGTTGGTTTAAATTTATATTGTTAAAAGAAAGATTTTTATACTAAGATGTTTTAGTCAGCAGTTCTGCTGAAGCAATTTTAATTAACATAAACTAATTCTAAAATTAAAGCTGCGTTAGTGAATAGTAAGAACAATTTTTTAAATATTTTTACAGTTTTAACGAAAAATAAGAGAGAGTATCACTATATCTAGAATAATTTAAATTCTAATATTACT
The DNA here is from genome assembly GCA_963680785.1 of Diplosoma virens. Lineage (NCBI taxonomy): Eukaryota > Metazoa > Chordata > Ascidiacea > Aplousobranchia > Didemnidae > Diplosoma > Diplosoma virens. Next base: position 29,507,482 of record OY796887.1, read on the forward strand.
TGAATTATTTTATTTATCGGTTTTAATGGTGAAGATGAGATATTTCTAAACAGTGCAGAAAAACCTGAAACGCTAAAGAGTAGATTGCAGTGTATACAATTAAGCCGACTACGTAGTCATATACAGTTTTATAAATCTATCCATTTTTCTAAACAGTTCTCATTAAAAAAGGCCTTAATAGTGGTTGAGTCAGGCTGTATATAATTCAGTTAATTAACCGCAAAATTTATTTAAACATTAATTAATTTGTCTTAACAAGATGTTTCCAGTGTAGAAGAATGGTTAGCAGACAGTGAAAAATTTGAAAAACAAACAGAAGATTACACAATCGTACCTAGCAGCACCAATAAAATTATAACCAGAAAATTGATATCAAGCAAATTAGCACATGATGTGATGTTTTCAGCTTAATGAGGCCTTTTCAAACGAATTGAACCAGACATTTGAACACAGAATGGGTGAACACTTGGGTTTTCACTTTTAAACTCAAGTTCTGTGTAGTTAGCTTATTATGTATATTTATCGTATTATGTCGTGTGATATTTGTAGTAATTGTATACAAAATTTAAACTCTTTCATAATAATTAAAAAATGTACCGGTAGTTTTGGTTTAAAAACAAAATTTATGAAACGTTGTTTGTTCAAAAACGTAACCTCGCTTAAACCGTCAAGTGTTCGCAAATGGATTGTCGTTTTTATGAAATGTTTTATGGCAGCAGACTTTGAATTTTTTTATTTGATCTAAGATAAGGGTTCCCAAACTTTTTGTTAATCGGTACCCTTTGGACACTTTATAGATTTGCCTGTACCCACAAAATTTTGTTACATTTTTGTCGCTTAGCTCAACTTGCTCTGATGCATAATTTACTTTTTATAGCTAGGCAATTATCTATTGCAATCCTTCAACAAACTTTAAAATTGGTAGTTTATACTGATTAGAAGTGTTATCTTCAAGTTTTATTTTGGCAGTTTAAGCTCGGAAGGTTAACCAGTAACTTGACTCTATTTACGTTTATTTACTTATTTAACTATAAATAAAAACAAACGTCAAAACAAAACAATTACAATATTTCTGACAACTTATATTATCATAATTAAAACAAAAGTTTAACGTTTCGTTCCTGATGTTTGCTGTAGAGTAACTGTACGATCTGTAACAAAGCCACATAACCATTCAGAGAGGTGTAATACAAGTTTAAACAAAGAGTACAATCAAGTTAACAATGTTCTAAATAAATTAGCAATACTAGCTATATAGATGAACCACTTTTTAGCACCAAGCTCGTGGATATGAGATGAAAGATTAGCAACAGCACATCGAAGATCATGTTCTGCTGTTTTAAATTAATTTTGATTTAATTTCCACCTGCACTGAAAATCTTGATTCAAATAGCCGTGAGGATGGAGCAACAACAATGCTTGAATAGCAGGTGTAGCAATCTTTTTGTACGAATTGCATATCATAAACCAAAAATTCACAGAGATTTTTCTCAGAATGCACATCGCGTGCAAAACCATGATGTTAGAGCTCAACCAATTCCTTTTGCGTAGCTGTCCCAGCCTGCAGCATCTGAGCGTTTGCAGTGAAGGATTTTTGATATACGCAAACCTATCTTCATCTAAACTTGGAAAACAACCATCAGTTTCTTTTTGAACTTTATAAAATGTTCAATGACCAATTCTGTGAAGTTTTTGGTCTCAAAGTGTGGATTTTGATTCAGAAATTTTTCTATACATAGACCTTTTCATGGATTACTTAGAATCACTGTAGGAGTCTATTCCAATTTTGTTAAATCATTGGAAGCTGGCGAGAATATAAGAAAAATACGTTTACTAGATCCAAATATTATCAATTACACTCACAACAGAAAAGTTAGATAAGTATATTTTCTAACATACAATGCACCCTTTAAAAAGTGAAGGTGTACCTTTGAAGGAACATGTACCCCAGTTTGGGAATCCCTAGTCTAAAAATTTTGCGCTTTATTCTTATTTTGTTCGTATGTTTTATATAAATCCCTACTACTTAAACTCTAGTTTAAAGTTTGACGAATTTTGATGATACTAAACTAAACAATAATATTTTTAAATTAATAATTTTTTCGCCTCTCAACTCTAAAAATTTAATAATTACATTGCAAAGACCTCGAACAGAAATACGACTTTGCAAAGTTACATTTTTTGATTAGTGGTTTAGTAGTCATCAGTGCTCTTTCATTTCAAAATCTTATAAATCTTTTCCTTAATTTGCAGGTGGAACTTCGAAAAAAGCAACTTGTCCCAAGATTCAGATAGGGGAAGACGACCTGCCAGGTGAGATAATTTTATGGAAGATTATCACATGATTTCTTGTAATTGTCTTTAGGATTTGATCTCATTTCGCAATTTAGTAGCATTCCTGCTCCTCCAGGAGTCTTTCGGATAAACGGATCTACTCAATATCAAGTGGCTTATCAACTGAGCCGCACTGCCCAGTATAGCCTACCGATAAGGTGAGTTTGAATCATAATAATGTAAGTAATTACACTGCATATAGAAGATAACAGTAGTAACACTGCTAAATATTGTATTGACACTGGTTTCCTATAAACAAAAGCTACCTTGATAACGAAAGTTCAAAAAGATTATCCGTATCATATCTTTTGATTTTAATTTTTTTTTTTTCGGCTAACTGCTGTATATATATTTTCCAAATTTGCATGTTTATTTTTTTCAATTAAAGCTACTTAGAACAGAATAAAACTATTTTGTATAGTTGTAATTCTAATATACAAAGAGTTAGACATAGAATGCTCAGAACCAGTCTCTTTACGTTGACAAATTTCTTGATTTTGGTTTAAATGAATGAGTGATGTTTACCTGTGCAGCAGTTTTTGTGCGGCCCAGTTAATGATCATGGGAGTTTTTAATGAATGCATTTCTTATTTAAATATAACAAGAATAATGGCGGTCAGAAAAACTAGAATAAAAGTTTTTTTAAAAATCTTTAGGTGGTTACAAGAACGTATCAAACATACGTTGCACTATTTGTTTAAACTCATTTTCAGCTTTTTCTGCAACTCGAAGCGATTAATATAGATTTCTTTCTATTACAGTAAGCATTCAAATTTGAAATCCATTGTTGTTATCCTGGATTTCCTAATAAATAGCCAATACGATGTGATATAATTTTAATTGTTTAGTAAAGTCTTCTCATCATCGCTTTAGCGCGATCCAATGTCATAATCCGACGTTTTATTCAGTCTTTAAGTAAACTAATTGATGAAGTTTTTTTTAAATCATTAATTTTTGCAGCAAATTTATTTAAAAATCCTAATTTTTGATTTTTTTGGTACGATGCAATTTAAATAACTAAAAACTTGGTAAACAAGAATTTGAGATTGTAATAGTGTGAAATAAACTAAGATTGTATAATTGATATAATCTAAAGTCGGGAAAGAACAAAAGTTTAAAAAATCATTTTTCCGTTTTTAGGTCAGCCTAAGGTCGGTTCAGACTAAAAGTGGAAGCGGAAAAAGCAAGTGGAAAGCGTTAGGGCTTGTTCCACTACGAGCGTTAGCGGGAGTATTCTTTGTTTGTTTATTAATTTTTCACTTTTTTTATTCTTAAGCGCTAAGAGAAGCCAAAAATCATAAAAGAAACGACGAATACTCCTACCAACGCTCGTAGTGGAAACGAGCCCTAATTTCGAAGCGTTGTGGAAACTTTCGTTTTCCGCATCCACTTTCAGATCGCAACCAAGTTTAAAGGTTGAAATATTCCAA